>OZ007493.1:17042971-18242971 GCA_963931815.1 Caenorhabditis plicata
TCCTTTAAAAAGATCTTATGAATAAATGCGTGGCCCTATGGACTAACACAACTATGGACTACCACAACGGCGGTAAGTACAGCTTCAATTTGGTTTGCACGTAGAAATAAAGGCGACGTGTTTAAATATTGAAAAATCTCTACATTTTCTGGTGGCTTATATAACAATTTAATATTGGTAAAAAATATCACTAACACTCACAAAAATAAAGTTTTTTTTTACCGTGGAGATGTTCGTCCATATATTTAAGGCCAAGAGTTTATTTACAGCTCTTAATGTACTTTCGTTAGTTAAATATTGGCGAGCATTTTTACGTTCGTGAGTTAATTTCAAAAAAAATGTGGACTAAAACTTTGCAGGGCCACGACAAAATTCAGAATAACGGTTATGTCCCTTTATTGAACCATCTATTCCGAATTCAAATAAAGGTTCTAGATGTTTGATTTCAGCGTTGCCTTATTTATAGTTCAAATCTATAACAAACCATCTAAATTGATAACTTCCATTGTTTCTTTGCGTTCAAGACATTTCATATATAAACAATCTTCTCTTCATGTTTATTTATTTGTTTGTTGATTTATTCAACAACAACAATAATAAGAATAAAAGCGTTAAGATGAATGTTTGAAACAAAATCTGTGTATTGTATGCAAATGCAGCGAGGCGATGCTCAAAAACATGTGTTTCGTCGGGGCTCGCGTGCCGAAACCGATTCCAATCGAGTTCATGACCGTTTCAAATCTTGCCGTATCTCATTTGATTTAGAGCCACCACAATTGCCAAAGCGCTAATGTTATTGACATAGTGAGACGAATTTATATGAACAAGAGTCTAACGCAAATATTTTCACAAAAATAGTTTATTTACAATAGAAAAAGTCATTTAGAAATAATAAAAATACAGAATTGAATTATTTGGAAGACAAAAATATGGTAAGAGAGTTTAAGGGAACATACAAATCAAGAAGAATTTGGATGCGAACGCAAGTGGTTACATAATTGAGAAAGACGGGTGGTGTTGTTTGAACAGCTCCCCTTTCAGCTCACGAGAATTGGCTATAAGGATAAATACGGTAGTCTAAGGAAATGATTTATATTTATATAATTTACGGATACAACACACATCACATTAAATATTAATAATAATTGTGACAAATACAGTTCAAAATATTGAGGTTCTCTGAGTATTTCTAAGATTCATCGATTACTGGGGGATGTTGGTTGGTTGGAATATCTCAAGAGGTAGGAAATGAACGGGTTTCAATGGGATACAAATAAAACGAATCATTTGTTACGAAAAAAAATTATCATCTTACCGGTTATATAACGGTTTATTGGTTGGATTAATTTAAAGTGAACTATTAGTAAAAAATAACGAAATGACGTAGCATATGGAATTGTTGATGACGAGAGACTGAGTTATTTCTGAAGGACTTCGATTGCCGAAGCTCTACACTCTTCATCAGAGTCTCCGATACATTACAGAACTTCGATTAAGATCATAATAAGCAAAAACGTATCACAAATTACAACAAAGAAAATGGATAATAGTAATCTATAAATAAAGGGGAATAAATGTTGGGCTAAAATGCACGCGAACACTATTTACAACTGCTCACAAAAATGGAGCAAGTCTCCTATGAGGTTATGCTTAGGTAGATGATTAATTATTAAATAACAATTATTAAAATTGGGAACAGCTCATGGAACAATTTACGAATGGCATAAACAGTCATGAGTAATTTAGGGGACATAAATATATTAAGGAAGGTGAATTAAGTTGATCTGAAACGAAAGGATAAAGGGTATTTCATAGGTAATTTGTTCAAGATTTACGATGATTCGACTTTGAAGAGGGATGGGTCAATTTGTGGTAGAGACGGCAGTTGGGAGCCATTGCACATGGCTTGATTGATTCCATTCGGCACAATTCCAGCAGCAGCGAGGCCCGCGGGGCCGAGAAGAGCCACGTAACGCTTCCATATCATATCCATGCTCATCGGTGGTGTGCTCGGAGCGACTCTGCAAAATTGCTGAATGAGCTGGTCCCCAAACGTGCTCTGGCCACTGGCGAGTGACCAGACAAACATTGCCGGTATGCGCGATGTTTACAGGCGCGATGGGAAATTTTTGCGAAGTGAGCAAAATATTCAAATTTTTGTTTGACGCAACTTTTGCATGTTTCGCTGGCGAATCATTTGAACAAACATTAAAGCGTTGTGCAATACATGTTTACAAGTCGGAGGGAAAAACAGATGATCGCCGAATATACATGTATGTATAATATATGTGCTCACGAATTACCGATTCGGTCGTCCTTCTCTCAATGTCCAGTTGCGAACTTTGGCGTTGTTCTTCAAGTGGCTCAGGATTAGTTTGGCTTTGCTCAATTGGCTCTCGGTTGAAAGCATGTCCCATTTGAAATACTTCATAGTTGCCTCGACAACAAGACGGATCTGAAACCATTCGACATTTGAATTAAAATTAACACATGTGCAATCATTTTTTTTCGGTTAATGGCGTATAATGTCTTATTTAACAAATTACCCTCTGTTCGACAAAATGAACATTAATTTCAAAAACACCAAATACAACGTTCGTTGGTAATGTTGTTTTTTGTTCTTGCGTCCAGATGCCAAAAGCAAACCCCTTTTTTGATGATGAAAAATAGAATACGAAATAGTTTTGCTACAGATTAACTATTTGTCAATTTAGAGTTGCCCTGGGGTTGCACTTTTACTCATCTCGAGATGTTCTTGAGAGAACCATACTAACTTCTATCCTTCTCATGACCTTCAATATCGAAATCTGGTTTGGAAACTGTTAATGTGGACGGGATACGGTAGTGACACGCGGGAGAAGATAACCGAGAATGGTTTTGGAACTTTTCCATGTTCCTTCGGAGAAAATCAACACTACCTTTGGCAATTGACGGCTCAATAGATGATCGGCAGTCTCGCCATGGAATGTGCGTAGAGAGATTTGAACATTGCGCAGCTCATCGTCGGTTACAGACTCGCGCAGAATTTGCCATGCGAATACCTGCAATTATGTTACTGTCTATTGTTGTTTTTGTTGTCTTTTTTTCAACATGTTTTTCAGGTTGATTTTTTATTTTCAGGACGATGACAGACACAATATTATTGCGTATAGTTTTGAGGGCGATCCTGTTTTTAAACTAATTGAAAATCAAAAGAAAATACAATTGTCTCTCTTGTTGCCACACTATTATTATTTATGAGTTGTGTTGTTTTTGTTGTTTTTCAGTAATACGTGCCACAAAAACTCTTAAATAGCGCCTATGTTATTGTAGATATTTTTCCGGTTTTGAAACGTTGTTATTGTAAAATGGTAAATACAAAAAACTCTTGGCACACTAAATGAAAACACGAATCGCTGGATTTCATTTCCTAACAATAAGCGACGCATAAAAAACAACACGTGTGGTGTACGCAAATAAACGCGCTCGCTCAATCAGCTGCTCGTGGCGTTGGCAGCAAACAATCGTGTCACTCTAGCGGACGTAAAATCACTCGAAACGAAACTCATTCAAGAAAGGACGTCTCGAAACTAGCGCGCAAATTGCGTGTTTTTTGTTTACACAGTTACGATGACTGGACATCAGCTGGTCGCTTAGCATTGCGTCTGCGCGCCAACTATCACCCTTCAAACCGTGTGCGATGAAAAAAAAACGTGAAGCATCCATATTTGTTTGAATTTGGTTGTTGCAGTTTTGTGTTGTGGTTGTTATTGCTCAATCGCAAGCTCACGGCGGCACTCCCCGTACGCGCTATGTTGTTTTGCCATCACATCAATGCTCACGTCCAATGTTTATTTAGTTTAAAAAAATCGTAAACAATTTATAATAGCGATACGTCATTGTAATACGTGTACGCCGCGTGGATACCGGTTTTGGTTTGAGCGCTGGCTAATAGCCGTCAATATTTGCATTTTTAAAACTTGAGCCGACTTGATTCGAGCATTAATCGACTCGGATATCAATACAGGGAAATTGGGAAAAGGTTTAAGTTGGGACGAATGGATTGATAAGGAAGGATGTCGAAAGTTTTGAAACTAAATACGGTAGATTGCACTTTTATACTAATCAGGTTTTAATTGTCTTTTGATTTCTTGCTAACCATAATATGATTCAATTATTCAATTAGACATTAATCAAAACAAGTGGATTATGTAGTTATTGACGTGAGAAATAATATGAGACTGCTCAAACTATCTTGAAAAATATGATATATCAGAAAATTCGATTTAATTTAGTTTAGACGATATAGTAATAATATTTTGATCTTACATTAAGAGATTTGTTTAGTAGTCTTGAATGAATCATAATTTTAAAATTTAACGTTGGCGTGTTCAGCTATTGATTTGATTTGTTTTGTGTCTAGATGTTGTAATTTTGGGTTAAAAGTCAAAAATACCTGTTTCGCAATAACACTAGACAATTATTACGAAAAAATACAACAAAATTATACCAGGGTGATTAGAATACTAAAAGACTAAATAACAAAACTTTTCATATTCTAGGATCTCAACGTTTTTTTTATATTTGAACTTATTTGAACCCCGGAACGCGTTTTAGGATAAAAGCGAACACCAGACGTTTTTTGTGAAGTGTGTGCCATCTTGAGGTCATTTCGCCGCATCCCCCCTCTCTTCTATACAATAGTCATAAAAAAACGTCAGGGCGCCCGCGGTGATGTGAAGGCGAAAAAAACATGTAAGGGTGGAAGATTTATACACAAAAAACCATTCAAATCAATGAGACATTGAAACAATTTTCGATTTTGATACAACGCCTCATCCATCAGATAACATCAAGTTGATGTTCAAAAACGCTTTTAAAAAATGGCTGAATGAAACTCATAATGAGTTGTGCCCTTTTTTCGGGTGAAAGAGAACAAATGTATTTGAACGCGATATTTTGAAAAATGTAATTGGCTATTAATTGGAACACAAATCACCGAAACGTACCTTTGGCTGGGTGCTCTGGAAACTGCGGGCAGCCTTCTCTGCGGCGCGCTTAACCGCACCTTCTGGAAATGGTCCGTCTTGTAGGATTTTCTCATCCTGCAAAAATTTAATTTCCATGAGGGTTTGAATGAGCACAACACCTCGGTTTCCTTTGGAGATGAATTGCGCTGACTCGGCTGGCTCTCGTTCTCGAACATTTCTTCCGTATCCTCTTCTCCTTCCATATCGAGATCACCATCAGAGTCTTCTTTTAGTTCAGTCTGAGATTTTCTTTCATTTAACAATCTTTTTCAATTTTCCAAACCGGACCTTAAGAGAGTTTGTCTTCTCTGAGGTTGAATTTGTAGCTGAAGGGGTAAAGGATTGCGGTGGAGCTTCGGAAATAACTGTCTGTGGTGGTGAGGTAAAAATGGAAGTTAATCTGGAACACAATAATACGGAGCAATAATAAATTATGAGATTTTGAGAGACCTCTGATCTGGCAATCTTGTTGCGAGTAACTCGATAACTATGCTCAGTTTCAAGTCTAAATCATTTAAACGTATGTTCAATGAATTGAGCACGTTCTTAGTGTCATTGTCGAAAAACGACAGCGGAATTTGTGACATTCTATAAAAAATAAGATGAACTGATTTGCTTTGAGAAATAAACGAGAATAAAAACAACAAAATGCATGCGCGGTAATAATGAGTTCAATATACTGCCATATGACAGCATGACCAGTCTGAGTGGAAAAAAAGAAAACGCTGAAGCATCACATAAACGCCGGCGGCGGCAACGAAGGTGGAGTCCGCCCCACATGAGTTTGGCGGAAACAAACTGATACCGTACACCCAGCCGGCGCGCCTCCGAACACTCCGCCCAGTTTCCCACTCAAAAACAAACGCGAGACACGTTCGAATCGGCCAGAAACGCAGAAACTCTTTTCCGATCTCGCAAACAATAATATTAATAATAACAATAACAATATTATTATTAATACTAATAATAATGTTAGTTTAAAAAAACACCACTTTTTGCGATTCCTGTTTCGATCCTGGGATTTCAGTGGTAGAAGGAAAAATAAGTTGATTGAACATCAAGCCAATATATCTATCCGAGTGATATAAATAATTATTTTGCCTGTGAGGCCCGACTGAAATTGTTTAAAAAATAAAGACGAACATGTAAAAAGGTGCAGAAAGTAACTAAAAACCAGTTATGGAATGGTTCTTGATTCAATCCAATTTTTAAATGCTTTCTTTATTTTGTTTTTTTTTTCTGTTTTTTTTATTATTGTTGTTGTTGTTTTTTATTACAACCTTAGTAAAAGGCAGTTTTCATCTGACCATTTTTTTGTAATTTTAGAAATATAGACGAACAATAATTTCAAAAATTATTTTTTTAATTCGACGTAGGGAAACTGATTGAAACTAGAATCAACAAAACAACAACAAACATAATAACAAAAAGTGAATTAGAATATGATAATTTTTTAGTTAGTTTACACCAAAAACAACAATAATAAATTTAATTGAGAGGAAGAGTTCAGAGATTGCATGGAGCTTGTACATTTTGGTCAATGCTCGATACAAAAATATTCTTTTTCTAGGAACCTTTTGAACTATTTGTCAAACTGTAAGTATAATTTTTTTTCTGATATTACGATAATACTTACAGTTAGTATTAAAGCGTGAAATTTATGTGTTGGGTTTAATTTATACGTATAAATTAACGAGACTCTTTGATATGACGGAAAATCCTTCCTATAATTAGGGAGTTTTAAATGAGTTTCCACATAGTCATCTCCTTGTGATTTTGTAAAGACAATTTTGAGAAAATTAAATTTTCTGGAAAAGCAATCTTGGGAAAGGCCGGATTGGAGTCGGGCTTGCCCTAAAATAAAACAAAATTTTAGTTTTTTTCATTATTTCTTAATTATTGATATATTTCTTAAAATATAGTGTGTACGTTTGTTCCTCAACTGAATTAGTACATATTTTAGAAGTTTAGAGCCGATCTTCAATGTCAAATTTGTCAAATAAATTACTTCAAACACAAATTAAATGTTTTAAAATATTTATTTTAACATAAAATATCATCAAATAAAAAGTTTAATAGATCCTTACACTTTTTTTAGAACCGACACTTAAATATTAACCTCAAAATCCGAATTAATACTTAACGCTACATCTGAAATTATTTTTTGCAATTTTTCAAGTAGACTATTACTGATTCCATAAAATCAGCAGGGTCACGATTTAGTGGATTCACAACTCTTTCAGATACGAAGTTCAAGCTTACATGGTATGCTGGATAAAAAAAAACTATAAAGTTGTTAAAATACATATAGTTTTTTGCTCTCAATTTCTTGATTTATTTCCTGATGTTTTATGCTAAAAAAATTTTTTAATATGTTTCGTTTGCATAAATGATGTTGCTAACTTTTCCGGGCCGGAGGGCCGGACCAGGGCCGAGGCATTGAGGGCCGTACGAAGAAATATAGCCGTAAATTTCGCAAGTATGTGGAAAAGTATTTTTAATAGTATTTTTTATAATAATAATAATTAAACAATAATAACAATACTCACGTCAATAATTATGAGAAAAGAAGAAGTCCACTCAAATAGCTTAAAATCATTATGCTTTAAAATTAATTTTGAAAAACAAAATTCACGTCAAATTAGTTTGAAAACGAGCTCAGGAAAGCTACCTAAGTCTAGAATTTCGTAAAAATTTCAAGCGCTAGAGATATTTTAAGAACGAATGTGAAAAGGACGTGAAAGCTATTTTTTTTAATTAAACGTTTAAATAATTCAAATTGTTTATTTCATCTAGCGTTCCTCAAATTGATGTAGTAAAACAATATGCTACATTTACGTTTGGCAATATAGTAATACTAAAGATAGTTAAATCTCTAATCGTGTAATTATTAAATTTACATCAGAATAATATTCTCTGAGTGATTTTATTTTTAGTTAGCTTCGTTTATGAAAAGATAAGAGAAAAATTGAAATTTAAATTGGCACCGCTTTTTCTTCGTTCGAATGGGACCAAAACTTTCATTCTATTCCTTAAAGCCATTTTTCTCATTTATTTTTATCTTGAAAGTAGACCAAAATTAGGTCTAGTTATACAAGAAAAGGTTTATGATGTTTACTATAACGTAATGTTATTATTACTCAAATGATTGTGATTAAAAACGATTGAGATTCTTTCAAAATGACTACAAGCATCAAAGGCAAAAATCGTGAAAAATAATTGTGATAGAGCACCATTTAGAAAAGAATTATGAATTGTATCTTTCTCCTCCATTTTGAAGTTTGAACGTAGTGTTAAAGAAGAAAGGAACAAAATTTGTAAATTATTTTAAAACATAAATCTTGCTAAACCTCGATTAAATTGTATTATTTCAAAAATTTTGTAGTTTCGTTATTGAAATTTGACTTAAACATTTTTTGCATAAACGCAGATAATTAAAAAAAAAGAAGCAGCACTAAATGGATGGAAGATCTCGTGGGCAAATAATATAAATAAGTGCTGGACCCGTTTTCGCTGTACCTTTTTGCATACAACTCTTCATGCACACAAAATGGAACGATTAAATGGTGAGCTCAGATATATATAGTATGGGGGTTTCTAATATATTTTAAAATATTCCTACCAAAGTTTCAAAACAATAGTTCTGAAATTATCAGGAATCAACCTGTAAGACTCATTTAAAAAAGCTAATTTTATGTTGGCGTGCTCATGATTAGGGGAGCGACCAGGTTCACCATAGTCCGGAATGCATCTTCTCTATGCTGTATAGTAGATGTTTGATATGATTTTTGTTATACTTAAATGGTATAATTATACAGAATTATTTTAATTTTAAAAAGAGATGATGACAAAGTTACAAATTAAACCAATATTGTTTCAGAGCGACCACCTCCGTCTATTGAATGCCGTGTTTTCCTCCTGAACGCCAAATGGAAATGAAGACTTTTCTGAATTTTAAGCGTGTATTTTCACGTATATTTACCAAAAATAATTCAACGACAAGTTAAACAGATTTTTCTTAAACTTTCTACAAATATTAATATCTTTTCAAAAAATTAGATTTGAGTACGTTTACTGAGCTCATTTTATTACCGCGTGCTCATGTACCCTTTAGCAAACCTCATTTCTTTTATATTTGTTTTGAATAAACTCATAATCATTTGCTCAATTTCTAGCAAGCTTTTCACGTTCAATGTAAGATTTTAATAGTTGTAATTAATTAATTTATAGAGTTAGCAATTGAATTTTAAAATAGAGAACTGTAATTCAGAAATTAAATTTAAATATTTTGAATCTAGAAATCAAACCCTTTCCAAAAACTTTATTTGTGAGTTCTAAGTGAGAAATAGCACAAAATTTAATCAAAGTATCTAAAAATTATAATTGCGGAAAGCAACATGAAGTTTAAAAATACAAAATCAGCAATAAGGAATTACCGATATGCACAAAAAATTAAAAAATTACAACATAAAAAACTATTGTCAAATTATAAGAAGTTGATAATTCATTTCAACATATTTGAATTATTTTTAAATTTAAAATGAATACGTGATGCAAATATTAAATTTATTTTAATAATTTCTGTATATTCTTCAAAAATGCCGGTGTAGTTATTTTAATTTTTATGCATAAATGTATGAACTTCTAATCCAATTAACAATTTCTTATAAATAAAAGTCGTCTGTGGCCGTCTGACCGTAAATCCGAGACTATTATTTTTTCTTGTTCTTCCATTAGGCAGCGATCTCTGAAAAAGCAATTACCTGATAATAATTATTTATTTTAAATTTCCAGTGTTATTTTAATTTAACCGAGTGTTATATAATACAAAGTTTAATTTTCGCCATTTGTCGTATAGAACTTTTTTATCCTCGCAAATATAGCGCTATTTCAAAATTTCAAAATTTGAATTCCAATTCCACGCGCTATTTAAAATCTTCTTTATACATAAATTTATTTTCAGCTGGCTTAGAGACTTAACATAAAAGTATTTAAATATTATTATCGAATTATAAGAAATTTTTAATTAATTTGAAACATTTTTGAATAATTTTCAAATGACCTCAAATGAACGTGAAACAGATATTGGAATAATTTCCGATATTTTTCTACAAATTTCTATTTCGAGTGAAATGGGTTGTATTTTTTTACGAAAATATTATCAAAATATAAGAAATTGAAAGGTTAATTTGATCATTTTTGATTTATTTTCAATGGTCTCAAAGAGATCATGAAACAAATATTCAATTTATGTTAATAATTTCTCTGTTTTTCATAATATTTCTTAAAAATTTCAAGATCAAATCAGATTTATTACTTTTATTTTTATGAAAAAAATTGGAATTGCCAATTTCTCAGATTTTGATAATAAAATGAAATTTATCAATTTCCCATAATATGATAATAGAAAATTTAAAAATCGTCAACTTTCAGATCTTCGCTTGGAGTTTAGAACCAAATCGTGATTTAAAAAAAAACGCAACAGTTTTAGCTCAAAAAATAATATTAAATTTTAATATTTTTTAAATGTAATATATAATATTAAAACATTTATCCCGACTGGAGCTATTATTATCAATCAAATAAGGAATTATTTCATCTAGATATTATCAAAATATAAGAAATTGACAACTCCAATTTTATTTTCATAAAAAATAAAAGTAATATATCTGATTTGATCTTGAAATTTTGAAGAAATATAATGAAAAACAGAGAAGTTATTAACAGAAATTGATTATTTGTTTCATGATCTCTTTGAGACCATTGAAAATCATTCAAAAATGTTGAGATTGAATTTTCAATTTCTTATTGATAATATCTAGATATTATTTCTAATGATCAGGTTTCTCATTAAACGTTTTTTAACATTATTAAAGTACCAAAAATGTATTCAGCTCATTAAGACACACAATGAAATAAAAACTACGCGTTCAAACTCAAAATATTTATTTTAAAAAATAAATAAGTTTAGATTGTTTTAAATAATTTATAATTAAACTTGCCGTCACTTGGTTATTTTACAGAACAACTAGGGATTAGTTTTTAAATAGATTCCCTCTCTTGAAATTATAAACAAAGTTTTATTATATATTCTTACATGGTTATTGTTTATAATATGGTTTAGAGATGTTTTTCATTATTTCTATATATATATATATATAAGTTGAAATATTAGAATAAACGCACGCCAAATGCGATATTTTAACCATGAGCACAGAAATTGTGCTTACGTTGTATATTTTGGCAAGAATTTCCTATGACTAACTGGCGTAACAATTTAAAAATTATTAGCAATATTCATTAGAAGATTCAAAAATAAGAATATTTAAAATTATTTAAATTTGATTGCGCACGAATCCCTTGATCAAGCCGTAATAGACATCTGAATAATATAATATTATAAAGTTATTACACGTATTTTAAATTAACTGAGTCCTTCGCCCTGCTGCTCGTATTTGATTAAAATTTTTGAAGATGTGCTCTTAATGGTGCTCTTTCCGGTTCCAGCCAAGACATTTTCATCCTCCAAAATTCTGAAAAAAAAACAAACACGAATGCAGCTAGAAAGTGTGCATACTCGACAAGCTTTGGCGCATCTTCGGTAACTCCGTCATAGATGGTGATCTTTCCGTTCACGTTGGATGTGGAGCCCCATCTCATTGTAAGACGCTGAAAGGTGTTGAGTGGATTAGTTTTGTGAGTGATTGTATTACACTCCAAATGTAATTGTCATCGCCCGTGTCGGCAATAAATGAGCAATTCATAGCGCATGGCGAGAAGTTGTCGTGGTCATATGCCGTGGAGATTGGAGCTGATCTTCCCGTATAATTGTTCTCGTAGCAACTGCATTTTGCGTCAACGTCTATATGTGCGTTTAGTTTGAACGGAAAACAATAGATAACTTACATGACAACGTGACCAGTGCACAAAGAATAACAAATTTGCCAAAAGTCAGCATTTAATGAGCACGTTGGAATTTTAAATGTGATTGTTATCATTTAGACAGTCTTTCCTTTTATGCTGTCCAGATAAGTATTTTATCAAGTATTTTTTTGAGAAAGATCAGACACTAAACCTTGTACAATTTTTAAAAATTTTGTAAAAAACATTAAAAATAATACATTTTAAAATGAATATTGTTGGCTAATTAGAAATAAACAAATTTGCGTCATAAACAGATTAGTTCGCTTCGCAGAGAGCCAATACGTTTTTGCTCAACTATCAATTAATGTAAAATCATGCCCTACATTAACGCGTTTCCGCTAGGACATCCGGATAATCAATCGGCAGGCACGCCATCGAAATCGTCTAATGTGAACATTTGAAGTAACTTATTGACAAGCGGACCTTTTATCAACAAGCGATTTCGATTATGATGTGTAAGTTGTTTTATTGTGCGTGACGATAAAATTGTTTCGGAGCACGATGACTAATTGGATTGTACAATATTATTGAGAGAATTGTATCAATGTCTGTCTTATTAAAAGTTTACATAACTGTTTCAAAGGAAATAGTATAAACAAATGGAGAAAACGTTAATCATATTGTAGGTACAAATGAGTTGTTAATCCTATTGGAGTAACTTAGGATGTAGGGGATTTATAGTTTATTTATTCGTCGTTACCTATATTGTTACCTTGATAATTTAAAGATCTTTATTTTCAATTCAAAAGTTGGCAGGAGAGGTAAGTCATCAGATTGGGAATGTTTGAAGATTCTTGAGAGAGAGAGAGAATTTAAAATGTATTTTTAAATATTTCCTACAAGATAATAATTTACAGCTAATAGCTGTTTCTTTGATGTAAATTATATATTATAAAAAACCATATCACGCAGCTTTAAGACAACATTGCCTGAAAATTAAAAGTCCCAAAGATATTCTAAGGACCGCCTGGAAATTTAGCGTAAAAATTAGTTGTTAAATTTTATGTAAAAGTTAATGAAATGCTTTTGAATATTTTAAAATAGTCATTTGAATTTGGCGTGCCATATTCCTACAATTCACAAGAAGATGAAGACTTTTAAGACTAAGAGTCTTAGCTCGATTCAGTATCTAATTTTTCTAAACAAATATTTTCTAGTTAGAGAAAGATCCATTAAATTCAAGATATTATTTATTGTTATTTTTTCATTGATATAATATAAAATAAGAACTGTAACTATATATATATATATCAGGGTTGCACGGAATTCCATCTTCCATTTTCCGTTTTCCGTTTTGCGTCGTTTTTTTGAGTTCCATTTCCGTTTTCCGTCGTCCGTTTGAAAAAAATAATTTCCATTTCCGTTTTCCGTCGTCCGTCTGAAAAAATTGATTCCATTTCCGTTTACCGTTGTCCGTTTGAAAAAAATCGATTTCCGTGCAACTCTGATATATATATATATATATATATATATATAAATTAGAATAAGATAACCGAAACCGGGCAAGAACGAGTGAATTCGACTGCCAAACGCTAGAAGTAGAAATCCTCCGGAGAAAGGAAATTTTTTGGAAATTCAAAAATATTGTTTTTCGTTAAGCGTGCTTCAAACACGCCAACTGGTATGGTAATCAAATAAGCTCACTAAACCTGCTCAAATCTAACTTTTAAGAAAGGTATTACTATTCTTATGTAGTTTATGATAAGTCTAGTTAAATTGTAGTGATAAAAACCTTGACAATGAAAAGACAAAAGACACTGAAATTTCCAGTCACGCTTATAAATTGGAAAACTGTTATTTCCAGTTGGTGTGCTTCAAATGATTCAAGAAATAATGACAGCTAATCTTTTTTTGGCACAATTCCAATAATATTTTTTACTTATCTATTAATAAAAGTCATTAACGTGCAAAATTGTGACACATTAAATTATTATTTGCAATAAAAGCATTGTCCAATGATTCTATTGAAATAATTAACGTTGGATAATTTGGATATTGTGTTTAACTCAAAAACATATATTCAAATAACTTTAGTTGAATAAATAATCTAAAATAGGTTATGATAAATCATGAATGTGAAATTCAAGAAGAAATGTTTACGAAAAGAAAGCCACCAGGAAAACAATATCGATTGAACCTATGTTACTGATTGAATTATTGAATAAGATTCGTTGGAAAACGTTTGAAAACAAAATTGTAATATGGAGTTGTTTTTCTTGTCATTATTAAGACACTGGTGAATCCGAGTCGGTTGAGAACAAAACGCGCTTCGGCGACGGAAGAAAAAGCTTTTAATAAGAATTATTCAAATTCTGACAGTCCAGGTTTCCTGACCACAATTGAAATAAAATATAGAGCTAAATTCAAGTATAATGATATAAAAACGAGACGTTTTTCAAGCTCATTAGAGCCAAGTTCATTAAAATAAATTAAAATTGAAATAATATGATTTTAAAATTAATTTACGGTAGGCACTCCGGTCAAAAATCCACGAAAAACGCTATCTCTCTTCATTTTATGTATCGTTGTCTGCGCGTTAAATTATTTAAAATTATATTTGTTGAAATAAATGATCGTCTATTGTAGAAGAGGAATATAGAAAAACTCAACACATCACAAAAGGCAACGCGCAGAGAAAAATACAAACTCTGAGGGTGGAATTTCGTTTTGACCGAAGTGCGGTAGGCTTAAATGTTTAAACTATTTTGTATACAGAAAAATATTTCTTATATCTTAGCCTACTTCTCGGACGCGTTCGGATTGACCAGTGAGAGTCACTGCTTATACCTACAATATATTATCAGTTCAAGCGTTCGTCTTCCGTTTTCAAGAATTTTTCAATTCTGTTCAATGCTCGAAAAAATACGAATCCTTCCGTTCAAATGGAAAAAATATTATTCAGAATAAAAGTAAAATGGTGATAAGAATCACAGTAGATGCGTAAAGCCAACAGTCCTTTTTAACGTTACTGTAGATAGGATACACCAATTTTTTTGTGTGTTGACTGAGTATTATATTATAAACTTATAAGAAATAGTCTCAATAGGAGCATGAAACAAATGTTCATTTCATTTTAATATTTTCTCTTTATTTCATTATTCCTTCAAAATTTTTATTTCACGTGACATTGGTTATTTTTATTTATCATTAGATTAAAATGAAAATAGTCTAATATATAATCGTTATGAGGATATCTAAGTGATACCTATTTTATGGAATTTAGAAGACACCTTTAAACACACTAATTGTAAATTCTAAATTTATAAGACATCTTGAAACCCGTTACTTTAATTTGGAATAACTATGCACATTTGCTGATCTCTTTCTTAAATCAGATCAGTTGGCGTGCGATAGAACGATTGAATCTTCGTCGATTGATAGAATGTTATGAACCACTTTATATAAACTTCTTAATAAGATTCAATCGATTGGTTTACATTTAATTTTTTACAAATATAGATTAAAGTTGTTATTACATTTCCGCTGTTAAAGCGGAGCGCCATTTAAAGGGCGCACACCTCGACTAATCAATGCAAACTCTTGCAGGGTTGTAACATCTTTTCCATCCGACAGATTTTAAAAGAATAAATAATGAGAATAGAAAAAGAACATCAACGCAAGGTTAAAAGTGAGTTTTTTTTTTTCAAATGAACCATTAAAAAATACAATTCGTTAATAATCATAGAAACTAATGGCTATCAATATGTAGAATTAAACTAATTGCTAACAATTAAGTGGATATTCTTTTAATAATGTCATTATACATTAAGCTTTTACTTTACAAAATATTTTCATAATAATGAACGTATAAAAATATACTGTTGGATTTTAGCTAATATACATGTACCGAAAATGAATAAAATATTGTATTGTCCTTTTCAGAGATCGGTGCCTAATGGAAGAGTAATAAAAGAAGAGAAAATGATGGGGCCATAAAAAACATGTTTCTCAATTCCTCTTAAATATGTGCTGCCCATAATTTCGTAAAAAAGAATGGCCGTCCAAACGAGAACCTCATTCCATTCTAATATTTTTTCCTCTTCCATTAGGCACCGATCTCTGAAAAGGACAATAACTCCTCGAAAAGAGAGAAGCTGATATAGTTAGTTAAGAATAAATGGAATAAGATAGTGAAAAATATATTAAATAGGAAACTGCGATTAATTTATTTCCTAAAGGTTCGAAATGCGCAGAGTTAAGTCGTAGTTCTTGGAAAATTATTATTTGGATTAAAATGACAGTTAATCAAGATCAGAAATAATTCAACGATTAATGTCTATTGGAATGGGAAGTTAATTACTCCTTCATCACTAATATTTATTCAACTTCACAATATTTTAAAAATCGACGTTTTAGGCTATATTTGGGTATCAACCGTTAAAATTATTCATTTTAACTAAAAATTGTTTCTTCCATATCTTCCACGTTGTTTTTTACACGTTCTGGTCAATTGAATTCGTAGTAAGAGCCTAGCAATCAATCTTTAATAAAGTGATATATAATAATTTTGTTAATACTTTGAATTTTCTTAAAAATCACTCTAAATATTTTTAAAATATTTAGAGGGATTTAAAATCCTTGAAGTTAAATGCAGCATTAGCGCAATCGGTGCGAGGTCTTTTGCAATGCGGCGCGGTTTCGTGGTAATAGAGTATATATATAGCCAAGTGAAAATAAACACTTTCTAATATTTAAATGAGTCTTAAAAGTTGAAGGCGGTCAATTGCAGAACACTTTTTGACATATTTTAAATTATACAAAAGTTGGATTTTCTTATGCCAAAACTATATCCAAGACCATTTGTGAGCTCATAATATAAGGATTCTAGAAAATCAGGATTTTAAACGCGTTATTGGAAAATCATTGAGTTCATTAGATATGTTTATATATTCTAAATTCGGAGTAGTTCTTGTGAAATACGGTTTAAAAATTCCTTGATGAATATGAACTATGCGAATTATATAATGTACTACTGCTTATTTAGCGATGTCTCTCCCTCCTTTTAAATAAATTAACAAACATTGCATTGTTATGATAATTGAAACATAATACTGACGATAATCATAATAATTGACATTATCAGCATTATATGAACACGGTGCAGAGTTAAACATGAAAGACGTGTGATAATGATTTATCGTTTTCTGTCCATGATAACAACGGCCGGCTCATTGGTAGGAAAAATGTATTCAGTTAATGAATGATGTGGAGAAGTTTAAATGAGAAATCAACTCGGCCTGGTGACTCGAACAGTTCTGTGCATATAAATATCAACACAAAAATTGTTTCATTTTATTTTTTCGAGAACTCGCCCTAGTTTTTTATATGTATATTGTTGTTTTTATAATTAGGTTGGGGTGTGTATAAATCGTTGTTGAATTATGCGACGGATTATTTTTTATCAATTGTTGCACTGAACTTTATTGTTTTACCAGGCCTCTGTTTATTTGTTTGGGAATTGTAGCGATTGAGAGTTGAGATTCTTGGATAGCTAGTTAGCAGGTCTATTATGCATTCATTAGTCAATTGGCAGCTGCAGGTTGTTGTGGAAAAGAACGTTCATGTGTAATTGATTAATTATGTGCCTAAATATAATACGTCCGGAAAACTGTAATAAAGAAAGACAACTAGACGTTGTGGCGTTGATATGGCGTCCATGTTACTAGTTTTCGATTATGATAATTTTTGCTGCAATTGTCAGCCGTTTCGTTGTCAACACCTGATTTTATCTGTCATTTAAGCGAACAATGTTTACATTGTCTAACTTGTTCGCACATTTCAGAACGTGACGAGTGCCCCCCTCAACAAGTGAGAATCTGTCACCTCGTGCCAACTTGTCAGAAATCACTCATTTTGGTATCACCTTTGTTTCCACACATTGTTACACGTGATGTGCGAACATTTCAGAGCCAATCCCAACTCAATACCAATAAATTAAATACGCTTTTTTCGGCAGTAAGCGCCGAGTGCCTGATATGATAACACGGTATGACAGCCCCATAACCTGTCTTCCTCGGGAGTTTTAACGCGCAATCGCATACAAAAACAAACAAATGATATCAAGGCAACATTGATATGATTAACATGCCAATAAAATAATCATAATAGTGGCGTTCAGTATCCGGTCGCAGTAAAAATGTAGTGTTCGAGTTTATCATCGTTTCATGAAAGTTTTTTTGTTAAGCAAGCATTCGAATGTGGGTTGAACTCGAGGTCATTGCACCAGCAAGTGGAATTAAATTCAAATCGCTTGAACAATTAACTTATATGACAATTATGACTTCTTGTGGTCACGGTTTACAACTGTTTACTTTTTCGGTAATTTACATAATGGCGAATGAAAATTTAAATCAATTAACTTGGACTCCCTGATGAATTTAGAGTAACACATTTTTATGATCAGTCGTGGATTTGAAAACCGTGTTGGGTTTTATTTTGGTGTTTTTTCCCAACCTTCTCAAATTGTCTCAATTGAGGTATAGTTTAATTCAATCTGACAGGAATCACTAGTGATGATTTGGTCTCACTTATTGAGGGACAGGGGAGGCAATTGTCCTCCTTGTGATTTCTTATTATTATATCCCTCACCCCCCCCCCCTATTGGTGTGAATAACTGTTATTTTTTGTTGCTGTTGTGTTTTCATAATTGCCTCGCCAGCACGGCTGTCTCATTGGCTCGCCACGCCCTTTTATCGCAACGCCTACTATCGGTTACAGGTTGTACACGCTTAGGTAAACGGACCATGACTATCAGAATCATCATTCGGTTTGGTTACAGCTCCTTAATCCGCTCGTTACCTTTTTTGCATTAATCCAATTGATAATCTTTTAATTACTTTTTATGATACCTACTGCTTGCTATGGTGGATTTATTGTCGTTGCGATCTTTTCTTGTAATCTAGAATAGTAGAATAATGTTGTCTTATGAGTATACATAAGATTCTTGTTAATTCGTCTATAAAATTTAGTTATTTATAATCATTAATATTTACTAATTAAAATAAATTAAAAAATTAAAGGATTTTGAGAATGTAATGAATTACGCGAATATAATACCGTAGCCTAAACAAGGAGATGACTTTGCGTCACTATTTTTTTGTTTTCAGACGTTGAAATTGCTAATCAAAAATGGAACTGTATTTAATAGGGAGGGGAAATAATTTTGAGTTGATAGGGAGGGCGTGTTTCATATTGAATCCGTATTTTTTGTCAAAACGCTTCGGTCTTATTTCTTTAGCATCTCTTTACAAAACACGCTTAAACAGCATCTAGCGTCCAATGTTATTTTATCGAGGCGCCACTAAACCGATTAACTGCCAGTTTTGTGTGAATGAATTGTAACTCGACATATTCTGCAGACGCTCCGTTATACTGTGATTAGCAAAATTGATTGCATAGGAAATTAATATTTCATATTTGTTAATGACTTGACTAATTTGTTTAATACTATAATCCAAAGCCGCTTTTGTCACCCTAATTGAACACTAATATCAATTACTAATAAGCTAATTACTTTCAAGACCTTCTTAATAATCGAAAAATTTAAGGAATGGCAGCCTATGGTGCTTTCACAGCTTACAACTTTCCATCAACGGCAGCTCCAGGACAGTTCAATTATTCGATGAGCAGTGTGCCACAAATGGCAATGTTTACGGGAAGTCAATATAGTGCAGGTCAGAATTTCAAATAATATATATAATTTATGCGAAATACCGCAGATTAGAAACGGATTTTGTATAGATTTTAGGATTATGACTCTTTATTATTCTAAAGTGTTAGTTTGGTTTGGTTCATCTTGGAACATCATTTGAATCATTTAATATTAGTTAGTACTTTGAAATTTGCATATAATTGAGCCTTTCCTTTTTCAATGTCAAATTAATTTAATTATTTATTTTAGCAATGATTCCACGGAAAAACAGACGTGAAAGAACTACATTCAGTCGGCAACAGATTGAGATATTAGAGAGCTTGTTTGCTGAAACACATTATCCGGATGTTTTTGCTCGTGAGCGAGTTGCGGAGCAGATTCAGCTACAAGAGAGTCGCATTCAAGTATACAACATTTCCTATTCCAATTATAATATATTTTTTTAAAGGTTTGGTTCAAGAACAGGAGAGCAAAACACAGACAACAGGAAAAGCAAAAACCGAAGGGAGATAAAAAGCGAATGATTGATGAATGTAATATTTTAAATCATTTAAATTAAAAACAAATTATTAATTTTTAGTATGCAATTCGAATTCAACGAATAACGAAATACGAAAGCAATCAACGCAGTATCAACCACAAATAAGCAGTGAACCAGAGAGTTGGTACGTGAATTCCATTTTAAACAAATGCGGCTGATTAATTCAATCCGATTATTTAAATATTTCAGCGAAACGAAACCAGCATTGATGAACCTGAGCACTCCAAAAAGTCTGTCGCCGGTGGAAACGACAGCGAGCGGCGAGAGCGCAACGGCGCCGAGAGCTGCGCAGAACTCTGCCGACAGTTCGTGGACTGCATCGGAATCGCAAATGTCTTCAACGAGCCCAAATGCGGCTCCATCACAGCAGCCATCGTTGACAGTTTCAGTGAGCAATCCGACGGTTTACAACTCGTACACGTGGCCACCAGCGTACTATACGCCAATGTTTGATTATAATAGCTGTCCGGTCTCGTACATGCCATATTCGACTCCATATCAAGGAAATCCATCGTTTTTCCCAAATGGAACTCTTTAGACATCGATTGAAATGCATTAGCTTTTAATTGGTTTTATTTGAAATATTTTGCGGTGTCTGTTCTATCAAAATAATCACCATTTTTGACTTATTTTAAAATTATGCTTGCTTGTGTCAATGCGTGAATATATATATATATATATATGGCCGTTTTCAATTAAATTTTGAAAAATGTTTATTTTAAAATGTGGAATATTTTATGTTAAAATAATTAAATTTGGTTATTAAAAATGAAAACGACTATAACTTTTATGCATCTTTTATGTCATTTACATTTTTGTTCGCACTATATACTAACGTATTACAGTGGATTGAATCATTTGTATTGATTGACAGAATTTAATATTGAATTATTACAGTATCCAACTGTGTTCGAAACTTTTGTTTGATAACTTTTAAAATGTATTTTTTATTCATTTTGTATGTTTGTGTGTGTGTGCTATTGCACAATTTTACCCACTTGCCCCAGCGTCGCTTATTGGCTGATATTGGTTTATCAAATGAACCGATTGATACGGTCATTAGTAAACTCTAATCAATCAGCAATAAATTACCCAATTTTTATTCATTTCCATTAATTTGATTTGTATTTTTGGTTATTTTGTTTTTGGTGCCTTTCCCATTTTAAGAACATTTTGTTGTAATACCATTTAACATATATGAGCTCGTTTAATTGTGTTTTGCGTGTGAAATAGGTAATAAAGTATTTGATTTGCAACCTTTTCATTTTAATAATACCATTTATGGTCATTAAATAAAGACAAAAAAGTGCGCATTGTTTGACTTTTGTTATGGTACAATAAAATCGTTTGAAGTATGATTTCATAGCCCGCACAATTTGTCACAAGGGGAGGAAGCGATTAAACACAAAAAACAACCCTGCTGAGAATGAGGTACACTACTCAATAGGGTGTCGATTGCAATACTTCGGCAAACGTCAAAAGACGTCTCACATCATCGCCTAATTGTCGAATCGGTTATTGTTTACCTGAAATTGAGCGCAACATGGAAGGACGTTCGTTTCAACACGCAGGCGATTAGTGGAAATTGAGCCACCTGCTCGACAAAGTGCTCCGATCGAGAGAAGTTTGATAAAAGATGAAATGATAGCCTACGCTCGTTAGAATTGGCAGGTGATATTGTAATTGAGTTGGCTTCAACTTTCGAGATTTTATCGTACACACATGGCAAACCATTTGTGGTTGTTAATTGCTTTAGGATAACCCCGCTGTGAAAAAAATGTTGATGATTCATGTATGAAAGTAGTATTCTCATAGCTAACTATGATCGTTTGTTAACGGAATTAGTTGCACAAGGTGCCAACTCGGCTAGATTTATTTACTTTAATAGTAAATTGTAACATTTATTACATCATCGCTAAAAAAGTTTTGACACATTTTGGCAAATAAGACATGATATTAATCACTAAAATAGAATATTGGCAGGTACATCTCAATGATAATATAAAGCACATCTAAGACAGTTTAATCTTTATCAAAATTTAAAGATGATTATACAGCTTAAGAAAAATCTTCGCATTTCCCTGAAAAATTGTATAAAAATCTTGAATGCCTCAATCTGCTATTTTTAGTAGCGTGGGGGATTAACCTAGCCGGTTGGCTGAGTTTCCTTGAGGGCATTTTTGAAAAGAGTGCCGATGACAAGTTCAGATGACAGGCGACAAAACGAACTCACGTTTAACAATGGAATTGTGAGTTTGTTAACCTGACAACGAATGGGATTAATTACATCTGCTCATCATCCGTTGATATAATCGTTTATTGTTTCGATTCAAGCCCATTGTTCGGAGCAATGAAATGATGAGATGAATTGAGTTATTGTCAACTCGTATTTCGTTTTGCCTGTAGTTACTTTTCAGGTTGTTGTTGATAATAAATTGTCGAATTTCCGTTTGTTCTGAAATGTTGTTGAATTTGTATGAAAACTTGTTAATTGTTTGGATGCCTTCTGGTCTTGGATTTTTGCCACGATAGAATTTTCTGTTAAACTGTGAGTTTGAGCTGGTCTGAAGCACGGAAAAAAGCACCGATATTCTACGATTTCAGGAATGTTTAAAGATTTTGAGATTGGTAAGGATCCACAACAGCGACGAGAAACTAGTTTTGGATGATATACGTTTCATGTGGCTACTACACGCCAAAAGAAAATTATGACTTTTCAATTTTCAAACGTGTATTTCGAAATTCCACATATAAATTTTTACCAAATTTTTCATGTGGATTTAGAGTTGTGGTGTTACTGTAGGACAGCCCTAAATATGCTTCTGCTTTTACTATTTCATTTGGTATACTAGTATATCCCAACTTGTATGGTTATAAAATGAGCTCAATAAAGATGCTCATATCCAGCTTTTTAAGAATATTAATATTTAGATAGTTCTACAAGCTAAGTCAAATTGTCGAAAAAATGTTTTGTTTTATATACGTAAACATTTCCATACACGTTTAAAATTCGCAAAATCGCTAATTCCATTTTAACGTGTATATGATTAAATTCATTCATATATGTTATCCCTTTTAACCAATTTAAAATGTTTATTAACCCCTTTAATATCTTATATTTTGCTATAATGGAAAGAATTCAGACACCAAATTGAAAATGATAGTTTTACAATATTTAAAAGCATTTTATTAATCTAAGTTTCAATATTACCGGCTTCTCTTAAAATATCTCCCGCGCTTTTAATTTTTCGCTAGGTCACCTTTAGATGAGTTCTCTGTGCTCTAGTTTTTACGAATTCATTTATCGTGAATGCATATATTTCTATATTATACTTCCATTATATTAAGAAAACGTGTTTCTGCCAAGAGCACGCTATCCGAAGTAGTAAAATAACTATTTTAACGTTTTAAATCTTAAATCTTTGCCACAAAACATTATTTTATATATTTGAAAATACACGTAGTACACTTACAACTATCGTGAATAGTCAACGTGGAAGTTAAACGTGATAAAATTCAATAAAATCGATATTTTTTGCGAAAATAGTAATATAACTGTAAAATATAATTGTTTACGTGGATTTTAGCATCATGAGCACTTCCAAACCCCATTGACGATTCAGAGATGATTCAGAGGAACTTTTTATAATTTAAGGCAATCGATATGTAAATCTTATAAAGAATATAATCAATTGACCTTATGGTCGTCATGTCTTTGCATGATAATTATGAAATATTGGTTAAAACTCCGACAATTTCAGATTCACCTTAAACTGTTATTCAAATCTTACATTGTTTTGAAGAAACAATTCAATTGACTATGATAGTTCCTGTAATAAAGAAGAAAACGTTCTCGTGGTTGTCGTTATTCGTTTATTTATTTGACAGAACTAGTCTCAAGGTTTTCTAGCATCTAAAATTTTTTAAAATGTTTTTTTTACGTTACAGTAACATGTCTATTTATATTAAATTATGAACATATACAAATAAAATTGTATTTTGTTAAGAGAAACTCAATTTTTGTTCTAAATTTGTTCTAATCATCCAAGCAGCTTTATTTATTTTAGACCACGAAGATTTATTACAAAGGCGATGTTCTTGTTCATGGTTATAGTTAATGATGTATCCTTAAGATGGACACAAAGTGAAAAAAATTAAAGTGAAAAAAGAATTCTGTTTGCCGTATAAACTTTTCCTAAAATTTCCACAAATCAAAAATTTCAATTGGCTAGAAAGTCCTATTCAGATATTAATAGTGGGTATAATATTATTCATTCTATTATATCAAAAGACTCTATAGTATATTTAATTGAAGATAAAGAATAATCAGTTTTGAAAAATAATGCAATTGATTTCATGGGTATTTTGTGATTTTCATGTTGCATATTTCTAAAATACTACACTATATCTTAACTGTGACGATTTAGGTATTTTCTAGCAAACATTATAGCTGGTTTACATGTTGATCATTAGTCTCTTTCGAATGTTGCTATGTTGTGGTGAGCATCCTTCAGTTAATTTAATGCCTAATCAATAATTAAATCAGTAAACAACTTACGAGCAGGTAAAAAATCGCAACAAATAAAATTTGCAAGTCCGCGCCGCAGTTAACCATAACTTGGTGTTCCACGAATATTAAGACGGTTTTCAAACAGGTTCTGCTAATAAAAAAATAAATATATTATTATAAAAATATCATATTATCGACAATACAGACATATTTTGGGGAATATGAAGACTAGAGATTATAATTAATAAAAAACATTGGAATATAAGACTTCATATGATAATTAAATAAGGACTTCATAGCATCAAAAAGAAATTCTAGTAATATAACAACTTTTATTTACTTTTATTGCAGATATTTTATTGTTTAAGATTGATATTAAACATACCTACACAGATTTGCGGCAAAAATATTTAACAATTTTTTATCAGCAGTCAAGAAAGGTATTTCCTTAACTAATTTAAGTTTTAAAACATTTTTG
This sequence comes from Caenorhabditis plicata, assembly GCA_963931815.1. NCBI lineage: Eukaryota > Metazoa > Nematoda > Chromadorea > Rhabditida > Rhabditidae > Caenorhabditis > Caenorhabditis plicata. The sequence continues at coordinate 17,068,085 of OZ007493.1, forward strand.
TTATAAGTATAAAATAATAATTCTTAATTTAAAAGAATATCAGAAAATAATGAACAAAAACTGTTTCTATTGAAAATATATTATTGTCGCAAAATAATAGAATGGGACAGATAGGTGTGTTTGCCCAGATTAAGAGTAATTCCATGTTCCGTAGGTAAATTGTGTTTTTATTTTTATCATATAATATCGATAAGCTAATAGTTAGATTATAAATTATAGTGTAAATATTGCTGGCTGGTATAACTAATGATTGTGTAAAAAGTTTTGTAATTTTCATAAATAGTTTTTCTTCAAACTACTCCCACTTTGAAATGTGGAGAAATACATAAAAACAATGTAAAAATATCTGAAAGAAATTCAAAGCTCGTTTTCTTAAATTGAGAAAGTTCAATATTTAATTATGGTTCGGTATATCGTGAAAATAGAATAAAATATACATAGGAATAGAAATAGCAATAAAGAAAATATAATAATTCATCGTTATATATTTTTTAACTGTTATTACGTGGAAAACACGCGAAATAAAATTTTTTCACAAATTTCAAACGCAGTTTATTAAAAAACCACGTGTGAAATGTGAAATCTTCCACTATTTTTTACGCTAATCTTTTTTTACTTTAAATTGTTACATTTTGTTGGATTGACATGACTCTTCTTTGCTCATGTTCTTACGAATTCATTTGACGTGTGGCATATAAACAATTATAAATATTAAAAACAAAAATGATTATAATATATAGTCGATTTCAACGTTAAATAGTAGTCAAATAAATTTGCAAGAATAGCAGTGGTATAAAAGAACATCTTAGTAGGAATTAAGAATTTTAATCTTGTTTAATGATAATCTGCCGTATAATAATAAAAAGCAAACCAACTGTAATAAGAAGGGGCTCAGTAAATGTGCTCTAATCTCATATTTTAAAAATTATCCTTTTGTGTCTTCAGCATGGTAAATAGAAGATTAAAAGTTGGAAAATCTACAAATGTTTAATAGAAAATTTGTAAGATATTCATATTGGAAGTGTTCAAATGAGTCAAACACTGGAAAACAATTGTTTTTTATTTTTACGCTTGTCTTACTACATTCACGTGTACGTCAATTTTTCAAATTTTCAATAAACTCTCTAAAAATATTACAATTTTAGCAAAATATTAGGTGTGAGTAAGTTTTCTAATCTCATTTGATTATTCTTTTAGTTGGGGTGCATTTTGGAACTTAATTTTCAATTTACGTGTAATATAAGAAACATTAAATAATGTAAATATGTAGATGTGAATACAAAAATTGGACTATATTTCTATGTTTTTATATCAGAATGAAATGAATAAAAACAATTGGTGATAATGGTACTAAAGAAAATAAGAAATTATGGGTTTTAAATAGTGGGTTACGAAACAGAAATTATGTATTTTGATTACCTATGAGTACTACTTTTACGCCAAATGAAAATTTCTTATTTTAAGTTTGTCTCACAACTTTTACGCATAATTTACACAAATAAATAGTCTTCCCCGTTTTGTCAGATTTAGCTTTAAATCTCGAGAAACATGAAAATCCTTCATATATTAAACATGCTAAGTAACTCGCTGCGATGTTGTTGGACTTCCATAGGTCACGACATAAAATAAAAGTTTTTTAATAAACATAATTTATGAAAATACATTATATACTATTTAAATTAGCGATATCACGTGATAAAACGTGTTTATATATTGAATACAGGCTACGATTTACCGCAAAATGTTCTTACATTATTCGTTTTAGGCTTTGTTTTTATTATTACCAGTCTTGTTAGAAGCTCCTGAAAGATTTATTGGTTCAATAATACTAGAATATATCTTTTTAATATTTACAATAGGGTCAGTAACTTTTTTTGTAAAATTATTTGTAAAATCAAGAAATAAAAAATTAATATGAAACACGTTTTATACATTACACGTGAAAATGTCTAATTAACTATTTAATATTGTATGTGACGTAAATATCACAAATTCAATACTTAAATTCCAACAAATTTCCCATAATCAGTTATCCCGTCTTTGTCTCAGAACTAACACGTCAAAACTTTTCTCGATTTTGCTGACAGTTCTCATCGGCAGCTGTTTTATGCGCATCACATGCAAGCGTTTTCTCGTCATTGTCGGTTTGGATGAAAAGAGTGAGGGGCGTAGAAGAGGGTGCATCCAACCTCTCACCCACTAGACATGCAACAAGTACTGTATGCAATAGCTCCGCCTCACTGCTCGGGCTCCGCATTGCATGAGCAGTTGTACTTGTTCGGATAGTTGATGAATTGTGCGATTATTTAATCCTATTTACTTAATCTTTAACTATTCGAATATGTTTCTTTTGTTGTTTTAATGATTATCCTCATCTTATTGGTCCATATTTGAGTAATTAAGAGCGTTAATCTTTCATCGAGTTTTAGTGTTTTGTGCTTTTGAGGAAACCATGAAAATCCCTTTTTGATTTCATAATGTCCATGTGATTTTATTTTTGTGCTAATGACGAAGCCTTACATATGTAATTGAGCTCAATGCAGCTTCATGGATACGGTAGTGTAAAGCCTCCCATTTTATTTTACATTTTCATCAAGTGCTTCATTCGTTTTTAATATTAATTTGTGAGTTTTTGATGATTATTTGCTTCTTGTATGGGAATAAGTGTGAAAATTGATTATAAAGAGTGAGAGATGATTTTGGTTTTGTTGAAATGTTATTGATGAGATTGTTTTGTTCGATGATTATTAGCTTTTGAAAAGCTAGGCTACAATTCGGCTTTGCGGTAATCCCTTGAATAGGTATCCGCGATTTTAATAACCCATTTACCTATTGTTATATTATTAAAATAATAGTAATAATAACGGTTAATAAGTGAGAATAATAAATGAAAGACAATAAATGACGCTAATCCGTTTGATAAGCTTATATATTGTAAGACATTGATGCTCCTTTTCCGTCATGCCCCGAGAGACGCGTGGCCAATCCGTACGCCGTCAATAATCCAATGTCTAGAACGAAATAACGAGGAGAGCCGTTTTTGCAGGGATTCCCGCCCATTCGCCGCACTTCATCATGGTCAACCCGGCTCCTTTCTACACCTCGTTTACATCATTTAGCGCGCCGTTGCCGTACGCCGCGTATCCGCAATTCTTCACCGCAGCGACGACGCAAACGAGTACGATACCCGCAACAACGTCGTCGTCAACTTCGCACAATAATAGCCACTCGGCTGGCTCATCGAGCAGGTTAGTGATCAAATAAATCCGATGGTTTTCGAAGGGGATTTCTTAAACCAAAACAGATTAAGTGTATCCCCCGAGAGATTACGCTAAGACGAGTAGCTTAAGAAGTCGTAATTACAATAAGATTATTAGCGATCATAGTGAACGCTTAAAGGATTGAAAATCATTCATTTTAGCGAAAATGGTCGCCGAGGCGGACGACGAGAACGGACCTCGTTTAATCGAATGCAGTTGGAGAAGCTGGAAAATGTCTTCAGAGAAACGCAGTATCCCGATCTTTACAAGCGGGAAGCGCTGGCTAGAGCGATTCAACTTCCTGAAGGCAGAGTGCAAGTTATAACGGTATTTATATAAACAAACACTGATTGCTCTCATTACTTTGTTAAGGTCTGGTTTAAAAACCGACGGGCAAAGGATCGCCAGCTGAAGAAGAATGGAGAAAGATGTCATTCATCAAGAACTCCATCAGGGTAAGATTGATCAATTTTAGAAAGAAAATATTTATTATGTATTAAGATCTTCAAATGAATCGCCACCGCCAGAGCCGAAGGATATTAAACAACCACTTCCAATGATTCCGCTGCCAGGAACTGAAGAATTCAACATGCGAAATGAAGTTAAATATCAGGTTTGCATGGGAAATTCGTTGGCAATACAACACAGATTCTTTTTAGCAGCAAGTGACAACCGCAAAGACAAACGCGATTAACGATGACAATGCCAAATTCGGATTGATGGAGATGAAATATGATCCGACGAACGCACCGGTTGTGGCTCCACCGCAAGCAGCTACTGCAAGTATGTCGATAACTTATTCGATGAGCTTTTCTATTCTAATATAGTTTCAGTTTCGGGATGGCCGTACACAACTACCAGCTATCCATACTTTAACAGTTATTTCCCATCCAATTATTATTATCAAAGCTATGGAAGTGATTACACGCCGAATAATTCTGCATATTGCGGTGGACACTTGTAACGTTCAATTTGACAATGAAATAACGTGATAAAAGCCATATGACATTTTATCAAATCAATGTGTTATTTTTGAGTAACTGTTCATTCTTGGAAAATTAAGTTTAGTGTCATTTAGAAATATTTAACGGCTATTTATCACGTTTATTAATGTATATTGATTTTTTGTTTGTATTTGAGTAAAAATTTTTAAAAATATATATTTATTTTTCAAATATATAAATTAAAAATAAACTGTTATGGTTATTTCATTTTATATAACATACACGTAATTTATTACCGAGCTGCACGATAAAGGTGCTTTACTTGATGTGGAACGGATTATTTGCATTCATCCGAACGTATCGGTAAGGCGAAAAGGAAATGAGATGGCGTAATCCACTTAAACACTTTGATTCTTTGGCAATACGTTCACAGAGACACCCACTTCATTAAGAGCCCGCAACACCTTTTTTATTGGCTTGTTACGTATTGCTTTTGAAATATGGTTTTTTGCAAATACAGTAGATTGTGAAAATATGAAAAAGTAGATATATGGTTTATGAAGGAAACTGTCAATAGTGTGAGTTTGGGATTAATCTCAATAAAATGATAATAAAACGCATTCACAAGTATTATCAATTTTTACAAAATATTGATACTTTTTATATTCATAAGTAGCTCTGGCGTTTTTTTCAAAGAAACTTGCGGGTTTTTTCTTGTTAGATTTGGCATCATAAAGATTTATATCCAATATATCCACAAATATTGCCGGTTTTTATTTTTATAGGTGTTTTTTAAACAACTTTGCGTTGAAATTAGTAAGGAAATTTCTTTGAACATATTCACATTTTAATAATTTATTTGTCTAAATAATAACAAATTGTTTTAAATATCAAGCCATGTGGAAATAATGCGTTTATAAGTTTTATGCACGTCAAGTCAAGTTTTACATGTACTTTACAAAAACATTGTTAATTTTCTTAAACTTATTTTTATTTTTTGTTAAATTATAATTGAAATTATCGATTTCTCATATCTTGAGAACAATTTTCCAAAATTTTAGGTTTCAAAACGTTTTCTGATCTCGTTTTATTAGCATTCCAATTGGCATGAAGTGATTTTAGAGTAATTTTATGGAAATTTTGAAGAACTGTACAATTATTGTTAACTAATGTTCCATAATATTTAAAATAATTTTCTGCACTTTATTGCAAAATAGAGTTTCACCCATTTTCAATGTGAACTCCAATAATAATCACGTACATCTTTTATATAACCACCAAATTATTTTAAAAATTGTACGACTTTTTAGATCATTCTTTATGAATACCCTAGAATTGTGTGTGGTTCTTTAAGGTGTATCATTCTTTTAGAAAACCGATTAAAAAGTATTATAACTTGCATCAAAATGATAATTAATTTCAACGATGATTGTTTTGCAACAATGCGTAGCTATTGCCAAAACATTGTATTGTATCTTTTTTACTAGTTTATATTTGATATAATATAAACAGTATTTTTTTACAAACTGTAGCTTTTATTAGAATCGAAGTAAAAAAATTAAAGACAAAATTGATTTAATTGTGAAAATATCATTAAGTTGATATTATAACATTTTTAATGATGACCGATGTCGTGCTCTGAAAATTTTAGAAATGTTGATATACTTCTAAACTAAATATTGATATTGAAAATGAATACGTTTATAAAATTTAAATGTTAAATTACATAAATAAATATGGAACGAGCCTTTATAATGTAATAATAAAGTGAATTGGCTTATACAACTGTAGGAAGACATTAACCATCAAATGTCCGACACAACCATTCAACATGTTATATAAATGGTGGTAGTTTTGAACCTAATGTATCTTCTAATTTCTTTCCCGTTTTGCTTTTTGAAAACTTTATTATTTTAATTAATTTAGTAGATTAGAATAAATTCGTGATACTATTTCTATTAAAGGTAATTTTGAGAGTGTCAAATTTAAATGTTAAATTCCATAAATAAATATGGAACGAGCCTTTATAATGTAATAATAAAGTGCATTGGTTTATACAACTGTAGGAAAACATTAACCATCAAATGTCCGACACAACCATTCAACATGTTATATAAATGGTGGTAGTTTTGAACCTAATGTATCTTCTAATTTCTTTCCCGTTTTGCTTTTTGAAAACTTTATTATTTTAATTAATTTAGTAGATTAGAATAAATTCGTGATACTATTTCTATTAAAGGTAATTTTGAGAGTGTCAAATTTAAATGTTAAATTCCATAAATAAATATGGAACGAGCCTTTATAATGTAATAATAAAGTGAATTGGCTTATACAACTGTAGGAAGACATTAACCATCAAATGTCCGACACAACCATTCAACATGTTATATAAATGGTGGTAGTTTTTAGTGTAATGTATCTTCTAATTTCTTTCCCGTTTTGCTTTTTGAAAACTTTATTATTTTAATTAATTTAGTAGATTAAAATAAATTCGTTATCCAATTTCTATTAAAGGTACTTTTGAGAGTGTCAAATTTTAATGTTAAATTCCATAAATAAATATGGAACGAGCCTTTATAATGTAATAATAAAGTGAATTGGCTTATACAACTGTAGGAAGACATTAACCATCAAATGTCCGACACAACCATTCATCATGTTATATATATGGTGGTAGATTTGAACCAAATGTATCTTCTAATTTCTTTCCCGTTTTGCTTTTTGAATACTTTATTGTTTTCTCTGCACTTTGCGCTTGACGGATATTAGTAAAACCCTTTAAAATTATCGTTAAAAATAATTAGGAATTAGTTAAATGCGTTTAAATATTGAAAAAGTTGGAAATTTCATTCGGCGTTTATTGCTATTTCTAATCTTATTAATGTTCATCTCAGACATTTGAATCCAACTCTATTTATTAAAATTTGCTATTATAAAATTATAACAATAAGAAATATAATTTTAAGAGATAAATTTATCGAATATTGATTTATAATGATAAGCTTATATCTTCTAAAATTGTTTCAATTATGCTGGCAGTATTTGTTGAATTGTGCGACACTTGGAAACAACTCAACACCTATTTAGTACAGACACCGACAAGTCATGTTATTTTGATAATAAAATCAAATAGTCATCGAATTGTTTACTTAATGTCGGGCTATATGCAAAAGGTGTTATATAATTACATTGTGTATCTCTTGGATATCCAATTTCAATTTAGCAGTATCATTCTCAGATCTGCAGCGCAAGTATTAGTTTAATTACGGTCAATAATATTTATATTTACACAATAATTGATATCAATTTATTTGTTAACGATCTACTTGTTCTTGAGCTCGTCGGTTGAAGAGGATTTGCGGTCATGTACAACTGAAAATACTGGGTTAATGTGTTGAAATGGAATAGAATATTTGAAACCGGTTTGAATCAAAATTGGTAGTCTAGTGAGAATGTAGAAACCGATGACGCCGACGATATATGCACCAAGGAAGTGATAATGAATGAACATCTCTAATAGAGGGTAGAGCCAGTATCCCTCGCTGTAGCGCACATAAAATATTCTGAAATTTGATCGTTAATGATATTAGCTAAAACACGACTCATTAAGAAAATATGAGAATTCCATTATGGAATTTATACTTTTATTAATTTCAAATTTAATCTTTAATTAAGAGGTACTTTTTAACAATGTGAACGTATAAATATTAAACGTACATTTAAAAAATTAAAAGTTTGGTTATTATTTAATAAACTGTGTAAACATTCCGATTAATAAATAATATCTGGAATATTTTAATAGAAATTTAACCACTATTTGAATGAAGTTATTGAAACATTTAATAAACCAACAGGATAAGTAAAAGATACTTCGATTCTTCGTCGAATAAAACCGACGGATTTACAATTTGCCGACTATTTTTCATTCGTAAATTACGATTGTTTCATCTTAAAAATTAATTTTGAGATTTCTAGAAATATCATAATTTCAGGAGAAAAATTTTAAGGGGTTTATAAAATATTGAACGAAATAATATTCGATATTCGACGTCCTGAAGACATATTGAAGAGTTAAAAATGGTTTTGTGATTTATAATATAATGTAATGTTTTGCTCGGTTTATTAACTTAAAAGGATTACGTTTGTTCCGCTCCTTTGTTTTTTATTTAACATTCCAATTGTAGATTCGGAAAATCGGTGGATTTGGGAGTATCAGGTAAGAGATTAATCTCTAATCTACTTGTATGGAAAAGTTCAAATTTAATTACGATCTTTAATATTTTGAGCATTGTTTTCAATTTTGCTTTCAAGAGCAATTGAATTTTTTGATAGCTTAACCTGGTATCTATTATAGAATGATTAAACTAACATAGCAAAATAAACGAAAACGGAACTGATCGAACAATAAAGAGACATCAATTTGGTTGGAGCTCTCCTAAATATATATAATTAAGACCAATTTAGTCGATTATAAATCGCACCTGGAATGAAGGATGATATCGATTAGCACGTAAATTAATGGATATGTGTGGGTAACATGATTGAGCCAGCTAGGTATTAATTGAGCAATCCACTCCGGCATAACGAGCGATGGCTCGATAGCATAAAGGCCCCAGAATAATCCACAAGTGACCTGAAGATTAACCACACATAATAATAATAATAAAAAGGTAATAATTTTTATTAAATAAATTTACCACTGCTAATGGAAAAATTGTTGTGTAATAGAGATGGTCGGTAAGCCGTTTACCATATCCAGTGTAGGTAAAAAGAACCAAGATGGAGTACATGGTAATAATATTCTATTGATTTTAATGTTTTGTTTATAATGTGTAATTTAAAAGACTTACAAAGTTTAAATTAGTGAGCATGACTAATTTATAAATGTACCATGAATGTCCGAGCCGAGGCTGATAATAGATATCGTGGTATAGGGATGTGATCCATACTAGAGCAGCTAATAAGGAAATCGCAAAGGAAATAATCGACATTGGAACAAAAATATAAACAATTTGTTGTGGAAATGAACGCGATGAATGGCCAGCCACGCTCAAGGTCAACAATTATATGCCCTATATTTATGTGGATCTAATTATTAATATTTTAACGATTTATTTACTTTGAATACATGTGATGTGCATGTATAACAAGTTGCACAATAAGTGGAGATTATTGTTTGAAGTTTTTTATTCTGCTATATACATATATAGCTATATATTTTAAGTTTTAAAGCATTTATCGAATATTAGTGAAGGGAAGAGCCGTCTGTTGGAAAAAGCCGTACAATGTGAGGGGGTCGTATTAGTTATTCAAGCCCTGTTAGTGGACCGCTATAATTGATGAGCTGTTCAATTAGGAGGGACGTAATAATAGAAACTTGACTATATATATATATATACATATTTTTTTATATTTGAGCTAAGGACTCCATACGGAGTCAGCAGCTTGAATTAATTTATTAAATCATGGCTGGTTAAGTTCTCTGTGATCTTTTATATCAGCTTATTGGTTACGAAGACCTACGAAACAAAGAATTGAGTTGTAGAAATAAATAGATAGTAAAAATGCAGAATATGACCGAAAATTTGAATGTTCAAAGGGATAAAAAATGAAAAAGGAATACTAGTTAGTACACCCTTTTCTCATTTCATACTAGATCTATTAACAATTTCACTGTTAAATGATGGACTATAGAATTTGCTAAGTATGTTGTTTATAACATTCATTTGTTTCTCCTCTACCACTTCTCTAACAAATTTTCTATTTCATTGTCATTGAGTTTGGCATGTGAGAATTAGTAATTTTAGTGTCATTAATCCATAAAATATTTCTGCTGAAACGATTTCCAGAAACCGGAATACTAGGGAAAAATCAATTTCGGTGTATGAATGAGCTGTTAGTTGTAGATTAATAATAACATTGGTATCACTAGATGGCTCGCACTAAAAATTTTCTGATAATGCTCAAATGGGGAGTCCATTACTAACTATTTGTATAGTATAGTTCATATGCGCATTAATAAATTAAGTAATTGATAAGATATTAACGAAGCTGAGAGAAATAAACGCAAACGCGAAGTGTACTGATCCGTTCTTAGTGCACCTCGCCCGTGAGTAAATTGTTTTTTGTTTTTATTTTTTATTTTTAAAAATGTTATTATTTGCTTTACAATGTTTATTATAGATTTGTGTCCATTATTTCATTAATCAAAATTATCATATAGATGTTATCTCGATCTTTATTTGCCGTTGGACGTTCATCGTCAAAAGCTTTGGCTGGAGTTTCGGCTCAACGCAATTATCCCGTTACTGCGGCAAGACCACCAACCGAACTTCCACAGAAGCTAAAGGTCACTATTATTCCCGGCGATGGAGTTGGACCAGAATTGATTTACACTGTTCAAGATATTGTAAAGCAGACAGGAATCCCAATTGAGTTTGAAGGTATTCTAGTAAGGATAAATTTTTCTAATAGATATCCAAAAATTTCTAGAAATTTTCTTATCGGAAGTTCATTACACTAGATCTTCTTCTATTGAAAATGCTGTTGAGTCAATTGGAAAGAATAATCACGTTGCCTTAAAAGGTTCATCAATTTTATTGTCTGTTTTCATTATGTTTCTGTTAAGGAGCCATTGAAGAGTCAGCGGTATTACATACCGAAGGTGAACTTCAAGGATTGAACATGCGTTTAAGAAGATCTCTTGACTTGTTTGCTAATGTTGTGCATATTAAGGTAGTATTAGTTTGAATTAATACAATTTATTTGTGCAATTTTAGACTATGGACGGAATTAAAACGAGACATGGCAAGAAGTTGGATTTTGTCATCGTTCGTGAACAAACAGAAGGAGAATATTCGAGTTTGGAACATCAACTTGTTCCAGGAGTTATTGAATGTTTAAAAATTTCTACACGTCCTAAGTGTGAGAGGATTGCCAAGTTTGCTTTCGACTACGCTACAAAAACAGGAAGAAAGAAGGTGCTGAAATATTATTTAAACTTGGGCTTATTAACTATTCTTTATTTAGGTTACCGCTGTTCACAAAGCTAATATTATGAAGTTGGGTGATGGCTTATTCTTGAAAACATGTCAAGATGTCGCTAAACAATATCCAAAAATTGAATTTGAATCAATGATTATCGATAATACGTGTATGCAACTAGTTTCAAGACCAGAACAGTTCGATGTCATGGTGATGCCAAATCTTTATGGAAACATTATTGATAATCTTGCTGCCGGGTGAAAAACGTTTCGTTACTTATGTAGAATTCGATTATTTAGATTAGTTGGCGGTGCTGGTGTAGTTCCAGGCCAGTCTGTTGGCCGTGACTTCGTTATTTTCGAACCAGGTAGCCGTCACTCTTTCCAAGAAGCTATGGGAAGATCGATTGCTAACCCAACAGCCATGATCCTTTGCGCTGCTAACATGCTTAATCATCTTCATTTGGATGTCTACGGAAATGCTCTTCGCAAATCCGTCGAAGACGTTATCGCTGAAGGAAAAGTGAAAACTCGCGATATGGGCGGGTAACAATTATTTTTAATGATTTTTAATTTATAAAATCGGCTATTCAGATATGCACGAACTGTCGACTTTGCCGATGCTGTGATCGACAAATTCCGAATCTAATTTTGAATATAATTGTATATGTGGATAGTAGAATGTGCCTTTTTGAAATACCTTCGACTTTGTTTTATTTTGTCATAGATCCTAATCCTGTCCCTCCCAATATTAATGAATGATGAATTTATTTTATTTATTAATACGGGAATTGAGTTGTTTATACTATATCAAACGGTGTATTGTAGCAACTCTTCCCCTCATTTTCACCCCGTTTCATAATAATGCCTCGAATAATGAATCATTGTAGACATGCAAATTTAATGTTTATATTGTGTTTTGCTTTATTTGTGCCTGATGGCAATTTTTCATCAATTCGTCTTGTTCGATTTTCACAAATTTTGAATAATAAACTCGTATATAATATATAAGTTAATCATATATTTAGTTCTGTTATGCAAAATTACTAACGTGGCGTTTCTAATCTTCATAGAAATCATTTAACGTTATGTATATCCTTAAGTCTAGGCGCTAATAAGATTTTAACGCGATTGTTTATTAGGGCGTACTTTCTTATTATATCCCTGTGGTCTCAGATGGACGAAAGACATTGAACGTAATTTGGTCTTTGGTTTTATTTGGTTTTACGTGATAGTTTTTGACCGCATAGAATGAAGTCATATGAAGTTTATCGCCATTTAACCCGGCTATAATGCTCAATATTCGCTCATCACACCCAATGCTTCAAGAAATTGTATTGATTATTTACTTTTTATCTAGTATGTATAATGGCTACGAACACATCAAACGATGAAGAATCGATTGTCCCTGGCGGTGTTGCTGAGTCGACCGAATTAGGCCGATTCAGCTCACCCGAAGTCACATCCCGTTCGCAAGCACGGATGATAGCAAGTGTAAGTGAGAGTTCGATCCCTTGTTGATGGAACAGCGTTTGTTGAAGATGTGTACGCCACGTGGTGCGAATGTTGCAATGCAATCTGTCGATCAATTGGAATGGAATAGGACAGTGCCAGCTCGAAGTCGCAACATGGGAAATATTCATTATCCACACCATCAAAGACCAGCTAGCGCCTTGCTCCACTCGACTACGGTTTTAGACTTGTTAGAATATTTAGTTATTTCAAATTTAGCCAAATAGTTCACGTGACCTATCACATCGTGATCGACTAGTCTCACTTCGGAAGAGAATGAACGTAGAGTTTGGAAATCGCGAGATTCCTTCTTCTTCAAGTCAGCATGAGGAAGTTGACGACGCTGTAAGTACAATGAGCGAGGCGCCGAGCCTTCATTCTTGGCATCAGCATATGCTGGAGAGGCATGAAACATTGGTGATTTTAATTTTTAATTTTAGAATATGCTTTAACTTTAAGATTGTTAATGCGTCCGATACCATGAGTACTTGCGCTTTATCTGTTGCACCTTCTGTTGCATCCGATTCCTGCGATCGTTTTAAGTCACCATTACCACCAGCCTCATCATCGCATACCGCGAATGATGAAAAAAGTAACAATGATGTATCATCACCCAAACCACGGGTTCCACCTCCTATACCCTCTCGGGAGCATGTAATATCGCCTACTAAACCAAATCGTGTTCCACCACCACTTCCTCCGAGAAGTTCCATTTCGAGATTACCTAATCCAATTGTAGTAGCGGTGGAAACTCGCATGCGAAATTGTGATGTGAGGTAGATTTTTTTAAATAAATTCCAAAAGACAAATATATTTATTAGGGAAAACAGAAGCTATACAGACTGCGGTGCGAATGAATCGAATGGTCCAAAATGTTCAAAGTCGAGTGACTTTGTGATTGAAGATGATAATAAAGCTAACGTGAAATGTCACAAGAAGTCAAATTCGTTGGATCGAGGGTTAACTCTGGCCAAGTCAATTAAGGTAAATGTTATCTTTTTTATGTTAAAATGTGGGTTTTTAAGAGTGGACCATTTCCGCCGCCATCGAATAAATCAAATTCTTTAAAACGACAAGAAGCTGATGGCGAAGAAAATGAAAGAAATGTTATTGCTGAAAATGTAATACAAGAAATAACCACTAATGTTCAAGCAAAGACAAATTTTCTTTACTCGACGGTAATCCGTGTTTGAATTACTACTCTTATTTTTATGTCTTAGCAGGAAGAACCGGAAAACGAAGTTTCCCTTAACGGTTCGAGTATATCAAGTCCATCGTCATCGACGACTCCACCTAAACAAGATTTAGTCCCACTGCAAAAGGTGGAAGAGCAACCATGCTCCTCTATATCTCAACAGAATGAAACGAAAATCAGCGAAAATGAGCTCGACACGGTTTGATATATGTAGTTTTATGTATCATTATTTCTAATATTGTAGATAAAGAATGAATCTAATGATGAATTGAAAAGCTCATTTGAGCAACAGTTTAGTAACTCTTCATTTGATCCCATAACACTAGACGTGGAAAGGAGGCTGAGTATGAAACGAAGTGGAAAAACGGATGACGATAATATTAGCATAGATTTAAGGTATTTTGAGAAATTTCGAATAACCTATTTTTTCTTTTTCTAGTGATGATGAAACTTCACGAATGTCAGTAGCACAATCAAGTATTGGACATGCTCGGTCTTTCGCGAGACATTCCATGAGGTATGCGAGTGGAATGCTTCGTGGGGCTATTCAGAAAGTGCGCTACAAAACAAATACAGGGTTCGTCTTTCGTTTCACGATTAATTCGTATGAAAGTTTTTACAGAGCTTCCACTTTTCGATCTGAAATAGGCGAAGACAGCAGTGAGTATGATGAAACTGAGACAGGACAACACGCGATCGGAAATATTGTTCGTCCAAGAAAGAGCAAAAAGGGACCATTCGATTTTGAACATTTAAAAGTTGATCAAGAACTGGGAAACGAGCATACCGGTGCCGTATGGTGCATAAAGTTTAGCATTTGCGGAAGGCTGATGGCCACAGCTGGACAAGATGCCATCTTACGACTCTGGGTTGTGCGAAGTCATCTGAAATATTTTTCCGATATAAGAGATAAATACGCAGCCAATTTGGAAACTTCTATGGATAATCTTAATCCCATGGATAATATCGATCAATTTAGACCGCCGAGCTCAATGGAAAGCGCTGGAAATAGTAAGTTTTGCTGTGGTTTTGTATTTTGAATACATTCGCTCTTATTTCAGGTGATTCGCCATCTGAGGAAGATTCATCCAATTTGTTTTGCTCCAAACCATTTGCTTTGCTTAAAGGACACACAGCTGATATATTGGATTTGTCGTGGTCGAAGAACTATTTTATACTATCGTCAGGAATGGACCGAACTGTAAAATTGTGGCATTTGTCACGAAACGAATGTTTGTGCTGCTTTCAACATATAGATTTTGTCACATGCGTGGCATTTCTACCCAAAGACGATCGTTATTTTCTGTCTGGATCGTTGGATGGAAAATTAAGACTTTGGCATATACCGGACAAGAAAGTAGCCGTCTGGAATGAAGTTCAGGTATGAGATTTCAATTATTGGGGATAAAGAAAACAACTTAAAAGATTTTCTGTCTCTAATTGTCTCTTTCTTATGGATTATAATATTTAGTTAAACACTAAAAATTCATTTTCCGTTCTTGACTCTTTCTTCAATAAACTAAAGATAATTTTGTTTAATTCTGTAGAAAGGAAAATCGTTTATTAAGAAGACTAATCATAACTTTCTCGCTTAACATTTTCAATCATGATTTACGAAAAAATATATAATTAAATGTAAAAGTTTTACAGGTCAAATTTATAACCGCCATAACATTTGTAAAAAACGGAAAATTTGCGGTTGTTGGCACATACAACGGCCGTTGCTACTTTTATACAACAGATGTAAGTTAATAATTTGGATAATTGAAAACCACATTGATTTTTAGCAGCTGAAATACCACACAGTGGTTGATGTTCGGTCGACGAGAGGACGAAATGCAAAAGGCCATAAGATCACTGGTCTCGCTGTACATGGCGACAAATTATTGGTTAATCGATTTAAGGGTTGACTAAGTTTAAGTGTTGTTTTTCAGGTTACATCAAATGATTCACGCATTCGTATGTATGATATACGAGATAAAGCTCTTACGTGTAAATTTCGTGGTGTACAAAACGACCACTCGCAGATAAGAGCCGCATTCTCGCCAGATGGACGGCACATTGTTTGCGGATCTGAAGACAAGTAGGGAATGCGGAATAGATAGTGATTCATTAGATATGTTTTAAGATTTGTTTATCTATGGAGGACTGGCGAAATGCCATCGTCATTGTCTGTTCGGAAAGATAGAAACTCAATGTGGGAACGTGTGCGCACACATAACGCGGCTGTATCGGTAGCTGTGTTTGCGCCTCGTCCACACGTCTTCTTCTCTATGTTGGAAAGACGAGAGAGAAGGTCTAGGGGAGAAAGTCTAGATTATGATGTGGTCGGACAATCTGATTCGATTAATTCGAATGGAAATATAACGATGCCCGGACATGTTAGTTGAAAATGAAATTCTACTTGATTTTGTCGAGTGGTTTAGGTGATAGTCAGCGCTGATCTGCAAGGTGTTATAAAAATAATGGTTAATAAACCTAAGCAATGCAAAGTGGCGTCGTCAACGAGTTTTGCGAAATCGGCGTATTCGACGTGATTCACATTTCAGTTTTCTGATTTAATTAGGAATATTGTTTATTTAATAGGGTTGTTGTTAAATAACGTTTTACAGTTTTCTTTTGGTTATATAGTTTAGTAAAGCTTTACATAGTAGTGTGTTTATTGCATTCACCGCGCGGGAACTTTTATATTTATTTATTTATCAAATGTTACATTTGCATATTTATTCTTTCATCACAGTTGCAATGAACTTTATAATATTCATTTACATATTATTGTCTGGTTTCATATTTATTATAGGTTACATGGGTAGTTGATTTGAATAATCGTATTAAGTATTCTTGATTTGTTGTAGAACGCGGGCAAATTTTATCATATAAATAAAGCATTTTGATATCATCAAACCATTAACAGTTTCATTTAATTCGAATCAGCTGTTTATTTCAGTATTTTATATCTTATTTATATTGTATCTTTGAATATTATTTGTACTATCATTACTTTATAATTGGTATATTTGTAGGATGAAATTCCTTATTGTTCTTTCTTCGGTGTTTGCCCTCTGCGCTGGATCATCATTGGAGATTTTATCATCTCCATCGAACATCAAATTTCCAGATGAGTCGTCGACATTGAGAACTTCTCAATTGTCTTCACTCAACCAATACATTTTGGGATTGTCGGCAAATGAAGTGAAAGGTTTGTATTTGAGTATATCGAAACCATGTCAGTGCTTGTGTCTATAGGTTTTGATGTGGAAACAGACATCTTCTCGCGCCCACGTGCTCTTGCTGTCATCACCGTTGAAGGAGTCGATAAATTGAATTTGGGAAAATCCTATTCGGTTAATGTGGTAAGAAAGGTGTCGGAAGATAAGTTAATAATCACCGTGTATTAAGGATGGAGTTAACAACGCTGGCATTGAGCAGGAATTGGCTTTGTTGTTCGGACAAGACAGACAAACCGTTCAATTGAACGCTGGTGGAATCACAGGCTCCAAGCTTGCCCTCTCCGCCCAAGAGAAGACTGTTGATACCACGAATATCAAGACAAAGATTCCACAATTGCGTAAGGAACTTGAGTCGATCTACAAGCTTGCTAGCGCTTTGAAATCTGCTGGATTGAACACTGACAACAGTGCCGATATCTTCCGGTTTGAAAGAAAGATTAGTGAAGTATAATGGTTTATTCATTTTAGTGTTACCATCTCTGGATTGGCTGGTGCTTCCGATGCTGAAGAATTGGAATCTGCTATGGATGATATCAAGAATGCCGTCAACGCCCTTAACGAGGCCATCAACACCGCTTATGGAAACCAAGCCGTCGTCGAATTGTTGATTGTGTCAAGCCCGATCCAAGCTTCCGATTCAGTCGCCTTCGAGCAACACAGAATTTCCAAGAGAGAGGCCACGGACGACTACGCCACATTGGTTCAACGTTTCACCCAAGTCCGTGAACAATTTATGGTCACCCAACCAGTGTCATCTGACTATTCCGCCATGTTCACCATCTTCCTTGGACTTGTTGTTATTTTGACTGTGGTATGTTGATCCGTTAGAATTGTTATTAATTATATAATGATTGAAGGGTCTCATCTACATTGTTGTCGGAATGGTCTCGATTAACCCAGAGAAGGATTCGATCATTTACAGAATGACCACCACCAGAATGAAGAAAGATTAATTGAGTATTGCTCAAAATTTCCAAATACTTATTCCAATTAACTTGAATAGTTTTCGAATTTATATATTTTCTTAATTTCTCTAAATTGTTTCATGTTCTATATGTCTTTGGTACACAATAAGACTACTAACGAATATGTTTATTAAAGTTGAAAATAAATTTGATTGCAATTAGTTTCTTTGTTTCGATGACTTCTGACGATGACCGTGAATGAATGCATGAACCTTAAAATGTTTGATTAATGTGGACTTTGCTGGATATAAGAAATACCGCAGTTAGCCAAAGGTAGCAGCAGAAGATGATAAAAATGCAAACTGCAATGAAAAGAGCCCGGAATGGTAGTGGAAGGTGGCCAAGTATTGGATAAGCCCAGAATCCAGACGAGTAGAACACATAATGGATGCTGAATAGAAGTTAGAAGTATAATTTTAATTCAACTAGATTGGATTACTCGATAATGTAAAGAGTGCAGAAAGTGGCAATTCCTTTGAGAATCTTATTTGATCGGAAGTCAGTATGGTTCCAGACGAGAATATCCAAATGTGTTGAGATTATTGGAAGAGTATGCTTAAATAACGTATGCAATGTTTATAATTATGAATAATTGATATACCAATCCATGATTGAACCATTTCATTGAAAGTATCTGTCGTCCCATCTCATCAGCGACGAGAGTTGCCGGGTCAAATAAGTATAACGCCCAAAACAAAACTGTAACTGCCTAGAAAGTGGAGCCATGGATGTTGTTTTAAACTAACAAGGGAAGTGTTTTAGGTCTCCATCTCAGATTTTGATAAAACTTTGCAGATAGATTCCTTATGGCTTGATTAGTATACTGTCAAAAAATTAGGACCTACAAAACGGTTTAAGTAGGTGAAAAATGGGTTTGAAATCCAAAAAAAACGCAATCATTCTATAAATAATGATTTCATTGGCTTTGGATGCAGTGGGACGACAGCGCAGTGGTAAAACGATAGGACACGGAACAGGATGGTGAGGGTTCGATTCTAATGGGGGTTGTAATATTTGTATTAGTTATGCTAGTTTAATATCTCTAGGTTGCTTTTTCCTTTTTTACTTTTAAAGATGTTTATGAATTTTATAATATTATTTATTTTTGAATTTATTATTTATTAAATCAGCATATATAATGATTCTCAACAATCATATGTTGAAAGCATAAAAATTTTTTACAATAGACAGGATGATTTTTAAACTAGTTGCTCGGTTTATAATATTTCCTAGATAATCGACATTTATCCACCCGAAAAAAGATATGTTGTTCCTTTTTTCGATACTGTATTTAAGTGGCTTATTATTTTTTTGTTATTTTTTTCTCACTTCTATATTTATAATTTACAATGAGTTCTTCTGATTTGATTGTGGAATATACTACCTTGCGGTATATGATAGGAAAAATTATGAAAGATAACGAAATCGATATGGCCTTTCCGTGTTCTAACTCGTGGATTAACTCTTGGAAGCGTGCACACGGAATTTCTTCTCGCAAGATCACGAAGTTTGTGTCTGTGATACGGCATAAGAAAAAAGATGAACTATTGTCCAGTGCAGAAAACTTTTTGGTTATGGCTAATCAGGAGTTGGAAGCATTTTCACCCAGAAGGATCTTTAATGCCGATCAAAGTTGTTTTCAATTGGAAATGAACACTGCGAGAACACTAACGTACACAGGCACAAAAACAGTTGAATGCACTGTGAACACTGTGAGTTCCACTACTCACACCTACACAGTGCTTCCTGTAATATCTGCAGAAGGTAAACTACATCCTCGTTTGTTTGTAGTTTTGAAAGAAATCAACGGAAGATTTCCAAGAAGTTTTCGAAGTTCTTTTTCCAACTTGGTTGTACGTTGTCATACTAGCCACATTATGACAAAACCGTTGATGAAGGAATTTTTGAACACAGTGATTTTCGATGAATGGGTTCCGCCTAGCTCGTTGCTTATTATTGATTCGTGGAACGGATGGAAAGATGCAAACGGTTATTCGGACCCCAATAATGATGATAATAAGTTAAAAACACTTCAAATTCCTGCTGGTTGTACAGGTATGATTCAACCCTTGGATGTTGGCGTCTTTGGTGGATTCAAGAGTGTTATAAAAATTGTCACGGAGTATGCACGGTTATGTGAACCAAGCTTTCAAATACATCAAAGATCTTCAATCCTTCAGGTAACTTATTTTTAAATGCTTGGTTATAATATGTTCATAGGTTTTGTCTGTAATGTACCGTCAGCTTTGTTCGCCGAAACTCCACAATTGGGTAAAATACAGCTGGTTTGCGAGTGGATATAAAATCGATCGTCCGGGATCATTTTTTACACCGAAGCAACTGTTATTCCCAAAAGTGATCTCCAAAGGATGTGAAATAAGTAACTGTAAAAATGTATCTTTTATCCGCTGTCTTTATTGTGACAAATTTGTATGTTTCAACATATAATTTTTGAGAATCATTATATATGTTGATTTAATAAATAATATTATAAAATTCATAAACATCTTTAAAAGTAAAAAAGGAAAAAGCAACCTAGAGATATTAAACTAGCATCACTAATACAAATATTACAACCCCCATGAGAATCGAACCCTCACCATCCTGTTCCGTGTCCTATCGTTTTACCACTGCGCTGTCGTCCCACTGCATCCAAAGCCAATGAAATCATTATTTATAGAATGATTGCGTTTTTTTTGGATTTCAAACCGATTTTTCACCTACTTAAACCGTTTTGTAGGTCCTAATTTTTTGACAGTATACTAATCAAGCCATAAGGAATCTATCTGCAAAGTTTTATCAAAATCTGAGATGGAGACCTAAAACACTTCCCTTGTAAGGACTAACCACTCCACATGGTCCGACGATGGCTCTTGCAAAATAATCAAAAATTGGGTGTCTACGTGTTGATGTAAGCGATATTATGAGTCCAATAAAGTGGTATATAGTTTGTAAATACTAAAAGATGTAATTTTAACAAACCGAAAGAAGAGAATATCTAATATAACTCAGTAACCACGTAACTTATTAATTTTTAAATAAATACAACAGGTGTTTTAACTGTCGTTTCGATGATTCATTTTAAAACTTCCATAATATTAAATAATTTACCAAGTCAATCACGGTGAGCCATACAAAACGAGAAAAAAAGTTGTATGGAATCGGCAGAAGCTTTCCATGAACAATTGTGGCATCTTGATAGCACACGTAGACGTAAAGGCAGAAAAAGAATAGATGAAATGCTACCTTCATCTGAACGAAAACAATAACGATTATTTAAGAGTTAAAACACGAGTAAACAAACGATAAATGAGGGCTTATCAGATGCATTATTCGAAGCAGACGTCAATTTGTTATCATAGATTCACTAGAATATAGTCAATCTGTGGGTTTGAATGTTAAATTCGTTTGTGGGTTCATTCGTGTTTTAAATTTAATTGATTTAATGAATTACCTTTTAATTTAATACAAATTGACAGTCGTGTCTAGGGATTTCAGATTCTCTATAAACATCCGGATCATAATGTTATGTTATGTTAAATTTATTAAATATTGCGCAGTCTCTACCACATATTTTTGAGCTTACATTCAAAATAAATTTTAGACGTGTAACAATCACTGAATTTAACATTTTTCAACTAATAGCAGCGCGTACCAATCTTACTTGCCTTGTCCTTGATAGTATGTACATTTACCCATTATCATTTTATCATTTCAAAACATAATCAACGTCGTTCTTAATATGAGCGATAACCGCGGTTTTTAGATCAACTATAAAATGCAAATATCAATCCAAAGAAACAGTATAACAATATTATTCCATGTTCGACACGATTAGAACTATCGTTAGGCTTACTGAAAACTTCTGAATTGCTCATGTTTCTTGAAAGCATTATTATTCTACAAGACAATAATCTATTGAAATGAATAGATTAACACGATCACACAACTTGCTATTAAAGCATTACGAATAAATAAAGATATAAATAAATAAACAATAACTGTACGGCTACCGTGATAACGAAATAGTTACATATTAAAAAAAAATAACGATAAACCTTGTAAAGTTTCAAAACATGTTGGTTGATAGATAACACCAAAAATAGTGTCAACAAAAGAATTTCTATGAACATTTGATCGAGATCAGCAAGGGAAATAAATTATTCAATCAAAGTGAGGAAATATTCTCTTCATCATCGTCTTCCGACACCATTATTCCAGTTGTCGTCATACTGCACATTGAAGGAATCGCTGTTGAATGCTCCTGCCTTGTTGGCTCATTGCCATTTTCTCTAAAAAAAACTATTAAAACTTTAATTGGATTATGTTAGGTTCCCCACGTTGTGTCAAAACCATTGTGATGATCAGAGATACTCTCCCTACCATTGTTGTTTTCAAAATCATCTCCAAGAATGGTAGTGGTGGTCAGCTGAAAATTTCATTGATATTTATCTTCCAAAATCCGTACCGATTCTGCTTGCACGAAATGTGTACCGCCGTTTTCATCTGTATATTCACTGGTCTTGGTGATTTCCTTGACGTGAGTTGTGCCATTGTCCCAATGCCGCTCGACTTCTTCAATTGGCGAAGCCAATGCGTTCTCTCTTTCGACATAACTTGTGGGATTCGCATCATGGATAACCAGCGATTCCGATGATCCATCCATATCAAATTTGGCGGATGAATCAACCTGTTCGGGCACGCTCATACCATCGTCCGAGTCTTCTCTCTTTCCATTGTCATTAACTACGAATTGATCGATGATTTTTTCGGTGCAAACTTCATGCTTCTCTCCGCCGTCCTGGCTCGTCATGCTTCGCTCCATGGTTTTTTCAATAATATGACTATTGCCGTTTGTCCATTCGCTCTCTTCAACCACGTCGAACGACGGTTCAGTCGTACCGTCTAATGGCTTCTCTTGTGTTAGAGAAACTTGGCGCGGGGAAGATCTTGAATCAGCGTGCTCAGTAGTGGTCATCATATCGTTAACTTCAGAGTGCTCACTTGGAGCATATATCGATGTTGTCATGACGTCAGCTTGGTTGTAGTTCAGTTCATAATCATCGAGCGACTTCCTTGGAGAGCTTTGCATCTCCTCCACCTCGGAATTTCTAGCGGGGTTTGGGAAATCAGTCGAGTATCCCTGCGTGGTAATCATCTCTTCAGAGTGCCTTGGACTCTCAACTTCACTGGTTACAATGTTTTGCAATGAAATTTGACTTGGCTCTGTTGTAAGCTCGTCTGAATGCATTTTTTCGCCAATTGGATCAATTCCATCATAGGTAAGACCATATCGTGCGTGATCGGGTGGGTAAGGAACTGTTGCTTCCTCAGATTTGTATAAAAGATTAACATCTTCAGATGATTCTTTATAATTTGGTTCTTGGGTGTCACGAACTTCATCTTCATACGAATCGATGGTTTTGTTATCATTCTCCCTTTCATTCAGATTTGTGTAACTTCCCGGGATTTCTTCCCTGTTATGTGAGTCGTCCAAATTCTCCTCATTGTGGTCCATTGTTGATTCGATGTAAACACTTTGTTCCATCTGAGATGAGGAATATGGCTGTTCCTCATGTTTCTCATCGTAATCGGAAGAATGAACGGAGTTCTCATCTTCCATGGCTGGCGAAGGCTCCGAAAAATCATGACGGATCGTTTTGTTTTCCATCATAAAATCTGGCTCAATGTTACTTTCACGGGAGTGGATATCTTCCCTATCCTGATAATCTTCATTCTTATAATCAGTTGAGTTTACTTCGGATACTGTGTGCACCTCAGAAGAATGCATATTTTGCACAAAACTTTGATTGAACGATTCCTTGTTATCTGGTGAACTAATGTTGTCTGTCATGGACACGTTATTTGAATCAGGTTGGTAGAAACTGTGCTCGGTTGAGTGTATTTCTGAATATTCTTGCTTTTGTTCTGCGGGCTTAATGTATTCCGATTCTTGACTTTGTTCGACATCGTGTTGATCACTCAAGTCCCTTACTGACCGCTTAATGTCCTTGAATTCATGCGGTGGTGATTGCTGCTCATGTTGAATGTCATGTGAAACCAGATGGTCGTCATAACCGATTGTGTCAGCTGTGTGGTCTTTTTGATGAATATTGTGCTCAATATCCACTTGATCTTCAGAAGCAATACCAGAATGCAATGTCTCGTGGTCTTCAAAATCTTTTTGTGCGTCGTCTCTCTGCTCTCCCAAATGATGCTGAACGGCTGGCTCTTCGACATCCTGATCTTCTTCCGCATACTCTGGCTCTGAATCACTTTCACTGGCATAATCGGCTTGCGTTTGGTAAGAATTTTCATTGGCGATTTTATTATCGGGAAAGTGGATATCTGGCAGTTTTTCGTGCTCGCTGATAGATGACTCATCGTCATGCGCGTAATTCATTGGCTCCGCGACAGGTGTTTGTTTGCGGTTTTCAAGAGTCAGCTCAGGGCTATCTGGGGTGGACGGAAGTTGATGATGTGCGTCATCGCTTGGAATATCGAACGTCTCGCTCTTTCGCATCACTGGAGTGGATGGCGGCGTTGGCGTTTTGATCGGCTTTGAGCTGCTTTCCAATGTCTCAATGGTTGGTTTAAGTACATGCGTGTCTAAAACGCTTTTGGTTGAAATAGATTACGATTTATACTCACCTGCAATCTTTTCGTTAACAACGATTGGTAGCTTTTCATTTGAAGTGGATGAGGAAGTCGTTGTTATTCTTTTTGTCATGGATCGTCCCCTTGCTGGCGACTGCGAGCTCCTTAAAAGTAGTTTTTATAATTTGTCGTAAACCGAATATAACTTTTTGCCACTTGGGGGAAGTCTTGTTGTTGTCTTTATTGGCTTAATCTTGGTCCCTGTTATTGGCGGAAGACGAGAATTGGTTTCTAAAACAAACACAAAATTATTTCAGTCCCAGAATTACTCTTTTTTGCAAAAAAAACCTTGTCTTTTTCTATTTGTTGGCGGGCAGCTTGTTCTACTGTCTTGCAATCCGATTGTTCTGTTACCCGTATATGGAGCAGCTTTTCGACCACGAACGCTCATCATGCTCCTGTGAAGCAAGAGTTTAAATTACATATTAAAGTAAATATAGTGCAGTCAATTGGATATATGATCCGTTTCTAAATAAAAGACGAAAAAACTCAAAGGAAAGAACGTGGAAATATGCTCATTTCAATTGGTGGAAATATTCATTTGGTACAAGCCAACAACACCAGTGCATTTCAGAAAAATTGCAAAAAAGCTAGAAAAGCTTTGATACTGTATAATACATAAAGAAGCAGGAATAATTGGAAAAAGGCTAATTGTGTCATATACAAATAGTACGCAGCATATTTGAAGCATTACTAGTACCTTAAAGGTTCATTCATGGATTTAACACCTGCAGCAGAAGCAGTTATACTAGGTAGTGACCTGAATATTAATGAATGTGAGTAAGGTTTATAATAAGCATTGTTCAATTTTGGAAATATTATATTGTGCTGCTAGTGATATGAAATCTTCAAAAATCGAATTAATAAAACGGTGATTGGTTGATATTTTATTTAAAAAAAAAAACTGTTTTACCTTCGCCGGAAGAACCAGGAAGTTTGTGGTTGTGGCGGTTGTCGGGCGACTGAATGTGGTCCAAATGATATTTCGCGGAACCTTTCAAGCCTTTGCAATTGCTTTTTCAAATTGTCCTTATATGCAATTAAGGTCGAATCGTCGAGCTAAATGTGATATTTTATTAGGTTAGAGAATCAAGTTTTTGTAGAAATATATTATTGGAAATTTGTAATCGAACGGGAGGTTTATATGACAATTCTATACAAGTTTATCACATGAATTTGAACATTCGAAATATTGAAGTTACTGTTGATTTTAGACATTTGTTGGTATTATTACAGTACTCTTCGGAAATATTCTGATTTCTGATTTGATTTTTATGAAGCTATACCAAAAACTTTCCCGGTCAAAATAAATAAATCGACGATATAATTCAGTTGTGTTTTCAAAAATAAATTGCGCTTAAATTATTTCGGTTGGTGTGCCTAGAAAAGCAAAAAAGACATTCATTTTTATGTTAATTTAAACGAGGACCCTACTTAAATGTTTATAAGCTAAATTTCCAAATATCACTCCCAGTTGCAAAAAAAAATGTGATCAGTTAAGTTTCTCTTAGAGACTTATAATTAATATGTGATTAAAATGGAAAATCAATAATTGACAAAATCGTCATATTTTCACAATATAATTAAGATTTTTTCAAAATATTCACGTGTACCGTCGTGAAATACTATGATATAAGCGAAAAATTAATTTACATTTGAAATTCGTGTTTGTATAAATCTTATTTTTTTGTGAGATAAGAGATAACGGACAACGGTTTACTCTTTTTCTAGTCATTATTTGATGTATTTTGTTTTTCTTATTAAATTGATTGTTAGTTTAAAATTATTATAATCACCTAATTTTCTGTGTAATTGTATTGTATTTAGGTTGAAAAATGAAAAAGAAAAGCGAAGTAATAAACAATGTGAAAACGAAATTTACCTATTTTTTTCCCCAAACGAGACCAAGCAGACTCACTTTCTGCGATTTTTAGCCATATTTCACAACTACTTTACAAAATTAATCTCCCGAGTAAAAAAGAGTTCACGATTTTCACTAAACTAAAGGAAGTTTAGTAAATTTTCTCAAATCTAGCTTAAAAAATATTAATACTTTTAATAAATTAAGAAACCCCTCGCTACACTAATTATTTCCATTTACATAATAATATTTGGGCTACATAAACATAACAAAACATTCCATTTATTTTACACATTAAATTTCATTATAAATGTTTCGTTAAATCAGCAACTTGGTTTAAATAAAATCAATTTTTACAGTAACCGCCTAAGAGTTAAATAGTCTATTTGGATTGATTTTGTAAGTTACAGTTCTAATTGAGAATAATTCTACTAATTCTGAGCACACAATTCCACCGTTAGAAAGAAAAGTCCGGTCATCGTATGAATTCTAGTCCTCGGCGACTTAAAGATAAGTATAGTAAACAATATTGCCTATTGAATTGGTTTAGCCTTTATGGACAGGAAGAAACTTTTATCACGTGCTTATCATCAATGATGAACAAGAAAACAAGGTTCTGTTTTCAGTAAAGTTTCGTAGTTGAAATCTCTTCCCGCTTTTCTGACTTTTCTGATGATAAATAAAAACAATACAATAATTGCACTCTTCTTTGATTTATTTTCTCTGCCCATATTGGCAAAAATTTTTCTACAAACTAATCGATAGCTTATAGAAAAACTCATATTATTTTTAAAGCATGCCAACTGAAATTCTCGATTTTCGAAACTTTTACAGTACCCCATGGGAATATATCAGGTTGCTTTTTTTCCAAGGTTAAGTTTATATGGATGGTCTAAATGAGTCCCACTTTAAATTCATTCAGTCCTAAGATCCTTATATATAGAACTGAAATATAATGTAAAAAACCCTTTCTTTAATTATTGCACGCTAACTGATATCGAATAAACAGGTATTAAGAAAAATGCTTAATTGTAATATTTTGTTAAGGTTTTTAAGTAATTGAATATAAATTATACGAAGAAGCGAAATAATTTAATTGTAGATTATACGTTAACGTGTACAAAGCACGTTCAATCATTATAAAGTTATAATTTTATTAGGTCTTATTTATTATGCCTTCCTTATAAGGTATAAATGGGTATAAATTTTGAAATTTCAGTAAAACAATCCGCATAAAATCAAGATATTCTCAATTCCTAAAACCACAAGTGGAACAGTCATGTTCATATTGCAAATGACATGTGAATAATTCAATAGCTCCTCGCTGGAATATATTTTTGTGTTTGTTCTAATTGCTCAACGGTTTAATAATGAAGATGCAACCCATTTTTCCTATATTTTTTAAAATAATAATTACTATTTTCACTACACACAACGAAAATTGCGTCAAAACATATCCTCGATAATTAGAAAACACAAATGCTCATAAAATTCTTGGCTAGAAACATACTTTATGAAGATAATTGAAACGTTTTGCATTTGCTGACAGCCTTTTGTACGGATCATTCGTTTTCTTGTCTTCCGGATCAGTATTATTCTAAAACACAATTTCAATATTTTCGAGTTTCCCTTCTCTATTAGACCCAACCATTTCAATATTTTGCACAAAGTCCTTATCCTCGAAACTGTTTGAGAAACGCCTCTGCCGGCCGCCCTTTTGAGCCGTGCGACCTGCAAGTAATCTCTTAATAATATCAGTGTTCGATCAAGCTCACTTCGGCTCAAGCTTCTGCTCGGTTTGCCACGTCGATATGACTCTGGACTCTGGCCGCTCCTGATACGCCTGCATAGTTCAACCTTTTCAGCTGCGTCAAGTTTTTTTCGCAGCTCGGCCATTTTCATCAACTGTGCTTCTCTGTAACTCCTCATTTCAATATTGATTGGCATCTATTCACCTGTTCTTGAGCATCATGTCCATCATTGCATGATGCCTCTCATAGACTTCGTCACCGTTCAGATTTAGAGTGGATTCGAGCTGTAAACGTGGCATATAATTATGGAACACGACTAATTAGTACCAAGCCCATTTTTTTCAAATGCTTCTGCATGTGCGGCAGTGCAAAATATTGACGTAGATGTATATCATAGAGTGGGTTGTAATTATCAAGAAGACTGTCCGCCATTGCTCCGGAAACGAACGTGAATTATTACCTGAATGAGGATGTGATGTGAACGGAGATGAGCTATTTATAACAACAACGGGCTTGTAATTAGCATAATCCTAATGAATATAGCCGGATAAAAATATTATCACCCTTAGCAACGTATTTAAAGAGCATTGAAATGTTTAAAACAAAGGAATATGTGCGAGCACATGTATAAAACACAGAATTGACCTCGTATTATTATATTATACAAAACTAGTCGAGGAATATTAAATAACAAATAAGAGCTTATTGATTCAGAACGCCCGAAATGACATTAATTGAAGTCAATAAAAAGAAAGATGCGCGAAAAAATGTGAAACCCAATCCGGCCGCGATGTCCAGCAAAGTCTAGTTGAATTGAATTGTGTAACAATAAAGCATTCTAATGTAAGGTTCAATTAACGTGTTCAACACGAGGAAGGCCCGAGAAAAGCCTGAGTAACCACGAAATAACGATTGGAAAAATTTGCAGCCGGTTTGAAATAATAAGATAAATGTGAAAAGCGAAAAAGGACGAATAAAAGAACGACAAATGCTGGATGAAGATGTTGAGAAGAAGTGCGAGAAGTAGATGGACAGAGCATCGTTTGCGCGAGCTGAATAATGTCCTCAGCGAGCCGTGTCAAAGCCCAGCACCGCATGTATTCGTCGAGAAACCGGGCAGCAAAAAAACCGAAATTACTTAATGACTAATTATTAAAGGACAGGTTGGCAAAGTACGGTAGCTAGTTACTAACGATTTTGCTCAATAATAACAATCGGTTATATAATGGCAATTGTTTGTAAATGAGTAAGGTTCAGGAACAGATGTTAACTATTTAAAATTCTTAAGAGGCCAACAAAACACATCAACAAATGGTAAATTATACGTTTAAAGTGAAAAAAGTCAAGCACCATCTTATGTCCCTTGAGTGACAAATAAAAGTTTTTTTGGTTGAGCTGCAAAGTTCAAAAATTTTGGAAAATCAGATTGAGCTGGAGCTTGTCACATAAAAAAACACTCACCACAATTGACATACAACAGTTTGTCTTTCTCACAAATTTAAAAGATTATTCGTTCTGGGAAAAAGAAGGAATTTGGTTGGCTCGAATATGAAAGAATAGACAACTAGGAAAATGAAAAATTGCACCAGTCTGAAACACGAAGAAACACGGAAACATGAATGAATTTGATTATGGAAATGCATTCATATAATATTGATCTAAAAACGTGAATGGAAAGATTTGTGACGGAAAAATTGCCGACAAGAGTTCTATTTATTTAGACTATAATGAACGAGTATAAACCTATAATGAACCTCTATTGTGCACAGAAGGTCAATTATATGGACGGAAATTGAACAACACTCATTTTCCGGTAATTATAATTGACAATCGATTCAATGCGAGAATTGGTAGGTATTCTACAACAAATTTACCGTTATTGTTATTATATTTCATAAAATGCGAATGTTTGTAAAAAACAATCCTATTCTATATTATGCTTCAGGGGTAATTGTACTTTCAGGAAGCCAGAAATTGTTTTATTCAACACAATAAGGATCATTAAATAAAAATAAACTATGTTGAAGAATAAATCCAGACCATAATATTCAAATTGGTTTTTTGGATATTTTAACGTGGAATCGTAAATTATTAACACACAAATAGTGGAATTTAACGCAAGAAATGCACTAAAACTAAACGGAAAAATATTAATCTAAGCCAGTTCGATTATAAATACGTCTGATTTTGTAACTACTCCTGTTTATTATAAATTTCTTAATTATTATAAATTGTAACAGGCAGCAATGAACAGATGTGGCTAAAATAATAAATAGTCTATGTAATATATTCTACGATAGCGTGAACATTTAAGAAAATGAGAGAGATTTGTATTCAAATAAAGATTAGAAATGGGCGTAATCCGTATTCCACCTCCTATTTATTTCAGGATTTGTTGTTTAAATCTCACATAAACACGCCAAATCGAAACAGAGATTTTGCGATTTTCAAACGTGTATAGAAATTTTTACGTCTTTATAACAAAAAATTACTACAATTTAATTTAGTTTGTCTTAAACTATCTAAAAAGTTATATTTGAGCATGCTTATGAGTTGGGATGATTAAGTTTTGTAAAAAATATATTTATTATCGAAGGATTTTTTACGTCACAGATCATAATAAATTTCTTAACACTTATACGATTTGAAGGTTTTTATTTTTATAAGAATTTTAGGATTGTAATAAAAATAGCTACACTTTATTAAAGTTTTAAAAATCGACTTTAGAAGGGGCGAGTAGGGATTTATTTGTTTTGCATTTAGCTATTTGTTTGTTGACAAAATTTTAGGATATTTCAATCAAAAATAGAGAGTTATGAACGGCTATGGAGAAAAGGAATATGCTACGGGAAATGAAACAATTTAAAACTCGATTCATTAGGTAATTTCTAGTTGCATTATATCGACGGTTTTTGTTGTTATTAGGATAGTTTTTGATATATATATATATATGCTGAAAAAATATTACAGCACTATTATAAACAACTTAGTTACCTAATTTCTTCTTACGAGAATAGATCTGGGATATAGTATCCTGTCTCTTCAACATTTCGTTATAAAGCTTTTGACAGAATAATTATTTTTGTTTCAAAAAAAAAGAACAAAAAATTTTAACATTTTCAGTTGACGTGAAAAGAAAATATTAACAAGCTATTATTATGACAATTATCACAAAAATTGCGAGAGCCCACTTATGCGATTTAAAGAAAATTTATTTATCCAATTATACGTTTTAGCTATAAATTATATTTTTATTTTTTATATAGTATACCATTAACCAAAAGTTTTCAAATAAATTAATATTAAGAAATTAATAATATGTATGAAAACTAGATTATTTCGTATTATAATTTGACAAGGTGAAAATTAATAAGAAAAATGACTTAAGCAAGCACAAATGACGGCTGTTTTGGTCTCGTTTGGGACAACGGGGCAGAAATTTTTCTTTAATTTACATTTTTTTTATTATTTCGTTTTTATTTTTCGAAAGGAAGTGACATTAATAAGAGAACGAAATAATAAAAAAATTAAAAATAAAATCGCCTCTTTGTACCAAATGAGACCAGGACAGCCTTATTTTATACTATTTTAAGCTATTTTCACATTAATTTACATCTTAACTATTTATATAGTCGCGCCAAATGCGATTACCATTATTATTATTATTATTTTCCACATTTACTCCACGACTGAAACAACATTTAAAACATATTCTTCAATTTATTTAAGCAAATACAGTATAGAACGAGCATAAACAAGAAAATAATCATAAAAATGAAATGATTTAAAAATGTTTAAAAAAAAGTGCGCCACATTTTGCGGTGGTAATCGCAAATGGCATCGACTATATATAAATTCTATAATATATTCAATAAATGAAAAAATTACAACGTATTATTTCTGTTGAAAATTGTTTTTTAAAAATTAAGTTTTATTAACTGTCTCCACACAAATAAATCAACAAATGAACATTTGAATTAAAATTTTAAACTGAAAATGAAGAATGAGATGAGGAAATAATTTTCAATTAATAATTAATTGAATAAATATACGATCTTGCAATAAAAATCATTTTAACCCTTTGTGTAAAAGTTTTTTATAGAAAAATATCTATACCCAATTTAGGAGAATATTAAATGAGCATATCTTCGTTCTAAATTGCTCAAATTATTTGTCGACAAAGTTTTATCCGTTGATTTGTTTTTTTTTCGTGAATTCTATTAGATATGTACTTGGTAAGTTGTGATACACTAGCATAAGGTCGAGTTTTGAACGTCTGCATTATTAACTTCACTTTAGTAAAATTTAATTGTGTTATATTAGGGTGAGCCAAATTTGTTTTCCGATTTTTTAATAAAAATTTAAACATAATTTTAGAACATATTAAAAACAATTAGGTTTCAAAGTAAAGACCATTTGACTCTATGGCTTGAACCTATCGGCAAGTTGTTCGATCCTACTGCTTCTTGTTCTTAGAGGCGAAAAACTCGCGGCACTCGACATCGATCAGATCATTGAAGCTACGACAACGAAGAAAGTGTGCCATGGATCGGAAAAGGTGATAATCAAATGGCGCAAGGTCCGGACTATAAGCTGGATGTCGAAGAAGTTCAATGGCGTCGAGATTTTTTATCTTTTAATTCGTTTGTCTGGTTTTTGCATTGTCTTGGTTTTGCATTGTCTTGTTGATGGAGTATCGGCTTCCGATTGATTAATGCTGGATATTTCGTTGGGCGCAAAAGAGATCTGCGTCGATGGTCCGACCATTTGGAACTAGTTCGAAGTAAATTACGCTTTCGAAATTCCACCAAACACACAAAAGTGTCTTCCTTGAGAAGCGATCAAATATTGCTACCGGTTCCGCTGTTTGACCGGGTTCCAACCATTGATTTCGTCTTTCTGGATTACTGAAGTATACCCAATTTTCATCACAAGTTACAATTCTACGAATAAAACGGTAATCTTGTGGATTTCGATCAGTTTTGGGCAAGTCTCGACACGTTTTTGAGCTTGAATTTCTTTCAATGCAAGAGGTACTTCTCGGCAGCGTCTATTGACTTTCCCAAGGACGTGAAGATGTCGTACAACTGATGTTTGAGGAATATCGAGCTCGGCCGACAATCTGCGAGTACTTATTGATGAATTGGTCCCCACAGCTTCACGAATTTCTTCAGAATCCACTGTCGTAGTCCGCCTGAATGTGTCTTGTCCTTGAGATCAGTGTCGCCGTCGTTAAATCTTTTGAACCAATTTTGCGCTGTACGATCCGAGATCATATTGTCGCCTTAAACTTCGCATATCTGTTTTGCTGCTTCAGTTGCGTTGAAGCATTGTTTCCAGTAATGGCGTAAAAGAACACGAATTTCGGATTTTCCATGTTTCTTCTACAAGTTAAAAAAATTTTAAATAAAAGACCAATTAAAAATTTTAATATGTATTATGATAGAGCTGTTCAAAAACTTTAAAATTATATATAACACATTTATATTAAAATCTTTATCTGGTAAAAAAAACAATTAGACAAAAAGATATAAGAAGTCGGAAAAAAGTTTGGTTCACCCTAATAATATTTGTCACTCACGCTAAAACTTGCAAATACGATTTGTTAGAAGGCTTTCCATCGAGAAGATCGAACAAGGTATTGAATTTGACATCAAGAATATATTTTGAAATGATTTAATGTAGAAGAAGTAGAAAATTTATATTTAATATACCACAAATGAACTGATATTACAATTTTTTAAGTAAGGAATTGTTACATACTTTTTTACGTATTTTTAGCCAGCAATTTTAGCAAAGATGAAACATTTTTAGGTAAATTTCAAGTAAAAAAAACGAATTAAATAGAAAACTTTGCAAAAAAATTAAATCGATATTAAAATATCGCCACTCGAAACCACAACCAAATAAACATCGATCGGAAGTTTTTGTTCAATTACATTTAACGGATTCTTTCGGCACGCCAACTGACATGAGAAAAAGAGGAGCTCAATTAAGGTTCCTAACACTATTATTGCTGAAAAATATTATACTTGTAAGATAATTTTGGGTAGATCTAAGTTGATATGAAAAACACTTCAGATTACTTACG
This sequence comes from Caenorhabditis plicata, assembly GCA_963931815.1. Lineage (NCBI taxonomy): Eukaryota > Metazoa > Nematoda > Chromadorea > Rhabditida > Rhabditidae > Caenorhabditis > Caenorhabditis plicata. The sequence continues at coordinate 17,102,534 of OZ007493.1, forward strand.
TGGAAATTGTATGCATACATTAAACTTGGTAATTTTGTTATTTTCAATTGGCGTGTCTCGGTATTAAAAAAATACATGGTTTATTTAAACGTCATAAGAAATCATTTTAGAATTGATAAATAAAATTCCGAAACCAGACACAGTAAATGTGTCAGAGTTGGCAGCAAATGTAGTTAAATCGGGGAAAATTGAAAACAATTGTAATAATAATAATGAGTGTTGGATTTAAGCACCTAATTGAGGCCAATAATTGCTGTTTTATAAAGTTTTAGGTCAAAAGGTACAAATGATGTGAATAAATTGAATACTATTACAGTTTTTGGTTTCCCAGAAACATGTTTAATAGTGTTTGAATTGAGTGCTGGGAAGCGTGGATACACATAGCTGTTCAAACAATACAAAGGATATAAATGTCCCATTCATTCGGTTTTGTTATTTGTGTTACATATTGGTCCGCAAATTAAAAACGTTGTTCAATAAATTTGAATGTTTGTTTATTATTAAGCAGGTAATTATGAATTTTTACAGGGAAGGGTTATTTTTCGGCTTCACGTGGAATATGAAATTATCCAGTTTAAGTGCACACAAGATTTGCACTTAAACTGGATAATCTTGCGTATTGTTTTTAAAATAAAAAGGGAAGAAATAGACCATAATAGAACCCGCTGCTTGCTACCGCACGCCAACTGGATATAACGATTTTCCAATTTTTAAGCGTGTTTAAAAATTGTTACGTCTTTTCAATGAAACATTGATTACAACAAATTAACTAGAATTGTCTTAAACTATCCAAAAATAGTTCTAAAAAGTTAGATTTGAGCACAGTTACTGAGCTCAATTTATAATAATACCAGTTGGCGTGCTACCGACAAGGTTCCGACCAGTCAACAGCGAGCACTGTTATCTTTGCGACGGGAGCGTTTTTCGTTTTTTCCTATATTTAACACCTCGCAACAATCCATCAAACTTTCAGATAGGCTGACAGGGTTTTTTAAATATTTATTTAAATGATAGCGCGCTCCATCGCACATCCCTGTCATTTTATGTTAAGGCGAACTGAGCGCCTTCGCCGAGCATGACTATCTTTTAATGAATTTGAATGGGTAAAAATACACCGGAGATTTTCGTATTTTTAGATGGTTTTTCTACCTTTCACGTAAGCAAATTGGACTGAAAAGGATTTGTCTTTAATTATTTTATTCAATAACCTTCGAATGAGCTGGAAAATTATAATGCTTTATGGTTGTGACGGAAAGTCAAGCTGATCGCACACTTTACTAGTCACTCTTGAAATTCCCGTAAATGTTAATTATATAGTTTTATAACCGTAATTCCCTTGTTATTTGTTATCATCACTACTAGTTATTATTTTATATTCATTTTTATATTCGAGCCACGCAATAAACAATAGCAAGTAAAATCTGTGCCATCAGTCATAACATTTATTTTAACAAAATGTTCATTATTTTATTTAGCTAAAACTTCTAAATATTTATTTCCACAATTTATATACATATTAAAGTTTATTTTTAGAACTTTTGATTGTACTAATTTATATATATATATATATAAACCTTGAGATTTGATATGTCAAGAATGGTAAAAGAAACAATAGAAAAATAAACATAGCATTCGAGTTCAAATACAAAACTGATGAATAAATTAAAAAATGAAAATTTCTATAATTTTTAAAGAATACCAGTAAATAGATGGAAATACAAATGTGCGACTGTCTATTTCACAAAAATCCTTACATCGCTAATTAATTATTATTATTAATTCCAACTATTATATTAATAATTAGTTTTGGATATATTATGCTTATTATACATTTGATAATATAATAATAATAATAAAATTGTTTTCTAAAAATAGGTCACAAACTAAAGGAAAAATGTTAAGATACAATGATTCCTAGCACCATGCTAAATGAGCATTCCTTAATAACACACGAGTTCTTTGTTTAAACCCTTAGAATCAAGTGAAATTAATTGCGAATTAAGTGGTCAACCGGTTGTTGCTTGAAAGTTGTATAATGTTGTTCCTAAAGCGGCAAATGGCGGCGGCTGGTAAAGATTACCAAGCTCTCGGTTTTGAGGAATCGTCTGTACGTCATTTGTCGGCGTGCCTGTGTTCGCAGGCTCTCCATTTATCTGATTATCCCTTTTTGGAGCTTCAATTACAACTCGATCCAATTTCTATAAAAAATTTTAACGTCAGCGAAATTGTTTCAACCTACCTGATTTGGGACCTGTTGGCCATTGGGAGATCCATGATCAGTTGACGGCTGGCTAAAGAACTGATAACCCGGTTGAATGTGCTCATAGCCAGGCAGTGGTCGCGGTTGCTCGCCAATGAACGGTGTCGGATTGAACATTCCAATTGGAGCACCAGCGGCCGGCATCTGCGGGAAGCCAATAAAGCCCGAGGGAGATGGTGCACTAATTCCGCCGGTTCCACTAATTCCGTACTGCGGAGCGGCAAACGGATGGCTACTCGGGGGCGCGAACAAACCAAATGGTGATGGCGCAGGAAGAGGGGCCAGTTGAGGTGCCTGCGCTACGCCAAACAGTGGGTGAATCGGCAATCCTGGCAATGCTGGCTGCTGTTGCGGGAATGTTGGCACAAAGAAGTTTTGCGGTGCCGGGAAGGGTATTTGTGGCAGTTGTGGAATTGGCTGTATGCCTAGCGCTGGAGCGGCTGTCGTTGGCGGTTCAGTCTGAATATTTGATAAAATGAAAAGTGCACAATGTAAGAAACCTGAACAATGGGTGCTGGAGTGGTGGTGGCCATTCTTGGACGAGGTGTTAAAATGCGGCGAGTATATGGAACTGTATTACGAGTTGGCGGCACTGACGCGTATTCTTCCGCAAAGTCTTTGCTCTCGTATGAATTCTTTTGATTTTCAGGAGTCGGACTAAACGTATTTACTCGCGTTGGTTTAAAAATGAAACTAACTTGAATATGGTAGCACCGAAACTACCAATAAATGGCTCAGATCGGCCTTTTTTATCGCTCTCGTCGTGACCTTCAATCGGGGATACAATGCTGAAACAAAATTATAATATCTGATTTTTTGCCTGAATGATAAAAATGTGTACTCTAAGGATGATTTTATAAAAGTTTTTTTTTAAATGTAGGTTTCCTTTCTTACTGTAAGTTACTATGTATGTGTTTATTGTACCTTGTAAATTTTAAGTTTGAAAATTATTTCTCAAATTTTTTTCTAGGATCTTTTATAATTGAACACTACATAATACCATGTATTTAAGAAGTATTATATAATTCAATGACGTTATTTCAAAGTTAATTGAAAAGAAATTTGTTGGTGCTGATATGAGCAATATAAATGGAAATCGGAAATTAGAAATTAAGTAGAATTGTATCTAAAAATGAGTCAAAAAAGGAATAATTGAGATATAGTAGCGGAGCAAAAATTATTTCGAAAATAACTTTTTTATTTAATATTTGAGTTTAAATAAGTTTACAAAAACCTTTTATGTAGACTGTATAAAGATTTTTGAAGACACAGTCGCAAAATTCTAAAAAATAGAGTTTTATTCTTTGTATTCTAGAACGCCACCCACACACTTAGCTTTAACATTTGATGATATATTAATTTACTGAACTTAAATACCTACAATATCTCAAGACGAAACATAAAAGTCCAATTGGATAAATACGTGATTAAGCGTGTTTTGTAAAGCAATTTATTGACAGAAATTTGAAAGAGAGTATTTTGCGCCTCTCAAGATCGCGCAATTTCTCTTCTATGCTCCTCCTTATTAGCGTTGTGTCGAAGCTGTATTATGTCCCTTTGTTAATATTTTATCAGAAAACTGCACTACGACAATTTCTCTGTCTAGAATTACCGTCGTCAAAAATTGATATTCTATAAGAAAGCTACATTGTTAATTTTATGAGTTTAGCATTAAGCTGTAAACAGACAAATTTAATTCTAAAATAGAGACAAAGGAGGTTTTAACAGAAAAAATCAACGACAAAATTAAAGATAATGAATATATGAAATATTAATGGAATTATACATTATGAAGTATACGTAAGATATAAAAAAATTAGATTGAAAATAATTTTCAAAACAACTAATTTTCTCGAAATTTGTAAAATTTGTTTTTAAATAAAATACTTTTTAATTACACTTATTCCAAAATTCAAAACTAATTAATTAATTAACATTTAATTGTTAATCTTTGTTTTTACTTGTAAGAAGATACACGATACACCCCAACCGGACACCGTTGATATCATATTGAGGGTTTATTATTGTTAATATTCGCAGGTTGAATATATATCCTTGTCAAAAGTATATCACAGAGACAACGTCAATAAGGAATAACAGGCTAAAAGAACAATGGAAGGCGGGAAATTTGAATTATTTAAGAATTGCGATTTCATACATTTAAGCTCTGAAAATGTTTTCTTTTCTATAATTTGTGTAAATTTGAAATTATTGTTTGATACAGTTTGATAAAGCGTATAGGATAAAAATAAGTTCTTTAATACCTATTTTATTTGAACAATGTTAATTAAGTTATTGGAAATTTTAAAATGGTCAATTTCTCTATGTAGTATATCACTGACATGGAAAATTAAAATTACAATTTTGCAAAATTTAAAGTTTTTTTTAATTTTCATGTTAACAATTAATTTTGATATTAAAATATATATGACGTTTAAAAGTTATAAATAATTTTAGATATAAATGTCTCTTCTGAGTGTTTTAACGATTTTATTTGGCATGCCCTGGCACGCCAACTGGAAATTACACATTTCGCATTTTTAAGCGTGTCTGAAATTTTTTTCGTGTTTTGAACAAGAAAGTTTTTACTTTAATTTGATCAGACTTGTCTTTAACTATCTAAAATATTAATACCTTTCTGGAAAGTTAGATTTGAACACCTTTACTGAGCTCATTTTATACCCATTCCAGTTGGCGTGCCCTGGAGTACCTACGGTTGCATTAGTAACGCTGATGATTAACCTCTCGAAATAATTATCTTGTAGAATGCAGTTTTTTCTATTTTTTCCACAAAGAATTAATGAGTTATTGTTATCATTAATTTCAAATCAAATTATTTGAAAACCCCGAGTACACAAATTATCAAACATAAGCCCTTACTTATCAGTAGATGATGTTTTTGGTTTCCTTTTATAAGGCCTCTTATTACTCATCTTTTTTTCTTGTGTCATATGTGGATGACCATCATGCCCAAGGTTTCTAAACAAACAATTTGCAATTTCGATTTATAAAACGATTTCACTTCATGGCTGAGTTCGTAGCATTGCCTAGAACCCTCTGTATTTCCCTTTCAATATCGTCATCAACTTAAGTTTGAATATATGTAAAGTTGTGGCGAGTCTACTTACGTGCAACTTCTAGCTCGGGTGGGTCCGGAAGACAATTCATTCTCCGGACGGTGACCTCATAGTAGACTCTGCAATGCTATTAGTTTAGCTCACACCTTCGGGAAATTGATATAATTATCGATTAATTATTAACTTTCCGGTTTCGAATTTAAGTGATATGCAATAAAATGTTTAAATTGCCTGTTTATGATAACGATAACGACATGATTTTTTTTTCAATTGAAACGAAACATGATTGTACGTCATTAATGATAAGAAGGCGATTTTCACTTATCACATCAAGCGATAGGCAAGGTTAATAAAAGAAGACCGGCTTTTGAACAACTAATAATTATGTTTGGACATTTCCTACCAAAGCTGATATCAATTAGCCATCACAGAAATATTTCCAATAAAAATCAATAGAACTCAAATAATTGCGACTATCAGAAACTGACTGTTTGGGATCATCAGGATCATTGATTTTCCGCACGTTGGCGATGACGTCGAACGAGATCTGGCGGCCATCTCGAATCACTTCGCCGCCAGTGACAGCTTCGCCTAGAAATAATTGGTTGGTGAGCGACTGGTAATCAACATGCCTGATGCAATGGTAGTCACTCCTACATCTTGAGAAAAACGCAAGCCATCGAATGTGCAGCATTGTAAAACTAATCTGCAAAATTATGTTAGCGTGTTTAGAGAGGTTGGTGGCATACGGTTGGCGAGGATGATCCACGAAATCAATGCCACCCACCCATTGATTCTTTTTTGTGCACGATGAGTCGCTGAAGGATCCGGGGCATTCCTAGGCAATTAAACGTGAATTAGAAAAGTAATTACTTTGTTATATTTGTATGAATAACAATCTAAGTAAGGGTCTTTTAGACATCCACTTGTAATATAATTATTCGAATTATTATAAGGGACATTGTTTTTGCATTTTTTAAAGGATTTTTTTGGGCGATTTAAATTGGATTGTTTAATTGGAATGGTGCTTTGACAGTTCAATTAAGTTTGGGCAGAAAAATCAAAACAAAATTGAATTTTTGTTAAATTAAATGGCTTTCACTTTTACGAACAAATGAAAAACGAAGAAGTTGATTGAATGCGATTATCTGACCAATTGAAGTAGGATCAACAATAATTACAAAAAAGAACAATTGTGTCTCATAAGAGATTTTAATCAGAAATCTATTATTTTAATGGAAAAACTAATAAATATTTTTTAAAAATTACCGCTTTTGGTTTGAACGACTGAAGGAAAGGTTTCCGTTCGCGATCGCCATCACGGAAGAAACCATCTTCCTGACCAATAGAGTTAGCTGTAAACGAACTGTCATCGAAATCGTCAACCGGCTCCGCTATGCAAGTCGGTTGAGCACACCCAAGAACCGGAGATCCTAAGATAATCGGATGTCTAGCAAATATCAATGACTTTTACCATCTGATAATATTTCAAGACTATATGGGACCCCATTGACGCCACAGAATGATGATGAACAGTATTGAAAATAAATTGAACAAAATAAATATATTAATAACGCACTACGGCGCATTCTGTAAATTATGATCAAACTCATTAATTTTCCAAAATGGGCTATAAATTAATTATTTATTTCTTAAACCAACACAAGTACGCAAAAATAAAATAAAAACAACAAAAATAATATTATTATTAATTGGATGACAACGTAAAGCCAAAATAGGAGAGATGTTATAAGTCATGTAAATGGGAGGGGGATTTGTGGCGCGAATGTTGTCTATGTGGGTGTTTGTTAGGGAATGAAATTTAAAAACTGAAGAAGGGATATGCTTGGGGGAGTAGGAGATAGATATAACAAAAGGCTAACATATTTAATTCAAGAAGGCTTCCTTTTTAATCTTTTATGGTAATATAAAACTTAATACAAGTAATGATATCACGTCATAAAAAAAATCATAAACTTTTGACGTTGCTTAGCTATCTTTAGACGGTTTTGTGAAAGAATCAACTGACGGCGTTGTTGAGCTTCCTTCAGACGGTGTTGTGGAAGAAACAGCTGAAGACGTTGTTGAGCTTCCTTCAGACGGTGTTGTGGAAGAAACTGCTGAAGACGTTGTTGAGCTTCCTTCAGACGGTGTTGTGGAAGAAACTGCTGAAGACGTTGTTGAGCTTCCTTCAGACGGTGTTGTGGAAGAAACAGCTGAAGGCGTTGTAGAGCTTCCTTCAGACGGTGTTGTGGAAGAAACAGCTGAAGGCGTTGTAGAGCTTCCTTCAGACGGTGTTGTGGAAGAAGCAGCTGAAGACGTTGTTGAGCTTCCTTCAGACGGTGTTGTGGAAGAAACTGCTGAAGACGTTGTTGAGCTTACTTCAGACGGTGTTGTGGAAGAAACAGCTGAAGGCGTTGTAGAGCTTCCTTCAGACGGTGTTGTGGAAGAAGCAGCTGAAGACGTTGTTGAGCTTCCTTCAGACGGTGTTGTGGAAGAAACTGCTGAAGACGTTGTTGAGCTTCCTTCAGACGGTGTTGTGGAAGAAACAGCTGAAGGCGTTGTAGAGCTTCCTTCAGACGGTGTTGTGGAAGAAGCAGCTGAAGACGTTGTTGAGCTTCCTTCAGACGGTGTTGTGGAAGAAACTGCTGAAGACGTTGTTGAGCTTCCTTCAGACGGTGTTGTGGAAGAAACTGCTGAAGACGTTGTTGAGCTTCCTTCAGACGGTGTTGTGGAAGAAACTGCTGAAGACGTTGTTGAGCTTCCTTCAGACGGTGTTGTGGAAGAAGCAGCTGAAGGCGTTGTTGAGCTTCCTTCAGACGGTGTTGTGGAAGAAACTGCTGAAGACGTTGTTGAGCTTACTTCAGACGGTGTTGTGGAAGAAACAGCTGAAGGCGTTGTAGAGCTTCCTTCAGACGGTGTTGTGGAAGAAACAGCTGAAGGCGTTGTAGAGCTTCCTTCAGACGGTGTTGTGGAAGAAGCAGCTGAAGACGTTGTTGAGCTTCCTTCAGACGATGTTGTGGAAGAAACTGCTGAAGACGTTGTTGAGCTTCCTTCAGACGGTGTTGTGGAAGAAACTGCTGAAGACGTTGTTGAGCTTCCTTCAGACGGTGTTGTGGAAGAAACTGCTGAAGACGTTGTTGAGCTTCCTTCAGACGGTGTTGTGGAAGAAGCAGCTGAAGGCGTTGTTGAGCTTCCTTCAGACGGTGTTGTGGAAGAAACAGCTGAAGGCGTTGTAGAGCTTCCTTCAGACGGTGTTGTGGAAGAAGCAGCTGAAGACGTTGTTGAGCTTCCTTCAGACGGTGTTGTGGAAGAAACTGCTGAAGACGTTGTTGAGCTTCCTTCAGACGGTGTTGTGGAAGAAGCAGCTGAAGGCGTTGTTGAGCTTCCTTCAGACGGTGTTGTGGAAGAAACTGCTGAAGACGTTGTTGAGCTTCCTTCAGACGGTGTTGTGGAAGAAACTGCTGAAGACGTTGTTGAGCTTCCTTCAGACGGTGTTGTGGAAGAAACTGCTGAAGACGTTGTTGAGCTTCCTTCAGACGGTGTTGTGGAAGAAGCAGCTGAAGACGTTGTTGAGCTTCCTTCAGACGGTGTTGTGGAAGAAACTGCTGAAGACGTTGTTGAGCTTCCTTCAGACGGTGTTGTGGAAGAAACTGCTGAAGACGTTGTTGAGCTTCCTTCAGACGGTGTTGTGGAAGAAACTGCTGAAGACGTTGTTGAGCTTCCTTCAGACGGTGTTGTGGAAGAAACTGCTGAAGACGTTGTTGAGCTTCCTTCAGACGGTGTTGTGGAAGAAACTGCTGAAGACGTTGTTGAGCTTCCTTCAGACGGTGTTGTGGAAGAAACTGCTGAAGACGTTGTTGAGCTTCCTTCAGACGGTGTTGTGGAAGAAACTGCTGAAGACGTTGTTGAGCTTCCTTCAGACGGTGTTGTGGAAGAAGCAGCTGAAGGCGTTGTTGAGCTTCCTTCAGACGGTGTTGTGGAAGAAACTGCTGAAGACGTTGTTGAGCTTCCTTCAGACGGTGTTGTGGAAGAAACAGCTGAAGGCGTTGTAGAGCTTCCTTCAGACGGTGTTGTGGAAGAAACTGCTGAAGACGTTGTTGAGCTTCCTTCAGACGGTGTTGTGGAAGAAGCAGCTGAAGGCGTTGTTGAGCTTCCTTCAGACGGTGTTGTGGAAGAAACTGCTGAAGACGTTGTTGAGCTTCCTTCAGACGGTGTTGTGGAAGAAACTGCTGAAGACGTTGTTGAGCTTCCTTCAGACGGTGTTGTGGAAGAAACTGCTGAAGACGTTGTTGAGCTTCCTTCAGACGGTGTTGTGGAAGAAACTGCTGAAGACGTTGTTGAGCTTCCTTCAGACGGTGTTGTGGAAGAAACTGCTGAAGACGTTGTTGAGCTTCCTTCAGACGGTGTTGTGGAAGAAACAGCTGAAGGCGTTGTAGAGCTTCCTTCAGACGGTGTTGTGGAAGAAACTGCTGAAGACGTTGTTGAGCTTCCTTCAGACGGTGTTGTGGAAGAAGCAGCTGAAGGCGTTGTTGAGCTTCCTTCAGACGGTGTTGTGGAAGAAACTGCTGAAGACGTTGTTGAGCTTCCTTCAGACGGTGTTGTGGAAGAAACTGCTGAAGACGTTGTTGAGCTTCCTTCAGACGGTGTTGTGGAAGAAACTGCTGAAGACGTTGTTGAGCTTCCTTCAGACGGTGTTGTGGAAGAAACTGCTGAAGACGTTGTTGAGCTTCCTTCAGACGGTGTTGTGGAAGAAACTGCTGAAGACGTTGTTGAGCTTCCTTCAGACGGTGTTGTGGAAGAAGCAGCTGAAGGCGTTGTTGAGCTTCCTTCAGACGGTGTTGTGGAAGAAACTGCTGAAGACGTTGTTGAGCTTCCTTCAGACGGTGTTGTGGAAGAAGCAGCTGAAGACGTTGTTGAGCTTCCTTCAGACGGTGTTGTGGAAGAAACTGCTGAAGACGTTGTTGAGCTTCCTTCAGACGGTGTTGTGGAAGAAACTGCTGAAGACGTTGTTGAGCTTCCTTCAGACGGTGTTGTGGAAGAAGCAGCTGAAGACGTTGTTGAGCTTCCTTCAGACGGTGTTGTGGAAGAAACTGCTGAAGACGTTGTTGAGCTTCCTTCAGACGGTGTTGTGGAAGAAACAGCTGAAGACGTTGTTGAGCTTCCTTCAGACGGTGTTGTGGAAGAAGCAGCTGAAGGCGTTGTAGAGCTTCCTTCAGACGGTGTTGTGGAAGAAGCAGCTGAAGACGTTGTTGAGCTTCCTTCAGACGGTGTTGTGGAAGAAACTGCTGAAGACGTTGTTGAGCTTCCTTCAGACGGTGTTGTGGAAGAAACTGCTGAAGACGTTGTTGAGCTTCCTTCAGACGGTGTTGTGGAAGAAGCAGCTGAAGACGTTGTTGAGCTTCCTTCAGACGGTGTTGTGGAAGAAACTGCTGAAGACGTTGTTGAGCTTCCTTCAGACGGTGTTGTGGAAGAAACTGCTGAAGACGTTGTTGAGCTTCCTTCAGACGGTGTTGTGGAAGAAGCAGCTGAAGGCGTTGTTGAGCTTCCTTCAGACGGTGTTGTGGAAGAAACTGCTGAAGACGTTGTTGAGCTTCCTTCAGACGGTGTTGTGGAAGAAACTGCTGAAGACGTTGTTGAGCTTCCTTCAGACGGTGTTGTGGAAGAAACAGCTGAAGACGTTGTTGAGCTTCCTTCAGACGGTGTTGTGGAAGAAGCAGCTGAAGGCGTTGTTGAGCTTCCTTCAGACGGTGTTGTGGAAGAAACTGCTGAAGACGTTGTTGAGCTTCCTTCAGACGGTGTTGTGGAAGAAGCAGCTGAAGACGTTGTTGAGCTTCCTTCAGACGGTGTTGTGGAAGAAACTGCTGAAGACGTTGTTGAGCTTCCTTCAGACGGTGTTGTGGAAGAAACTGCTGAAGACGTTGTTGAGCTTCCTTCAGACGGTGTTGTGGAAGAAACTGCTGAAGACGTTGTTGAGCTTCCTTCAGACGGTGTTGTGGAAGAAACAGCTGAAGACGTTGTTGAGCTTCCTTCAGACGGTGTTGTGGAAGAAACTGCTGAAGACGTTGTTGAGCTTCCTTCAGACGGTGTTGTGGAAGAAACTGCTGAAGACGTTGTTGAGCTTCCTTCAGACGGTGTTGTGGAAGAAACAGCTGAAGACGTTGTTGAGCTTCCTTCAGACGGTGTTGTGGAAGAAACTGCTGAAGACGTTGTTGAGCTTCCTTCAGACGGTGTTGTGGAAGAAACTGCTGAAGACGTTGTTGAGCTTCCTTCAGACGGTGTTGTGGAAGAAACTGCTGAAGACGTTGTTGAGCTTCCTTCAGACGGTGTTGTGGAAGAAACAGCTGAAGACGTTGTTGAGCTTCCTTCAGACGGTGTTGTGGAAGAAACTGCTGAAGACGTTGTTGAGCTTCCTTCAGACGGTGTTGTGGAAGAAACTGCTGAAGACGTTGTTGAGCTTCCTTCAGACGGTGTTGTGGAAGAAACTGCTGAAGACGTTGTTGAGCTTCCTTCAGACGGTGTTGTGGAAGAAACTGCTGAAGACGTTGTTGAGCTGACCGCAGAAGGGGTTGTGGAAGAAACAGCTGAAGGCGTTGTTGAGCTGACCGCAGAAGGGGTTGTGGAAGAATCGACTAAAGGAGTTGTTGAGCTGCTTCCAGACGGCTTTGTTGTTGTCGCCAAAGAAGTTGATGTTGTTGTTTGTTTTGTATCTAAAAGTTTTTAAGATTGAGGCTAATTTTTTTAAGTGCACTGTACTTGAACTTTTGGTGCCTAGCTTAATATTATTCTTTAAAAAATACGTTTTTTACTAATTTTTTTATAAATTACTAATTTTTAAAAAAATCTTTTAATTCGAAATTATAAATTTTAAACTATTTTTAAAAGAACGAAGTTAATAGTAAAATGAAAGTTTCACGAAATAAGCATGTAACACATGTGCAAATATAATACAGAATTTAAATTATTTTTTTTTCAAAACGATCAATGTGAAATAATTAACCGTGAGAGGTTCAACGAGCATTATTATTTTAATAAAGTTACCTGGTGGTATTTTGTTGTTTATATAAGTATTACAGTTTACATCGGTGCATCTATAGACATTGTCAGAACCATTATTTTTGGAACTGGGAGAGGCAATAAAGACAACATTTGTATTATCCAATTCTTTCGGCAAAGATCTAAATAAATGCTGTTTTTTCTATATGGTAAACTGAAATTATACATGTCAACTTTCTCACACGGCACAAGAAATAAAATGCCATCATTTGATTTTTCCGACAAAGCTGTGGATATAGCGCTAAAATACAGAGTTTGTTGTTATTATTATTACTATTTAATTATTACTTTGTTACGTTGCTTTTTCCACCATCGAACTTCAAACCGTTAATATATTTCAACGCGGATTCAGCATTAATTGGACCATGTATCTGAAATCGTTATTTAAATACAGAATTATGTAAAATTATATAATACTGCAGCGTCTTCTGAATAAGTTTCGACGATTACTTTCCTATTAAAATTTGGTTGGTTAATATAGTTAATAGCAATGTTCCTGTTCTGGAATTATTTCTCATTTATCATGTTTTATTTTTTTTTCGTAATTACATCTTCATTACAGTTTGTTTCTCGTTTAAATCGATAAATACTGTTCGGAATCTTAGAAGTACTAAGAGATATAATAATTGGCGGCTGATCTAAAATAAGCTGGCTCTAATAGCGATAGTTGAAAAAATACCTTCGGGAGCAGACGGTCTACTAACAAGAACTATCACTAATATAATACCAGTTACCACACAAACAGTGGTAACTAGGAGTAATAAAAGTCCAAGTCTTCGAGGAAGCCTCATAGCTAAAATGAATATAATTTTCTATACATCTGAGTCAATTATTACAAAAAAAATTGTAAAATAAAATTGTCAAAATGAATTGTTTATCAGTGTTTTAGAATATCGTTATCGTTAAATATAGTGAATTAATAAGAAAATTCCATGAGCATTATTTTTATTGCAGTTTCTATATTTGATGTTAATTTAATCTAAAAATTACCATAACGCTTTTCACTCTGCTTTTAACTATTTGTTATCTTCATTATTAGTACTATTTCAATTATCAAAATGGTTTGTTAATGTGCTGATCGCAATAATTTTTGAATTACGTTGGAAACAGTGCTCATTCCTGATAACGGAATTGTATTGACTTTGTCCAATAATGAGTAATAGATTGAGAGATATCTTGTTCCTGGCAAATTTTCCAAAGATATATTGATTTTTCTCAATGGAGAGCTCATTTTTTGAAAAGTCGAGCAAATCATGATTGGCTGGCAAAGTTTGCCCGCTGAATTGCTTATTAAAATATTCGAATTTCTTGATGCTCAGGTTACAAATATTTAAATTCTATAAAAAGTGTGTTGTTGGTATTATAGAGCTTACAAAATTGCACAAATGTATGTCATCAATGGCGGTATTGTAGTATCGACAATTGTCTCTGGAAGCCTTTGTTTCGAAAAAACTATTTATGGTTTCATGAAAGTCCACTGGTTTGATTATCAAGTTTGACTTGGTTTCATTCTTTATCTATAGGTTCATCTCACATTTCATCAAGAATTTCGATATTTTAAAGAATGCATACCGGTTAAATTAAAATATATCATTGATGATTTTGATTATGATATTAACATGTGCTCGTTTTCTAAAGATGGCTCATACTTTGGTGTAATTGGAGAAGAGTCACATTTTTGTGTAAGAGGTGCACATTAAGTATTCTTATTATTAATTTCTTGGAGATATATGAAACAAACCCGATAGAATTTATCCATGAGAGATGTGTGAAGATATCATTGACGTGGAACAAAATAAGTGATATTCAATTTTCACCAAATAGTAAGAAAGTGAGTTTATCTATTTATATAATTTATATTTTATTATTCCTGGTTCCAAAGTCACTTTTTGGAATTTTATTCCGGTTCACGTTATTTTTACTTTTATGATATATATTGAAATTGAAATTATCAATTTCTCACAATGTAACTATAAAAATTTTAATGGTATTTGAAAAAAAAAACCTGTTTAAATTTACAAAATTGTTTTCAATTTCAGTTTCTGTTAAATGGGATTCGCATGGATGGAACTGGTGAAGTTGCAATATTTGAAATAGACCGTAAGATTTATTAGTAAACTATTCCTTGGTCGATAAAGGAAAGACACGAATTGCTTTGGTTACTTTAAAATGTCATATGTTTTCATGGCATATCATAATTTGATATTTTTAGGTACTAGCAATGACTTAAATTAGGTATATTTTGCCTTTTAAGCGAAATTTATATATAGTCAGCTTCACGAAAGTTATGTATAGACTATTTCAAAGTTTTTGACGGCTGTGTTGCGAACCGCTGCGAAAATTATAAAAATAGAGAGTTGTCTTTGTGTCTCTCAATTTATAATGGTTTTACTACGCAGCGGTTCGCAACGCAGCCGTCAAAAATTTTGAAATAGTCTATATAACATAATATTAATTTTTATTCCTGTCACACCCCGTTTAAAAATTACAATGTTTCAATATTTTTAATAATTTCAACGAGCATTTGAAAAAATAATTTTTACGTCAGTTTTACACTTTCCCCTTAAGCTATCATTAACGTTGTACATTTTCACAAAAGTTTATATTTCAGTGACTTTTCCGTGATGTTGTGTTAAGAATTAATTCAGCATGATATCGATAATGAACACGTGAAGTATTCCATTTCAAGCGATCTTCACGTTTTCAAGTTTTTAAAACATTTGTAATTATAGATGACATGATTTATATTACAACAATATAATAGAATATGCGTGATTCTATAGGTTCGTTAGTTTGAGTTCTGTAGTTTATTATTATCCTACAAAACCTAAAAATGACGAGCAGTTATGTACCACTGGGGAATGGTTCTAAACTTTATTCAAGGTGTAATATCCTTTTAGATCTTATTAAAAATTGTAAACGAAAGAAATGATCGGAACTGTAACAATATAAAATGACGATTATTTTATTTGTAAATTTATTTGGTGACATTTAGAATTTTCTAAATTTATTTTATATTCCAGTTAATGGAATTTAAATCTTATCTCATTGCTTCTCCATGAATATAATTGCTCGGACATACAATGGTTTTCGTTTTGTATTCCTGGAATATTTTTTAAAAATAAAAATTTAAAAAAAAGAGACAACGGTGTTTTAATTTTCCACTACGCTTCAATGTCAATTATATTAAGTTTTATGACGTGAATAAACCCATGTAACATGAAATTATATCATTAAATGAGACTAGAATTTTACTATTCCGGGTGGCGTGCATGTGTTTATTTTATCGCTTTTCTTATCAAATCATTTCTTGCTTTATTTTGTTTTTTCTTACTAAATTAGTTTTTACTTTAATAATTATTATTCTGAAACGTTGTTAGGTTCGAAAAAAGCAAAAGAAAAGCTAAATAATAAATTAATTAAACATTAAATCGACATATTCGCCTCTTTACCCCAAGCGAGACCATAAGTTCCTCCTTTAAGCTCGCAACTTTCCCATTAATAATTTATCCCTTGCCAATATATATAGTTCTTTATTTAGTATGAATTCCTGTTTCCTTAATATCATATTAACAGATAAATATTTTCCAATTGCGTGTCTCAGCTATCGATCACGTTCAAAAAAATTTTAAGATTCATATTAAGAATATTCAGATTCAAATAAAGAAGTTCATTTTTTGAGTAGAGTGTCATCGAATCCATCCGATTTTACCGCTACTTGGTATGACGATGACTATATCATTATTGGAGACATTCGGCATTTTAATACAACGTTTGTCTTAAATATTTTTAAAAAGTATTTTTACAATTTTTTAAAGAAATTCTCTTGGGTCTTCCGTGTCGTTTATTCAGTTATGTAATGTTGGGAAATGTGCAAACGGGTCATTGATTAAGAATATTGCGAGGTACGTTGTATAAATGGATAGAAGTTGAGCTTGACATTTTAAGATTTCTAAACGTGCGGAATGACTCATACATTCGTAAGCCAGTTATCGGATCATTCGTATCGTCGAGGTTTCGGAGAATTATTCAAATATCCGAACAGGCAAAAATGGAAGGAATGGTTTGATGAATGACATATGACTCATAAAGAGATTAATTTTAGACTCTGAAAGATAAGCTATGTGAAATTAGCTTCTCAGCAAACATTGACTGCGATAACATTTCAAGTATTAAAGAAATTCTTGATAAGGAGAACGAATGCATTGACTGTTATTTCCAACACAAAGATTATACGAAAACAAATACAAGTTGTACATCAAAGTGACATGATTATTATAATCGCCTCATTAAGATTGTTGCTGTTGCTGTCATAAAGATGCTAAGAAGCTTTTAATGTATATAACTGAATCAACTCCAAACCGTTTGTACTTCAAAGTTGTTGATTACGATCAACTATTAAATGAAGAAACAATTAGCGAGCCGCGAAAAGATTTCGAAAGGTTCGATGGAAAATGTGAATATTATTGCAATAATATTGTTCAGGAAAGAAGTCTCTTTGAAGAACATTCTTGACGAGTTTGATTATCAAGATTATCATATAGATTTAGACGGGGAGATTATGAATATTGTACCGTCATTGGATCAGAAGTAAACAGTTCGATCGTATTAATGATATCACTATTTTGACAGAATTATATATGTTCATTTGCGTGATTTCGAGTCGCCCTCTTCGGTGAGTGTGTCCTGTTTCCCATTCTATATAAAAAGCGTTTTTTTTTTTACAATTTATTATCCACGACGAAAATATTTCCTTGTGAATGCATAGAACTGTATTTATGAAAAAATTAAATCACAATTCGCTTTGCAAAATAGAAATTTACCTATATTATCCTTTAAACATTTTCTTAAGTACCATGTAAGAGCTATAAATCTGGAAAAAATGGTAATCGATCCTTATGGAGTTAATGGAATAATTGAGAACGAACGAGAACCATGTATCACAGTAAACAATCGTTTAGTAGCAAGGTTACTTTAAAATCGTCTTTCTGTCCACGTAAATTTTTTTCAGGTCGACGGAAAATACGGTTTACTTCTGGTCTCATAACTACCGTGGTAGTTTCATACAACAGTTACAAATGGACAAGGTGCTGAGTATGAGCTTACACCCTTTGAAAAATCAACTTGTCACAGTTCATAAAAAACACGTGTGCATTTACGCAACATAAATACGGGAAACACTTTTGATTCTTGCTGGTTTCATGGATTGAATTGATATAAATTGGCATGTTTATTGAAAACATCTGTGAGTAATTTGTTGCATTTAAAGTTTATTTGCTATCAGCAACTGTTTAGTTGTACATTACATCTTTATTATTTAAGTTTTATTACTCTTAATAAACTTGTTTATTCTGGAAATAAATAAAATTTAAATTCAATCAGCGAAACGAACTAGTAATACAAATAATCACGAAAATGATTTCATTATAGTATTTTAAAACGAAACTTTTAATTTCAAAAACTTTAAAGAGTCTCAATAAGAAATTGAATCTCATTTTTTGCAAAAAATACAGTGTGATCTTTCAAATCATACAAATTCTATAGAATCACCAATTAAGGTGATCACGGTCACAGAAAAAAGTTAGTAACTCGGATCCGAGATACTACATCTCATTAGGATTCCACAATTTAGTATCGTACAGCAGGTTAATTAATTAATCAAGAATCTAGATATATTCATTTTTTAGAAATTATTTCAAAAATGCGAATAAACTTCTCTAAGCTTAGTTTGGTGGCTTCTAGTAGAGATTAGAACTTGGCTCTATTTCAAATAACTTTTTTTCCTTGAATATACTTTAAATTTTTTCACGTTTTCTAGCATTATGTCGTAACACGCAAAATAATTAGACAAAATGGAGATCAGAAAAGTCATTTAAACCTGACAAAACGTGAAATTTAAAGCGCATGAGATATTTTAAGAGAAGGCAGTGATTCACCAACTGATTTTGACAAATCAGGGTCTAATTTAAGATATTTAAGTATTCTTTCTAATAAGAAATTCGTTGTAAATAAAATGTGTTTATATATTGTAAAGTGATAATTTTAATTTGACGTGTCATAATAATATTTTTAAATTAGTTCAACTTAATTGTAGTTATTTTAATTTATGCAGTGAAGTGGTTATTTCCAAGAAACTAGTTCAATATCAGTTCTCATCTTGATTTTATCCTTGCTAATTATGTAATTGAATCTTTGGAAATTGAATGGAATGGAAAGCGAAAATTGCTCCTATTGGGAAATAAAATTCCAAATTAAAGTTGGTGGAATAATTTTTCATTAGACGGTGCAATATTTCGTGATCTTTTGGTGGGGGAGACATTTTATTTTCCGACAGGAATATGTTTCTTTTGCAAAAATCCACGTTTACGCAAAAGCTTTTGCGTAAACGTGGATTTTTTTTACTCCAAGCTTTTCTGTCTTCTGATTAGATTTTTTTAATTAAGGGATAACTTTAGAGGTGCTGTTTTATTTGTTTCATTTTGCCTAGACTGAGCCACCATAGTTGCGTAATTTTTCTCTAACTTATAGAGATTTTTAAGGAGACTATATATATATATATAATGAATAATTAAATCTGTTCTGTATCAATCAATTGGATACAAACCAAATGACCAATGCAAACCGATGAAGAGGATAGTTTCAAGTGCTCGACCTTCTTCTCATTCCTATTCTTCATCAACATCCCCCTCTTCACTTCTCTTTTCTTCTTGGTCATCCTGGTTTTTTCAAATATTCCACCATTTGCCGTACATCTTGGTCATCATTTTTCTTTGATATTCGTAGAAATGCGTAATCTCTATTACTTGAACAAAAGCACCACACTCACGTCGCGCTCACTCTCGCACATAAACGCAAACACACTCACACACATTGTCGTTTCATCTTTTGGCTCCTTGTAACCACCAGCCGTGTGCAATCAATATGCACAACACATTTACAACAGATTATGAATAAAAAACACAATTAATTTGCATTTCGTTTATTAATTGATCCCCATCCTTTTGCTGAATGATTTATTCCTTAATTGTTCATTTAACAGTGATGACCTTTTAGTATTAGTTATCTGAGATAATCATCTTGTTGATATCCAAATATTTCGAGAATTTTTGTTTATAAACTATCTATCTATCCATCGCCACTATCTCTTAAATGTTTCTTATTTCATAAGATGACTCATCGGTGGAATCGATCGTGCAAAATTTCTTATTAAAATAGCCAATTGAAGCATAATCAAGACACGCCAAATCGAAATGGCTCCTCGTCGATGAAAATTGGTTTTCCTGCTTTACTCGAATTCATTATTTGAACATCTGGCAATGTATTGACCAGTCTCTCAGTCACTCTAATGGGGGCCCCCTCTCTTGCCTTAGCGCAATTCGTTTTCATTTGTATATGAATTGGAAATGCGTAGTGAAGCAAGCCGTATTAGTCATAGATTGTCGCAGCTACACGATTTAAAGCCAAAATGGGCAATGTTTGTCTTCTGACAAGTATTATTTAACTTTTAAGTTCTGTTAATATTCAATATTTTCTGATTCATTTTATGCCACAATTTCTTAATGTATAGTTAAATTTAGAGTATTTTGATGATTGTCTTTTGATCTTAATGTAATTTATTATGACATGTTTAACTTTATTTTTATTTACTACATATGTTCAATTAATAATAATATAATATAAATAATAGCAAAAGGTATTTTTTATTTATTTTAATACGTCCAAAACATGTAGGTTACACTCAATGCGCCGTCATGTTTTTTACTCGATCGATTTTTTTCTTATATTAGTCACTTCCAATCTCTACCTACCTGTTAAACATTTTTTTATTTTTCGCGAAACATTTATTTCTCAATGCGTCCTTGATCCTCCTAAAAAGTCATGAGTGAATAAGTTTTCTCTAAACTTGAATTTAAAATTAATTGTGACACTCATTTTTCATTATATTTTAAATTGTGCTCCAACGTGCAGATATATTTCGTCATTCTGGAAAGTGTTGATTCATTTTGGCCGCTTTCTCTTTTTGTGCATATTTCTTTATTAAAATGCTACCTCATTGATTTATTGATTTATCTCTTTTCAGTTTGGTGTCTGTTTATCCAGCTAGTTTATATATGGTTTGAATTCTGATAAATAGGAGCAAAAATGAATGCGAATCAAAGTTGGGACGAATTATGGGTTAGTTTATACTTTATAGAAAATATTATCTTGGTTTCTCTTATCATTAAACAAATATGAATATTTAACTATTGTAGGTAATTGATCAATTGTTTTCAATATTAGTTTATATTCTTCTTTTTTGTTTGCCATAAAAATAGTTGATTTTTTTTGAAAATTCATATTAAATTTTGCAAATCTTCGTAAATTTTTGCTATCGTTTTTTGCTGAAATTTTTCTTCTAGTGTAGATTTTATGATTATCCAGTAAAAGTTCGGCTTCACGACGGGTAATTAAAATTTTTGAATTAAAATTTTTTTGCATACATTTCACAACTTAAAAAGCTATTGCGAAACAGCTTTGCTCAAGAAAAATTATGGTAATTCTAGTACTTTCTAGCAGTGCATTGATTAATAAGAACATGTACCCTATAGTATAAATAAATAGATTGATTTTTAATTATTACTGTTATTATTCTGATTATCCTTCAATAATTGATGATACTTTTGTAATGACAATAAAAATGAGATTCACTTTCTAGCAATATCATTTTCGTCAAAATGGTGTGTTTTTTGTATCGGCCCATCGCATTTGCAAGGGATTTCCGCAATTTCTGCATCATTTATGTTCGGCTGAAGCTCTCTGCTTCTCCGGATTAAATGCATTGCTTATGTACTTGCGCGCACTCTTCCTCCAACAATTCCCTGATGACGGCGGTGGCGGTCGGTGGGAATTGTTGTTGTTGTTTCTCGCGCAGCCAAAAGCCAGTCGTATTCCAATCACCGCAATTCTTACCAGCATTATATAAGCGCTTCTAAATTTTACTGCTACTGTTACTAGTCAATTCAAGTTGTATTCACACTGTTATACTCATGAAATCTATTGGCTCTGATCACGTAACATATAGCTCACGTATGTCAACATACGGGGTTTTGAGGTCCGGAAGGGATACGGTCCGTTTATCCCGTGCATCAATGCTTGACATATTTCAAAATGCATTTAAAACGATAAATAACGGATCGGGCGATACCGAATTTGGCGGTAATGATTTCAAATCTGCGCAGAAGGTATATAATCAGTTTCGTTTTAAAATATTATTATCAGGGGTTTAAAGCCAAATATATTGGAATATTTACTTAGGAAAAAGAAAGAGCTTTTCGTTCGAATATGTTTGCTTATGATATTAATGATTGAAATTATTCTTGTAGTTGAGGATGTTTTCCAGAAAAAAAGAAAACAAACAAATATAAACTGTTGATAATAATGATTTGATTATTGTTTTTAAGGATCAGCAACCCGATTTAAACGAATACACCGGTAAAGGTATTGACTTGCTGGATAAAATAGCCACATATGCCAAAGAAAGAGCCGCAATCGAGTTAGAATATAGCCAGAAGTTGAAGTAAACTCAATCCGCATTTAATATGTTTTAATAATACGTTTAGAGCTTTGTCTAAGAAGTCTATGATGAAGATGAAGAACGAGAACGAATTGTGGAACTCAGTGTCGTACGTGAAAGGATACCAAGACGTTATTGCCGGAATTGTTCCTATAGCTACGCAACACGAAGTTTATTGATACCCAATTTGTGTGAAAATATGATTGGTTTATTTTAGATAATTGCTGAAAGCTTAAAATCCAATGTAGTTACGTTTGTTTTAACCAAAATCGCCGAATATCGCTCAGCGAAAAAACAACTAGAAGTTGAAAATAGAAATATGAATAATCATTTGAATACTGTCATAAATGAATTGAATAAAACAAAGAAGGATTATGTGTAAGCTTTTTTGTTATTATTGAACGCAATTCCTGATATGCTATTGTTTTACAGAAAATCATTCAAAGAAACGGAAGCTGCGCTTATTAAGTATTGTAAAGCCGAGAAAAACATGGAAATATCGAGATTGGAATTGGAAAAAACGAAGAACCATTATCAAATGAAGACGGGAATGCTCGAAGAATCGAAACAATCACATGCAGCCATGACAGCGAAAGTGAATGAAGAAAGAGATACGCATTACCATCGAAAGCTTCCGCAACTTTTGGAGAATTATAAAACACTTCATATTAATCGGGTATTAGATACAATTGAAGCGCTTAACAAGTGTGTCGAATGCGAATCAAGTGTTAACTCAATAATCGGTGAGAATTTTTTAAATACATAATTTTGAATTGTATGTATGGTAAGACTAAAACAAATGAGTTATACTCGTATGTTATTAAGTATAGCTTTATTTTTCATTTTCTTATTTTCCCCATCAGCTGCAGCTGTCATAATCGAAATAAAAACTTCCCGAAGACCATAGGAAACATCGAATTACCATCATGATTATTTTTCAAAAGATGATACACATTAAATGCATCGATATGATCGACCTTTCTGATAAATTAAATATAAACATTATATTTCCAAATTTGCGTAGAAAAAATGTTACATTTTCCATTTAATAGTCCCATATTAAATTAGCCAAATTTATAAAATTGCATTTGGCATAGAATTTGTGGATATGCATTTTATGGGTCATGAATATTAAAAATTTGTCAGGGAATTTCTGAAAAGTCATATACCTATATCAACTATTATTAGATATGAATCAAAAATTAAAATAATAAATCGCAGATTTTCTAATTAAAAAGGGTTAATAATGAATCTATGTTTAGCCAGTTGTCATGAAGATATGCGTGGGGAAATTGCTAAAATCGACCCTGCTAAAGACGCGGTTGTTGTTGTGGAAACGTTAAAGTCTGGTCTTCCCATACCGGGACCATTCTTGTTTGAAGATCTTGGACATCCGGAATCATCCCTCGTCGGTTATTCTTCAAATAGTTGGTTTTTCATTTTTTATAAACATTATAAGTGCTTTCAGTAGACGAGACACTTAAAAAGGGAACCTTACTCGGACGGAAAGAAGGAAAAACCATATCGAGAAAGCAGTCAATGCACCAGAAGTTTTTCGGTGGTAGCGATAAGAAGGTTTAAATTTATCATATAATCTGAAGGTAAATAATAATTGATTAGAATGCGAATGCAGACAATGGTGACTATGGAACTCTCCCTCCGCAACAACGAGCACGGAAATTGATGAACAAGATAAATGAGCTTGAAAGGGAAAAGGAGCGCGCCATGCAGAGTCGCGAAGGAGTCAGCAAAATGCAAACTGCGTATCGCGAAAATCCAAAACTAGGAAATCCAAGTGACTGTGATCCACAGTTAATTCAATACGCCAGGGAAATTGATGATATTTCGAATCAGATTCAGAAATTGAGATTAATTCTCGACGATGTTAACATACAACTGGGGCACACCGGTACTCTAATTCGTTTCGTCGTAAATTTCTATCAATATATTTTAGCGAATAGTATCGGTGGAAGCGACACACCGCCATCGATTAGATCTGTTTCGTCGGCATCGAGTGGTGTAACCTCGAGAGCGAATAATTTGGCATTTCCGGAAGGAAATAGAAATAGCGATGGTCGCTTCAGCTCGAATGGTAGCGGCGAAAGTGAAGAACATATATCGAATGGCAATGTTAAAGATGAAGTTAGTTATATGTTAATTGTAAAATCAGATATTGCACAATTCAGTTATACGAGGAATGTCAAATACCGGTACTGGGAAAAGCAGTTGCTCAATTTAATTTTGATGGAACTCAAGAAGGAACGATTCGAATTGAAGCTGGTGAAGATTTACTAGTTATAGAAAAAGATGAAGGGGACGGATGGACAAGAGTCAGAAAGTAGAGTTCAGAAGTTTGAAGATGCATTAATTTTTCAATTTTCAGAACCGATCATTCTTTGGACGGATTTGTGCCAAGCTCTTACTTAAAGATCACCTGGAATGATGGGAATTAGTTTCTTTTTAACATTCTTCAGTATTTATTTATTACGTCAATTGCCAATTTAAACGGTGTTTACTTGTTATTGTGTTTTCGTTATTGTTGCAGCTTTAGTTTTTCTTTGAGAAAAATGTTTTAAAATTAACAAAACGAATATAATTTGTTTCAGATGTAAATCCTGTGTCATTTCATGTAGAAAACGTTTCATAACTTTAGTAGATTTATTTTATAAATATAAGCACTAAGAAGCGTTAAATAACTTTTATTATTATTATAAGAACATTAATTCTCAAATCAATGTTTTACTCGAATTTAGAGTATAACGGGTGTTGGTTTATCATAGTTTCATTATCATTCGATTGACAAGCATCGTCAGAACATTTTACAGGATGAATGACCTTATCAAACCATATATTTTCCGATTTTTAATCGGTTAGTCAAGAAGCTTGTCAATCGAATGGTAAACCTACTATTTATATTAGTTTAATGCTTATGATTTTTAAAAGCCCCTTGCATTTGAATATGGAACACCCAAACTAGTTAATACATGTATATAAGATAGAATGATTTAAAACAATAATTGTTTTCATTTTTGTTGATCAGCATGTACCGGAATATAAATGATTTTAACCCATCGAAGAAATAAATGCTTACAATATAATTGCTTCCGATTATTATGTAATCCGCCTATGTGCACGTATAAATAAATAATTGAGAATTCTATTTCTGACACAAACTTGTTGTAATATTGTCTCGAGCTCGTATATATATATATTCTCGACTGTCATAATCAGATATGAGTGGTGAGTCTGAAGTGCTTCTTTTCGATGAAGTTTTAAAGTCAAATCCATATAAATATATAAAGAATGAATGCGTAACTCCATATTTCATCATTTTAGTAGTTTAAACTGACGTATTTATTTTATCTAAACCATATAATGAATTATTTTCGTCATATTCCATTGGCAAATTCGTATCTAAGTGACGTGAACAATGGTATACGTTTCTAATATTTATTTAATATTTAACAGATATATAAAATTAATTGTCATATAAAATATAAATGAACTTTCATTCTAGATAATTATCTAATATATCGTGGGAGATAAAAGTCATAATAAGTATTAGAGAGAATCGTAATAGAAATAAAATGCTTCAACTGTCTCCCAAATAATTTCATAATGTACTTCAGCGACCTAAAGTGGTTCGCCTAGAAAGACCTCTGTTGAAAAGCCGAAAGGTGGCTATAAGTAGCTCTGCACAAATATGAACTTTTTTGCGAATATTCAGTTAGTCAATGCACATTTTAAAAATTATAATTCTGGTAAGATTATTACATAGATTAAGGAAATTAATAATGTGATAGAGATTTAGTTTAAATGATAATACATTTTATAGCACTATTCCAAGAAATTAAAGGAAGACAGCAAGATTTTATGAAAGCATTCAATGCGGGAGATGCAGCCGGAGCAGCCTCAGTATATGATCCCGAAGGATACTTCATGCCTAATGGGCGTAATCCAGTTAAAGGAAGATCAGGTAAATTCATGATTGATTTTTATAAATATTTTCAATAATAATTGTTCTCCAGGAATTGAACAATACTTCAAGGAAGACATGACAGATGGAGTACAAACGGCTCAAGTCAAACCTGCTTTATTTGAAAATTTAATTGGAATTATAATTATAGATAATAACTGAAGAAGTGAATGGTGGAGGGGACTGGGCTTTCGAGCGTGGCAGCTACCATCTTGATGGCTCAAAGGGACGTGAAAGTGGCGCTTATTTGCAAGTATGGAAGAAGGTTGGCGATTAATTAAATGATAAGTCGACACACTTAATTGAAGGTGGATGGTGTTTGGCTCATACACAATGATTGCTTCAACATAATCAAAAAGGCCTGTTAAAACTCCCATCGTAGGGACAAGGAAGTGATATTATCTAATCGTTAATATTATGCTAAATAAAGTTTGATTTAAACATTTTCCTCAATTTATTATGTCCATAACTGTCTATTGGCACAATACAAAACAAAGAAGTGGCGACAATAATCTCATAATCAAGTGGAAGACTTACAATAGAGCAGAGAGCTCAACTATTTACACAATAGCCCAGGTCCACACCAACTTTCTGGGCTGGACCTGATGCGGTGGTAGTAGTGTATTCACAATACAAACAATTCTTATTAACGCGAGAGCCAGCCTTTATTTAAATGTCCGTAAACTGAGCGGCTCGCTCGCATTCGGTTACCACATTCACTTGGCATATTATTTTCATATTCATTCGCAACAAAATTTAATTCCTATCCGGCCTACCTGCTCATATTAATGAATGACATGTTAATTCTTCTGCTCCTGTCCGTTTTTCCCGTTTCACTTTCGGTTCGATGTTTTAGTGGTACGTCTATTTCAATCTCACGCCAACTGGATTAAAATGATTTTCTTTTTTGTTTGAATATATTTTAAGAAATAGATACTTGCTATAAATAAGCATAATTTTCAATTTTGTTAGTTGGCACGTAGTCTGGTTCACTATTGTACTAATTTTTCTAATGAAAATTTAGTTGAACCCGACTATTCTCATATAATTGTGCCCGTACAATGCCATTAAACTTTAGGAATGCAGGGTGCAGTGAATGGAGATCTAATTGGTCAAATCGAAGTCATCGAATGTAATTCAACCGAGTATTGTGTTAAGTAAGTTTTAAATTATTGGTATTCGATCTGTGCAAACCATTTGTTTATCACGGGATTAATATATTCATACATTAGTAAAACAATAGAATATTTACCCAACGAATTATTATCCATTATTTATTGATATAAACAAAGTTAAACAAGAGGGATTACGATTCGTCTCCCATATTTAGTATATGTATTTAGGTTACCTTCCTATGGAGTAGTGGGAAGAAAGCATTACGACGGGGCGCAATATGGATGCGATTATGGAGAATGCAGGGTTCGTCAACACTTCATTATTATGTACATCATGCATGCCTTTTGCAGAAAAATGTTTGTGAAAAACGAGAAAATGGCGAATTAATATGTTGTTGCACTGGTGATGAATGCAATAGCGCGAATGGATTTTCCATAGCACAGCTATTTTATCAAACAACGTGTTCATTGTTACTGACTTTACTACTCCTAATTTCATAAACTAGTCACTACATTCTTTTAATAGAATTATTTTACGGTTATGTTCAAATAATCGATACTGATGTTCTTGTAACTTCGTACGAATAATTTGTCAATAAAGTTTATTCAATAATTCACCTATATAACGAAATGAATCTAATTATAACAATTTCTTATCAGTTTTGTAATAATGCCTAATCACATGCTATAACCTCCCGTAACTTCAATTGCAGCACCAGTAACATACGACGACAAATCAGACGCTAAGAAGAGAACCGAGTTGGCAATCTCTTCAGATTCCCCCATTCTACCCATCGGTATAGTGGAGCAGATGTTTGCCAACACCTGAATTTATAGAAATAAGTATGATTTTTGGTGTTGCAATACGTTTGGCGGCATCGCTTCGGTCATTGGTGTTTTAATAAAGCCTGGTAGAATAGCATTAACACGGACTCCCTGTAAATTAATCGAATAATTAAAAAAAGATTAACCGCCAACTTTTTTAGCCAACTCTTTCGCCGCAGATTTCGTAAATCCAATTACTCCAGCTTTGGTTGCGGCATAATTGGTCTGACCGAAGTTTCCAGACTAAATTATAAATTTTAAAATACTACGTTGAGAATAAAAAAGAATATATATTACTTTTCCAACAATTGAAGAAACATTGATAATGGATAGTGGCTTCTTCTCGGAAACGGCTTGCTGTGCAAGAGCTTGAGACATCTACAAGTAACATATAATTAAATTTTTTGAATGAAACATTTTACCAAAAACACTCCCGTTAGATTAACGTCCAATACATTCTGCCATTTTTCCTGTGTCATTTTAAGAAGTGTCGAATCCTATTGAATAAATCTTCAAATATAGCATAGAGATTAATAATACCTGAGTAATTCCGGCACAGTTAACAAGGACAGATGGTGTTTCGCCAATTTCATTAATGGCTTTTTGAAGAATAGACATCGATTCTTTCTTAATTCATTTATTTAATAGTTAGAATTTAATCTGATCATACTTTTGAAACATCACAGCCAATTGCTTTGTGGTTAAGAGAAGGTTCTTCAAAAATCGACTTTACAACAATCTCTAATTAATTACATACCTAAAGCTTTCAAAGTTTCAGCAGCATGAGCCTCTTGTAGATCTGCAACTAAAACCCGAGCACCATGAGACGCGAGTGTTTTGCAAATGGCTTTTCCAATTCCAGATGCTCCACCTTTAATTAATTTTTAACACAAAATTATAATTATAAATTACCTGTAACGACCGCAAGTTTTCCAGATAAAAGAGAAGCCATTTCAGACAGTTCCTTAAAAACCAAATATAACAAAGAATTTTAATGTTTTTATGATATTATAGGTTTGTGATATAATTTGCGTCAAGACGTGATGATAAAAATGCCGGCATTTCATTAGATGGAAATATCATCACAGAACAGCTATTAATCAAGATTTTATCAAATTCATTGTCCAGCATCTACAGTAACGACATTATCACTATAAATGATCTAGCGTGTATGTAAAAGGATGTTTGAAAATTAAAGAAATAATGTCTGTAAACATAAAAGGTAATGAAAATAATTTTTAAAAATATAGTAATCATATTATACTAACAATGTTAATTAAGGCCTTAATGAACCATAATAAAAATGAAATCAACTTTTGTACCGTGAGAACACGTTAAGTATATTGCGGAAATTATTTCAATCAACGAACAATTTTTTTTTAATATTTATGAATTCTTCATTACTTTTACCTAAAAATTCAACTAAATTGAGTACAACGAACTGAGAAATAATTTAAGTAATTAAGTAACTAATTATTGTAAATGTTATCCAAAATAATTAAGCACCTTACTCAGAACCGAATGATAAAATAACTATCGCTAATACGTGAGAGTTTAGAACATGTGTTATGGACTCACGCCATTTTCCGTGCATCATTATTTAATCAATTTTTGTGTTTTGATGTGCACTTTATTTCAATTTACTGGCAACGGCTTTATCCATAATCACAAATTTCGTTAAACTTTTGTAGAAGTGAAAATGTAAGCCAATATTTAATATATTAACCTCAACTTCTTCGTGATATAACAAAGAGTCGCACGCAAAATGAATTCTTAAAAACGGGAGCTCAGAAAAGTCATATAAATCTGAACTTTCTTAAGAATTTCAAGCTTTAGAGATATTTTAAGGAAAATCTTGCCGTGAAAATTGATGACATGTTTCTAAACCGTCATTTCAATTGGCGTTGTTCATAAAATTATTCCATTTTGAGGAGTTAATTGATAATTGATCACTGAACACTCCATTTTCAACGGCTCATAATGTTGTATTCGAATTTGATAGTCATAATTACTAATTATACATGGTAATAAATGTTATCATATTTTGATTTTCGAAATAAACTCGCTAACTATTCAGTTTATTTTACGCAACATTATTAATCAAACTAATCTCTTTAAAATGTTACTGATTATTACTTCTCTGTTTTTATCTGTTCAGAGCGTCATCTCCATTGAATGTTCAGCTTATTCAGAATCAGATATAAATGGAATAATAACCAGCATACCAAAAGTACGACATCTAGTAATGCCATTGAAGTTTACTATTCCAGACAAACATAACCTGTGATGGTGATTATTGTCTAACGCTTACTGAAGAAGGCGAAGATTTTATTCAAATCAACGGAACATGTCCAGACTATGGCGTCGACGTTGAGAATTGCAAAAAGGTTGCTTACAGATAATTATTTAGATTTTTCCCAAATTTTAAGCACGGTAACGGCTGCCATAAAATGCATCTGCATGGTGTTTACGTCAAAGCTTGCTGCTGTGATACTGATCTATGCAATGATTCATCATATCTGCTCAATATGAGGGCAGTTGGAATATTAATAATAATGACAAGTTTATTTTACGAAATCTTTATTTATTAAGAACGAGCGTTAAAGCTATAGAATTTACAACATAAAATCATATAACTACTTTAAATTATTGGTTTTTAAATAACTAATTTACAAATAACAATAACTTGTTATATTATTCAATTTATAATAAAACTTGGAATGTTGTTAGCAATTCACTGAAATATGAGATAATTAGTCTTAAAAATAATTTCAAACGCTTACAAGATTGCTCTCTGGCATAATATAGGAGATGTCATCCCACGGGTGCCGATACAATCCTTGCTTGAGACGAGATTGGTCCAAATAATGACCAATAAATCCAATGCTGCGGCCGAGCACAAATAATCCGTTCAGTGCACCAATTTCAATAGTTTCCTGAGCTTCAGATGTGGTAAACATTCCGCTATGGCGTAAAATGTCCACAAATATAACACCAATTGCTCCGTCAACATTTAAAATAAGATTCGGCTTCTTAGCTGTTGTAATTTTCTCGACTTCAAGGGCATATTCAAGAAGTGGAGTCTCCTGAGTGAACTCCTTACGATCAAGAGAAAATCGCTTCAAAATTTCAACTCTTTTATCCGGATTATTTATCTTCAATGCCATAATTTACTCTATATATCTGCTAAATAGTCCTTACGCTTTTAACACGATGACCAATTCCCATTATATGATTTCCTTTCTTTCTCATTTCGTTAACAAATTGCATTGGAGACCATCCTTTGTCTACAGCTTCCGAAAATTGACGTGCAGCACCGTCCAAAGCTCCTCCGAATCTATCACCCTACAAGATATAATTTCTCAAGAATTTCGTAGAATTAATTACAATAGTGAGAAGGCCTGAAGTTAACGATGATATCAAATCCTTTCCAGCACGAGCACAGACAATCGTATTATGCGCTCCCGAGACAGCTGGTCCATGATCTGCTGTGAGCATCAAGCAAACCTCAATAAATCTGTTGGCATATGGCGGAAGTCGCTTCTAAAGATAAGAATACATCTGATCATGAGAGATTAGGATACCTGGAACCAAAGCAGTCCCAGCACACCACCAATTCCCATGTCTGACTCGAGCACTTTGGTAATTGGGACGCCAGCATAATTCAACTCTTCTCCGCGCTCATCACATATCGATGTCATAAACGATGCTGGTTTTCTGATGAGGCCAAGCTCTCTCGCCCAAGCATAGTCCATTGGAACCGCCGGCGGTGGCACTTCAGGTTGTTCCACCACTATTTTCTTCTCCACTAGTTTATCATAAGTGATTTTGATTTTATTTCCGAGATCATCAAACGAATCCGGAACCAGTGCACCCGCCTCTTTCAATGCGGAATTCTTGCTGGCTGCAGTTTCACCCTGTGCATTTGCCGATGCACCAGCGTGACCAAACTGAACCTCTGATGTAATGTGATCAGCGCATGTTCCGATGCACCATGCGACCAAAGGTTTGGTAATTTTTTTCTGTTTCAGTAGCTCAACGATCTTGTATTCCTCAACGCCACCGACTTCTCCAAGGAGTACAATCATTTTAACCCTATTAATACATATTTAGTGAGTTCAAATCATAACAACAACCTATCATCATTTTGATAACGTAGAACATGGTCGGTATAGGTACTTCCTGGGTAGCGATCGCCCCCAATGGCAACACCTTCGTAAACTCCGTTGGTATTTTGAGAAATTATGTTATTTAACTCATTAGACATTCCACCTGATCTTGACACATATGCTACACTAAACCGTATCAATTCAAATTTGACTAAAAAAATTTCTCAACCTTCCCGGTCGATACAATTTCGAAGCCAATATGTTGTCCATCATTCCACCAGTGTTTCCAATTTTGAAGCATCCGGGTTTAATTCCACCAACTGTTGCTGGTCCAATAAGTGTTACACCACGATCGTGTGCAACCTAGAATTACTTATTAATTATTTCATTTTTTGAAAGTTCCACCTTTAATAGTTTTCTTGTTTGATTCTCCGGAACTCCTTCGGCAATTATGGCAATGACTTTAATTTGAGGAAATTCGAGAGCCTCTAGTACTGTCTCAAACACCGATCGCATGGATGCGAATGTCACCATTACACTAGCTTCTGGATGTGTGGCAAAAGCCTTTGCCATGGATTTATAAGCAGGTATAAGGATTTCTTTCTGTCCAAAGTAGTATTTTTGTTTATTATCTCCAGTAAATGGATATGTGGACGCAACAACGGATGGCGAGCTTCGACGGCACACATAATCAAAATCGAGCATTCCTTGGATAGCCTTCGCTTGCTGTCCCCAGATTATCGCTTTCGTGTCATTTTCAAAGAGTCCGCCAAATCCAGCAGCCACAGTTGATGAAGATGACACTTCAGATAATGTTGACGGAGTTTGTGATTGCGCCGACGGAGAAGCAGGTGGTCGCTCAGTGCCGCCCGTCTAAAATTTTAATTTCTCTTGAAATATTAGTAGGTACAAACATTTCTTTCCGGGCTCAACAGAAATTGTCCTGTAGTTTGTGGAGCTGTAGGAATCGTTGGAAGAGGTCGTGTGCCCAATGCAGCTCCAACGATAGCCGTCATATGGGTTTCCGGCCCAAATACATGAATTGGCAATTCGAGTTTAGTTGCAGCATCTTTAATGCGGCGTAATCCCTCCTGGTAGTTTGGTCCACCACGTCGGACAAAAATAGTCACGTTGTGTTCTTTCAATTTCCCAACAAATGTCTCGAACGCACGAACAATTCCCTTCAATTTTAAATTTGAAACATTAATATTTTAGAATTCTAGTCTTACTCCAAATGTTTTGGCGACATTCGTGAAGTTAGCGATTGAACCACCAATTATCAATACTTTTCCTTTCGGGTGTGGCTCGCCTTCCGTCATCACCGACAAAAGAGTTTTAGCATACTCATAAGTTTGACTCTCCGATGGATCACCAGAGTATTCACCATAGTTGGCAAGTTCCGATGCACCACCCATATCACAAACAGTGTCTCTAGAAATCCATATTTGAAATTTCTCAAAAATATATCATCTATTACGTGAAAACAACAGATGCACCACCACCAGCGACCATCGTCCATACTCGTCCCTTTCTATTCAGGATTGTCAGTTTAAGGGAAGCACCGGTTTTTGCGTCCATCTCAGCGATATATTTCTCCTCGCTTGTCAAGTCCCTACCAAAAGGCGCGGGAAATTGAATATTGATGGGCGATCCCGGCGACGACTGTCGGCCAGTCCATTTGTCAGAACACATAAAGTTGGCAGTTTCGTCCAACTTGGCGGCCAGATCAAGAATGTGTACCTTCTGATTAACAACCACAAATGGATTGATTTCCAAATAAGTGAAGTGTAGCTCCTTGTAGGCTTTGTAAAGCTCATATACAAAAGTCTTAACGGTAACTAGGTTGGGAACCGACTCTCCTATCAAAACGTTTAAGGATGCATCGGTGGGATTCATCTGCGAGTTATCAAGTTGAACGGGTATGAAAATGCTTCTTGCCTGAATATTAATTATTATAAAAGTGTTAAACTGATGAAAATACTTTTGCTTCAACATCTCCTATGTCCACACCGCCTTGCTCATAAAACATAATAACATCACCATCCCTTTGACTGTAAATGGCAATGTACATCTCATCCTTTTCAGTATGAGCACAAAACGGCTCAACGATAAACGTATGTATTCTTCCTTCAGTTTGGCCAACCTAAAAAAATACTTTTAAAATTATATTTCCAACAATTGCATACTTTAACAAGACCGTTTGCCCGTTCATTAAACCATTGAGCAAGCTCAGTTGGCGTTCCAATCTTTACAAGTCCGAGTTTACCACGTCGCTTAATCAGCTGGTCAGGCTTGATAACTCCCTTCTGGTCACGGAAGAGCCAATCATACTTGAGTGCAACCGTGTTGAAATCATCGCCCGCTTTGACATGAAACGCGTGCGGAGAATGTACCAATCCAGTGGGCTCGAAGAATTTGTATAAAATCTTAATTGAGACAGAGATGTTTTCTATGACTCGCTGAAGACTTACCTCTTTTCCCGATAATTCACTGACAGCTTTTGCTGACATTATTCCCTCAAACAACTATTGTTAATAACTTGCCAGAATATGATAATAAAAGATTTTCAACAAGTTTATAAAATGAGCAAAAATCGAAAGATTTGTGCACAAGAATGGTGCGAGACGGCAGAGCAGGAAAAAAACGTAAACAAGTCAATGTTTTCTCAATGTAACAACATAAACAAGATGCTTTGAATAGAAACAATCTCTGGAAAACTGCTGAATTGACAATTTTGTGCTGTTTTATGAAGTTTGCAAACTCTGCAATAACCAAAATCGAACAAATTTATACAGTTTAGGAGGAATTATAAAAAAAGAAAATAGGATCCAATTTTGAAATAGAAATGTTATTGATTCCAAGTGCAATCGAAGGACGTTATTTATTCTTCGTAGCATGAATGTATAAAATCGAGATGAATCTTAAACATTAAACTGTAAATAATAAACAAAACATTATAAAATGTTGTATAAAACTTCGAAAATAAATTCCGATGATTGGTATAAATTATATTTTTTAATTCTAATTAGGAACTTTAGTTTTTAAAATTAAACGATAGCAATCTCGTTATTATTAAAAACGAATAAACAACAGCAAACAATCGCCATCATGGAATTACTGTAAACCGTGCAACTCAGTTTTGTTTCATTCTTCCCTTTGCCGATCCGATAAAATATTAATGCTGTATTATTATCTGATTGATGATTAATATCTGATATATATATATATATACGTTTTTATTGAGAAAATAAATGTTAAAAGTTTCTGTAATAAAATAAAGCAACTTAGCAATTTATTGAAATTCCTCGTTAACAGTGGGATTTTATCTAATTCAAAACTCGATAAGATTGAACTGACAGAACCCTTCGCAGAACAAAAAATGAAAAATTGGTTTCACTCCTAAAAATTTGTGATGCATGTGACTGCGACGGATAAAAGAATTAAAAAGAGAGTATGGAAAGGATTTATGACGGTCAATTCGGTTCCTTGAAGAAAACAGGTAAATAATGGGGTCATGGACAAACGATTACAAAATTGTCGGATGTAGTATGATAAAGTAAAAACACACAACTTATCAAAAAACAAAGTATTATTTTGGCATAAATACAAACATTGTATTTCTCTTAAGGGCTAATTGGTAAGGAATAATGATTTCATTAAAATCATTGAACAAATGAATTGATGGATGGTTAAATGAAGTTGTTTTATTAAATTTATAATTGGCGGGCCTGTATGGAATCCAGAATATTTTCAGAATATTATTCAGAAGCTTCTGATAGGTCAATAACTGTAATCTTTAAAACTGAAATGAAATTGTGATCTTTCTGAATATGAAAGGATATAACAAAGTTATCAATTAACATGGTTGGGTAAAACTTTGACGTTTTAGTCATTCAAGTAAAATTTATTGGGTTTCTCTTCAAAAGAAGATCTTCAAAATATCGTGATTTTCCTAATTTTAAGAACACTTTATTGTAGTTATCAGAATATGGATATGGAATGTTATGTCTTCTTCATTTGGCAGATTAGGTTCGCACGAAAGTCGTCTAACCTTGTTTACTATTATTCTATTTGAATTGATGTTATCAGATAGAAAGTTTTATTGTGAATGATATTTTGTTTCTCTCAATGAGAAAGCTTTATAGAAACTGATTAAACAATGTTAGTCAGTGGTTTACTCTGATGGTTTTTTGATGACGATCCGAATATTGCCAAAGATGTCCACGGTGTCGTAGTTGAGCTGAAATGTTTAGAAAACGTAGACATGTAAAACATTACGTACTCTCAAATTTACTCACACATTTAATCTAGCGGCATTTTCGGAAATAAAATGAAATAAAAAGTCAAAGGGATATAAATTCTTTTTTAAGTAACTCGTCTGTTTTTAAGTAATGAAATATCTTTAAATGTGTGTCTCTGGTGAATGTCTCTGGCGTCAGTTGAGTATAAAACGCGCTTCGGCGACGGACAAAAAAGGTGTTAGTAAGAATTATTCAAAGTTTGGAAGTCCAGGTTTCCTGACGATAACTGATACAAAATATATGATACAAAATTAAAGTAAAATCTAATTTTATAAAAAACGAAAGGTCATTAAAATAAATTAAAATTGAAATCAAAGGATTTTTAAATCAATTTTGGTACTTTTAAAAGCATTTACTGAACGCTTAAATGTTTCAACTATTTTGTATACAGCTGATATATACAGTAAACATATTTCTTCTCTCTTACCCTGCTTCTGAATAAATCGATGTTTTTAAGTTTTCTCTCGTGAACGAAGCGTTTTTAATTCGCGGCAGACGAGTTCGGATTCACCAGTGATTTTTCAATATTTAAACGTGTATTACTAATTTACACTTATTATTTTCATATAATTTGACATGTCATTGTTATTAGCCGTTCGTAAACTATCTAAAACATGCGCTTCTTGCCGAAATTTGCAACATGAGCATCTTTTCTGAGCCCCAACCTAATCATTCAATTTAGTGTGTAATAATAATAAAAATTATTAATAAAAATAACCAATGCGACGACGTGAGCTAGAAACTTTACAAAAATTTTTAGAAAGTAATTAAATGAAATAATTTTTAAAATGAATTATGAATTCCTTATAAGTTGATATTACATAACTAACGCATTCTAAAAAGTATTTGAAATTTTATTTCCTGATTCCGCAGCTTTTGGTTTCATGATAGAAAGTTAAAGGCGCTGTCCTTTAAAAATTAAATATACATGACTTCACGCCAATTGAAGAAGTTTAAACCGGAATTTAGACCACCCATGTTAATTATATCGTTGACATTTTTGTATACTAGGATTGTTTTTGAGATACATTTAAGCTTGTTAACAAAGAAAATTGCTATATTCACGTGGAGCACTGTAATATGTTCTAAAAATTTCAAAAATCGATCATTTCAGTTGGCGTGTGTCTGTATTTAGTGAAGTATTCTTTTATCTTACTAGAGAGGTCATATATTTCGAGCTGAAACTTTGAATGTTTGAAATTTTATTAATGCACATGAAAAATGGGTTAAAAAAGGATCAAAGATGCCAGCTTCAAATTTCCTGTAGAAAAAGTATAAAACCAGCACATTTTGCTGTCGAGAAATTGTAAAACTATTATTGTAAAATGCTACAAAAATTTGGATGTAATACATTCTGTTACTTTTTAAGCGTTAAATTGGACGCACCTAGAACATTTTTGGCAGCACAATCATTAATACTCGTTTAAATTAGAATAATAAATGGTTGGTGATTAATCAAATGAAAAAGCGCATTTCTTGTTAGATATTTACCGTTGAAAACAATTCAATTTGTTTTGTTTTCACGCATTTATAATTTATTTTCTTTTTATTATTCATAGAGCCCGAAATTGATAGAATTCCAACTACTTTATAAAATTATTACTTTTTATTTTTTAATGTTTGCTCTTTGTTTTGTTTTTTTTTTTATTATTATTTCTTCCATTAGCAGACAATTCACCTAAAGCTTTTCATATTGAGGATATTAACATTTTGCTTTCTTACAATATATTCATCCTGCTGTTTTTAGTTTGAAGAAACTAAAGCGACAATTGTCCGAAATCAAATCTAAATTCTTCAATTCAATCTATTGTCCTATCTGGCTCCGTTGCTCTTCGTTCTAGCTTACTTCAAATCCATGCATGTATCCCTATTCAAGTAACAGGTTTCAATTCAATAAATTTACAATTTCTTCAATTTTTCTTTCGGAATTTTTCTCATTCAAATATTCCCTCCTTTCACTAATTTAAAATGTATAACACATTATATAAATACATATTATACATTCTCTTATACAATGCCCGCTGGATATGTTTTGTTGTGATTATCTTGTTAAACGGTATCATATTTTAACAAAATAATTACACGATGTAACATGATCTTATAATAATAATAATAGCATCAATATTATCATATGTTTACCTATTGTTCATTTCAAATAATTTAGGATCTTCGTTTATTTACTAGAACATCTAATATTTACCATGATATAAATGGGTTGTTGTGTGTCTTCTGATAGAGATTCTCCGAATGGCCATCACGGTTTGCCGACAACTCATTTGTTTAGCAACCAGCCGGATAAAAGACGTCAATCGTTTTGAATTTTTTCGCATCGCAATATAATAATTGTCATTAAGGTCGATGGGCGTTGGAATGGGTGTCGCTATAATGATGCAACAAGCTGGAGCTCTCGTTGGCGCGGCTCCAATACCAGATCCCACTACTATACAATCGCAAATTCGAAAAGCAAAGGTATTAAACTGTTTGAAATTATTTCGAATACAAGTTGATGAATAGGCTGAAGGAAGGACTGTTACAATGGTAAATGGAGCGCTCTATTTCGATTATCAACTTGTTGCTCGAATTCCTGCTCATTATGATATTCGATTATAACTGTTTCTAGTTTCTCGGTAATGATTTGTGATTATGCTCCACATGAACCCATTTTCTGAGAAATTGTTATATATATATATATATATAAGTGATTAATTTCAACTATAGCAAATTGAATTTTATTTTTTCATTAATAAATATAAAATATAATTGTTATAGTTAATTAAAGTTTAGTGTTCTATTCTCAACAATAGTGTTGTCGTCGATTGTGACTTGTTTATCCGTGTTGTTTTCTATTATTACATCGCCCTGGAAAATCCAATTTTTCTTATTTCCCATTAAGACTGCTTTGAAAAAAATACCTTAATCGTGATATTTTTCCCAAATTTTATATCGCCACGAACGATGAAAGATTTTGCGTACTTCAGGCTGGGTATATGCTCCATGCGCTCGTTCATTTTATCAATCTGCAAATAATATGGGATTGGAAATTTAAATTTAACTTTCGTTTATTCATGGCACTTTTAAATACCATCGCTTACTTAAAGGAGAAAATCGTTTATAGTGTTCTAGTAAAATGTTCTATAAAATGGATTTAAAATTGTCATAAGACTACTGTAATTCCGAATATCGCTATGGGAGTTACTTACTTACTTTACTTATTATTTATTGCATATTAAGATAATGACAAAGCAAATATGTGATAGTGAAAATGCGAAATATTCCCCGTGCTGATCTTCTACGACATTTTAGAGTTTTTCATTCTATTTTATATCTTTCAAATGAATATCTTTCACTATTTAAACGAGTATTATTAATTTACACGTATTATTTTAATATAATTTTACACGTGATTATTAATAGCCCGTCTTAAACTACCTAAAAACATGCGCTTCTTGCCGAAATTTACCAATTGAGCATCTTTTCTGAGCTTCCTACTTAACCATTTAATTTGGTGTGTTTTGGTATATTGGTATCATTTTTAATCTTTTAAGATAACTACTTACTAAAATTCATTTGACGATCGAGAAAACTGCTAAAAATTCTAGAAAAAACAAGAGAAGCAACTTTGAAATTTTCTAAAAAACTTTGCCGGAGGTGTCAGCAGTATGATACGTTAGCCCCCAGAACAGAAAATGCACAAAGCATTATAGTAAACCTATAAATTGATCTTATGTTAAATATTTTGACAACAATTTTAGTTAAATATTGTGACCAAATTACGTGACAATTCACGTCTTATTTACTCGGAGACATTATTAGAAGATTGAGAAATGTTCATTTTTATTTGGCGTGCATCCTGATATTCATCAAGGCTTTGGGTTTTCCGGCATCATCAACTCCTCTACTTCGGCTAATCAGAAGTGTCATCTCTAAAATGTCTCATTCTAGACATCATTAAAGTCATTAAGTCGTCCTGTCTGAAACCATGGTAAACTTCCTGACACGAATTTCGTGGTAATAATAGTTGTGTGGAACAAAAATAGAATTTAATTATTTAATTAAGATGCTAACGATTAAATATTCGTATAATTGACCTCAAGATAGCACGGGTAATTATATTCCACCTTGTATACAGTAATTCAAAAATAAATAGAATATCGCATCCACACTTCCCGCCATAGTAAATTCATAGCCAAATTTTTTAATTCATAGAATTTAAACTAGGTTCGTAGATTTAAAAAATCAATAATTTTCTTAAAACTATCCTTAAAAGTCCACCAAGTATTTTCCATCCTTTAACAGCAATTCCAATCTTTTAAATTGAATTTTTAAAATTTAGGCTTTTAAAAACAAACCGTGTTAAAATACGATCCAAGCGATATTTTAGGAATAAAATCGGTTTGAAGTTCAAGCGTATGATCCGCTTTTAATTCAAACAAATCTGATGACATTATGACTAAATCTTCAACTCGTTTCACTGGTCGGAAACGATTTCGTTCTACATGAATGCCTGTAAAAATAGTTATATTAAAAAGTGTTTCAGAAAGAGCTTTTTGTTTTAGAAATTTGGTGATTTAAAAATGAATGATAAAATTTTTATTGAAGGATATTGGGTGTATATTTTCGAGAAGTAAAATTTGGAAAATGCTAAAAGTGTGGTCTTAATTTGTTTGGGATACCTCCCACTTTACTTCACCATGTAATGAATTTTTGACATATTTATTAATATTATAATATTAATAATTTAATTTTTTTATTTTTCGAGAAAATCATCTTTGCCTAGCGATGATATTGCCTAGCAAAAACGGAGATTTTGGCTTTTCATTAAATTTTAAATAGTTGACTTTTCTTTAAATAGTTTTAAAAAGATATGGGCGGAATTCCGGATTCCGGCTATTTTTTTATTCCAAATTCCGGATTCCGAAATTCCAATTTTCATTCTCAGTTCCGAATTCTTTTTCGAATTCAAAGCTCTTTCGAAACAGATGAATATTTTTTATATCTTACAGTAAGAATGTTTGAAATTCTTTATGCAACCGCCAATTGATGTTTCCAGTTGGATAATATCTTCTCCTCGAACTTTCTAAAATAATATAATTTATAAGAAATCCGTAATTTGGAAAGTATAATTGCGACTACTATCATAACTAGACCTTATTATTAACAATTATTTCACTTTTAATGGTTCCAATTTTATTTTTAATTGCTTTTAAGTTAACCCATATGTTATTTGTATTAAATATTCTGAAATACAACAATAAATTGTTTTGAAATACCAAATCAACAACTTGAATATTCTCGTGGAACAAAAGTCGTCGAGATTTTCTGGCGGCACCTGCGGGATTTCCAAGTGCATCAATTGATTGTCAATTTCAATTAGTGTTCCACCCTAAGAATAAATTATTGTTATATTGTTAATAAAGAATATTACTCACTTTGATATCATTCTCGGTTTTATCTGTACATTCCATTATATATTCAATATCATTGTCGAGCATAAATTGAGCAATTGATAGTTCCAATGTAGCACCGGTGTTGTCGATGTTGGACACAAAGATTATTTCTTTTCCTGTAATGGAACATTTATCTTCACCGTCTTTAATATGTTTGACGGGAGTATGAGCGCTCTGTGGCAGTGGAGTGACTATGATAAGCTTTTATTTATAATACTTTGTATGTTTTTTATTGTTATATCTAAAACATTTTTATCCCAAACATTTAACTCTATATTAATTCTGTATAAATAGATGGTTCTAGATTCAGTTTTTAATTAACATTCACAATATTATTGTTACTATATTCTGGAATAAATGTTCGGTACAACTACAGTCACTAAATTAATTACGGATTCTACACTCTAAATTCTAAACTTACGCGCTGGTTGAACATAGCTTCTTAAATTTGTCTTGGGGAATCTTGGTTATCAGCTATAAACTAAAACTTGGTCGAATTTGTTTAGTTTTAAGATAATTTGTAGCCACTCTAGCAGTTTTACGTTAATGGAAATCAGAAATATTCACGTTAAATAAGAAAAAAAACTAATAAATATTTATATATATACACATCTAACCTTGCGATATTAATTCGTTTAGCGTTCCTGAGTTTTCCATGGATTGAAATATGTTACCATGACCAGGTGGGTACCAACTGAATCGTAGCTCATTAAACAAACAAAAACTGTAAAACATACGCATCCTCGCCCCAGTTTTCATCAGTAATTGGCAATAGAGTTTTCTTGGATATCCTGGGACACTTCGATTGCACAAATGTTTGCACCTGAACTTGTTCATAAGAATCAAGCTTTGCCCTTGTCATTTCATCCGTGTAAAATGAGTTCATTAAATACAATGGTATTTGACAATTATACTTCGTGTTAAGATCCTGAAGTTCAGGTTAATTATTTAGCGAGCATTTCGCATCGTTTACCGCGTGTTGCACAATGACAAAGTCTAGAAAGGAAAGATTGTCACGGAGATTGATGAAAGATTTCGCGGCACTACAGCCCATTGTTGTACCTAATCCACCGTTTAACTTTATAACAACAGTTTTATCGAGAACATCCCGTCTATTAGTGAATAAAATTTTTTTTTGTATGGAACGACAACAAACCTGCTAGAATCGAATCGTGGAATATCGCTTAGGTTTTTCTGAACATTCGGACTTATATGTTTCCAGCTACTCCAGTCAATATGCGCATTTTCCGTTAGAAATTGTTTGTAAAGCGATACAAATACCTCATTGTCTTTTTTCGATTTCTATAATTTTGTTCCATCAATTTACCAGGGGAATATCGAACCTCATTACAACTGTGCCTAGTCAAGAATTGTGATAACTTGTTAATGAGATCGTCATGCGACAGTTGCTCCATAGATACGAAATCTAAACCTAAAACTTTGATACAAATGCCTGGAATAAATGACTAAAAGGGGAATTGATTGAATCAAGTAGTTGTTGTAGGAGTTTGATTATGGCAAAAGATTTTATGAGTGTCAAGGTCATTATTGTAATAATGTTCCTTTAACTCGAGTATTCATGGGAAATCGATATCCAGAGTCAGAACTTTGGATTGGATTCTCGTTGATAATAGGGAATAAACATTTGTTATTATTGGCATTATTCGAAATAATTAGCGTATACTTGTCATAATATTATTTAAGGCAGTAAATATCTCTTGGTATTATTACTATTGGTAAAATAATTAATTTTTGAACATGATTTTAATATGAAAAATCTTCAAATATTGTTTCTTTTTTCGCTTATTAAGATAGAAAATTATTTAGCACAATAATTGCGTTACAATAACAAAACATCATTTAAATATTTATTCTCAATATTGCACTCCTTCAAATGCACGGTATACTTCGTAATGTTTTATAAATTAATATTTCAAATAAATTACAATCAACAAAGTTTGACACTCAATCAGAATCTGTATATTCCTCCTGTATTGGCTGCAAATCTTCTGCAATTGACAAGGCTTTAGTAGGTTATACAAGAAGTTATAATACAAACCAGCAATGGTCCGATTTCCGATTTTTATGGGAAGCAGTGATAGAATGATGGCTAATGCAAGAAGAAGGCAAACTCCTGGTATTACTGTCATCAGATTTTTATAAAATATTGCACATGGTGCTCGAGCTTTTCTGTAATTACAGTAGTGCCCGTTGATCATAATTTATCTATGCTTACTCGCATGATGGATTGTATAATTCAATTACTTGGTAGGCAACTCCATTGGAGAGTTTGTCCATAAAACTCATTGCTCCGTAGACGAATGCACCACTTTCCTTTAAAATGATTTCATTTAAATCTTGAATAAAATATGAAGGTGTCGAGTGAAAAGTTTATAATGGAAACATTTGAAAGCTCGTGTGTAGGACCCTATTTGAATTGTGAAATTTATGCTCTTATTTTTTTCGAAGCTGGTTTACACGTAGAAATTACCAAAAGATATTAGAAGATGGAAAAATGTTCATTTTCATTTGGCGTACTACTCTCAACGGATGAAAATATAAATCATTTTGATAAAATTCTACTTTATTAATTAACACTTTTTGAGAAAGGGCAGTAGCACGACAAAGAAACATTAACATTTCTTCCAATCTTCTAATGCCTTTTGATAATTTCTACGTGTAAATCAGCTTCGAACTGTCACTTCAATTGATCAAAATCGTCGAATGCCATCCAAAGAACTAAAATTCTTGTCAAAGTATTAAACGCAAACCCAATTTCTAGTCCTCACTGTTAAAGTTTCCCAATTGGCGTGCAGTAATGGTGTCATTAGAAAATTACGTGAAAGCGTGAAATACGTTCAAGGATTTACATAACTTTACAGCGCTATTAGCAATGAAAACTTTCTGGCGAGCCTAGTCTAATAAAATTGCAAGGGGAATATGCTTACAGCCCTGCTAGCAGGTAAAGTTACTCCAATTATTTCCCTTTGGTCTGTGAGCGATTGAAACTTGTACGGTAGCACCGTAGCTACTGAAACAATACAAAACTCACTGTATTTCTATTAATTAAGTCTGCTGTTATCGATAAACTCGTAATTAACAATATGGCCTGTGTCACACCAATCCCGCCAGCCACAATAAACAATTCAAGTGTGGTAAGGTTTAAAACCATTGCAACGCATACAATTAACCCAATAACGATTCCCATAATGTATGTTATCTGAA
Organism: Caenorhabditis plicata; assembly: GCA_963931815.1. NCBI lineage: Eukaryota > Metazoa > Nematoda > Chromadorea > Rhabditida > Rhabditidae > Caenorhabditis > Caenorhabditis plicata. Next base: position 17,147,478 of record OZ007493.1, read on the forward strand.
ACACTCGCTTATTAGCCGAATCAACCATATCTAATAAACTTTCTTTGATATTCCGCCAATTAGTGGATGACTTATGACCAACGACACCACAAATGATGATAAATAAGATACCATTGGTAAAATCGCGACATATTTCTATAAATAATTTTATTTAAATTGAGGAATTTCGGCTTCCATGTGATACCTTTTCATGCTTTTGAGTAATGGTTATATAAAATGGGAAGTAAACCTGTGATATGTTAATGTATAGTCGTGATAACATATACAACGCGCCTATCTGAAATAAAGTTGAACATATTGGATTTAGAAGAGTTTACATTTTATCACTTTTTCATCTTTCTGTTTATTGGATATATCCAGACAATTCTAAAGAAGAATTTAGAAGAAGGAAAAACATTTACGTTTAAACTTTATAATTTTTCTTCAAGCCAAATAAAAACATTAGTTACAACATGTTCTGCAAATTACCTCTTGTAAATGCTACCCAAATATTTACTCGTTTTAGTACGAATGGAAATAACGATTTTCCCGATTTTTAAGCATGCCTGACAATTTTTACGAATTTTTAGAAAAAAAAGGTTTTACGACAATTTAACTAGGCTTGTCTTAAACTAACTGAAAATAACGTCTACTTAATTCTACCAAAATTGAAGTTTGTCTAAACTCGGTAATTAAATATTTTTGTTGGGGCGCATTATCAATTTTTCTTATTTTTTCTTAATACTTTAACATTTTAGTTGATTTCCTTTAGCAGAAAGCTGATAAATTATTTTTTCGTCAGTTTCATTGGACATATAGCTTATTATATTATATTCATACACTCCACCGCCACGAAACCGCGCCCCAGTGCAAAAGACTTCGCGCCAATTGCACGCATACTAACTTTTAATTTATTATTTTTTCACTATTTTATTTATTAATTATTGATTAACAGAAGAATTATTTTAAATGTTATATATTGTTCTGAAAATCGTGCAATTGGTGCGAAGTTATTTGCAATGCGGCGCGGTTTCGTGGCAGTGGAGTGTTCATACTTTCTTTTCTGATAATTTATCTTTAAATTGATTTGTATAATCTTTTAATAGAGCAAAACAGTTCTCATATAGATTATAACCTAATTAGGTGCATATAATGTAAAGTTAACAGAATATATCATATAACGTTCATTGTTCTTTCGAGTTCCTTAAGACCATTATAAAACTTGCTCATCTCCTCGAGTCATGAATTCTTCTTAAATGACTTCTCACATTTCTTGGAATTTGAAAACAACCACAGTTTTCGGGACAATCAAGATAAAATTAAGCACATTTTTATCTTTGTTGCTTATATTAAATTCAAATAAAAAATTTATTTGAAAAAGAGTAAATGGCAAGTGCGCCCCAACGAACATTTAGAATTTCCGCGGTTATATAAAATTCCGTTTTGGTCGAATTGGGTAGACACCAGTGATGGGAGGAACCCCGTTTTTTGAAATTCCGGGCGGGCGGGACCTTGAAAAAATTGAAAATTTCAAAACCCGGGTCTCTTTTTTTTTTAGAAAAATACTCGGGTCGGGGGTGGGACGGGGATTGGAGTTCCTCCCATCACTGGTAGACACCTAAAACTATTAATATCTTTTTGAAAGGACCCGTGAGCTCATTTTATTACCATACCGGTTGGCTTTAGTCTGTTTTAAACTAACGCAATTTGTTAAAATAATCCTCTAAATTTAAATGTTTTTTAAATTTATTTAATGCATGCGTTATTTTTATTTCACGACTTTTTGCGACACTGGGTTTAGTGTGTTCACTTTAAACATCCTTTAAATATTCTTCTGTAGATATTTAACTTAACTGATAAAACTGCAAATGACGAAACCAGCTGGTCCAATGCATTAACATACCATTTCTGTTCGAATATGAATTTCGCCGGCTAAATATCCGCACAATTTAAACTCGAGAAAATATTTTGGAATGTTTACCTAGCTCTTTGTGGTGGATCCCTTGTAAATGAATAGAAAACAATTGACACAGCAATCCCCAAACCAACCACAAGCATTCCCGCGATCTAAACTTCTATTTAAATATAACTTCATCTAATATCTTTCGAAAACCTTAAAATGCTGGAAATCCCATGGACCAATAGACGTATGCCCAGTTGTTTCGGATAAGAGCCACGCCAATATGAAGAATACGGTAAGATTTGCAATCACACTGAACGCATATCTAAAGAAACTTGATTTATTTGCAGATGTTCAACACGTAAGGATAACCTTAGAGAGTTCATGGTATTTCTACTCGAAGAAATGGATGATAGTTCGGGGATTAAAGCGAGATGCGATATCTTTTATACAAATTTAGGTATGAGATGGATTTTTTTCTTACCTGAACGGAAGCCCAACCGAATTGGAATATCATGACGAATGGTATAAGCCAAGCAACGTTTGCCCATTTTGGAGATGAGCTTGTGCATAAGAGGCATTTGTTGAATATGAAGGGAAATGATATGGAAACAAGAACTGTTCCTATAAAATGAAAGTGATTTAAAATTTATTAATATTTTAGGAAAAACAGTAGCTTAAAATATTTTTTATTTTTAATTATAAAGAACTGTGGTTTTATGATTTTATTGTTAGTGTCAGTTATTTAAGAAAACCACAATGATGAGAAACAGAGAAGCAGCATAGCGAACTATCAAAAAATTATATTTCCATAATCAAACAAACCTATTAAATGCCACGAAATTCGCTTCCCAATTCGATTAAAAAAAGATGGTAGAATATTCGAATCACTAAAGATTCCAACCAACGGCGTTGATATGCCATCAGTAAACTTAAAATTTGATTGAAAATTCTGCGGTATTTTTAACAAAATTCTCACCTGTCCAATCAACATGACAAAACCCGCACTTGCACTGGAAAATTGTAGAACCTTCTCCAAATATATCATCAAATATGTGAACCACATGCTTGCACATAAATCGTTGTAGAAGTGGCCGACGCCTTAGAAATTCGAATACATGTTTTCTTGAACGTAAAATAGGAAAATACCAAAAGCTGTTTTTTTGATGAATGATATATCATGATCGCGGGATGGAAAATTCCTCGTCTATTAAATATTGTATTTAAGTCTTCCTATTAAGTATACCTCGTTGTTACCACGAACAGCTATAACGTTATTATCTTCAGTTTCGTCCATCCCTGGTTAATTTTAAATTTTAGTAAACAACAAGTGAAAAGGTAATACGGTAAATTCAATAAAAGCTTTTTTCAAAAGACAAAATTACTATTGTTTTCATTCCATTAAAATATTCACGTGAATTATTTTAATACGCTGTCAAAATTTTAGAAATTAAACATTTCGTTTGGCGTGCATCTGTTAAATTCTCAATTTTAAATGGTCTTTAAAACTACATTTGAAACTTCAAAAAAAATTTTACATAAAAAAACTCGCGTGCCTAGCTGAAAATTAAACGTATGTATACACAATTAAGGCATTCATGTCATAAAATAATAAATTTAAAGAACATAAAAAGCGTTTTAAATTCACTTAATTTAATTCGCATTAGTCTAACCTATATATATATATATAGACAGAGAGACAGTGAACGGCGAAAGGTTTAACATAGAAAAATTTGTGTTTGTTTATCGATTCGATTTTCCATTGAAAATTGTAAATCAACCTCACTTCAGTTAATGTTTATATTTATAATATTTAGTGAGCATTGATTCGTTAAACGTAAACTTTTAAATCGCTGAAATTTGAGGTTACTGTAAAGGTTTAGTAAAAATTCCTATTAATATCGCCGAGGAAATTTCAATTTTAATGCGTTTATTTGCATTAATTTTGGATTTAATCTAATAAATTATTTAATTTTACACAGATCTATTGATAATTGTCTAATATGAGTCTCTTTAATTTACACGTAAATTTTCCATCGTCTAAATTTTTTTTTTTAATAATTAAACGTTTCTTATTTAGAGATATTTATTAAAAACCCAACTTGCCAACATGACCAGAATTTTTCAGTTTTGTTATTAAATTATATTTTCTTTAATTAAAGTCTCAGAATAGTTACGCCACCTGATCTAGTAAAATACAGCCTTATTGTGTTTGACGTCAAATGCCACAATAAAAATAACATATTATTGAAGTCTCTTCAACCTAACATTTAGAACGTATAAATCCGTATTGCGATTGTTAAAAATTAACGTTATTTAATGATGTGTAAAAATAATTTGTAGTTCACACTTAGAAAAAAATTTGCAAAACTTCTAGAATTTTATAATTACTATTTTCATTTGGTGTATTGTTCGCGTAACAGGTCATGAATTCTATAAAGTCTCAATATAATCTGGTATAATCGGCATGTATGATGATTATTTCCACAGACGGACGGGCAACGTTATAAGTTTTATCAAAGATTTATTTATACACGCCAACTGGTAATAAAATGAGCTCAGTAAACGTGCTCAACTCTAACTTTATGCAAAGATATTAATTTTTTTAGATAGTTTAAGGAAAGCCTAGTTAAATTGTCGTAAACAATATTTTTAAAACTTATATTCACTCATTACATCTGAACCTTTACAATAAAATAGACGTTCTAAAAGTAAAACAGCTAGTTTCACTGGATTAAAATGATCGATCAATGTTTATTCAGGCACTCAGTTGCTTCCAATGGCAATCGTGTTATCCTTTAATGAGTAATATTTTATCGAAAAGACGCAAAAATTTTTAGACGCGCTTAAAACTCAGGAAAATATTGATTTCCAATTGGCGTATATATAAATATATAAACGAGACATTCGAATGAATCAATTATCATATATTTCCCCATTTATTAAAAACGTAGATGAACTATTGTAAAAAGTTTTACACTCGAAATTAGGTAGGTGTTTATATATTGGCATACTTAACGTTACGCTCCTACTTGAGACGTATTTACATATGATGTTTTTACGAGAAACAATTTTTCAATATTATTGATTATTATATTTAATAGAAAATTCAGTTTCTCTACAAATTTTATCAGCAAACATTATCATGTCATTCACTTAGAACAGAACTACCCAATGTTTCATAAGCAAAAATCGATATGATATCATTATTGATAATAAAACGATTCTCTAATGTTTTTGGAGGTAATTTAATATCAACATGATTTTTAGATATTCATGAATTGCTTAATTTGTGAAAATGAATCGCGTGGGCGACACTTTGGAATAAGATGCTGTCGGGCATGCGCGGCGTTTTTTCGCAGAACCATTGCTCTAAATTACAAATATAAATGCCGTTTTGTTAATGATTGTAATGTTACATTAAGTGGGTAACACTTTTATTGAAATTATAAATTCGATTATTTTTGTTTTCCAGATAAACGATATTCCTGTAGAGCTTGTCGGTTTGAAAAATGTCTCAAGATTGGAATGTCAAAAGAGAGTATGTTTTTGTGTTTGTTTTATTTCTAAAAACCATCTAGCATTTTGTTATTAACTAAGTATCATATTAAAATGAGCTTAGTCAGCGTGCTCAAAAAATAAAATGACCTCATTGGAAGGTATTGATACTTGGGATTGTTTAAGAGCAACCTAGTTAAATCATAGTAAATATACAGACACGCTCAAAAATCTAAAAAATCGATATTTGCAATAGGCGTGCGTGTAAGAATATGTTTTTGCTCAACTGAAACCCACGTCATGGGTTGTATTTCACAGGGGTAACTTTAATTGTTCAATGTATTGATTTCTATAAATGTTATAACTTATTGAAAAACGTTAATGAATCGCTTCACGTAAATTGAAAAACCAAAAATTTATTTGAATAAAAAATTTAATTTAAACTTACCTTCTCATAAAGGAATACCTAATAAATAAAGATTTTTAAATAGTACTAGAAAAATTTCTAAAATGATGTGTGGGAAAAATATTCAATTATAGAATTGTAATTAGTTAAAATTGGTTGAAAAAATTACTACTCTTTTTGTATCATATTATATTTCTATATTTTCTTACGTTATCTCCACTGTGTGCTCGTCTAGAATGCTAAATGAAAGCCTAGATTTTCTAATATTTAAGTGTGCAGAAAACAATATATGTCATGAAGGATAAACAAACTATAAGCTCAGCAAACATACTGTATTAATAAATTTCACTAATAAACATGGATTTTTAAACTGTTTCAAAATAAACCAGTTAAGTAGTTTGAAATTAAAACGCACAAATATGGAAGACAAAATCTTTTTGACACTTCTAGAAGTGCACTTCTGTAGCACATCTAGAAGTGTCAATTAATGCCGCACAGCAACTGTAATGCTATTAAAACGAGCTCTGAAAACGTATCAGAAACTGTTTAGATCATAAAAATTATTACTTCTTTAATTAATATGAGCGGCTTAAAGTAACCACAGCTGAAACTTGAGAAAAATAGATAATAATGGATAAAAGAAGAATCATGTTTTCAGTGATGCAACATAATGAACCAACTTCATCAGAGGGAGAAGCGGAATTCGCTTTAAATTCACCATCTGAGCAAAACTCATCGAATAGTAGTGAAGAAGTATTGGAAAGAGAAGTGAGCCCGCAAGCAAGCACAATAAACTACAATGTTGGAAATACAAGCCAACCTAATATACAATTTCATCGAAGTGTTATTGAAGAAGTAAGCTTTTTATTGACGAAATCAACAGCATTATGATATTCTCTTATACCAACAACAAGAAAACAAAAATTATCTAAAAATGTTGTAGATACTAATTTAAAAATATTTTTTGAGACAACTATATGGAATTCCTGGTACAAGAAAAATGCTTAGAATATTCGAAAATTAGCATTTTTAATATAAAACAAAACAAAAAAGGATCTATTGTTTATTTAATTGTTCAGGTAGGAAAAGCAGTGATGCCGGCTCTCAATAATAAAGACAATGGAAACCACATTGAACAAGATTTACAAAACTCCTACCACAATGCGCAACAGTACCCGACTTCCAACAATGCTGGTGTGCAAAATCAAATATTTTTAATGGCGGCTCAACAAGCAACCAAAGACCTCCATGTTAACGTTCAGAATATTTTAACACCTGCTATTGATAACTTGTTTAGTCAGGTATGAAATGTTCTTTGTAACCCAACAAACTTTAAAATATTAAGCCATCTTCCAATTTCTGTCAAATGGTTGATATTCCGCTCACTTTATGCCAACAAGCTCTTTTTGCTTATCGCGAACATAACAGACAATGGCCGAATCAGGATAGGGTATGGATTGTAATTTGTAATTTGTTTATTAATTGTTTGATAAATTGATATTATAGTTGGTCGAAAACATGCCATTAGATATGGACCTGTTTATGAGGAATCATTATATCGAAATTGAGCACATTGCCAGGTTTTGCATGTCGATAAGGGTATTTTCCGAGCTTCCCAAAGATCAGAAGGTGAGTTTCAAACTTACGATTACGTTCAAATACGTAGAAAGGTTTTTTTTAATAGTCCAGAGTACGGTTGCAAGAACTATGGGGAAAACTTAATTGAACTTTAAAATATAAGGTAAATTTAATAGAGAATGAACCCTAATAAAGGCTTTCCTCATTACGACTCCCCGATAGATTTTCTTGCAAGCGGCCACATGAGGCACGGCAATTGAAAAGGTAAAAATTCTAAATAAGAGAATTCTAAAATTAATTAGAATTCGTAGGGTTTCCTCTCTCTTTATTAAATAATTAAATAAAATTTGAAGAAAATCAAAAATCTTACGTTAATTAGAATTTAATATAAATTATTAAGCGAAGCAACAAGTTTTGTGGAGATTAATTTTTTTCTTTTACACAAGAACCTGTAAATGGCGCTTAAAGTCAATTTTAACGTATTTTCTTAAAATATCTCTGGCTCTTTAAACTTTTGCAAAATGTTAGATTTAAATTTTTTTTCTGAGCTCCTGTTATTACGAATTAATTTCGCGCGAAAGGATTACTATTGTGACTATCATCTTTTCCTCCCTCCCTCTGTTTTTAAGTTGTTTAAAAATAATGGTAATCAATTTATAAAATAATTAAATTATAGAAAGTGACAGTTTTCCGAACATATAAAACGAAAAATGAAGTTTTTCGAAAATTTGATTCGAAATCTTACAGAGACACGTTTCTTTCGAGATAAGCTATCATCTTTGTAATATGAAATACCCAAATTTGCAAATGAAAAGTCGGTCAGATGAGAGAAATAGAAAACAACGAAAATTAATAATATTTAAAAATCAAAAAATAAATGAAATGCTCATTTGAAACCTTAATATCTAAAACAAAAATCATTTTAGTGGATTATATTCAAACACTTTTGGACGAGATTCTACGAACTTGATCGATGTTTTGCGACATGTAAACGGCTTGGCTACAATATACATGATGAACGTGGAATAACATTAGATGGACAAGTCATCAATTTCGGAATATCGGTTGTGAAACTTGAATATATCAGTGATATGGATGCCTCACAAGTCAAAAAGTTTGAAGCAAAAACGTTGTCTTGTTTAGAAATAAATTTAAATTGTAGCTTTCTCAAAGGCAGCATGGACAAGTTTCGATTAATTTTTATAAATCCTTTTAAAAAACTACAGCCAACTGAATATGAATTGATGTATATGATGATGAGTATCATGTGGAGTGTTGCAAGTAATATTTTTTTTTTGAATATTCAACCTATATGTGAACAAAATCTGATTAGGATATGTATGAAAGCCAGTTTTATTTTAGAATGGTTTGCTCTTTTGTTTTCATGGGAGAAGTAGAATGAACGGATCTATTGATATCAATATTCCATTTGTTTACAGCGATGTCGTAATGATTTTACATTCATATCATAAGATAGGATTCTTTTTCTAATTATTTACCCAACATTAAAGGTTGATGAGGCGTATAATGGCGGGTAATTGACGAAAAGATTCGTTTAACTAGACGGCCTCTGTTTTAGGACGGCCATTCTTTTTTACGAAATTATGGGCAGCACACATTTAAGAGAAATTGACGAAAAATTTGTTTGTAGCCGTGTGGCCGCTCATCATTTTCTCTTCTTTTCTTTCTCTTCCATTAGGCACCGATCTCTGAAAAAGACAATAACTCAAAATATTTCCAATAAACACCTTTCCGTATATGTCAAATATCTGTTTGTATTCAATCAGAGGGACGTGGAACGATTTTTTTCCTATAGACTTTACCAAATTTTTAATGATGTAGTTGCGAGCCGCTCCGCCGTGCACGCCAACTGGAATTAACGATTTTCCGATGCTTAAGCGTTCTTGAAAATTGTTACGTCTTTTTTTGAACGAAACATTCTATACGATAAATTAACTAGGCTTTCTCTGAACAATCTAAAAATCTTAATATATTTGCAAAAAGTCAGATTTGAGCACGCTTACTAAGCTCATTCTATTATCATACCAGTTGGCGTGAAACAAATGATAAAGTTTTCTTTTATGATTTTTGAGATCATACGTGTTCCATTTCACTATAGAGAATCTAGAATAAGAAGGAAAATGATTTTGATAATCACAGATTTGAACGGAATATCGGAGACAACAAAGGCAATTGCGGAAAAAGTTGAAATGCGCCTTGCTGAAGACCTTCATAATTACTACATAGAAAAAATGGACAATAACAACCCAAACTATGCCGGCCGAATAACACGACTGAGTAGCATTGCATCAGCAGTAGATGTAAGTTTTTATAAACATTTTTGAAATAGGTAATTGGGAATAGTTATTTTATAGTCGGAAACAAAACGTCGTAAAACATGGTAGAGATATATAAAAACACTTTATAATATGGATTAATTATCTAAAAGGCGAGATTATTTTTAAGGGAATTCTACAAATAAATTGCAATAGAGAGAGCTAAGCTTAAAATATCTCTCTTAAAATATCAAAAACCTTGAAATTTAACAAGAAAATTTTCTTTAAAAACCCTCAAATGAGGTTATATTTCTAAGAGTACGGTTGGCGTGCGGAGTTTTTATAATTTAGAGATAGTTTTGGACAAATAAAGTAAATTTAAGTAATTACTAATTACTATAAAAGTAAATATTATTTCAGGAAATCACGGAAAGGAAACGCGAAGACAGTCAAGTGTCGAAAACCTTCAATATCTTCAAAAATGATATATTCTTTAGCGATCTCACTGATTTCCCAGTTTAAGACTCGTCTATAGGTATTTCTATTATTTGATAATTAAAGAATTTATCTTATAGGACTCTCTAGTTCCTGAAGACAGCTATTATGTTCCATAGTTTTGAATGATATCTGAGTTGAAATAGTTTTCTCCACGAGATCATTTTAAATCAAATTTATCGATGTATATAGAATGACTTCTTTCAAATATATATTTATAGTAATTTTCGAAGAAAGTTTTAAATAAAATCATTCCATCTTTAGAATAGTACGGTAGAAACCAAACTTTAATTGTGTACATTAAAAAATAAATTATTATTGTCCTTTTCAGAGATCGGTGAATAATGGAAGAGGAAAAAATATTATAGAATGAGGTTCTCGTTTGGACGGCCATTATTTTTACGAAACTATGGGCAGCACACATTTAAGAGGAATTGACGAAAAAGTTGTTTGTGGACGTGTGGCCGCCCATAATTTTATCTTCTTTTATTGCTCTTCCATTAGGCACCCATCTCTGTAAAGGACAATATATAATGATTATCTTTCAATTTAAACATTCAATGATCATCAAGTGGAATCTGGTCTAGCTCATATAATTTCCCTCAATTAGTTTTATCTTGTTGTTGTTTATTGATAAAGTTTTTATTGTTTTTTTGTTATTCAGTAAGTGAAAAACATATCTGCTTCGACGTCGAAATCACCATGACATTTTAGAACATTATGGTGGCATTTTTTGAGAAAATCACATGGAATAAAAACACAAAGTCTATTTGTTTATTGGTTTCTATTGGAGAATGGACAAGAATGTCTAGAAGCGAATAATATTTTGGAGAAAAGGCATTTGAGTGATTTGAGAGATTACATGGTTTCTTTAGTTTTATATCAATCATAATGTTGTTTGGAGAAGTCCAGAAACTAAAGAAGTGTTTCAATTTGCAGCTCAAAAAAGTTGCTCAAATATAATTTTTTCAGTATTAACATAAAAATATACGCTTATTATACTATTATTTTTAGCACAAACTTTAAAATACCACACAAGTAGTTTACAACTTGTGCTCTTCTTTTTAATAATGGAAAATGCAAATTTTTATTCCCTTACAAAGCAGAGGAAATCTTTTTTTGTGAATAAATTGGGAATCAATTCAACTTATTGATACTGTTAATTGAATAACTTTAAATGAAAGAAGCTTATTCGAATAATAATATGGAAAATTGAATTTTAACTTATTACATTTAGCTTATTCTGTATTCCGCATAGAATAATTAGCAATTAGATCTTGCTCGAAAGAAAAAGGAAAATTGTCTGTTGCATCATGTTATCTTCTGCGCCCTGCCGGTGATTAAACAATTCACTAAATTATTTTTAGTATTGTTGATAAATGACGAATTAATGGCAAATATTTTTATAGGTATGTTTAACTAATGACGTAATTGAGCACAAATCACACATTTTCCTACCCGTGACAGAGTTTTCTCTAGAGTTGTGTTGTTTATAAGCCGAAAAATAGACTTTAAAAATTTTTAATTTTTTAAATTAGACGCGCTGTATTATTGTTCACATTTTAAAATATTTATATTAAGTCTAATTAATAAAGATAAATAAATTTATTGATTTTAATGTAAACTATACTGAAGAAATGCACAGAGCTGAGCTCCTAGTATGAGTCTACTAATCAAACTTAAAATAACAAAGCTAAATAAAGAAAGAGAGCAGAAATATTGACAAAAATGAGTAGCTTTCGCCACTTGTAAATAAAAATAAAAAATCGATAAATATATTACCATGTACTTGTTATTGTTAATGGCTTAGTCATTCCTTTATTCCGCTACTAATGCTGTTATTATTCTGAATAAACTGTATTATATATTTCGCTATTCGAAATATACTGAAATTTATATAAAATTTTACTTAATATATTTTTGCAAATATAGAAACATACTTATTGTTTATTTTGTATCAGTGAAGGGAGAAATTCTGAATTAGTAGTTACCGCCATGGAATGCCGACATCCGAGAATGTGAATATTTCATTTTCAGATCCACATTTTTAGATACCCATTTTTAGATTTATCAAAGATATTTTTAGATATGTGAACTATCACAATTTGTAAAATTGACTAGAGAAATCCTTTAATAGAAATTTTATTGAACTTCTATTGAACATTTCAAAATGATAATCCGGACGATTTTAATTTGGTGACACCACAATGTAAAATGGTAGCTTGATATAAATTTTTGGGGTAATTTACCAGTTAAATAATTAAATAGAATCAAAAGATGGATAAAAAATATTGTCCAAGTGTACTTTTATAAAAATTTAAATTTTAAAATTTCTCGCCTCTCTTCCCTGATTTTCATTTTCATCGAACCATTTTTTAACTGCCAAACAACGATTTTGGAATTAGGTGCGTGAATTTAAGCTCCAACTTTCATCTACGCCGGAATACTGATAAAAAAATTGTGTTCGTGTGTATGGTAAAACGTTTGACGAAACGACCTAAAAACAAAATCCGATCCACGGTTCAGGCACGCAGAAAAAATGAAAAATATAAACAATAAATTTATAAAATGGCTGTGGCATAAATAATTTTTAAAAAAAGGAAACAACAAAAAAGGAAAATTATTATCACTGGTGAATCCGAACGCGTCCGCCGCGAACTTAACACTCTTCGTTCACGAGAAAAAATTTAAAAACATCTATTTTAAGTATTCAGAAGCAGGCGAAGAGAGAAGAAATATGTTTACTGTATACAAAATAGTTGAAGCACTGAAACGTAATATACATGTTTTTAATAATTCCAAAATTAATTTTAAAATCATATTATTTCAATTTTAATTTATTTTGGTTCGAATTAGCTTGAAAAAAGTTTCGTTTTTATATCATTATAATACTTTAATTTAATTCTATATTTTATTTAAATTGCCACGAGGAAGCCGGGACTCCCAAGATTTGAATAATTCTTATTAAAATCATTTTCGTCCGTCGCCGAAGCGTGTTTTGTTCTCAACTGACGCGTTCGGATTCACCAGTGTATGTGCGATTTTATCGTTTATTTTTCAGCGAGTCTAGAATTCTCCGTTTCTTTTCATTATCTTTCTTTGCTTAGAGTAATAATTTTTATCTAAATTTTTCATATTGAAAGTAGCGGTTAAAAACCCAGAATTTTTTTTACAACCGGGACATGATTCACTGGTGAATTGAATAATGATTCAATAGTTTTGGTTACTGAGAATGCCTCAAAAATGCAGCTGGCTTATCACGGAAGACTTAAATGGAATTGTTATAGTTTAAAAATAATGTTAAAGAAAAAATAATTTAAATTTAAAAGAATAAAATTGTTCTTTCCCTCGACAATTTTAGATTCAAGTTGCACAAGGCAAGTATGTTGTTTTGACGACATCCTTCATCGATTTGGAGAGCAGATTAATCGGAGAAGATACGTTCCGATTGACATGATGTGGATGGTATTGAAAGATATTGAATATCAAACTTTGTCGTTCAAGCCAAAGTTTATATGGTTCAAGTTCGATAATCTAAACAACGGTCTTTAAAGACAGACGGGAAGCGAACTCGAAAAACGACGACACGCCAAATTAAAGTTTCTTTTACCGTCGTGGTGTTAGTCCACAAAACTTAAGACCACCCTTTAATTTAATGCTGTTTCTAATGGAAGATTTTAAAAAGTTACAATGTTCCCAGTTTTGACACCCATGACCTATTGCATCATTTTTCAGTGGGCAAGAGATGTGCAAAATGTTCATATTTTGCTCATAGTTGCCTACTTGAGTGGTAAATAGGATTCATTTAAGAGTAATGAAACGGATTAAATTCTCACGTTTTCATATCAGCTCTCATTAATTGTTAAATATAATTTTAATATTATCACACAAATTATTTCACACTAGGAAACACACTAATTCGACATAACAAAAGCTCACCTTCTCGAATTAAACTCATTTTAGTAACCCAGTTATATCCCTTTTTAAAGAGACCCATAAAATCAAACAAGTGCAAGTTAGAGAAATTTAGCTAGAATAAGCTAGAATTGAAACGATTAATCAAAACATATATTTCAGAAATTCATAAATAATACAAATTCTTTCAGGTTTCAAGGCTAGTTTTCATAAAAACGTTAACACCAGATACGCTCGGTTTCCGAAATTCCAATTTTCCTTCCGAGTTCCAGATTCCAGATTCCGAAATTCTGTTGTCAAGTTATGATTCTCTCTATAAGAATATGTTTTGGCTCATGGTTTATTTTGTGTTTTTTTATGAGAATGTTGCATCATTATGTTAGACAGAAAACAATATGTATTCGACGGGCTCGTCGACGAGCCATTGCGCTTCTTTTCATTCCACTCGCGCGCCATTGTTGCCGTTATTGAATCATCCAGAGCAATTGGTATGTGTTCGAAACCAAATTGTTTCTTTTTTGTTGTTCAATGCCATATTGTTTACCCTATTTAATGTCACAGAGCAATGTAAAGTTTAATTCATTTTATTATAACTCAATTTTAAATAATGATAAGTGTTCATTTAATTTTTTGTTTTTTTATACGAATAGGGGGTGTAAGCCTACGATTTCTATTGAAAGGCTTAATCGCTATTAGAAAATGCCCATTAATTTGTTCATAATAGATATTTGTTGAATCGAATAAATATCTTGTCAAAAAACCAAAAACCACATTCGGAAACATTTAAAGACACGTCTCATAGAGGGTTTCATTGATGAGTCATTGTGCGCTGTTTTTGCTGTTCATGTTGTTGTTGTTGTTTGTGTCCAATAGATAGGCAATTATTGGCGACACATGGGGGAGGTGCAGCGCCCCAGTACACGAATGACTCATCAGTTCTTTCCGATTTCGCAATGTTGTGTAATTTTTCACATTGTCGTCCATCCGTCTCTGTTTCATTGTGGTGTCAGTCGTTTTTCCATTTTCTTCTCGAGCATTCGTTAAAGTTCTTTTTTTGTTTGTTTGGCTCTTTTCGGTTTTATTCCCATTTTAACAATATTAGCATTTATATTTGTATGTTTGATATATTTGATTCAAAGTTTTTGTTCGTTAAGTTACACGTTAGGATGACTTAGTAGATTACGGTAATTTTAGTGCGAGTTTTAGGATTTAGTTTTTATTATTTTATAAAAGAAAATAATTGGTTGTTTTTAACTCTGATATGAATACATATTTACTAGTAAGATGTTTATTGTAATTGTTATAGCTCATGGTCTTAAAATAAACATTCCTAATTATAATTTTCGTTTGACATGATTCATTGCGTTTTTTTTTAAATTATGATGAGAAATATGATAAAATTTAGTGATAACACATGATCATCACAATAAATAGCAGTTAGGGTTAGGGTATCCAGCGACCATTCGCGTTTTCATTTATGATGCTAAAAAGTGCACGACTCTTCTTCTTTGTCTTTCTGGAACATTCATCATATGCTCACTTGTTTACTTCATTCATTTCATTTTAAAAAATCGTTAAAACGCGCTAATATGATTTTCTTTTAGAATTTGAATGTACGAAACAAATATAAAAACATCAGCAATGGATAAGGACAAATGTCATGATCCTCTTATCAATGGAAACAACATGTGTTACGAGAGAGAGGTTTTCTATATGTGGTATATTTAAAATGACGAAAATATTTCAGAATTCTTTCGACCTCGAAAAAACCGCAGAAGCTATTAAGAACGATTGGAATAGCTCGGGCCTAAACGATCTGATGGGAATTAACATTTCAGAAATTGTAGGCTTTTAGAGAGAATATCGAGTATTAGCTAGATTTATTTCAGGAAGAAAACGATGGGGAAATATTGAAGCATGACACATATTTCTCCGAGGGAAAACAAATTTACGGGGAAGACAGTTATGGAATGGGGAATCAATGTTATTTCCAATGGGATCCAAACCTGTCATTCAATGAACTTATGCAAAAATCTGAAGTTGTCCAATCAAATGATATACATCCGTTGGATAATTATGGAAATGCGAACGTAAATAATGAGCAAGCTCCAAGTTATGATGGAAATAATAACAATAATGGAAGCATAAGATCTGAAAATGCGGATGGCTATTATTCCCAACAAAAACTTGATGGAATCGTTGATATGCAGAGCAGCTCGAACTTACTGCCACAATCTGATTCAGGACCATTGGAGTCATTGAGCAATGACCGAATTGTTAGCAGCAATTCCAACGATGACTTAAAATCGAGACTGAGAAAACGCACAAATATTACGAATGTCTATAATGGTAAGCAATACTTACTAAAAATAATTAATCTTATATGTTTTTCAGAAGAATATTCAAACCCGGCATCTCCGGAATATGTCGAGCCACCAAGGAAGGGAAAACGAAACAATAAGAGAGCAGGATCAATTGAAACAGTAAGGGATTTGCCAAAAGCCAGAAAATATGTTCGCAAAGATGACAATGAAAAGGTATTTAATAGTGAGAATTATTGAATAGAGATAATATTTTTAAGAATGATGATTATATAAACAAGAGAAAGAAGAATAATGAAGCTGTGCGAAGAAGCCGAGAGAAGACAAAGCAGCTTTACAATCAACGTGAATCTGAATTCGAGGAAATGAAAAAGGAATTAGAATTGACAAAGCAAAAGCTGGAATATACCGAAAAGATTCTACATGATGAAAGAACAGAGCATAGCAATACAAGAAGAGAGCTCGAAGCTTTGAGACAAGGCCGTCCATTCCACAATTAAATCGGAACAATTATTAATTAATGTTAACGATTCGCTGTTCTAGTCAATTTTCATGTTGTTAAGCAAATAGTGCTGATCTTTCTATTTAAATCCATATATTTTATTTACTCGTTGTGATTATATCTGATCTCCCATCAATATTTATTATGCTATTATTTTGAGATGATTTTATTTGAAACCGGTCCCGCATACTTTGTTGCATCAAAATGTTACACGTTGTCATTTTTACATAATTTTGTTGCTTCTACATGTGTGCTCATTAGCTTTTCTCAGTTATAGGCGATGTTAAAATGTTTGGTGCGAAAGGGAAGCGTTTCTCATTCGTCCTGAAAATTATTAACGTAGCGCTTATTTAATTCGTTTGAGTGTAAAAATATTGTTAATAGTATTATTAAAAATAATAAAATATATGCGATTTATAAGTTATACATTACGGAGCTTTCGATTTGGGTAGAATGTGTAAATTTCAGCAAGGTTGTATAATAAAATACAAGGGTCAGAGAAAAATATAAATATAGTCGTCGACCAATAAGATTACCACCGCAAAATGCACACATTTTTAAATATTATTTTTTCATTTAATTTTTATGATTATTATTATTATTTTCCACATTTATTCCACGATTGAAACAATATCTAAAACATATTCTTCAATTTATTCAAGCAGAAACTGTATAGAACGAGCATAAACAAGAAAATAATCATACAAATTAAATGAAAAAATAATATTTAAAAAAGTGCGCCACATTTTGCGGTATGAATATATAATATATCGAATTGTACATTTATAAGTGAATTTTTAAATTATATTATATTTAATTTTGTCTTTGTCTTTGTCTAAAGTGTCGATTCGGAAAACAAAAACGGAAAAATTGATGGTTCTATTTGGACACTCCTGGCAAGATTTCAAATTTTTCTTTTCTATCTTATCAATTTATCGAACTAGGTTTCTTTACGTGATCTGAAGAGATGGTAGACAAAAATTTGAATAGTGGCAATAACGAGACACACATTTTTAAATGAAGCTTTAAAAAGTAATATTAAAAAGTAAACAATGAAGAAAGAAAATCATGTGAAAAGGAATTTAAAATCTTTGCGTGTTTTTTGCTAATTTCGTAAATTAAATTTCAATCAGATGTTATTGAGCACTTTGTGCATTTATGCGAGCTATTAATTGTATTATTTAGTAATAAAAGGTACTAAGCACGCCAATCTAATTCTAAAAATGAGAGTTGGTTTATAGGTTTCTTATAATATTTTATAATTGAAATTTAAAGTTTTTTTTAAATACGTAAAGGTAAGTTTATTAAATTTTCATATAAACTTATTTTTAATGCTACGTGAACATTAAAAAATCATGCTTAAAAATACGAAAAATGTAATTTTCAATCGATGTGAATAAGTAATAAAAAAGTAATTAAAGAAATATTAGAAAGTGATAAATAAAATTTACCTAAGATCGTAATATCAATGGTTATAGATTTTAAGAGTTTAATTAAAAACTATAATTTTTAATTAAGAAAAAAATGTATTTAAAACAAATATGTAACTTTCAACTTTCACATAATATTAACTTTAAAAATATCGGAATTTTTAATGAAATTTTAATATAAATTTTTCTTAAAATCACAAGGGCACACAAGGACAAAACATTCGCAAATAGAATAAAAATACAAACTGTGAGCTTTCGTTTCATTATATTTTAGATTTGCCATTTACTTTATCCGTTAGTTGTAAGATAAGTTTTATTGCATCAATATATTTTAAAATAATATAAGAAAAATAAGAAATAATTGTGTTTATAGGGAATAACACAAACTAACATTTACATCACTTTAAAATTTTAATTATGAATTATTATAAAATCTGAAAATAAAAGTCACATCTAGAAAGGTATTCACAGTTTGCAATATATATCGGCTTTTGGGCGTTACAGTTATCGTACACCCCTAGTTCAGGTTCCCACCGTTCAAGGAACCAAAAGGGAATAATCGTCGTAAGAGTGCCTGCGCCCGGGGGCTGACCTGTCAGCAGCGAGTAAGCAGCTCTTTTGTGAGCACAAACTCAATTCCCTTTCCTTATCATTCTCTCCTGACTCGAATAGTCGGTCATCGTCAGATGTGATTGGACTGATCTTTGAGTTTGCAGGCTCGCCAATATGCATCCATTGTTAAACTTGCCACACTCTTTGTTTTTATTTTCGAAAAGTGGAACATAATTTTGCTATTGTTTTGTCCTGATGTGAACGGGTAATAAGGGGTACCCCAATGGAAAAAACAGTATAGTCCTCGTTTACAAGGAATAATTGTTAAGAATTGATAATGGTTAGGGATTATGGGTATGACAACAAAGTTTTTAGTACAATTTAATTAATCTTGAAATAATAATATCTATCTAAAAAGTTAAATTGGAGCATTCTATTACCGTACAAGTTGGGGTGAACATTTATTGTTTTAATTGAATAATAAGTTTAAATAAAAGTTTGTTTAGGATTTATAATCTCTATCCATGATCTAGGAAGTTCTTCAAGGTCATTTTGTAATCGATTAGACATTGTATGTATAATATTTTAGTTATCTAAATTTTAAAGTTATGGGAAATAGTAAAAAAATGTTTCGAAAGTTACTTTTAACAATTATAACATTAACAATAATAAATCAAATATTTTGATTCTTGTTTTTTTTCATATTAGAATTCTCATTTTTATTTATAATGTAAACGGATTATCTATTAAAAACAGAGGTCTTATTCATGATTTTATAATCAATAAACATAAGAACTTACTAAATCCAGCTTTTTATAATTTTCCCATAAAGAAATCTTTCAATAATTTTTGTTTTATTAAATTGCTTTTCATATGGATAAAGGAATCATGATTTGTTAATATTTTCATTAAACCAATTATTAAAACTTAAATTCAATAACTAAAATAGCGAAAGAGCATAAATGGAAATGTGGAAATAGTATAAAACTATCTTATGTTAGAGGTAACGCACTCTTACGTATAGCTATTCTTAAAAAAAAGTATAAAATCAATATTTTAAAAAGTTGAATTTCAAAATGACTTAAAAGTAATTAAATATTTTCAGGCAGAGTTTCACGGCTTTTAAGGTTTACAAGCGGTTTCACGGTTTGTATGGTTTTCAGGCAACCCAAGTATTCATTTTTCTGGGTCATGGACCGAGGCTTTTCGAGAAATTAGATATATAATAAATAATTTTGTTTGCCACCTGAAATAGGAGAATGTTTATTTCATTTAATGATTAAAATAATTTTGCAAATTTATTTAATTTTATATTAATATGACATAAAATACCTTAATAAATAGACTATATCGAATTATTGATGTATACAATACCAAAGAGTATTATGAAATTATTAGAAAATGCTTAAATTATATTAATATTTTAATATCCAGAACAAAGTCAAGTGAATTTTTCTCAATATTTCAACATATTTCACAAGTTTTCCGGTAACATTCGATATTATCTGCATCAACAATTTAATAAAATTAAATTTTTAAGCATCCATATTAACCTAAATCTAATTTTGATTCTTTCAATTCAAAAATAAAACCAGTTAACGCCAATTATAGTTTTCAATGAAGAAACTCAGAAACTGCCATAGAACAAAGCTGACCAGGGTTTTAGATAGTTCAAGACAAACTTACATAGGTTACATGAAATTATTTTATAATTAAAACGTTAAATATAGTAAAATGGACTTTTTTATTTGGTGTGCCAGTTAAAAATAACAGGCAAAATTCAATTGTAAAAACATTAGCTTATAAAGTCGAGAATATTTAGTAAAAATATTAATGCTCTCGAATAGTTTAGAGTAAATCGGGTAAATTTACGTGAAGATTGTCTTCTAAATTAGACGTTAAATAATGTGTATGATTTTTATTATTTTTCTTGTAGATTAAAACATCCGAAATATGGAGATAAAAAGTGTATTACGCAGTTTTCATTAAGGGGTTTTCTTTATTAGGAAATAATGTCTTCTACATATTATTTTATAAAGCAGGAAAGATTGAAAAAATTTAGTTTTTAAAATCTTCAGATGTTTTTTACCAATTTCCCTATTTAACTTGTTGACTGCGTTTTTATGTAATTTTAGTATCCTCATTTTAAAATATCTAATTGTAAGAGTCTTTCTGTTAACACGGAATATAATACTTGACCGGCTCTATAAAGATACTATTCTTTGGCCTTTAGTTGGCGAAAGGAGGTGTAATACAAGTCTTGCCTTGAAATAATGGGACGCACCACTCCGCATTCAGAACTGATATTATGAATCATCTTGGAAGAGCCGTCAGAGTTGGAAGAGCCGTCCGGCTCCGCATGTTCCAGCTACAATGGGATCCACGATCTCGTGAACACAATAAACACGAACAGCACGTTCCACCCACCAAACATTTATTTATTTTTTGTCCGAAAATTATTTTTAAATTTCATTTTATTGTCGAAAATTTAGATTTGAGGACCTTTCTATGAAAATGGGTTATGACTTTCATATTTTGTTTTAAATGTTAAACTATAAATCATAAAAATACGTTACACGTTTTTTTACAAACACCAACTAAAAAAAGATTTTTGCATTTTCCAAATCCACACGTAAGAATTAGAAAATTATATAATTGATGCCAAATGCAACTACCATTGCCACCTGACGACGATTTAATACAAGTATTGCCTTGAAAAAACCAGGCGGAGTCGGACGCATCACGGAATTCTGACGAGCACTTATTGAAATGTTATTTTTTCATTTAATTTTTATGATTTTCATTTATTTCCATGTTTATTCCACGATTGAAACAACATCTAAATCGCATTTGGCATCTACTATATTTAAAGTTTGCAAAATTGTTATTTCCATTTGGTGTGCCAGTCTATAATTTTTTTTAATTTCCATGTAGTAAAAAAAGCTGTCTAAAATAATTAAAATCCTTAAAATGAAACTAGAAAATATTCCTAGAAACTGTCAAACGAGCTTGTATTTTTACGAAGGCAACTGGCGTGTGCAAAAAAATATTTAATTTTGAGTTGGTAGTTAAAGTTCACATACTTGATTTAAACTAGAAAATAGAATATCAATTATTATTTTAGCATCTGATTCCCTAATTTTGAGCGAATTATTTCTGTTTCAATTATCGATTTTCATAGGGTAACCGGTAATAACCTTGTGATGCGAACATTGTTGACACATTCAAAAACCAGTGATTAAATCTGTACAATAATCCACTTAAAATATCTATAATCGTAACTAACTAATCTAAATTGTTGTGAACGCAATATTTGTATAACTCCAAACATTAAAGAACACTGATATGTGCGATATCAGCCAACACAATCATTGAAAGTCATTGAAATCAATTAAAAAACACGCGATTTTCAATTACAATCGGACGAATTTGTTTATTTTGTATTTTTTTACAAAAATGGAATTAAGGAACAATATTGTTTGTTTTTTATTTAAACAGTTGATTGTTTCACTAAACAACGTTATTAAAAACAATTCGTTTTTAATAGGTATAATAGGTGATAAATAATTTGTTAATTGTAATAATAAAGGTTTGATCATTTATTGATCTAACAATATTGTTGTATTTTAAAAAAATAATAAATAATTTTATGAAATTCGGGTGTATTTAAGCGTCATTGACAGCCAGCTAATAATCATTTCAATATATTTCTATAAACTTCAAGCTAAATGCGATTATCATTATCCTTGGATTGTTTGGCTGTTCTCGGATTATTCTTGAAGCAACACACATTTCGGAAAACGTCACGTACACATTCAGCGGCGGCATGTTTACGTGCATTTGTTCAGTTTTCGTGAATGCTTGAGGCGCGGCGCCGGCGACTCTGCCCCTCAACTGTGTTGTTTATTGGTTTGATCGATTTTGCTGCGCCGAGTGCCCGCCCGCCCTGCAAGACGGCGACAACAACAGCAACTTCATGCTCATTCGGAATATTCTTTCAGTAGCTGGTTGCCTATCACTTTCTTGTTTTTATTCGCCAGCCTGGCACGTACCAGTAACCCGGCTAAGCTAGCTGTCGCAGCAGTCTGCTGTTATTGCTAATTGTATCGGTAATTAGCAATAACATGTTGTTTGCTGATTTCCTAGGGTTTTTGTGTTAGCTTCCAAATTTCTTTGAAATTTTTAGAAGTATTCTGATAAGATAAGCCACTATAAAGGTAATTGGAAGACTTGGGGCGGGTTATTGTCTGGCTACATGTATTACTGTCAATAGTTGCTTAAATTTGCAGTTTTTACTATTTTACCCATTATTGCGAGATAGTCTAGGTCTCTTTCCTAAATATTTGTTTTGCTGTGTTTTAGAAGTAGAATGTGAGAGTGAGTTGTTTTTATTTGAGCTCTAGCAGTCTGTCATCGAATTTTCTTCAAAATGTCACGTAAATGTTGAGAATCTGAAATCTCAGTTGTATTATTTAGAAAATGTCTGGATGTGAAAAGGGATGCGGCGTGGGACAGGGGGGCGGTTCAGGTGGGTCGATACGTGAAGCTGGAGGTGCTCTCGGGAAGCTCGGCGCCGTCCGGGAGGACGCATACTTCCGCAAGCAAGATGAGGAATTGATTAAGAAGTTGGCCGAGAATACCGCTTCGCAAGACAATAACAAGGTGATCTTATGAACTTTGTATCATTTTGGGTGCTCTGGCGTTTACACTTGGCCTTGCTAAGCATCAATACACGGGTCACTGTTGTAATCAAGAGTTCCCTCTCCTCCCACAATTTATCTTTAGATAAATCACGTAGTTTTTGTTTTTCAGATGTCTGGTGGGCAGTCGAAGAGTTGAATGTAATGGTCACAGACTGTGTTTCGGCGAATCTCTTAAATGTTTATTTTGTGTCCCGAATACTTTGATCATTTATCATTGTTTTTAAACATTAGTTCTTTATCATTTCCATGTTTACGATTTTATTTTGAACGTTCTTATCAACGTTTCGCCAATACTTTTTAATCAATTATTTGTTTAGTGTAGTATTAGTTTAAAGTATTTTTTGCAGTTAGGAAAATGAGCAAGCCACGTGTTGGAATCAATGGATTCGGAAGAATCGGACGTCTCGTCCTCCGCGCCGCTGTTGAGAAGGACAGCGTCGAGGTTGTCGCCGTCAACGATCCATTCATCTCCATTGATTACATGGTCTACTTGTTCAAGTACGATTCCACCCACGGAAGATTCAAGGGAACCATCTCGCACGAAGGAGACTCGTTGCTCGTTTCCAGCGGAAAGACTCAACACAAGATCAAGGTATCTCCACACGAGAACAATAAATTAAATAAGTTTGGATTTGAAGGTGTACAACAGCAAGGACCCTGCTGAGATCCAATGGGGAGCTGCTGGAGCTGACTATGTTGTTGAATCAACTGGAGTCTTCACCACCATTGACAAGGCTAACGCTCACTTGAAGGGAGGAGCCAAGAAGGTATCGAGATGAGCTAAATGACAGTTTTAAATTTTTATTGTTGCAGGTTATCATCTCTGCTCCATCGGCTGATGCTCCAATGTTCGTTGTTGGTGTCAACCACCAAAAGTACGATCACGCCAACGATCACATTATCTCGAACGCCTCGTGCACCACCAACTGCTTGGCCCCACTCGCCAAGGTCATCCATGACAACTTTGGAATCATTGAGGGTCTCATGACCACTGTCCATGCCACCACTGCTACCCAAAAGACCGTTGACGGACCATCTGGAAAGTTGTGGAGAGATGGACGTGGAGCTGGACAAAACATCATCCCAGCTTCGACTGGAGCTGCCAAGGCCGTCGGAAAGGTTATTCCAGAGCTCAATGGAAAGCTCACCGGAATGGCCTTCCGCGTTCCAACTCCAGATGTGTCGGTTGTTGACTTGACCGCTCGTCTTGAGAAGCCAGCTTCATTGGATGACATCAAGAAGGTCATCAAGGAGGCTGCTGACGGACCATTGAAGGGAGTTCTCGCTTACACCGAAGACCAAGTGGTCTCGACCGACTTCGTCTCGGACTGCCACTCGTCCATCTTCGATGCAGGTGCTTCAATCATCTTGAACCCGAACTTTGTCAAGCTCATTTCGTGGTACGACAACGAGTTCGGATACTCGAACAGAGTCGTTGATCTCATCTCTTACATCGCCACCAAGGCTTAAATTTACTATGTTGTTATAGTAATGAGTAGTAATTGCTAATTTTAATTTCGTAAATTACCCACTAACTTTCTCTAATGTATTTTTAGTAATATATCCACCTTAAATTATATTTAAATCTAAATAAATTGTTTCATTTTGGTTTAAAGCATTCGGTTATCATTTTTTTGTTTTTGTCGATATAATACTTTTATATGTTGCATTATATGAGCATTTGTTCTTAAATATATTTGTAGGTTTCAATTATGAGCAAGCCACGTGTTGGAATCAACGGATTCGGAAGAATCGGACGTCTCGTCCTCCGCGCCGCTGTTGAGAAGGACAGCGTCGAGGTTGTCGCCGTCAACGATCCATTCATCTCCATTGACTACATGGTCTACTTGTTCAAGTACGATTCCACCCACGGAAGATTCAAGGGAACCATCTCGCACGAAGGAGATTCGTTGCTCGTTTCCAGCGGAAAGACTCAACACAAGATCAAGGTATCTCCACACGAGAACAATAAATTAAATAAGTTTGGATTTGAAGGTGTACAACAGCAAGGACCCTGCTGAGATCCAATGGGGAGCTGCTGGAGCTGACTATGTTGTTGAATCAACTGGAGTCTTCACCACCATTGACAAGGCTAACGCTCACTTGAAGGGAGGAGCCAAGAAGGTATCGAGATGAGCTAAATGACAATTTTAAATTTTTATTGTTGCAGGTTATCATCTCTGCTCCATCGGCTGATGCTCCAATGTTCGTTGTTGGTGTCAACCACCAAAAGTACGATCACGCCAACGATCACATTATCTCGAACGCCTCGTGCACCACCAACTGCTTGGCCCCACTCGCCAAGGTCATCCATGACAACTTTGGAATCATTGAGGGTCTCATGACCACTGTCCATGCCACCACTGCTACCCAAAAGACCGTTGACGGACCATCTGGAAAGTTGTGGAGAGATGGACGTGGAGCTGGACAAAACATCATCCCAGCTTCGACTGGAGCTGCCAAGGCCGTCGGAAAGGTTATTCCAGAGCTCAATGGAAAGCTCACCGGAATGGCCTTCCGCGTTCCAACTCCAGATGTGTCGGTTGTTGACTTGACCGCTCGTCTTGAGAAGCCAGCTTCATTGGATGACATCAAGAAGGTCATCAAGGAGGCTGCTGAAGGACCATTGAAGGGTGTTCTCGCTTACACCGAAGACCAAGTCGTTTCGACCGACTTTGTCTCGGACTGCCACTCATCCATCTTCGATGCTGGTGCTTCAATCATCTTGAACCCCAACTTTGTCAAGCTCATTTCGTGGTACGACAACGAGTTCGGATACTCGAACAGAGTCGTTGATCTCATCTCTTACATCGCCACCAAGGCTTAAATTAATTTTATATTTCATGTTGAAAAGTAGTTTTGCAATTAACTAAATAAATGTTTATTATATTTGAAATAAAGAAAATATTGTAATTAACCGGATTGTTTTTCTTGTATTTGAAATGTTTGCGTGCAGATTATAATGGCTGATATACGTGACATGTTATTTTCAAAACATAGTCAGTTGCTCTTCGAGCGGACAGATTTCTCTTTCACATGGGGTTTTATTTCTTTTTCCAGTCAAATTGGAAGCATTTCCAAAATCTTTTGTTGAAGCGACGTCCAACTTCCATGTGATGTTCATTCTTTTCTCCTGATTCTCCACTACATTTTCTTCACTACGTTGTTTCTACACATTCTCGCTAGTTCTATTCCCTAGTGTACTTAGAATGCATTCTCTTGTTGGCTAACTCGAGCATCGATTATTCATTCCACTGCGAGGAATATGAGTTTCTTTCATTTTTGGTTCACCTAATCATAAGTCCACTGTCTCCCACCTTGAATGTTTTGTTTTGTTATGTTTTGTTTACATTTGACATTAAAAACATGACTTTGTTAAAATCAGTGATAAATTAATTTCGGTAGAAGATGAATTGATTGAGATTGTAAAATGTTTCAGCCGCCGTATTTTTTGTTTGATATTTTTGTTTCACTTTCATTTTTATTTCCTTGACATTCAATTTTATGAAAAAAATCAAGTTTTGTTTTCTATCATCGGTTTGTCATCATCTCGTGATTAAGCTTTTAAATGTATAATTTTTAATAATACGACGAAGTTTATTCCGTCAGTGAATTTTCAATGGAATTATTCTAACTGTTTCTTTCTTATTGTCACGAAATTTCGAGCACATGACACTTTGTAGAGCATTAAATCAAGTTTTCTTTATCGTTCGTTGATATAAAAAGAAGAAGAAAATGTAGAAAAAAAGAAGTGAGCTTTATCGAAAATTTCAACTTTCAATTTTTTTATTCATTTTGTTTCGATAATTTATCTATTTTCGTCAACTATCCAGTCAGAACCTATTGTATTCAGTATTTAACTCGTTTAGATTATACCAAGTACAATACTGATAATATTTATCAAAAGAAAAAACGCGAAATAATGAAAACTTATCATTGATTTGAATTTTGAGGACCTATTTACACTCATTTCAATTTATTATCTTTATTAATATTGAGATAATAATATTTGCAGTTATTTTTGTTTATATGGATAAAACTGTTGTAATTCATTTCAACGTTCGGTGCGAAGGTATAAAAGATTGGGAAAAGGTTCACGTCGTCGGCAATTTACCAGCTCTTGGAGAATGGATGCCAAAAAAGTCATTGGCTCTTACCCACTCAGCTGAAAGGTTCAACAATTTATTATTCAATTGAACGAAATAAATTTAGGGATGTATGGACTGGGTCGATCACAGTCCCGGAGACGACAAAAAACGTGTTTTACCGCTACGTACGGGTCTATTATCTCGACGGGGCTGAAAGCGAAACTCCAGAGCCGATTTTAATAATATCAAAGTAAGATTATTAAGAAAATGGTAAATTAAAAACCTGTATATCAGATGGGAGACGCTATTCTCGCCGAGACAGTGTTTAGTCGACTGCGAGAGTATAAATGGTATCGCGCGACGAGATGTAGTTGACGAATTCGGGCATTATGGTAATTTTTAATTAAAAATAAAATAAAATTTATATTTAGGTGGAAAATCTCAAATATCAGATGGATGGATATTAAATGAAAAGGAAAGTGTTGTTTATTTCCGTATTCATGGAGAAGAAGTATGGCATTGTCAAATGTGAAATAAATTTTAAATAGTTTTCTTAGGTCCTTAAATTTTACAAAAAACAATATAGTGGAGTGGACTATCGATTAAAAGTGGTTCCATTCGATGTTAGATTTAGAGAGGTGAGCCTTAAAATCTTTTTATATTAGTGAGGGAATGATAAAATCAATAACAACTTCCAAAATGATATGAGGTAATTTTTAAAATCAAAATCAACATTTCCAGATGTTTTCCTATACACACAAAGGTCTAAATAGTCGCAGAGCAATTTGGAGGCATTCATCTATATATGCCTCCTTATCTGTATGTGATCCGTTGTGTTTAGTGGATTTTGAAACTATTAATTATCATATAAATATTTATTTAACATAATGTAGCGTCATGATTTATTTTACTACATTCTGCTTCATAGATTAAGCATGGTTAAATTTAGAAATTTAATTACTTTTATCAAAGAAATTGTTCTTCATTTCTGTGATATTCTAGAAAAATTCCGTTGCTTTATTTCCATTAAGATTGTTCTTGGGAAAAATGCTTATCTTAAACACGTCTCTTTAATTCGACCAAAATGGAAGTTTGTCTAATCGCGGGCATTCAAAAATTGTCATTGGAGCGCACTATCAAATTCGCTATTTTTTTTTAATTAATTTTTTTTTCTTTAAAATATAATGAATTTACAGAGGATATTGACATTTTTTATAGCATTGTAACTGCCGTGAGCACAGATTATACTATTTCCGAGGTTAAGTTTATCCGGAAATGATGTGAATGTGATGAATTCATAATAAATGGTAAGAATTGGTTCGTTATGTTTTAAATTTGATATTTTTAGATCTATGGCGATCGTCGTTATAACAGAAACAACATTATATGATATCAAAGCATGGACTTTGCTTAATAGAGAAGATTTAATATCTGAAGGTATATGTTTTTAGCGTTTGTAATTATTTTTATACCAATTGGCTCATTAGACAATATTTAAACTAAATCGACAATAGACAATATTTAAACTAAAAATAACCTAAAGTTAAAATAAGTGGTTTTTTTTCTAGATATTATCTTTGTGAGTCTAACATTAAAGAAAAATTGTTTGTATAAAAATATAAAATATTTGTCTTGTTAAAAGAATTTGTTCATATAGATGAATTATACCAATACTTAACAAATTTTATGGCTTAAGAAAGGTTGCTAGCATGTTGAAGATAATAAACTTAAATTATTTTTGCGATTAAGGAGTTTGTCCAGCATGTAAGGAAAATTATTTTTCTTTAGCTATTTTAGTCTTTTCCATTCCACCGACCGGTTTTATATATCAAAATGTTTTTTAATGAGCCAACAATGTGTTTTCTTTCAGAATATTATGTAAGGTTGCAAGTTTATGGAATATTTTTAATCTTGATTTTTGAATTCACAACGGGCTTCTAAAGGTGACAAATAAATTAGATAACTAGATAAAGGTAAATGTATATTTTTATCAAATATTAAATACCTTATTTCAGCATTATTATCAAACAGATTTTCAAACAAGTAACTGTCAGTGTGGATACGAAAATGGATGGGTCTAATTGTTCATTATAAAACATAATTTTTTAATTTGTAAATAAAGAATATTATATATATATATATATAATTTATTAAAAAATATATTATATTAATCAAATGTCATTTGTGAGGTAACTATCAGGGTTGCGCAGAATTACATCTTCCATCTTCCGTTTTCCGTCGTCCGTTTGAAAAAATCATTTCCATTCCATTGAGTAAAACTTCAGATTTTTTCTTAATAACGAGAACGAAAGTTTCCATCTTGTAAAAAAAAAAAAAAAAAAAAAAAAAAAAAAAAAAAAAAAAAAAAAAAAAGGACTGTCTCCGGCAAATTCTACTGCAGAGCGATGGGTCTGATGAGTCTTTGATCGTCGACTGCTACCTGCTGCGAGCTTCCGTTTCCTCTGTAATGAAAAAAAATTCTCGCAGTAAAGTATTTCACTTACGTAAACTAAATTAGACGTAGCAATGTCGCTTATCGCGGTATACAGTGTGTGCAAAAGCGTATCTATTCGGATATTTTCCTTCTTTGCCAGCATTCGAATCTGAAAATATAGAACAAAACTATGGACCACGAAATAATATATTTAGCATATATTGTACATATGCAATGATATCACATGGTACCTTAAGTCTGCAGTGCCATGATTCCGCCAACATACTCGTATGTACTGGCGAATACCTATGATCCTGGGAGTTGCTCCATTGCTGCATTTTGGCTATAAATTATAATCTACAGAGTAATTAAAAAATCATTACTTAAATAATATGTCTCCATATACTCCATGAATTTGCTGGCATCCTCATTGTTTTCTACCATGAGCATGTCAGACATACTTTGCCACATCCTGTCTACTTCCTGCTGTAATGGTTCTTTTAGTATAACATTCATAACAATTTTTTGGTAATATTTTGGTTTTCTGGGAATACCTTAAAAATCTGTTTAAAAGAAATATTTATTTACTGACCTGAATGTACCCATTCCAAAACGCTGATGCTTCATCAGACATAAATGTTTTCGGGCAGAATGTCGGCATTAATTTTTTTATACATCCAAAAAGCGTTGATATATCATTTGATCGAGATGTGTGGGACAGAAGAAATGCTAAGGTTTATTAAATTAATGGATTTTTACAATTAACTACCTATAGGGACGCCTTTGTCGAACTCGTTCATTGCTAAAACTGTAGTTAACTTTAAATTATACCTTGTAATATTATGGGTATCGTCTATAGTTATACCACGACCAGAGTAATCTTTCATCCATTGAAGTTGCTGTGGGGTGATTATTACTGAAATCCCACGGAATATATATATATATATATATATATATATAATCAAAATCTAAGAATATGAAAGGTTTGATTTGATCATTTTTGAATTATTTTCAATGGTCTCAAAGAGATCATGAAACAAATATTCAATTTATGTTAATAATTTCTCTGTTTTTCATTATATTTCTTCAAAATTTCTAGATCAAATCAGATTTATTACTTCTATTTTTTATGAAAAGAAAATTGGAAATGTCAATTTCTTAGATTTTCATAATATATCAATAAATAAACAAATGATAAATGTATAACCTAATTTAAATTCGCTGCCAGTTGTATCTTTCGGTGGCACATAAAGTTGAAAGCCATCGTTGACGTCTCCGTTATCGATTCTAGTTAATAATGAATTTAAATCATTCTCGTGTAGACGTCCTGGGATATAATTCATTTTATGGCGGAAATTCCTTAAATAATATTTTTGTTAAACTTATTAGGCTTAGTATAAAATACCACAAATCTTGAGTAGTGACATAGAATAGCCTATTCGTATGTGGATAATTTTCCCTTAATTTCAAAATAATCTGCATGTTGGTCATACCGTCTCGAAGTAATCTGAATTAAAAATTATTTAGCACTAAAACAAATTTAAACTTTTCGATAATTATTTTCTGCTGATAGCTATATTTTAGAGATTCGTAATCTATATTATGGTTCAAATGACTGAAGCACGCCTCAACACTAATCTTCCCATTTTCCGCTGTTTTAACCTTTAATGAATAAATACATATAATATTTTTAATATTAATAATTAATATACCTTCATATACGCTGTACATCTCTCATCAATCTTATCATTTTCATGACCTGCTCTTATCGCTGATTGTTGCTTGTAATTTCCCTTCCGCACTCGATGGCATATGTTATATTCCACATGTGTTCCATTTATATCTGTCGACGATGAAATTCTAAATGAAGTTCCCGTATGTTCCTCTCTTGTTGAACGCCAAATCTATAATAAATGAACCAATAATTAATAATAAGATATAAACAACCATATAATCTTCAAAACAATCAAATTCTTTGTGTTCCATTTCAAATGCTCCATTATCGTTATGCTCTTTTGTCATGTGCTGTCTCAAACCTGAAATAGATGCAAACTTACCATAGCATATCCCACATTCCACTCGTTCGCCATCAGAATAAATCTAAAATTTTTAATATTATATTTAATATAAATTATTAGCATGAATACCTTCCCATGAATATTCTTACAATGATATTTCATTCCTTTTACACTTTTCAATTGAACATCGCAGTGTGGACAATTCAATAGAACATGTGTTTCATTGTTCTTGCGAGTGCGAAGTTCCTGAAGACCATTATCAAACTTACTCATCTCCTCGAACCCATAGCCATGAATTCTTCTTAAATGACTTCTCAAATTTTTTGGAATTTGAGAATAACCACAGTTTTCAGGGCATTCAAAAACTGTAGATGAAATTGAGCACATTTTAACTTTGTTACTTGAATTAAATTCGAGTAAAAAATTTATTTAAAAAAAAAATAGCGAATTTGATAGTGCGCTCCAATGACAATTTTTGAATGCCCGCGATTAGACAAACTTCCATTTTGGTCGAATTAAAGAGACGTATCTTAAACATACAAATATTTCATGACACTACTAAATTTCCTGAAACAAGTTTGATTCAATTAATAATCACCACTTACAGAGAGATGATGAAAACGACCCAACTACATATCTCCCGGAATATCCAAGTTTTTCCAACACCGACCTATCAGTTAGATTTTACAAACCACAATTTTCAAATAATCGATATGTAGGTGCTAACGCGTGAAGATCCAATATTTGGAGATCAATATTCAAATGGATCTATTTTTCGGAATAATATCGATTATTTAGTTTTTCGAACTCGCACAGTATCCATTCAGAACTTAGTATGAGTGTCAACTTTTATTTTCGAAAAAATCAATATTAAGGGCTTCCGCATAGAGCTTTATAATGATAAAAAACGATTTGCAATAGCATATGCTTTACCATCGACATTTCCTGATACTCATGGAGCTTCAATTTTCCCATTTGTTGGTGTGAATAATTTGCCGATTGGTCAATTGCACGGTAAAATTTTTCAAAAAATCTGTAAATCTAATAAGTGCACCTTGAAGTCGATTACATGATTGCCAAAAGATGTCCAGCGGCAGAGGAAAATCCATCATTTGATAGTATGAAGTTGTCATATGGAAGGTATTGGAGGCGCAGACCGAAGATTTTGGAAATTGGTCATCGCGGTATGGGTAGCTCCTATACGAAGTAAATCTAAAAACAAGGTAATAATTTTTATTCGCATTAATTCCAGATCAACATCGATTAGGGAAAATACTATATATTCATTAAATCAAGCTGCTACTAGAGGGGCAGATTATGTCGAGCTCGATGTGCAGCTAACAAAAGTTGATTGTTAATTTCGAATGATCCATAGCTTTTTAATTTTCAGGATTTAAAAACCGTCGTCTATCACGATTTTCACGTTCTGGTGACGGTTGCGGGACGAGACTCTCCAAATTCGACTCCAAATCCCGCGGGAGAGCATAAAGCTTTGCATGAAATAGCCATTAAAGTACGTTGACATTTTTTTAAAAATTTAATTAATTTAATTTAATTTTTGTCCAGGATTTGACCTTGGGTCAATTGAATATGCTCCACTTTGAGCATATCTCCAAAGCAGGGGAGATATCGGAAGAAATAACGCCGTTGTCGGTGACACCGGCACCGGATGAAACCGATGAGATGCATGTGCCTTTTCCATCATTGGCTCAAGTTCTTCGCAATGTTGATATGAATGTCGGTCTTAACATTGAAATCAAATACCCTATGTATATGAAGGTATCTCACGTTTTACGTAAATAATTCTAAAAAAAATGAAAACAGGATGGATCACACGAATGCGAGGGATACTTCGAGAGGAATAAATTTGTTGATATTATTATAACTGAAGTGACCAAGTATGCTGGAGATAGAAGAATCATATTTTCATGCTTCGAACCGGACATTTGTACATTGTAAGGTAGTGTAGAATTGACAAGACGAAAAATTGTTTTTAGAATAACCCAAAAACAACACAAGTACCCAGTAATGTTTCTGGTCGTTGGAGCTACCAATCGATACATGCCGTTTCAAGTATTAATTATATCTTTATAAAATGTAATTTTTCAAATTCAAAGGATATTCGATCCGATTGCAGTAAAATCGCGTCAAACTTTGCAGCTGGTTGTGAGCTTCTTGGAGTAAACTTTCATAGTGAAGAACTATTAAATGTAATCATAATAGCAGATAATGTGGGAATTAAATAATTATATTATCTTTAGGATAGACATCCAATTGAAATTGCGGATAGGTACAAATTAGTGAAGTTTGTCTGGGGTGACGACCTTAATTCAAAAGAAATCCAACAATATTTTAAAGACGAAATTGACGTTGATGGATTAATCTTTGACAGGTAACTAAACTGTTTTAAATGTTATAATCGCGGAATATTCCAGAATTGGCGATGATGATGTCATCAAATCAAATATCTTCATAGTAGAAAAAGAACACCGAAAGACGTGGTTTGACAAGGGAAAGGATCGTTCAAAGTCACCATCTATGCTAAGATGCATGTCCTTAAGAAATTAGGCATTTTTAATTGTTTCAATAAATGTTTTCATTGAATGTACTGGATTGTTAATATTTTTTCTCATTTTTCCAAAAGAAAAAATAATAAGCGTGTTTTACTGTAGCTATTAATATCTATGCTACTTTTTTCTTTGATATTATTTTGATCAAGCAATAGATAAGAAAACAACCGTTTTGATAAAATTCTGAAAACTGATTAAAAAAGTGTAAATAGTTTGATGTCCTTTGATCGGATATATGTTTTATGACTAAAATCAAAATTTTAAGCGCTTAAATCTTAAGTAGTTTGAATTTTAACAACACATTTCGAGAACTTTTATGCGGAAAATTCTGTAGAATTATACGTTTTTGAGTTATTTAAAATATATTTTCCGAAAATTATTTCGGTTAAAGACAATTTACTGAAAATTATTTTGCTTTGTCCGTAATACACTTTACGTAACCTCACATATTTTAAATACAAATGTTAACTTGATAGTTTAAGGAAAATATAAGTGTTTTAGAAAAAATATCAAGGATATTTACTTCTTACAGTTGTTTTTAGTTAGATTTTAATTACTACCGCCGTCGGGCAAAGCTGACTCTCTGGAAAGGAATATATTGTATCGTCTTGCGACAATTTATTTTATTAGGTTCTTTATTTAATGATAATGTTAAAAATTAATTAAAAAAACTTATTACAAGAATTAATGAAGAAAAAATAGACAACTTTTCTAATTATGACACGTCGAAACTCCAGAAAGGAAGGTTTGCCTAACAACAATATTATTAAATATATTTAACTCGAAAAATACGTTTATAAACGCAGTTTTCGAAACATAAACGAGTCGAGTTTATGTTTGCAAACATGTCTATGATTTATAAATGGTGAAAAACTCTATTTATCATAACCAACTTTTAATGAATTGGAGGACAACAGGGTGTAGCGATGAAACTGCGCTCCATTTAATAAATTATGTCCACGATTTTACGGGGTTCATAGGAGCTCTGAACTTTGGTTGTAACTCAGATGTCAGCAATAAGAAAGATCATCCAACGTCAATTATTTCAAAAGGATGATGAAAGAATACACGCAATAGTGAATGTTGTTAAATTAGACGGAAAGAAGAAGAAGCATCAAACACTATTATGCCTGGCAGGTTGAACAACAGTTCATAGTTATTTTTACCTAATTGCAATTTCTAATTTAGTTACGATAGAACACCCAATATCTGTTCGGTTGTACTTTGTTAAAGGTGAAAAAGATGACACATTCAAGAAAAAAGAACGTTTTAATCTTCGTGAAGTTCGAGAAGTTGATGGCATTAACCCGAAGAAGGTAACCATTCTTACATTAATTAGATATTGGATGGATTTAAGGCATCTCCGGAATTTCACATAGTCATCGGAGATCGACAGTATTCAATTATATCAGGATCATCTGAAGAGAAAGATGATTTTGTAAGAGAGCTTTTCAAGGTTTTACTATTTCTGATATAAGATTAATAAACTATAATTTTTAGCTGTCTTCTCAATATTTGCCTGTACAAATGCCTGATTTCTGCAACGTTTCCATTCCATTGATAGAATCTGAATCTTCCATTATACCAATTGAAATATCAGACAATGATATTGCCATGCAATCTGATTACCAACCTGTGACATCCAAAGAAGAACAAGACTTTAGAAAGTTGCTGGAACATGCTGACTTAACCATAGGGGAAGCTCACACCTTTGCTGAAGTAAAATTACCATTTTTAACCAATTTAAAAGAATGATCATAGATACTGACTGAACAGCTCCAATCTCTTGACGGTGCCAATATTGTGTCTATGATGGCTAGTGAAAATTCTGTAAATCAACTATTAATGAATATAGAAGAAGCTTTAAATGGTGTAAAATTGGTTGAAAGCGAACTGGATAAATGTGACGACATATTGGCGGTATGATAAGGCCCTACAGCAAGTAGATTTATTAATATTTTGTAGAATGTCCGAAACAGTATTGAGTTGATCGAAGAAAAGGATAGCCTGTCAGTGGTTGAACGAAGAAATAAGCAAAAACTCAATGCTGAGCTCGTAGAATTTGTGAACTCTCTAGAAGCTGTTACGGATACACACATAGATATATTAAAGCAGGCTAATTTTAGTAATCCTGATAGGTTCTTTACGATTCATGAATTTATAAAATTTATTTTTTACAGTGTTCAAAAGTGTACAGAAGCCGCTAAAGCAGTTTCACAATTTTGGCATGGCCGATTTTCAAAGCCATTGCTTCAAATGCGAGCTTATCAAGATCGTAATAATGAACTAGCCGCAGTGGATTTGTTCGTAGATCGATTTATGTCCCATCTCTCTGCTCTTTTCTCAAACCTGGTAAGCAAAAATTGAGTTAATTCATATTTTTATTTTGATACAGAATGATCTTTCATTGGATCACGAATGGCATGATTTATGCATTCCGAAACAATCCCAACGGTTTCGTGCACTGTCACCAATGTCAGACCTCATCAGTTGGCTCAAGATAAATAGACCAAAAGCTTATAATCTTGCTCTGCAACGATATACCGACACAACTCATCAACTCTACAAACGACTATTTGATAATTTCTTTGATAGTTTGATTCAAAAAGTTCACAAAGTTGGAGCGAATGAAAAGAGATTAAGTTTTTGAAACCAAGTTTTGAATTATTTATTTGAATATGAACAGATTCATCGACCCTCTCGGCAAAAACCAACCTCGATAACCAAAGTTTTATCAGTGGTTCCAGTGAGTTTGACAATGAATCGCTCTCTCAGGTTTTTTTTTGAAAGGGGAAACGTTTAAAATATTTTTTTCAGCTCATTGAAACTGTTTTGGCCGAATTAAACACAGTGATCGATGCCGAACAAAAATTCGTAGTTCGCTTCTTTCACATTAATTCTGAATTGATGTCTCAGTTTGAAACAACATCGACAGGAAGTGGAGACAGCTCCAGCTTAGGTTATATTCAAGCAAAAAATCTATAAATGATTTTGCTTTATAGGTGGTAGAAACATGGAAAAATATATGAATGAGCAGGTTCGGATAGTAATGGGATCCTTGTTTGGTTCACTAAATATTCATCTCGATAATTTCTGCCGCTCGATTTGCCGAAACCATGCCAGGTATTTTTGATTACGATTATTTGGTTTTAACGTAAATTTTTAGTAATGTGCTGCTTTTATTTGTGATCATGTCGAAAAAGGTTTTGTCTCCACAGGACTCTAGCTCGTATTTTGCTATAACATTCGGAAGTCTTGTGGTTCTTATCAAACGCCAATTTGATAATTTTATTGTAAGCGATGTTTAAATAACTTAAAATAGCTTATCGTCTTCTTTAGAATATGGAATGCCAAAATTATGCCGACGTGAAAATCAGCAAACGGATGAGAATAGGAATTTTGCCATCGATTGGACGGTTTGCAGGTTTTGTAAGAAAAGCTGAATCTATATTCGAGGGAGCTGAACGTCGTACTGATTTGGAAAAAGGGTAATACAATATTGAAGGAGCGTTTTTAGAAATTACTATTAGGTATTTTAATTTGTGCCGATCAGTGTGTGATGGGATACAAAAGGCAGCGAGTCATCCAAATAGCAAATCACCGCCGTCTGTAGTCAAATTCGAGAATTATCATGAATTATACTGTATGTTTATTCGTACTAGATGTGTATTGTTAAATATTTCAGTGACACTTTCTGAATTGAAAATCTCTTGCCTTGACCAGCAACGAAAAGACGCGAAGGCCTTGAAAGAAGAGCATATCGACGCATTCGTGAAGGAGTACATGGGACGGCCGCTCGAGAAGATTCAATTATTCTTTGATAATGTCAATAATTTTATTGACTTACGTGGTGTTAAGCCGGATGAGATTTCCTATCAACCGCAGTTTAGTCGTCTAGAATTAAAGAAGGTGAGGGGGACGTTGTGAAAGAGACGGAAAGATTAAACTTTATCATTTTGCAACAGGTCATATCGCAATATCCGGGAAAAGAAGTGAAGAAAGGCCTTGAACAATTGTACAAGAAGATTGAGAAAAATCTCGTGGAGAACTCGTCTTTGTTACAGGTGGTTTGGAGGGAAATGCAGGTATGATTTGAAAGGTAAATGAATAATGTTCATTCCATTCTGTTATTCAGGATCAGTTTTTGAAACAGTTGCAAGAGTATAACCGGTTGATTGGATTATGTTATCCTGGCTCTAAAATTGAACTTGAAGTTTCAACGGATAACGTTCTTCAATATTTTTCAGAAATTGCTCAACAGCACTAATCAAATTCTAGAAAATATTTTATATAGCAAATAGAGCTTCCTTATAGTTAAAATATGCGCTTCCATTGTTTATTTTATTTATAAAATCACTGAACTTCTGTAATAGATTGTTTACGGGTTCGTTATCTATATATATTTTTTTAGAATTGTTATTAATAACATTAATAATTCAAAATAAATGCTTATGAAACTGCTAAATGTTCCATTTCTTCATATCGCTTCTTTTGCTATTGTTGTTGTTGTTTTTTCCTCCAAGTTGATATGCACTGAGCGACACAAAATGACATTTGGTTGATGTCAGGATAACTTTCACTTTCCTTATCTTGGATTGTGAAAAGTATGTGAACCGTGTGGCCGCACACGGCTATTTGTGATGACCTTATTTTCAAATGCATTGTCTCCTCCTTTTGCGTCGTGAAGACACAGTTAGAAGCTTCTTCGTAATCATATCCGTTGCAATCCGACCGAGGTATCGTTCCACGTTCCTGGCTGACATTAGGCTGATATGATTGTTTTCTACCTGCTCGCTGCATCCATTCACGTGGCGTTCGCGTCATATTGCGGACAATCGGCCATTCCATTTACATTCCAGGTTTTGATTCCGGGGACGAAGTCTTTACCAACTCAATCTTTTAGGTCTTGCGATCTGGACATCCAGTACTCGGATGTGCTCGCCCGAAATGCTTCGGCTGGACTGCTAATGGAACCCGCGCCGGTGATTCGGCACAGTTTTACCGGGTCGCTGGTAAAGATGATGGCTATTTGAGACGGTCTGACCAATTCATTCGTAGTCCGTCAACTAATAAGAATTTCGTCCCACAAATTGCCGTAAGCTCCCGGTCATAGACATAAAAACACGTACATGATTTTATCAGATTTGCTCTACCGAGTACAAATCGAGCAGTTGTGAAGAGGGTGAATGGGTCGGTGGATTGTCGCCGCAAAACGATCCAGTCGCTTCAGAAGTCAAGGTTTACAATCAGTTTTCTTCAATATGAACCCATTGAACTATGCGTTTCTAGATGAAGTGTTGTAGTTATCAATCACTAATAAATTCTGTTGATCGTGGAAGGGCAACCGTTAAGCAAGGTCAACTTGTTGTTGGAGGTGAAGTTCTCCAGGATGGGCAATTGATCGCATTTGATTACATTGCAAACATCAAGAAAGAAGTAGAAAGCAATGGAAAGTAAGTCTTTACATGTCCTTAACCTCCGATGAAACGGAACTCTTGTCAGTGTAACTTATTATGCCACCATCAAGAGGATGCCATGTTTCGACGATGCTACAGTGGATATCAAGACAAACGAGGAGGTGCAGTGATTCCTACATCTGATAGTATTCTATAATTATAGCAAGTACAAGCAGTACAAACGACCAAAGCTGTTATTGTTCAAACAACCCCCTCACCTGTTCCATTAAATCAGCAGCAAAATCAGCCTATCAATCAGCAAGTGAATGGACAGCAAGTAATTCAGAATCTTAACTTCAAGAAGAAATTTAAATTATTATAGCAACCCCAATATGCTCAGAATAGTCAGCCTTATGGACAATTTTACCAATATGGTTATGGTTTGAACCAAAATACGCAATGTAATAATTTTACTTCAAATTATTCATAAATTTTTAACTATTTTAGATCAAGGATACACCCCGTATCCTCAGAATTACCAGCAACCAGCCACTCCACAAACGTTCCCAGATCCATTGCAAATGTTTCGCCCAACTCAACAGCAGCTTCAACCTCAACCTCAGCAACAGGCCCAGCCGCAGCCCCCACTTCAAACCCAACCACAGCCAGCCCAGCCTACTAATGGTAAATTCTAATGAAACAATAAAAATTGTAACGGCGAAACTTTAGGTATGATTGCTCAACCACAACAACCACAACCCATGGCGCTTCCGCAGCTACCACAATACCAGCCCCAGCTTTTCCCGATGGCTCCACAACCAATGATGATGCCTTTACCAATCGCTCAGCCAGCTCCTCAGGTTGCGCCCGCCGCGGCTGCTTCTTCTGCTGCTGCAGCAACTGCCGCTGGACAAAACCAACAAGCCGGCCAACAACAAATGTATGCTCAACAGCCACAACTTCTAACATCGACCCTTCCGCCAATGACGTTGCCGAAACTTGAGGATTTACCAAAGCTACAGATTCCTAGTGTGGATGACGTCGAACAAGTCATTCCGCCAGTTGAACGTGCTATCCTGAAGAGCGTTGCCAAATTCTTTGGTGTCTTATAGAGGGACATTAACAATATTAATAATAATAATAACTTATAATAAATGCTATTAATAATAATTACCTTACTGTGCAAACAAAATTCAATAAAATATTCGTTTATAAATATCTAATGCAATAATATCTGAGAAACCGACGATTGATAAACAAGAAACCGTACATGTGTGTACCGTATACGCTATACATGGCAACAAAGAAATGATTAAAAATCGATGAATATTTAAAGAGGAATGTTTCCATGCTTCTTCCATGGATTCTTAAGCTTCTTGCTCTCCAGCATGTTCAGATCTTCGCAAATCTTCTTTCTCGTCTCAGATGGAACAATGATGTCGTCAACAAATCCTTAAATTTGCATAATCTTTCTCATTATTTCACATTTATCAAATGAACCTCTAACTGCGGCTGGGAACGGATTACTGAAGAGCTCAGTGTATTCCTCTTCGTGCTTCGCCGCGTTCTCCTTGTCGTTACGGAACAAAATCGACACAGCTCCCTTGGCACCCATTACAGCAACCTCAGCAGTTGGCCAGGCATAGTTGATATCTCCGCGAAGATGTTTCGATGCCATTACATCATAAGCTCCTCCGAAAGCCTTGCGAGTGATGACAGTAATCTTTGGGACTGTTGCCTCGGCGAAAGCGTACAATAATTTGGCTCCATGTCTAATGATGCCACCGTATTCCTGGGCAGTTCCTAAAATTTATATTGAATTGACCACGTATTTTTACTCAGGTACCTGGCAAGAATCCCGGAACATCAACAAGAGTGA
Organism: Caenorhabditis plicata; assembly: GCA_963931815.1. Lineage (NCBI taxonomy): Eukaryota > Metazoa > Nematoda > Chromadorea > Rhabditida > Rhabditidae > Caenorhabditis > Caenorhabditis plicata. The sequence goes on from OZ007493.1 coordinate 17,189,418, forward strand.
TGATTGGAATGTTAAAGGCGTCACAGAAGCGCACAAATCTTGCTCCTTTCACTGACGAGTTGATGTCAAGACATCCAGCAGCGAATTTCGGATTGTTTCCAACAATTCCAACGGTACGTCCGTTCATTCTAGCGAATCCAACGATCAAGTTCTTAGCGTAGTCTGGCATGATTTCAAAGAAGTCTCCTTCGTCAACAAGAGCATTAACAACGTCCTTCATGTTGTAGGCAGCAGTACTCTCGAGTGGAACAACGGTATCCAATGATGGCACAATTCGGTCCCTTAATCCGTCAATACATAATAATCTATGATCAATTTATACCATGGATCGTCAGCAGCACGGATTGGTGAAGCATCAGTGTTTGACAAAGGAAGATAGTTGAACAATTCGCGGATGCTCATCAAAGCATCAACATCATTGTCGAAAGCTCCATGAGCGACTCCAGATGTAACAGTATGTGTCTTTGCTCCTCCAAGTTCTTCTTGGGTAACTTCTTCATTAGTCACCGCCTTGACTACATCAGGACCGGTGATGAACAAATAACTTGTGTCCCGGACCATAAAAGTAAAGTCTGTGAGGGCTGGAGAATAAACAGCTCCTCCGGCACACGGTCCCATGATCAACGAGATCTGTGGGACAACTCCAGAAGAGAGAACATTTGCCTAAATTAATAATAAAAGTACCACATACGACAAAAAATATACTTGGAAAATATCAGCGTATCCAGCAAGCGACTCAACACCTTCTTGGATACGAGCACCACCAGAGTCGTTAAGACCGATGACTGGGGCTCCAACCAGCATGGCTTCATTCATGATTTTGACAATTTTCTTGGCGTGGATCGATGAGAGCGATCCACCGAACACTGTGAAATCTTGAGAGAAAACGAACACAGTTCTTCCGTTGATTTGACCGCGACCAGTCACCACAGAATCTCCAGGGTACTTCTCCTTCTGCATACCGAAATCGGTACATGTGTGCTCGTTGAACATGTCATATTCGCGGAATGAGTCTTTGTCGAGAAGCAAGTCGATTCTTTCACGAGCTGTCAGCTTTCCCTAAACCATTAAAACGTTAAGGTATTGATCACTCATCGGAATAAACTCTTTTGTGTTGAGCATCAATTCGCTTCTGTCCACCACCAAGAAGAGCCTTCTTGCGGGTATCCTCAATCTTTTCGGCAACCTTGATGGTGTGCGAAATTGTGCTGGTCGCTCTTGTTGGCTAAATTTCGTCAATGTTCATACATCATTAATTAATTTAGTCTTACATGAAGAACACCTCGGAAAGCCGGAATGGCTATTTGGCGAGCACATCTGGACAACATACCGATAGCTGTAAATAAATAAATTAGCAACTTATAATAACTAAACTAAACAAATAATATAATATGCTCAAAGTGGTGTGCGTGCAAATCTCTATAATGCACAAAAAATGTGCAACAAGGTCCCGCTAAAATATTGGACAAATGTTTTATAAAGATGATATCGAATGAAAACGAGATAAATAGCGAGACGTACACATCTTCGGAATCACGTATGACATTAGGTTGCTAAGAAAATAACATCTCATTTTCTCTCTCTTTCATCTTAAGTCTAATGTGGTTTTAATTGCAAATTTCACTGATCAATTGAAATGCGAATGCAAGTCAAACGGTCAACACGAAAAATGTTGGTTGGCTTGTCAGAAAAAGTGATAAGATAGCAAGTCTGAAACTTTTTGTAATCAATTGTCTAAGAAAACAATATTTCTATCGGACTATAGGTTAAATGTAAGGAAGAGTTAGTGACATAGAACAGTTATAATGACCATCGTGCAACTAGGTTACTACTAACACATTCCTGCTGATAAGTGATATTATTGGCCAGTTTTGTTGAAATTTATTCTAATGAAGTTTGGTCATATAAAAATACTGCAATTGCAGGAATAATCCTTTATCTAATCGAAGATCAAATAAGTGCAATGGAAACTTAAATCCTAGTGCGCGAAAACAACTCAAATTCTTTTAACGGAGAATGCGCGGTTCCGGAGAATGAAAAGTGCAAAGATGAAACAAACTAGTTATGATCAATGAGATAATGAGATAAAGCGTGACGTGTAATTAAGGAATGCAACGTTCATAATGAAATCTTCTCATTAGAGCATGTTTGAATTTATTTGAAATTAATAAATATCTGTCCGGGTGACATCACATTAAAAATAATGGGAAGCGAATAATATTTGTAAATACGTTTAATAAAAGGTTTATATAAAAGTAATTAATATTTAAGAAGATCCTTAATGTATCACAATAGCCAGCTAGACAGCTTAAGGAAATATTTCAATGATAAATAGTAAAATCCACCCAGCTTCAAAATCGGTATAGTTTTAATCTGATAAATAAATTTCTTACGGTTTTCTTATAATTGAACAATAGCAAGGAAACATCACGAAGGAACATCACCCGTTGATCCGAAGAACGCGTTGCATTAAAATGTTTTAATCGACTAGGAACCCGTTGGATGAAGACGTGCCGCCTCTGAATAATTTCTATAAGTCAAGGTCACCTTCGATATTTATTGAGCAGTATCAATTTTGCAGTAGAGGTAGCAGGATATCCTTAAAAATACATTAATGAATCTGTTTATTTAGAAAATATGCAAAATTACAATATTTTAATGCATTTAATTTAATTAGTTTTTTATTTTTAAGATTTTTAATCGATGGTTCGCTAGATTTTTTTCACAATAAACAAATTATTTTGCAAAATAGCTTTCATAGCTTTCAGTTAATTTTTTATAAATCACAATAAAGGGTGTTTCGAAATTTATTTCATTGTAAATAAACATCAACAACAACAATAAGTTTTTTCCCATTATTCTGTTGAAATCAATGTCAATATGAGTCATCGTTAGAACTAATCTTCATGAAACGACTATAAATGCAAACAAACACTTTAAAAAATCATAAATTTTCCCAGATTCGTGAAGTTTAACATTTTAACCCTTATTTTTGATGTTATTGTTGTTTTTGTTTGTTTATTTATGCAGCTCAATCGATATTTCCATTGCCTTTATACGTTTGTCGTTGTCTCTTATTTACCTTTGTGAGTTTAAACGCGTTTTATTTTTATTTCTAACCGTTCATAGCCTTATTACGATTACTCATTGTTTTTTTAAAGAATTCCAATGGGTTCGGAACAGCGATTAGGAGATGGTTATGCATCAGCAAATGACGTCTCTTTAATTCGACCAAAATGGAAGTTTGTCTAATCGCGGGCATTCAAAAATTGTCATTGGAGCGCACTATCAAATTCGCTATTTTTTTTTAATTAATTTTTTTTTCTTTAAAATATAATGAATTTACAGAGGATATTGACATTTTTTATAGCATTGTAACTGCCGTGAGCACAGATTATACTATTTCCGAGGTTAAGTTTATCCGGAAATGATGTGAATGTGATGAATTCATAATAAATGGTAAGAATTGGTTCGTTATGTTTTAAATTTGATATTTTTAGATCTATGGCGATCGTCGTTATAACAGAAACAACATTATATGATATCAAAGCATGGACTTTGCTTAATAGAGAAGATTTAATATCTGAAGGTATATGTTTTTAGCGTTTGTAATTATTTTTATACCAATTGGCTCATTAGACAATATTTAAACTAAATCGACAATAGACAATATTTAAACTAAAAATAACCTAAAGTTAAAATAAGTGGTTTTTTTTCTAGATATTATCTTTGTGAGTCTAACATTAAAGAAAAATTGTTTGTATAAAAATATAAAATATTTGTCTTGTTAAAAGAATTTGTTCATATAGATGAATTATACCAATACTTAAAAAATTTTATGGCTTAAGAAAGGTTGCTAGCATGTTGAAGATAATAAACTTAAATTATTTTTGCGATTAAGGAGTTTGTCCAGCATGTAAGGAAAATTATTTTTCTTTAGCTATTTTAGTCTTTTCCATTCCACCGACCGGTTTTATATATCAAAATGTTTTTTAATGAGCCAACAATGTGTTTTCTTTCAGAATATTATGTAAGGTTGCAAGTTTATGGAATATTTTTAATCTTGATTTTTGAATTCACAACGGGCTTCTAAAGGTGACAAATAAATTAGATAACTAGATAAAGGTAAATGTATATTTTTATCAAATATTAAATACCTTATTTCAGCATTATTATCAAACAGATTTTCAAACAAGTAACTGTCAGTGTGGATACGAAAATGGATGGGTCTAATTGTTCATTATAAAACATAATTTTTTAATTTGTAAATAAAGAATATTATATATATATATATATAATTTATTAAAAAATATATTATATTAATCAAATGTCATTTGTGAGGTAACTATCAGGGTTGCGCAGAATTACATCTTCCATCTTCCGTTTTCCGTCGTCCGTTTGAAAAAATCATTTCCATTCCATTGAGTAAAACTTCAGATTTTTTCTTAATAACGAGAACGAAAGTTTCCATCTTGTAAAAATTTTATTATACACATTATTTTCAAGTAAAGTCTTTATTATAAGTTTATAATAAATAATTTCAATTTAATTTAGTCTCCTTCTTTTTATAACTTGGGACTTCTGAAAGTAAATAAAACATTACATGCGCGCATGCATAGGCATATTTCCTAACCGATAACAATTTTTGGACGCCATATTCTCGAGCAGGTGCGTGAGTGGAATTTCTTGTGACAAGCATTCGCGGTGCCAGTGAACATACATTACGAGATAAGTGATTTTGTGCATAGTGTTGAAGCGGCATGCTTGCATTAATAAATTCATTTCTAAAGGTTGCATCTACCAGAGATCTTTCAAAGCCTGCATCCACTATCTAGAATACAAGACATCACAACTTCTATTGAAATAATATAACAAACAGCTCTTAAATTATTAAACTCTTCGTATATTGTTTCCCTCTCTGATGATATTCCGCCATTCGAAGAACCTTGTTCCGAAAAACCTAAACAATCGTCATGAGAACTATTATCAATGTTTGTACGGTCATCATCAACTCTATGTTTCGAAATATTTTTGGATAATATAAATTCATCTGGAGGTTGAGTTGATGACGATCGCACAGATATATCGCAATTGTTGCTATCGTCATCGTCATTTTCAATGTTCAATATCGATTCTTCGACATTATTATTTGGGTCCAAATCTGTAAAACATAATTATAAAATCAAATATTTATCTGTAAGAACCTCCATATAGCGATATTAAATGCATATGTATACAACAAACTCCAGATCGTTGGTCCAAGCATGTGCATTTGAATCGATATGGACAACTTTGGCAAATTTGGCAATGCACATTGTTCTAAAAACACTAAAACACTCTAAATAAACTTCATATACTCACATTTTCATCGCATCTGCATGATCCGTTATCCGTAATTGTATGGTGAATATCACGATTGGACGTCGATGGAACGAACCACTCGTTATCAATCTTCGATATTGGTGGCGGACTGTCTCCGGCAAATTCTACTGCAGAGCGATGGGTCTGATGAGTCTTTGATCGTCGACTGCTACCTGCTGCGAGCTTCCGTTTCCTCTGTAATGAAAAAAAATTCTCGCAGTAAAGTATTTCACTTACGTAAACTAAATTAGACGTAGCAATGTCGCTTATCGCGGTATACAGTGTGTGCAAAAGCGTATCTATTCGGATATTTTCCTTCTTTGCCAGCATTCGAATCTGAAAATATAGAACAAAACTATGGACCACGAAATAATATATTTAGCATATATTGTACATATGCAATGATATCACATGGTACCTTAAGTCTGCAGTGCCATGATTCCGCCAACATACTCGTATGTACTGGCGAATACCTATGATCCTGGGAGTTGCTCCATTGCTGCATTTTGGCTATAAATTATAATCTACAGAGTAATTAAAAAATCATTACTTAAATAATATGTCTCCATATACTCCATGAATTTGCTGGCATCCTCATTGTTTTCTACCATGAGCATGTCAGACATACTTTGCCACATCCTGTCTACTTCCTGCTGTAATGGTTCTTTTAGTATAACATTCATAACAATTTTTTGGTAATATTTTGGTTTTCTGGGAATACCTTAAAAATCTGTTTAAAAGAAATATTTATTTACTGACCTGAATGTACCCATTCCAAAACGCTGATGCTTCATCAGACATAAATGTTTTCGGGCAGAATGTCGGCATTAATTTTTTTATACATCCAAAAAGCGTTGATATATCATTTGATCGAGATGTGTGGGACAGAAGAAATGCTAAGGTTTATTAAATTAATGGATTTTTACAATTAACTACCTATAGGGACGCCTTTGTCGAACTCGTTCATTGCTAAAACTGTAGTTAACTTTAAATTATACCTTGTAATATTATGGGTATCGTCTATAGTTATACCACGACCAGAGTAATCTTTCATCCATTGAAGTTGCTGTGGGGTGATTATTACTGAAATCCCACGGAATATATATATATATATATATATATATATAATCAAAATCTAAGAATATGAAAGGTTTGATTTGATCATTTTTGAATTATTTTCAATGGTCTCAAAGAGATCATGAAACAAATATTCAATTTATGTTAATAATTTCTCTGTTTTTCATTATATTTCTTCAAAATTTCTAGATCAAATCAGATTTATTACTTCTATTTTTTATGAAAAGAAAATTGGAAATGTCAATTTCTTAGATTTTCATAATATATCAATAAATAAACAAATGATAAATGTATAACCTAATTTAAATTCGCTGCCAGTTGTATCTTTCGGTGGCACATAAAGTTGAAAGCCATCGTTGACGTCTCCGTTATCGATTCTAGTTAATAATGAATTTAAATCATTCTCGTGTAGACGTCCTGGGATATAATTCATTTTATGGCGGAAATTCCTTAAATAATATTTTTGTTAAACTTATTAGGCTTAGTATAAAATACCACAAATCTTGAGTAGTGACATAGAATAGCCTATTCGTATGTGGATAATTTTCCCTTAATTTCAAAATAATCTGCATGTTGGTCATACCGTCTCGAAGTAATCTGAATTAAAAATTATTTAGCACTAAAACAAATTTAAACTTTTCGATAATTATTTTCTGCTGATAGCTATATTTTAGAGATTCGTAATCTATATTATGGTTCAAATGACTGAAGCACGCCTCAACACTAATCTTCCCATTTTCCGCTGTTTTAACCTTTAATGAATAAATACATATAATATTTTTAATATTAATAATTAATATACCTTCATATACGCTGTACATCTCTCATCAATCTTATCATTTTCATGACCTGCTCTTATCGCTGATTGTTGCTTGTAATTTCCCTTCCGCACTCGATGGCATATGTTATATTCCACATGTGTTCCATTTATATCTGTCGACGATGAAATTCTAAATGAAGTTCCCGTATGTTCCTCTCTTGTTGAACGCCAAATCTATAATAAATGAACCAATAATTAATAATAAGATATAAACAACCATATAATCTTCAAAACAATCAAATTCTTTGTGTTCCATTTCAAATGCTCCATTATCGTTATGCTCTTTTGTCATGTGCTGTCTCAAACCTGAAATAGATGCAAACTTACCATAGCATATCCCACATTCCACTCGTTCGCCATCAGAATAAATCTAAAATTTTTAATATTATATTTAATATAAATTATTAGCATGAATACCTTCCCATGAATATTCTTACAATGATATTTCATTCCTTTTACACTTTTCAATTGAACATCGCAGTGTGGACAATTCAATAGAACATGTGTTTCATTGTTCTTGCGAGTGCGAAGTTCCTGAAGACCATTATCAAACTTACTCATCTCCTCGAACCCATAGCCATGAATTCTTCTTAAATGACTTCTCAAATTTTTTGGAATTTGAGAATAACCACAGTTTTCAGGGCATTCAAAAACTGTAGATGAAATTGAGCACATTTTAACTTTGTTACTTGAATTAAATTCGAGTAAAAAATTTATTTAAAAAAAAAATAGCGAATTTGATAGTGCGCTCCAATGACAATTTTTGAATGCCCGCGATTAGACAAACTTCCATTTTGGTCGAATTAAAGAGACGTCAGCAAATGGAGCCATGGAAGATTATCATTATCCAATCTATTGTCAGAACAAATTGTTCTTATTTGGTCAGAAATGTATTGTTTTTAATTTGAGTGTATTGATTTCACATATTATCTTCATTTAGTTTTTGAACAGCCTTCTTTCAATTGGGGACATCGAGTAGTGTATCGAGGGTCTTATGCATTATCATTTTGTCTTGACTTGAAACAATGGCAACGGATTGAGGTAAATTGTGAAATATTTTGTCCGATGTTTATTATGAGTAAACTTTAAATGTAAATATTAATTTAAAGCTTTAAATTAATATTTTGGCATATGTAAATTACTATACGGAGCATGAAACGGAGCATTTTAGTTTTTAAACATCATTTATTACAAATTAATCATTGACTACGTAAAATATGATAGTTAATATTATTAAAGTTTATATTACGCTTTCCCACCAAATTAAAGTTGTTTTTGCCGTCGTGGTGTTAGTCCATAAATTTAAGATCACGCGTTTATTAACCGATCTTTCTAATTTTTTAACTTTAAATATTGACGAGCATTATTATATCAATTCCTGAAAAACACAAAAACACATTTTCACGCAGATAATTCAAAACAAAAACGTGGACTAAAATTTGCAAGGCCACGACTTTCAGAATAATTTGTCGTACGCTTTCGTCTGATCATAATATTTTTTTATAAATTACAGTTCCCGTCGTTATCTGAAGAAGAAAACCTGAACGAGCTTCTTTTCACAAACAATGATAATATTTATCTCATACTTTACACAAGCTTTGGTGAGATCTGCATCAAATCAATCTATAAATGGAATGAAACAAAGTTTGAAAAAATTACCTTTGAGGTATCCTTAACCATATATTTTTTCAATTTATTATATTTTAAAGGGCTTTGATAATATTAAACTCGAACCAAGAGCACGAGTAACTCTTGTACCTACTTATAATGTTGATTCAAAGTCAAATGAAGTTGTTTTATTATTCAATGGCGAAGGCATCCACGTGGTTAAATTAACATTATCATCTGCCGGAACTTCTCTTGCAAAATATTGCTCCAGAATTAGCGATGAGGCCAATCGTTTGGTAATTGATTTTCCATGATACAACTTAGAATTTCTTTATAGAGAGGAGAAGCACTAAGTGGATATGTCAACGATAATAAACTTGCTATTGGATTCGGCGTTCATGGGTGCGGATTCAGATGGGAGCGAAATCGTTTGATTATTGTGAATCTTGATAACAGTGAAGCAAAGGAAGAAACTGTCAGTTCATATCGAGAATTCATTCAATATTTCTACTATTTTAGATTAGCGGAGACTCGGCAGAAATGCCAAAGTTCTGTTTCAGTGGAGCAAAAGGTCTTGGTATCGATACAAATGGCTCATGGATTCACTCCTGTGGAACCGTTCAAATTGGTTAATAGCCTCTAATATTGTAATGATAAAGTTAATATTTGTTTAGGTATGACTGGTGGTAAATTTGATGGCTCCGTCTGGCGTCTAAATAATGTTCTGAATGAACCTAAATGGGAAAAACTGGATAAGGATATTCCTGAATCAATGTGCATTGTCCACCATAATAGCATTTATTCAGTGAGCAAAGAAAATGTGTATAAATATGTGATTAACTAATAATTGTGATAGCTATGTGATGTACTAACTATATATATATATATATTTATTGGTAATAAATGGGTTAAAATTTGTAATTGTTGATAAATTAATAAAAACCAAACACTAAGAACTTCTTTGTTCGTCCGAAGTAATAGACAAACGGTTAATTTGCGGCGAAACACTGCGTTCGGGAGATGGTGAAGGATGTGTGAGCACAGATTTTCTTCGCGGTCCATGCCTAAGCACACTTTATATTGTTGATAGTTAAATAATCTTCTCACTTTTTATCAGATAACCTTTCCAGCCTATCCCATTCTTCTTGATATGTCTCGAATAGCTTTCGCGGATCTCTTCCGTACATTTCCTTCTTTTCTCGAAATCTCTTCGGCACTTGAATGGATACATTTACAACGCTTGTTAAAATTAACCGTACCTTTCTCTTCTTTCTCAATGGTAAACCCGATGGGATTTTTCATACTCATGTCTTCAAACGTTACCGGTGGTTCGATGATAATGACACTGCCGCAAACTTGTTCTTCGACTTCTTGAAGATTCGGCTCTATTTTTCGATTTTCATTGATATCAAATCTCTGAATTAAAAAATTAAATATAAAAAAAGTATTTAGCTTCACATGGAAGAGTTATAGACTAGTTTTCTTCCATTTAAGACAATGATCATGTAATTATTTTACATTTCAAAGTATAGTGTTCCTAATGGAAGAGAAAAAAGGGAGTCTCGTTTGGACGGCCACATAGTCACAAATAACTTTTCCATCTATTCCCCTTCAATGTGTGCTCTCCATTTTTTTTTGAAACGACACACATTGATGAGATAGTTCTTTTCTTATTTTTTTCCTCTTCCATTAGGCACCGATCTCTGAAAAGGTCAATATTTTAAAATTCTTTCGCAAGTTTTAATATTCATGATCATGATACCTCTACTAAATCGTTCTATAAATCAGTCTTAGCCAACATTAAAATAATTATATTCTCCGTAGCAATAAATTCAATTGAGAACATACCCTTTCCTGAACAGACAAGTTTAAAAACTCATTCGTTAGAATATCACATCGTGGATTCTTGATATCAAGGTCAAACACTGGATAAGCTGGTTTCACAGGCTCTGCTCTAAACCTAACACAGTTTTTTGTCCGACTCAGCCAACATCCCTTACGGTTTATATATAAAAGGCTGATCTTCTTTCGGAGTCTTTGGACTATTCGAGACCGAATCTTGAACTGATTTCGGCGACTGCTCTGGAACAACTTCTTCATTTAAATCTTCCGGCGGTTCTTTGCCCTCCTGTAAAAGTTTCTATCAAGAAAACAATCAAAAGAAATAATCAATAAATACTTGAATGGCGATTGTCCTCTCTACGACATTTTCCAAGTCCAAGGCATCAATAACACTCGGCTCCACGCCGCATTTTTTACCAACTGCGTGGAGCAAGTCACGAACCTTCAATCTATAATAAGAAACTAGAAAATTGAAAACGAAGTAATCATTAGATTACGTTTTACCGCCAAACCAAATTTTCGTCTGAGCCGCGTTTTTCATCTTCTTCCCCAAATAGTGCAACTTCTTCATATACTCGGAGCCAATATCTACAAAACACATATTCCAATCAATAACCATGGAAGTCAACTTACTTATTGCAATTGTAGTAATAGCTAGTCCAATGCACACATAAAGAAACGTGATTGGAAGAAACTCAACCCTGATGGGAACCAATTGTCCAAAATCAATTGCTGTGAGGCACAAAAAGTTGAAATATAACCCGTTAAAGAAATCCAGCTAAATTATTTATCCTTAATACTCAAATAACGCTTAATACCTCTCCATTCAAAGCCGGCAGTAATAATGCTCCTACGGTCACGTATAATAAAAATACACATAATAATGCTAGAGATGTCACTTGTATAGACGATTCCTTTATAAATTGTAATTAGATATTAAATGAATTTGTAAGTGGAGTAAACCTTGTAAACTTTTCCAGTTAATGATGCTTTTGACATTCTTCTTTGTTGACGATATGCTTCGATCTACAATGTACAAACTGTTTATGACCTATCGAGTAAGAAATTATCCCGTCGAATAGTAGAAATTACAAAAAAATTTATCAACTTTTTCTCACATAATCACATACTTTTTTCTGTCTTTCCTGTCTCCTCTCCTTATTCTTAACTATTTTGTGACAGAAAGTGGTGTAAGAAAAGAAAAAAGTGTTTATGAGTGAAAACGCGCCCCAAACTCATCAAACACTTTGCTTTGGTTAATGCCGTGTGTCCAAGTAGCAGACTATTTATTAATCATGACATTTCTACATAAAAAAATCTTGACAGTCCAGCTTCCCTCACGACAATTGAAAAATATATTAAATTATAATGTAAACGAAATTTTTTCAAGCTTATTAGTCGTTAAAATAAATTAAAATTGAAATAAAAGGCATTTTCAATAAATTTCGGAATAATAAAAAAAATTACGGTACATTCAAGTGTTTCAAATATTTCGTATACAGTAAACATATTTCCTCTCTCTTAGATTGCTTCTGAACACTTAAAATTGATGCTTTTAAGATTTCTCTGGTGAACAAATAATGTTTAGTTCGCGTGGAACGAGTTCGGATTGACAAGTTATTATTATTATTATTATTATTATTATTATTATTATTTGGTATATAAATGTGGTGTTCTATTTAAAAAATGAATGATACAAATTCCAACGAAATACTTATGTTGCTACTTACTGGTCATTATACTGGATGAAACTTCTATTAACCCTGTTAGAGATTATAGCAATTTCGCAGTACATTAAAACATTTATAAATAAGTTTGCGAAATTATTAATTCAGGTCATATAAATATATAAATTTTTTTTAAAAATAAATATTTATAGACCAAGTTCATGTTTACTTTCAGGGCTTGTGCACCCGCTCGTCAAAGGGCAAATTAAATAATTGAATAAGAAATTAATCCGAAATTATTCCGTTCAGGTATTTAAAAGATGAACGCTAATTTTCATAGAATTTCTAGAATTTGAATGAAAACTATTATATATAGAAAATATTAAATTATCATTTCTATATATAGTTCCGTAAAGTTTATAACTGTCCTCCAAGCTCTACGCTCATCCATAAGAAACGTCTCCTAGAAAGGTTAAAATATAACCGACCCTTCCATTATTATATTTTTATACTGAAATATAACAAATAGTTTATTATATATAGGTATATACTTAATTAAAAAAAGACAGCTGTCTGCGTCAACTCGCTCTTCACTTATTATTTAAATTCTTAAAAAATAAAACGCATTGTGGCGAGAAAGCTCTACAGATTAGTTAAGCCTATCAGTTCTCAATCTAATGTAGAAATGATAGTTACAGTGGAATCAACTGGAGAAAAGCGAAGAAGAACAAATATGAACGTACAATTGAGAAAATAAAGTTGATGATTACTTAAAATTTCCAGGATTAGGGTTTAATACTTTATATAAAAATGATTCTCTAATACTCCTCTAGACGTTGATACTGGTTTTTAAAGCCACGTTTGTATTTTCAAAAAAAAGATATATCATGTTTTTGCAAGATGTACAGTAGTTGTTGCAGTGAAGTGCGTATAGTAAACACTGTGAAATTTTAGACAATTTTTTCGATATTAAAAGTTGTACGGATCTTTCTAATATAACCGCCACTCGGATTTCTACAAATGCGATAACGTAGGTCGTAATAAAAACAACTTTACGGTATCTTTGAAATTATGACAAATGAAATTTGAGTCAAGAAAAAGTGAATTATTAAATATTAAAATGAGCTCTATGGATAAACTATATTCTAGTTACTAGTTAATTAGTTAATTCACATTCATTCAGAAATGAAATCAGATTATTCAGAAATACTTATGAAAAAACTGACCCTTCGCCTCGAGTCTCCAGCAAAGTTGTTTAAATATTGGCCAACGTTTGCAATGATAATCATTGTTACCGGAATGCCACAAATCCCATAAACTATGCAAAACATGCGGCCAGTGTACGTTATTGGAGCAATTCGATTATATCCTGAGCGATTTCTCATAAACCGTATGCTATTTAAACTAATACCTAATGTTGTGACTATGCCGAACCCATAAAGCGTCGCCGTGACAAAGTTCCATTCGCTTCGTTCGTCTCTTAAGAATATTTTGCTAAATTTGTATAAGGTTGAATTTATTACTTCTCCGGTTCGAAGCAGTCAGCAATTTGTTCTAATACTAAATTTTTTATCGAGATGTTTATTGACCAGCTGTCTATCGAAGACAATATCTGAAATACGCATGCATGAATAAGTAAGATTGTGGAGAACGTTATCTCGTTAAATGGTAAGACTTTATATACGATCCTTTTTTGTCAATCTAATAGTATATTATTGATTTGGTGTTAATAACTTTGGTTTTGTTGCGTGGTGCTAGATCTTCTCGCTCCAGTTACAGCTCGAACAAAAATTCACTAAACATATGAATTTTAAAATCGATCCTGAAACTAATATTAAAGGTATAGTACATATTGAAGTAATTTAATAGAATTTTGGTAAGGACCACAGCATTAATCCGCGAAAATTGTTTCAGAAGTGCGTAACTTTAAGCGGAACACGATTTTTAATGCCTTCAAGCAAATAAACAATAAAGATATCTATATATAGAAATCGTCCTTTTATAAATTTATCAGATATTTAAACAAAAAAAACAAAATAACAAAGATCCCATTCCTAACTAAATTAAAACCTAAAAATAGAATCCAACGATTACATTTTTTGTGCAAGATGCTCTGGAAAATTATCAATAAAAAATAATAAAAAAAGACAGAGCAACAATTGCAGCAACAACGTCATCCATTTTCATTACTATTTATTTAAACCATTTATTTTTAAGCGTAACTTTGTCGAATTTAATAATTCTAAAACGCTTATAAACAACAAAGTAAGTAAAATTCAAAGAAGTTACGCTTAAAACAATAATGAGTTTAAATAAAGAGTAATAAAAAGTGAAGGGTTTCGATGTGCGCAGTCTTTTGCATTTGGTGGCGTGGTTTGTGGAGTTTTCTTACATTTAATCAGTTCCATAAATCTGCACGCACGCTAACTGGTCTCGAAAAAAAATTGACTCAGATAAGCAATTCTGCTCTACAATTTTAGGACAATTTAAAGATATTATGACATATTAGGAAAAGCCTGTAAAATTGAGTCCAAAACAATTTTCAATTTAGCACGTGAGAGCTTATATGGCGCGTTTAAATATGGTAAAATGCAATTTTCATTTCTCGTACTGCACGTATAATTTTCAAACTATCAAAAACCAAAAACAATAACTTGAGTAAAAAATAATGATTTTTTTCCCAATTTGAATAGAATATCGGCTCTGAACAAACAATGTGAATTCTCTACTACTATTAAATACAATTACTTATGGGGAAATATATTATAGAAAGACAAATAAGCTAGAAGAGAGAGAGAGAGAGAAGAAAATTCAAGAATTCAAGTTTTGATTTGTCGATTGGGTTAACATATCCTTTAAATTGTGTTCAGATTTTCGAAAATAAGTGCTGGTTTTATAAATTAATTTGGTATAGTTCAGAGGATCATGTCATCTTAGTTCACCGAAAAGCTCTTTCTAAAATCAAAATATATTCGCATCAAAACTTGACTTTGAGGGATTATGATTTCCGCCCGCGCCTGTATATTCACTGGAATATTTATTCTACTACAGCTTACTATACCAACTGCACTCCACTGCCACGAGACGACTTCGCACAAATTGCACGAACACTACCTTCTATTTTGTTATTTCTTTCACAAAACTATTATATATTTCAGAACAATATATAAAATGTAAACTAATTCTTCTGTTAAACAATAATTAATAAATAAAATGTTTTAATAAAATGATAAATTAAAGGTTAGTGTTCGTGTAATTGGTGCGAAGTCCTTTGCAATTGGTGGGCCTATTGGATTAAATGATATTAAATAAATTATTTCTTGTCATTGTCGTTTTCAGAGATCGGTGCCTAATGGAAGAGGGAAAAATTAGGATGGAAGGAGTTTCTCGTTTGGACGGTCATCTTCTCATTTCTCATCAATGTGTGTTATCTCAAACAAATCTCAATATCAAAAACAAATGTCAAGTTATCTCAAATTCAAACACATTGAAGAGGATTAGACGAAAAAGTCATTTTTTCCATCTGAGGATATTATTTTCCCTTCTTTTTTTGCTCTTCCATTAGGCACCGATCTCTTAAAACGATAATAATCTCAATACGCTCTAAAAATATTCACGAAAAGTTTAGTAAAACGTTCTGTGAATATTGTTTTTTCATTGGCGTGGCCAAAGCTTGGATGTATGAGCCCCAGACCATGAAATATGCACACCTAAAAATTACGTTCGTCAATGTTAAAGGCCTTCTTAAAAATGCCGCTTACTTGGATTCATATACTTGGATTAATATCGCTAACACACGGATTTACACGCTTTAAAGAAGTTTAGCAACTTTTGTATTATAAACCTATCAGGTTATGTTCTCGTTCATTTTTCAGATTTCACTATTTTCATAAACCATCTATACAGAATATGTTATTTAAAATAAAGTCATAATGAAAACGAGATAACTTTCTATTCTTAAAAATTGGAATACATTTGATACACATTTTGTTCGATTTGCTCTATCGAGTTTCTTCATTGTTGCATGTGCATCTGTTTCAATTCGATCAAAAACAAAACCGCCGACGAATGCATAAATCAGAACGAGGATGAGCAATGAGCAATGCAGTGTGAATGGTTTTGCTTGCTGAAACAAACTGAATTTAGGCAAACTTTTCACCTCTTGTTTCAAGTGGCAACTATTTGGATTTTAAAAATCCACTTTGAATTTGACAACCTCAAATGTCGCATTTTTCGACTGCAAGTTGTGCATTTAGCTCGAATAGGCGTCCAGTGGATAACCCTAATAATATTTCCTTTTTATGGTTCGGATATTGATTCAACAGGAAAAAAACAATGGTAACTCTTCTGTTTATATTCAGTAGAGGATATAAAATTAAATAAGAGCTCATTTTAATAAAATTGAATAAATTAATTTTTCATCAAAACAACGGCAAGGAGATTGAAATTAAATTTAGTGCCTAAAAACAGAGCAGACGTTAGGCATTCAGTTTCAAAGAATTGATGATGATCAGACATCGTTTGATTACAAATTTGAGTTTACAGCTGAGCACCCAAAACTGAATGCAATTTAAACTTTCATATGATGATACAAGATAATTACTGAAACGTTGCAACATTTGAATGTAGACAATGGCTCACCATCAGACGGGTGGGTATTTATTTCTATCTCAATTTTATTACCTCGAAATGTCTGTTTCTGAATATTCGGAGAACGGCGTGAAGAATGAAGATCATGTCTGTAAGGAATAAAATAGAGAGTGCATAAATTTAATTTTTCAATTAAATATAGTCTATGATCAGTTGTTCACATGAAAAATAATACAATAGAACACCAGTACTTCAAAACTGCAAAGATTAAGCAACCGCTCTCCATGCCGAAATAACATAGTGTAGCTCACAAGATTCCTTTAGAATTCCTTTAAATTTTTTTCTTCAAATCTATCGAACGTCTCGTTTGGTGAAGGATAAAAGGATTAAAAATTCTTTTGTGCAAAAAAGTAAAAAATAAAAAGAACATACACACCCAAAGTTTATAAATCCAAGCCACCATTTGATGTTTTTTGATAAGCTCAGAGGTCCCGCGAGTCCATATTAATATGAGCATATATATTAATATGAGCGTATATATATATATCATTTTGCAACTGAACTTCGAGTTGTATCTCGGTTAATAAAATCTTATTCGGTTGTTTTTGACATTCTTTAATTAAATTAAAAGGAGAAAAAGGCACAGCAGACACATTTAAAATAAATTATTAAATTTCTCTATTGCTCTTTTCCGTAAATAATCGGGATAAAAATAAAAATAAATGAACTTCTATTTGCTCACGCAAAAATTACTTGACATATTAAATATTAATAAAACAATTGTTATAAGAGAACCAATTTTATAATCAATCATATGAGAAATGTTGCATGGAGATACGTTCGAAACGAAGCTTTATCGAAATTGTGGAAATTCATTATTTAGTTTTTTTTTCGGTCGACTCATTAATGCGGTCCCATATGGGGGAAAATGTTGAAAAAACATTGGAAATTTGCATAACTACTTAAATTGTTTCAAACATGAGCAGCGTTTAGAAATAATCAATGACTAAACTGGGAATATGTTTGATTTTATGTTTACAGAAACAATAGAATTGGGATTTGAAGTTTAAAAAAGGAATTTGAGTAGTCTATGCAATATTAGAATCAGACAGTGATCAACAAGGCTGGAAATTTGTTTAAAAAAATGCTTAATAAGAAATCGGGTAAGAGTTTCAGTATTTTGAACAAGGAAACAAAAATCAAATCTTCGACACGTGATTTAGAGAGAACGTAAAATATTGCAGTTCAATTGAATCGGAATAATCAGTTTACCAATATTTAAACCTACGCCAAATGAAATGGTAAAAGCGAGAGATCAGAAAAGCGTCTTTAATTTAAAATTTAAGGTTTATAGGTTTCCATAAATTTGAAGACAAACTTGATAAAAATGACGTAAAAATAAATTACGTAGGCACTCCACCGCCAAGAAACCGCGCCGCATTGCAAAAGACTTTGGACCAATTGCAAATACTACCCTTTAATTTATTATTTTTATTTGCAATATTTTATTTATCAGTTGACGTTTCATTAAGCAGAAATCCTGATGAATTAATGTAAAGAAATTCTTAGTACCTCAATTAATGGATCAGAAGGGTCTCAATTAATGGATCAGAAGAAAGGGAAACTTGTAAATATTGAAAATATTGAAAATAAAAATAATAAATTAAAAGGTTGAGATTGCAATTGGTTCGAAGTCTTTTGCAATGCGGCGCGGTTTCGTGGCAGTGGAGTGCGTAGGAATTAGAAAAAAATTTTTAAAGTTTAAATTACTATCTCCATTTGATATGTAAGCCAATGGCAAAAAACGTTTATCAAGGATTTTCTTTAAAAATTTTAATCTTAATTTTGAGCACGTTAACTGATCTCATTTCTTTACTACACACGTCAAATGAATATGAGGATTTTGCAATTTATAAACGCATTTTATTAGAATGAACGTGGAAGTTAACAACTGATTTTTAAAGAACATATTACAGTCATAATTTAAAATATCTCTCTTAGCTATATTAAGTTTAGATGATGAGATGAAGCTGAAATTCGGAATAGGGTACACAGAAACTTTTTTTCGGAAAATACTGTACGAAGTTTCACTTTCCAGAAGAAGGAATGCGGAACACGGCGGGAAATTTGAACTTCCGGAAATTAACATAAAATTAGACGCAGAGGAATTACGGAAGAGAAATAACCGCGGAAAAACGGAATTCCATCCATAAATTTTTTAAATGGCATTTCTGGGCTTCTATTGTTCCGAATTCATTCGGCTCTAACCTGTTAGTTTTTTTTTGCCGAGTTATGACCAAAAAACTAAATGTTGCCAATCGTTTTTTCGGTACTGTAGATAAATGAATATTGACAGGATCTTAACAGCGTTGAATGGAAAACTATTTCTTCAAACAGAAAGCGGAAAACGGAGATGAAACTTGAAAAACGACGGAAGATGGAATTACGTGGAGAAGATGGAAAATTGGAATGGAATGAAGCTGCAGCGTGACTCTATTATTTGGCTTTTTGTGTTACGTTTTGTTGTGATATTTTTGTTTTGATTATTCAGTATTATTTTAATTCTATGATATGTTGTTTAAAATTAACTTTGTGGAATCTCGTAGGATGATTCTTCATCGGTTTGGTTCCGTAATATACAGCAGAGTTGCACGGAAGTCAATGTTTTTAAACGAAAAACGTAAACGGAAAATGGAACTTATTAAATGACGAAAAACGATGGATTAAATACAAAAACAGTGTTGGTATTTTTGGTATAAAGAAAAGCACTACAAGAAGAACTAAATTTTATTTTCCATGACTGCCTGAGTTTGAAGCACTGATTTGATCCGTGTTAGAACATGCCAAAATTCGTTTTTGATTTTTTGAACAGCGCAAAGCAAAAAAAAAACTCATTTTCAAGAAGATAACATAATGGTTCAGATCTGATTGAAAAAAATAGTGACACGAGACTTCTGCATCCCAACTGAAAAATATAACATTTTATGATTTTTGATTGTGTCTAAAAAGTTTTACGTTAATTTAACAAAACATTTTTATACCAATTTAATTAGTATTTCCTTAAACTATCTAGAAACATTCCTATCTTTTTCAAAAATTTATATTTGAACATGTTTATTGAGCTCATTTTATTACTTCATAAGTTCCTAAGCACGCCAAATGGAACTATCAAAATAAAAATTATTGAAACCTTTTAAGCCTAACATTAAAGTAACATAAAACAATTTTTAGATTTTTTAAGAGAAACCCAACAAAATGCAGTAAAAGATAAGTTTGTAGTTTACACATAAAAATTTAAAAAACACGTCTAAAGTTTAAAAAATTGCGAGTTTCATTTGGTCGATAGGATTGTGTTCAACCAGAATAAAATTTAACTAAAATTGAATTTCAATTATGAATTTTTTAAATTTTATTTAGCTACTTTAAAGGTTAATATTCAGAAATTATAGTTTTAATATAATATTTTCTTTTATCAACTTAACCTGGCTCACGTTTATAGTCAAAATATTAATTTCAGGATCAGAGAATACTGTAGGACGATCTTTTTTAAAGCCACGAGCATTTCTAAACCAATAAAACATTATTGCCACGAAACATATTTTCAACAATTAAATACTTGTTGATAGGTGTATTATAATTAATTGTACAAGTCATTCAACAAACTTTTATAATTAAACGTAATTAAATGTGGAAACAGTTTATTAAAACATCAACTCAATTTTCTTAATTACACGTATATACAGGAAACAACAATTCAACTAAACAATAGGTTACAAAGTCCTTGACGTTGTCGGGCCAATTCATCACAAAGATCGGCCGGCAACTTTTCAAGACTTATTACCGTTCAATTGAAACATTAATCCATTCAACACGCATTTCTTGCGAGAATTCAATAAATTCCCCAAGTCAACCCCAATGAAACTTCTGACCTGCTCACTTATGACGCAAAACCAATGACGCAAAACATTGTATGACTAGTTAATTAGCGTGAAACCGATTACAGTAATTGATTGACAGTAGCACTGTCGACATGTGGTACTTTTACGTGATAATGGCTCCCAATTGCTTTCTCATATCGCGCACATACCGAGTTGCTGTATAATTGCAATGTTTTCGTTATAATCGGCACCGTATTAACTGATTACAGTGCAATTTAACGCGCATACAAAGGGCAGGTGACACCAAAAATAATTGCCTTGCTTGTTTTGTATATCCGGAGAAATGTGGTCGCCACCCTACATATTTGGCGCCTATAATGGCCTTTACTGCGAATTAACAAATTCTTCTTTCGCGCATTCAAATTTAGCTTCTGTTGCCGACATTTATTTGGTTTCGCAGATATGCGCAATAATTGTCACACTGTCATCAACTCGTTTAATGATGTTGTAATTGGGAATTCATTCTAAACTGAGAGAATACCTAAATTAAGGATCACTATTAGAGTAATAATGTACTTTATGATTTATATGAATTATTTTAATGCTTGAAAAATGCTTTTATCTTCAGATTTAGATTAGAAATCGTTTTTTAAATAAGAGAGCACCCCAACTTGTATGGTAAAAGAAAGAGATCCGTAAGCATGCTCAAATTTAACTTTTTAAAAAAGTATTAATATTTTTAGATAATTTAAGACAAACTTAATTAAATTGCAATAAATACTCCTTCCTTTTAAACACGTAAAAATTTTCACAAACGTTTGAATATCGCAAAATCGCAATTTCGATTTGGCGTGAGAGAGAAATTCGATAAAAATGACCAAATAAAGCAAAAACTATAAAATAACTTATTGAAGTTACGATATTTTATAGTTTATGGTTTCATTTCACTCAAAGTTCAATGAAATTATACAAAGTTTGTTTGTACGCCAAATCAACGTGTCATTTAAAATGACTTAATTTATTATACTCGAAATAGTTTTAGACATTTACACGCCAAATTGCTCTAATCACAATCACGTATTACTAATTTCTGCGTGAACTTTTCAGAAAATGATCCTTTGTATTTTTAATATTTTAACTCAATTAATTCATTTATCATCAAATCATATCGGTAAATAGGGATTTAAATAAATACATGAGACGTCAAGTTTACTATTCCGAGTGGCGTGCTTTTAGAAAATGTTAAAAACGAAAATAAAACAGGGGAAAATCTAGCTGCTGATTTACAAGAAGAAGTTTTAAAAAATGCTCATAAATTACAAAATTATAAACATAGTCCTGTCGGCTTGAAGTTTCCTCACACAAAATACACTTATTGGAATAAAATAGTTAAAAATATCCTTAACTTACTACAAAAAATATTTTTAAGTTAAACTGTGTTTTGCAGTCAGACTTCGTGTCACATCAATAGAACAATTTTTGTAGATAAATAGGAATTTCATAATAAGTGTCTTAATGGAGAAAAGATTTGCAGTTTTTACGCCAAATGAAATGAATAATTTTTTAATATTTAATTGATTCTAAAAATGTAGCCAGCCAATTTAAAGCACTAAATTTTAAGTAGCTCATTGTAATGACTGTTGCTTGAATTAAAATATTCATAATTCTCTTTATTTTTTTATAATTCATGTGCACATCAGTCACAATAGGAAATTGCCGGGTTCATTTAAGGCTTTATATCTTCATTTGTCAATAGAACTTAGTGGTATATTCTTTGTCTGAATTGAACTACCTCCAATTCACATAAAATTATACGTGGAAACAAATTATTATTGATTAAAAGCTGCAAAATTAACATTTTCGGGTGGCTTTTATGTGTAATATAGAACAGGGTGTTTAAATATTGTAAAATCGACAAATCATAAATATAATATTAACTTAGCTTCCAAAAAGGATAGATAATCTAGGGTACCATACTCTTATCGAGCCAGCATCTTTATGTTAATCCATTCTTTAATATTTTCTTATGAATCAAATTGAGATTGGATGTTATACTTTGGAAGTTATGCGCTTTACCTGAGCACGCCGACTGGAATGGCAATAAAATGGGCTCAGAAAACGTAGTAAAATCTAATATTTTAAATATTTTTCAATAGTTAATGATAAAACTGATCAAGTATCGTATACTAGGTTGTCATAAAAGACACGTGAAAATTTTATGACGCGCGTAAAAACAGATAATCGTTATTTCCATTTTATGTGCCTAAGATAGGGTCTGACTAAACTTAAACACATAAAAGTATAAAATTTAAAAAATAAGAACGGTACTCACAGTTCTCATTTGAAATCTACTATATTATCTTGATAAAATGACTATATTTGTATAACCAATTTAGCTAATTATTGCTGCTTTATGAATTTTATATTTTTGAAACTACACTGATAGAGATTGAAATTAACATTTATAGAATTATGTAAACTTCATATATCAGCAACATCAGCAGCTTTATTTATCGCACATTTGACACGTAATTTATTTTTATTCGCAACGCATATTCAGAACAATTTAAACTTGCGAAACTTCACCTCTCTCCAGTGTATTAATTAATTAATTAAAACGTATAATGCTCTGAATTATTTTATGATTGAAATTTTCCAACGTTTTTAAATTGTTATTATTGGTCATTATTACATTTAAAATATTTCTGTTTGATGTCCACACAGTATGATTAATTTGTTGGATTCACGTATAATGTTACTTCACAATATAATGTTACTTAATTCGAGATTTATGTTGCAGTTAGTTCATCAAACGTTCAAATAAAATTTTGATTTCATCTGAAATAATTGTTACTTTCTAATATAGACTAACTAAAGCACGCCAAATAAAATATTAAAAGCATGAGTTAGATATCTTCTAATTAAATGATTTCTAAAACTGACATATTTTAACAGCAAAACTCTGAAGTCACGTAGAAAATTTGGCGAAAAGTTTATATGTGTAATTTCAAAATACACATTTAAAAATTGAAAATTCACCATTTTCATTTAGCGTGATAGAGTAATTCTATTAATATTGAGTGAAAATATAGTGAAAAGGTTGCTTGCTCAACAATATTGTAATTTTTTTTTAAAAATATATATACAAACTAAAAATTCTTGTGGCTACTATCACAGAATAAGAACGAAGAGGAAAGTTCCTGATCCTGAAAGAACAGCTGAATTAATAAAAAATAAGGCTAGATAATTGAACATTTTGCAATTTTTAATTTTTTAATTACATTTTAACACTGCTTCACTCCCAATGGAAATTAATATTTTTCAATATTTAAACGATTCTCACTAATTTACACGTTTTATATTCATATTACTTGATACGTCCTTTTCTCTAATCGGTCTTAAACTATTAAAAAATGTGCTTCTTGCCGAAATTAGCCATATGAGCTTCTTTTGTGAGCAGTCAACCTTATATTACATTCCCACACTCCACTGCCACGAAGTATGAGCAAATTGCAAAATAAGGTGCGCCACTTGCGCAAAATATGCCCTTTCAATTAATTATGAAAAACTTGTATTTAATAATTATTTTTAAAAGAAAAATTAGTTTGAATGATGTATGCTGTTATAATTCTTTGAAGAGTTCCGCATTCTGCGTAAGACCGAAGATTTCAACAGAAAACGTAAAAATGGTGATTTCTCGAAAATTTATTGGTTTATTTTTATGAAACAGGTATGAAAAAATTGCACAATTTCTGCTCTGTTTATTCGCATAACTTAAAATAGTAAAAATAATTTTTGAAAGAGATGTAAGGATTTTTGTAATTTTTAAAGGAAACGTTAAATTTTTGCTTACTCCGTAGCAGTGGAGTGTTCACATTTGATATTTAAATAATAATTGTCATTAAATATAATACTTAAAGTTGTTTCAACTATACATTACCGACATTTTTCTTTTAAAATAACAAAAAACTTCAATTAACGTTTATTTTGACCATTTAGAAAAATATAAATTTTTACAAACTAAAGAAAATATTTTTGATTTAAAGCGATTCCACAAATCATAATGAAATCTATGTACTTCCATGTCTCAATGCGAGAAGGATTTTGGAGCTTTATGTGTTATTCTATTTTTCGCAACAAACAAAAATCACTCTACAAATTTTGCTTATGTATTTATGGGATCATTTTCATTTCCTACTATCTTTGTTCATTTGTATTAATGTTGCATAAAACATTCGTAAATTGAAATTATCGCATTTATATGAAACCAAATAAAATATGTTTCAAAATTAATATTAAAAACAATTAACTAATGTTACACTAATTAATACTCCCAGTCCATACAATTTACGAAACACAGTTGCTAACCCAAATTAGTCAATTTTCCAGTTGACTGTGCTTCGGTATGCTAATAACAGTCTTGTCGTTTGCGGCTCCTGTCTTTATCCCCAACAATATTATTTTTTTTCATCCAAATTAGACGTATATATATATATATATATATATATATAAACACATCTGTTGAACGAAAATGAACCCATTGTGCATTATAATAAAAAAATGCATTAAGTTTGAAATTAAATTTCCAAAAACTATCAGTAAATGATGACAAGTAGTAATTAACTATAAAAATAACAGGAAATTTACCGGAAATTAGTTATTAGTTCCGATTTTTATTCGAAAAAATTTCTATCAAATTTAACTTTTGTTTATTATTAGTTGCCACAATTAATATAATCGGTTTTGTTTGTGAATCGTGCTTTACTCATTTTGAGCTTCAATTAAGACTAACAAATGAGCCGAGCGAAAAGAAATGTGAAAAACAACTATCTTCAATCCCAAATTAATAGAATCGTCTTAATTTTCCTCCACAAAAATTCATCCGGAAAAGAATTGGTATAGACAATTATGTACAAATATGCGCACGTCAAATTCTTAGTGGCAAACATGTGGTGGCTCCGCCTATTTCAGGGCGGGTCGCGTCCAATCAACGAGTTTGTGTCATTTAGCCAATTCAATTGGACTCAACCGTGTTCATCATCATCGTCATCATCATTATTGTCATTCATACCAATTGTTCAGTCAAGATCGTTTTCAAACTTTTATAAATCGACACATTTATTCTGCCTATTACATATTTACGTTGAAGATAAAGTGTCAATAAACAAGTCATGTCGCTTTTGGATCCAAGGCAATTCCTGCTACCTGCTCTTTACCTCGATCCTACAACGCAAGCCCTTCTGGCGCAAGCATCGCAACAATATGCGAATGCCGGCGGCAAAATGCCAATCCCCTCGTCATTCCGAATTTCCGATTTGTTGGAATCTTCATCAAACAGCACTTCGGATGTCGGTTAGTTGGATTTTGTTTTATAATGACTTAATACTCGTCAAAAACGCAATCAACCGTATTCAGTTTTTATACCATTAGGATAATACGTATAATAATAGTCATATAGATATTAATAATAATAATTTTGATGATTTCAGTAACATCACCAACATCAAACACCTCGGAGTCACCTAGAACAGCAAGCCCTGGCAATGAGCGTCTCTCCAATGCGAGTCCCAATATGATGGGATCGAAAAAGGCGCGAAAAGCTCGCACAATATTCACCGACAAGCAATTGCAAGAGCTGGAGAACACATTCGAGAAGCAAAAGTATTTATCAGTTCAAGACCGAATGGAGCTAGCACACCGCATGGGATTAACTGATACACAAGTCAAGACATGGTATCAGAACCGAAGGCAAGTAACATTGAATCTCATGAGCATTCCTAGACAAAGATATCATTTAAGCGAACCACTTTATTTGTTTGCGAGCCTCGTCAAATTGAGTCTAAACACGCCACTTTGAGCTAATTGTAGTGCATTAGCGCGGTTCAGGAAGAGTGGGAGGGTGTCATCGAAAATTTATCTTAATCAAACCATTCTTTTAAACCTCGGCTCTTTTTGTGCAAAGTGTGTGTGTGCGCATTCTTGTGTTGGTTGTGACGAGTAGAGCGATCATTTTTTGTTGTCAATTCTTTTACAATGTAATTATCCAATTATCCAAATGGGGCGTCCAGTAAGTCGATTAATAGAGCTTTAAAACTGGTATTGTTTTGGTGCAGCTCAAAAACGAATAAAAACATTGGTGGTTTAAGTGAATTACAATATCCTCTTAAAGCCAATTTAAAACAAATTTCAAATTGCACTCGATTTTCAGAACCAAATGGAAACGGCAAGCGTCGGTCGGCATGGATTTGCTCCACGATGCATCGAATATGGCGGCAGTCCAGCAGTTATTGCGATCGAATCCTTATTGGAACAATTATCTTAACCAGTCTGGAAGTGTTGTCTCGCCATCCTGCAGTCGACCCGTGTTCAATATGAATCCGATGGTGGTGCCGGGAACTCCGAACAGCACGTCAAATCAATTGGCTCTTTTCTCATTGCTAACCTCACAACAAATGCAACAATCACAGCAAGAAGAAGAGCAAGCCGAAGAAGGTTCCAATGATGTAAAACGCGAAGCTTCTGAAAACCAGGAAAAGCACATTGACGAAGACCAAGAAGAAGAAGATTCGATCGATGCACAAAATTGAACAACACTTTAATTGTATTACTTATCTGTCATTCCGGTTTAATAGATATCATACGTCTTGAAGCTTTAAGTCATTGTAGGTTACCAAGCATATTTAAATTATAATAATTATAATATATTTCTAAAAGAAAGATGAAAACAATATATTTTATAGGAAAAACACCTCATATTATAACTCAGTTTTAAATTATAAATATTTATTACCACCCAAGTTTATTTTGCTTATCCCTATCTCTTCATTTTTTGAATTTAAATGATCTCATGTATTAATAAAGTATTAATATAAACGTGTTTCAAATTTATTCGAAGGTTCAAACAATTTATGAACAATTGACACCTACAGTATTATTCCGAACAATTAGGCGTCCTAATTATATTCAAGAGATTATTAAAAAATTATGTTTGTATTGGGTCGCTAAGATTATTTAATTGCCGTCAAAATATTGTCGAGACTATTCGCGCAAAAACAGTTTCAAGCTTTTTGTAATTATAATGAATATTATAAATCCTGTACATTTTTTGGGAGATATTAATAAGAATATGCGACAAATAATAATAATAACAATAAAAATTTAATTCCACAATGGCTTAAATCGTGTTATTATCTAATTTAATTAAATATTCAATTATTAACGATCAGTCTTGTGAAAAATTTATTCGTAAGATGCTGCCAATTGTCAATAAAAACTTAATTTTCCGCTGAAAAGCGAATAATAACAGGAGCTCATAATGGGAAAGAATATACGACACAGAGCCGCTTTCAGAGCATTTGTTCTGCTTTATTAGGTTTCACACCGCACAATACTCGTTTACCTGTAGTTAAGGAGTTTTCAATCAATTTCCATTGTTTTCCAATTTTCCGACTCAATGATACTTTCTTAAACAAAACTGGCGTTTTTTGTTTTCGCTAATAAATTGGTTTGAAGTTTAGGCTACCGTATACCACACAATATGGTGTTTTAACGGAATGCGAAATGAGTCTGCTTCCATATCTGCAAGTTTTTAAAGGCACGTTTATTAATTATCTGGATTATGTTTAATGCGATAATTCCTGGTTATTCGGAGCAATAAAAATTAACTCGACGCGCGATTATTAATTTGCAATTTTTTATTCTGTTTCGATAACAGAAAGTGGGGGGAAAGTCATTGTTCTCGTCATCTGGTAGTAGTCGATTTCAGGGTTAATTTGTTTTCACGCATTTAACAAATTGCTACCGAGATTCGAGTAAATTGGCATGCCAACTCTTCTAACAATGGCCACAATAAGCACAACTATAATTCATTCAATCGAGATGCCACGATGCGGAAGAAAATCAGTTAAACATCAATGGCTATCGACAAATATCTGTCATCGCAGATTAGTGTAGCAGGTGTCGAACTTGTATCGCAAATTCAATTGACCCAATCAGGCTCGATGCATGGATTAAACATTAATGATACTTTTGAGTGCGAAAACTGAATTCTTGACGCTTCATTGCCTCGATATCAGCTTGATCCTCCAATTGGGAAAAGATCATAAACTAGGGGATAAGTTTTACGACTGTTCGATGAATATAATAACTAATTATTATTTATAATAATATGATTATTATTGTTATTATTGTCAATGTAATTAGTTCGTTATTTTTACGATGTTGCATTCATCTTTAATACCACAAGGATATTAAAAATTTAGATATACATTTAGGGTGGTTCAAGTGCCCGATTATTACATGCCAGCGAGCATGTAATTAATTAATTTTGGTTAAAAAACAACAATCTTGTTGTTTCGTTATGTAACACGCAAGGATTTTGGTTCTTTTCCGCTTCATTTGTCAATGCTCCATCAATGACATTTTGGTGTATCAGGACAAAAAACACGAACACAAATTATTTACATAAATCGACATATTAATTGGCATCAAATACAAATCACAAAAAAACTATAGACCTAAGTGGTATTTTTGAAATTAAAAAAGGACAGTAATTTTAGTTGATTCATGGTATTGTTTAATACACGATGAAAAGATGTTTTATTGACACCCTTTGACAATATAATAACCGTCAAGCAATAGTACCCCTTTTTATAAAGATAATTAAAACCAAATTCTAATAATGTTTTATTTCGACATTGTTTGTTTATATTTACAAAAAAGCATTCGAAAAAACTACTTTCATCATATAATTGATGGAAATGACATTGGATGAAGATGAGTGTGTTATAATTAACAGTTTAATATTCAAAATATACAAGGACGATTGTGAACAGGTGAGGTGTTAATGAGCTGAAAACGATATTGCTGAACAGTTTTATCGGAAGCGTTCGAAATCAGATAACACGTTTTAGGAGTTACGTTAGTCGAACACCTGTTAGCTTATGTGCAGATTGGAAATTGCGCAGTTTATTCATTTAATTGTTTTTATTGTTTAATTCAATTAAGGTTCATCTAGATAACAAGACAAGTAATTGGCAAAAATAACAAACATTTATTATATAATCTATAAACAAAACCATAAAATTGATATACACAGTCAGCTGATGTCAAAACTTCTTAGGACTCGCTGGACGATCCATCTAACGGCGGAGACTTTTGCGGCAAAACCACCGGCAAACCCATTGACAACAAAGGCACTTGCTGCAAGTACTGCGTCCAATAGGAATTCCCGCGAATTAACGATTGAACGGCGGCCAGGTTGCCCGGCTCTGAGAGCAGATCCATTCCTGTTGTTGCTTGCCTCTTCCACTTGGTTCTGAAACAGTTAATTATAATTTGATTTTAACTTTAGTGGTTAATTGTGTTATATTCGAATGTTTATTGCCTATAATCGCTTCACAAGTGGATGCGTATACCGTAATTATGAATACTTAATGCGCAACGGTAATTTTCAGGCGACATTTACTATAAGAGGTTTTAATAAGAGGGCCAAGCCAACAAAAATGCGCAGTTTAGAATGTATCGATGTTTTCACGCCAATTAGAATTCGAATTTAGGTAGTTTTCAAACAATTTGATAATTGACATAATTCGAGACACCATGGGTATTCATTGTTATTATTATTATTAAAAAAAACAACAACGGTAATTAGTTACTATATATATATATATATGAACCAGCCGTTAATTGGATCTTCGCTAATATAATAATGACCAAATAATGGAAGATGGTTGCTCCGATTTGTTAATGCATGAACTCCCATCAATAGTCAATTTATATACATATAATTATACACATATAAATAAATACAATCATTTGAAGCGTTTATAGAAATTTAATATTTCTAATAAGTGCTGGATTTTATTTCGGAAGAGTATATTTAAGGTTTAATTATGGAAGATTTAACCAACACTTGTTTTCGTTCAAGATGGAGAATATAGTAAACTGTAAAGTATTTTAGAAGAAGGTATTATAATGTAAATTGCACCCCAACTTGTATGGTAATAGTATGAGCTCAGTAATCATGAAAAAAAAATGTAGTAAAAACTTTTATGTTATAACGACGTAAATTTTTTCCACACACGTTTAAAAATCGTAAAATCGTTATTTCGATTTGGAGTATAAATTGTTTTTTTAATTATTATTTTGTAATAATATGTGATATTTGAAACATAACCACGTCAAAATAAGTTAACAGCCATATTAAAGAAATTATTAGGTATAATAATTTAATATTGAATGTATTGTCAGACATGAAATCTTTAAAATTCTCTTAAAACTGTTCTCTTAGCACAAAACTTAAATACTGGAAAATCGAGATTTGAGGGTGAAGTCTTTCTAATTTTACTTAAAATATATCTAAAAATCCAATCGCTTAATGAGGTATTTCTGATTGGAATAGTTTGCTTCTAATGTAAGTTCTGAGAAATTGATAATTTCATTTCTAATTTCATAGAAAATAAAAAGTAATGAATCCAACGTGACTAAAATTTTTGAAGAAATATCAGAAATAATGAAATAAAGATTGAAATTAATTGGATATTTGTTTCACGTTCTCATTGAGACCATTTAAAAATAATTGAAAGATATTGAAAGTGAATTATCAATTTCTTATATTTTGACAACAATAATAATTTTACTTGGGTTGTTTAAAAATATATTACGTGGTAAATAAACAATAAACAAGAAATTTAATTTATATTGAAGTTGACGGGTCCCGATCGGTATTAATGTTTTAATAATAAAGAGTTCACGAAATTCTCAACTCATAGGATAGCTAAATCTAGTATTTTAATTTAATTTAATTATTTATTACATTATATATAAACTTATTATACTGAAAGTAACATTTATAAATGAATTTGTTACTAATTTTCAAAAAAGTCTGTCGTTTTTCAAATAAGTGAACACAAAATTTAATCCCATGGCTTTAATTATTTAACTATTCAAAAAATTTTACTGTCATTTTCTTTATATCTTTTCACTTCATGTGGAATTGGAAAATTCTTAGTCAGGTACAGCTTCTCAAACCTATTATTTCGACATGAATTAAACACAAACCTTATAATGCTTATTTTGCTAATATATTTCACTTAATGACTAATCTTATACATTCTCAAGTTGCACAATTATTCGAATTTTAAATTTTAAAGAATTTAACTTATTTAACTTATTACACTAACAACAGCCATATTACTTGGACAAATGTTGCAATTCACGATTCTAAAACAGCTACATTCACTAAAAATACCACGCTACCTTCGATTCTGATACCAAGTTTTAACTTGAGTATCCGTTAATCCCATTCGTTGTGCAAGCTCCATTCTATCCTGTACAGATAAATACTTTTGCTTCTCGAATGTGTTTTCCAGCTCTTGCAGTTGCTTGTCAGTAAATATTGTTCTTGCTTTCCGTGACTTCTTCGAACCCAACATCGTTGGACTCTCCGTTCTTGAGCTATCCGTATTTGGACTCTCTTCACGCTGAGATACTGTAAATAAACATTTAGCAACTCATCATTTTGATTCTTCTGCGTACCATTTTCGGTAGAAGAGTTGTGTGACTTGTCCAACAGATTTGATATAGTGAATGAAGAGCTTCGACGACAATCTCGTTGTACATTCATTTCCGGTATTTGTAACTGAGCCTTTGGGTCGAGATAAAAACCAGTCAAGAGGATTTGGCGAGGATCCAATATGGACATCGGAAGTTAATTGTATTGATGAAAGGTTAAATGGATGCTAAATATGGGTTGAGTGATGAGTGTGGTAGAGCGCCCTCGTTGATCGACAGCGTTAATTGGCTGTAAGACATGTGAACGCATACAATTCGAGGTGGGCGGAGGAATGATGTGCGTATATATGGGTATTTCATTTAAACGTTTTTAATATCTTTTCAGCAAAGCTTTTATGGGAACTGTAATTTATTAGAATAAAAAATATATGACTATTGTATTATATTATTTAGTGAACTGAAATGATAAAGGGGAAAGTTGGATATAGTAAAATAATTAATTTAATTATATTTAAATTATTTGTTAGTATTTATTGAGCGAAAAACATTTATTAGAAGAAATTTAAGTAATTTTTTAATGAAAAATAAATGTAATAAATTAGATTTGGTCGAGAAATTTTGAAGAAATATAATGAAAAACAGAGAAATTATTAACACATAAATTGAATATTTGTTTCATGATCTCTTTGAGACCATTGAAAATAAATCAAAAATGTTTAAATAGATTTTCAATTTCTTATATTTTGATAATATTAAATTGTAAAATATTCCGCCCGTAAATCAATTTTGTTATATTTACCCAAAGATAATCACAAAAGAAATTTGTAAGAATTAGATGAGTGTTTGACTGGCTCTTGATTCACAATTTCTACATTCCATTTCTAATACAGTTTTTCAAAAGTTTGCTGAGAAACGTTTTGGGCAAAATATGATCAGGAAAAACAAATCGGAGAAGATTAACAGCGAGAACCTGAGAGGCGCGAAATTTTCTCTTTTAAATGGAGTATCAACGTGTACTTTACCAAAACTAGGTCACGCCAGTTGGTCAAAATTTTCTTAAAATATCGAAAAATATTAATGTCTTCGATTTAAACTCATTTTCTAGGCTCGTTTTATTATCCCATTTAGCAAATACACTAAGCACGGAAAATGAAAATAAAGATTTCTAATTTTCACGCGTGTCTGAAAATTTGTGTGTCTTTTTAAAAGACAGTTTTCACTATAATTTAACTAGACTTTCAATAATTAATATATGTTGAACAATTTAAATTTGAGAACGTTTATTGAGCTCATTTTTATTACCATACCCTTTGGGGTTTACGGTATGTCTCATAGAAAAACATAGGAAAAATAATTGATTCATAAGATCGGCAATTTTAATTTGGAGGAATGAGCATCTTTTAATACTGATTATAATATTACTTTTGTAAAAATTAGTGAAAAAAGACACGTTTTCAATACTCTTAATAATCCATAAACATTCTTTAGAAATCATCATCGACAAAGTTATTCGAAATTCATTTGATTCAATTAATTTACCTTTCACCATTAATTTTCTAAATTTCCACTTTCAATAAAAATTGGCCAATTTTATTATTAATGCATTTTGTAACTGTATCGTTTTCAACACATTTTCCTTCCATTACTTTATATAATTTACGCTAGATTGGATAAAATAACCCATTTAATATTGTTAATTTATAATATAAATACAACCAAACGTGCGTTACATATAATATGATTGGACATAAATAGTCGATCTCATTCTTCCAATGAAAACTGTAAATGTGGGGTTAACTTTGATATTCATACAATGTGCATGATTTTGTATTTCTCCACCGCTTATAAAATCAAATGTTTTCATTATTATAATATGCTAATCTCATTCTACCAGAAATGGCCTCCAATAATAAACAATAAATATTAAACCAAAAAAAAGCAAGTACAAGTGCATTATTTTTTTCCGAATCGATTTGTAATTACGAGGTATCAAACAATTTAGACTGTAGTCAGTATGGTTAATTACATACTTTAAAAAACATGCATGTTCATTGAAATTACATTTTGATATATTTTGAATGAAGGGATAATTTGTAATAAAATATTATCCTCCGGAAACAGGTACAATTATGTGAAGATGTTGTGCAATACACATCCTGCTATTGCTCTTAAGCTCTCTTCATAATACCATGATTATTAGAAACACATATGCCTGACATATCCATTATATGCAATTGTAATTTGATTAAAATTGATGATGATTGTTATTATTGCTGATGCTCTCTTCAGATGCGATTGCGCAACAATTGAATGTTTAAGCGCATCTTCAGCCGACAATAACAATTGACACAATGAGCTCAGGTAAATGACTTGGTCTATTGTATACGAATCAAAGGCCATCACCGACGATTGTTTATTTGGTAGCTCGTAAAACACGATTTTGTGGTGACAACCGTTATTTCCTTTAATGATACCTGAAAATTATTGAAAGTGTCGGGAATTGTACGGGGGATTTTTTTTAAAAATAAATTAGAAATATTTCAAGCTATGGATGCTCAGTAACAAATTCCAAATGACGAATTCGAAATTGGAAAAAATATCAAGAAGACTCAAAATCAGTTTTAGAATCTGCCTGAACCCAAAACAAAAATATAATATTAATATCTTGCCGTAAAGTTAGATTTGAGCACGTTTTCTGAGCTCATTCTATAACCATAGTTTTTTTGCGCGCTGGTTAAAATTTAAGCAGAAAATCGTGTAATTTCAGCAATTGAAGAAAATATGTTTTCCATATTTTCAATAGTTTCATCTAAACTATTAGCTCTAATTTTGTTTAAACCACAAAATGCCTAGGAAATCCACGAAAGCTGAATACACAGGAACGCCAACTATGAAACAATCTATTGTTTGAATTACTTTGAATGTGATCATTCATTTCGATTCTTTATTAAGGAACTATCATTATTTTTATTCCTTATTGATTTAAATGATTCATAAACCGACCTGTATTATAACAAATAAATAAATTAATTTGTATTATTTAGCATTGTTTTTTATTATTAATAATAGCGTTGATTGTACTATTGCGGGAAAATGATATTGTAAATTTAAGTTATATATTCATTTTATAATTATATTAAATTGATAAGCTATTGAAACAATATGATTAATTGTCATTTTTATTGTTAAAAACCAAACATGGTTTTTATATTAATTAAAATTTTTGGTATGGAGTTGTGAATAAATGTAATTTTTCAAATGAGCTAAAAACTTATAGGGAACCATTTAATTCATAAATCAAAATAGCCATTTTTATTCGAGAAAAACATCCAAAATCATTAATGTCATTCCAATAATAATAAAAATAAAAATCACATAAGCACACGATTATTTATTGATTATTAGATGTATTCCCAAATTTTCCATTTATTTGTATCACTTTGATTAAAACAAAAATATTTATGAATGAATATTAAATCTTTCTTATAGCTTTCTCGAAAAAAATGTGGAATCCAGACGTTGAGCACTTATTCTCATTATGTGATAAAGAATCCAAAGGATATTTGACCGTTGAGGACTTGAAGAGAATATGCCCTCAATTGGACGATAAAGTTAGTCGTTTTATATAATAAACAAATTTATTTAAAATAAAGGATATATCCTTCATCTTCACTCAACTTGATTCAGACAAGTCTGGAAGAATTGAAAAGATGGAGTTTTGTCGAGGATTCGAAGATGCCGTCATGAATGGCGAAAAAAATGGTACGCAACATACTTTAATGACATTCTACGAGTTTATTTTTAAAATAATAAGGTAGAGAAGGTATGAAGAGGAGAGCATCAGCTCATCAGGATGATCCACCCCCGCCTCAGAAGCCAATTCCGCAAGAATTCAATCGTCATGATGAAGACGTGTTTGAAATTGATTACGATACGCCGAGACAATCTTTTCTTCGAAGTGATGAAGAAATATACAACTCAGAATCTGATACAAATATTAATATCGATTTTAACGTTCCATGGTTTGTGTTTGCACAAAATCATTCAACATAGTTTCTTTAAATGAAGCCAGGACGAAGTCTTGATGTTATATGAGCAATTGCAGTCAACCGGGATGCCTCAGCTACTGAGAAAGTTTGAAAAGGTTTTATGAAGCATTTTCTGAAAGAATTATTTAATTTATAGGTGGTGGGATCATTCTGTAAGGAAATTAAGGATAAAAAGTATGAAAATGAGCGCCTTCATCATATTGTGACAAGGTTAGTGTTTGCGATAAGGGAAGGGAAAAAGTGGAAAGAAATTATAAACTTTATTGTCGAAGTGTACTTCAGATATTGGTGCCTAATGGAAGAGCAAAAAAAAGAAAAGAAAAATGATAGTCTCGTTTGGATGGCCACAAAGGACTTTTTTGAGATTTTTTGAGACAACACACATTGATGAGATTTAAAAAATCAAAAAACGAGTGCCTCACCGCCTAAACGAGAACTTCATTTTGTTCTAATTTTTTCCTCTTCCATTAGGCACCACTATCTTAAATAGGTTATAGGATCGATACTTTTAAATAGGATCGATACTTTTAACTTGAAGCGACGGAGTTAACATATTGTGGTCTTGCTGGACCACCGGACCCGATCTTTTAAAAATTTGTTATTATTTCACTTTTCCTTTTGTCATATTCAAGCCTAAAACAATAAAATAACACGATAGCCGGATACGACTTGTTTGAGTTGGATTGGTCGGTTTACCTGTTATTTACCGGTCAAAAGCTGAATATACATTTAATCTACAACAAATATATTGGATAACGTTAAATTTCATAACTACAATTATTAATGATACAACCAGAAAAAATAAGAAATCATCGAAGGCATTTAAATTCAGTTTCCAGTGAAATTGACGTAAAACCAATGTAAAATCGAAAAAACAAAAACATTAACCCATTTTATTAACATCTATTTGAAAGTTAGCAAATATTTTTAACGACAATATTACATACTTCTCTTAAAGTATCTCCACACCCCAACTTACACTAGCTGACAAAAGTTTTGTCACAAATGTTTTTTCGGGTTTAACTTTTTTGTGACTTGATCAAATTGGCTGATTTTTTGATATTTGATGTGAATCAGTGTTTAAAATGTTATAGTAGCAAAATTTGGTTTAAATTACCGTGGAAATTTCGGTACCACGCATTCCGTTTTCCCTCATATTGATAACAGCTTGCCGGGTGGCAATTGGAGTTTCTTTATGTGGAGTCATCTCTAAAATGTTGCCAATTACTGCTATTTTCAATAACTTTTGAAAAAAATATAATTGAACTTTAAAAATTATTAAAAAATGCAGTGCAAGAAAAGTGCGTAATATCTTTGAGCTACGCGTTTTACGATAAACGCTTGTCACTGTAAAACGGATCATCGTAATCACAAGCGGGAATTTGTAAAATAACCTAAAACCATATGAATCTATCATATCAAAAAATCAGCCAATTTGATCAAGTCACAAAAAAGTTAAACCCGAAAAAACATTTGTGACAAAACTTTTGTCAGCTAGTGTATATGGTAAAAGAATGAGCTCAGTAAGCATGCTCAAATATAACGTTTTTGAAAGATAAAAATATTTTAGATAGTTTACGACAAGCTTAATTAAATTGAAATAAAAACTTTTTGTTATAATGACGTAAAAAGTTACTTACTCGTTTAGAAATTGCAAAACCGCTATTTCGATTTGGCGTGTCTCCGGGACAATTTTTTCAGCTTCTATTTTTTACAAACCACTCTCGCGCTACTATTAGTTCATCAGCAGTGGTTCATCTGAAAAAAAAACTTCTGATGAACTAATAGTAGCGCGAGAGTGTTTTGTAGGCTTATTGGAGAACAATGAAGAACCAATGGGGACCAAACCGAGACCTAGCTTTGTGGGAAACAATCATTGCTTAAATCCTATCATAGGTGGGCGTGGCTTATAAGCCCTAGGGTTTGATTAATCTTTGGAGCATTTGGTATCGGGGTGATTAATTACAGTTTTAATCCGCGTATGGTTTTAAATCAATTAATAACGTTGTATCAATTAAAGTGCACTCCAGAAAGATTATAATATACAGCCTGAAGTTGGGATTTGCTTGACCGTTTGTAACGCGTCAGCAATAGATCCATTTTTTATTACCAATTTAACAACCAATTTAGCAATATAAACAAAAGAAATTACGTGTGAAAAAGTGAAAATAAAATCCACAACACTCTAAGTTTTCTCAAACTAGACCAAAACAGTAACACTTAATGCGTTTTTAATCAAAACTTATGAATAACTTACATTTTGATTATAATTTTAATATTAATTTTGAAAAATCGAGAATTTTGTTGGAACAATAAAATATTCCTAAAAAATGATTGAATATACGAGATTCTATGTTGTAAATCGCTAGATATACTCCACAGTTATGAGCCAATAGACAAACTTGAAAAAAACCGCGTCAAACACGATTAAACTAGAAGTTAATCTTCACGTAACTTTATCGAATTTACAATAAACTAGAAGATTAATAACTCTACTAAGTTTTTTCTTCTTTCGGATTTATGAGGTTTTATTTTTATTATTGCAAAACCGGAAGGGAATCCGGAATTTTTTCGGAATTCTGAAGATAGTACGACAAAATTAACATTACAATTAATTTTTAGTATAGAAATTAGCTTTATATATTTGATTATATAATAATAAAATTCAAGCGAGAAAGAAATGTACAATCGAAGACTAGAAGAATTTGAAAACGAGATCGACCAGCAGCTTGAAATTGCCGAAATGAATGCTAGAAAAGAAGTTTTCAAAAAAAAGAAATCAATGTTAACTATATTGAATTTTAGGAGCGTGAAAAATTAACAAAAGAAAAAGAAGAGATGAGGAATCAAATGAGCGAAGAGATGAAGGAGATGCGAGCCAATATAGAACGATTACAAAAAATGGAAAAAGTCCTTGAAAGAGAGAACGAAAAATTGACGTATCAGAAGGAACTTAATGAGAAATTGAAGGTAATTATTAAATAATGTTTTTTTCTATTGAAAGAAGTCTTAAATAAAGCGAATAGGAACTTACAAATTTCCCATCTCGTCCATTTAGAGATCAATCTTCTGTAGTGACAAGGAATGTGAAATAAATGTATTTTGGGAATGTATGAGTTCTGATATATGAGTTAACAAAAGTCAATTTTAAGTATCTCCGATTTCTATTGTCAGGTAAAAAGTTGTATAATCTCAGAAACAAAACAAATCTTTTATCTATAATAAAAGTAATACTAATGCACGCCAACCGGAAATAATGATATTCTAAATTTCACGTATACTTTACAAAAATGTTGTCGACCTCAGTTTGTCAGTTTTTCCTCAAACTCTCTAAAAATATTTAAATATTCGTAAAACTTTGAATTTGATCACGTTTTATTTAGTAGAATATTACGTTTTATTTAGTATTAGTAGAATATTAATACTACCAGATAGTTTGAAACCAATATAATAGAGATAATTAAAAACTGATACACAAGACGTATAAACATTTAAAAAAAAACTCATTCAAAGGTTGAACAGTTTCATGTTTCGACCAAAGATTTTCACTATTCCTCTATACCGTGCTGTCTTTCAGGAAGTCAATGCGGAAAACTCAGATTTGCGTAAGAACCTAGCTGAAAATCATTTGGAATTAGCAATGATTAAAAGTGAGCTCGCACAAGTTCGAGCTGAATATGACTTTAAAAAAGATGAATTATCGGCCAGGAAAGGTACAAATCAATTCAAATACATTAAACAATTCTTGTTTCAGGACAAATTCAATATGCAGAAGAGGAAAGCGAGACAATGAAAAAACAGCTACAATTATTATTGTAATAATTAAAAGAAGCACATCAAAATAGCTTTTTTATATTTCAGCGATGCCAATCGAAAACTCCATGAAACAAACGAGAGCCTTCGTTACGCTCTAGATAGCCGTGAATCCGTCTTGAAAGAATTCAATCTTGTAAATAAATCGGAATAGTATTAAATCATGGCTGGAATATTTAGAGAACACCGTCACCATCAATGAGAAAGCAATCAGTGGAGAGTGTTCAGTCAAATGCACAACCGTTCGGGAAACATTTTCAGCCTGTTGCCCTGCAAGCGGTCTCCGCGGACGATCCCAGTTTGATAGAATTTTGTTGATTATTGTCTTAATATTATTTAGGCACGGAAACATCAATCATCTTGGATGATGTTTCGAGTTCTAACGACACGAGGAACAATGGATTGATGGTAATTTTGAATTGTATTTTGAAATTTTCATTTTACCGTTTTTAACAAACTCGTGGTAACTTTGTTTTTGCAAAATATATAGGATTTAAGAAAATATAGAATTTTATTTTAAAAATATACGATTTTATTAGTAGAAGGTAGAACAATTAATTTAACATGTTTATTGTATTTACGCCAATTCTCGCGTGTCTCTCTCTAAAATATAAAGACTAGATTTTAACTTTAAAAATAAAGAAAAATACTGCAGTCACGCGAAATGAAAATGACAACATTTTTATATTTAAAACAGATTTATTAGTTTCCTCATATAAAGTAAAATCTACGTTCAAGACAATTTTGAATATTTCATTAATAAAATATATTTGAAAAATAGTTTTTTTTTACAAAATGTTAGATTTGTGTGTTTTCCAAGTTTCTGTTTTAGGATTTCATTTGCCGTACTAACCAGGGATGAATGGAAGTTTCTGAATTTTGGAATCCGGAACTCCGAATCCAAATTTGAATTTTGCAAAACATAATCCGGTGTTTTGACCGTATCTCCAGTTAA
Organism: Caenorhabditis plicata; assembly: GCA_963931815.1. NCBI lineage: Eukaryota > Metazoa > Nematoda > Chromadorea > Rhabditida > Rhabditidae > Caenorhabditis > Caenorhabditis plicata. The sequence continues at coordinate 17,230,592 of OZ007493.1, forward strand.
CATTTATAGGAAAATTTTTTTAAATTAATTTTTTTCGAAATTCTTAATCCGAAATGCGGAATTCCGATCATCTCTGGTGCTAACTAAATATAGTTCATATAAAAATTATCTTTAAGAAATATATAGATATCATAAGCGAACGTGAGCCCAAAATTAACACTTTCATGATTATAAATAGAACTTACTTCCATTTGTGATTGTTACTCTCCAATTATGGTTTTTATACTGGTTATCTTCTAATCCTCATCTCACGTCAAATGAAAACTAAATTTCTCGACATTTTAAAGCGTGCTTTTGGAATTTTAACGTAGTAATAAACAATAAATCCCTATGAAAGTTTAATATCATTGCTTTAAAATACCTAAAAACCTTAGAATTTAGCTATTTTTGTGGCTTGCTCTAAGTGTGCAGTTGGCGTGCTCATCTAAAATAAGGTGTTTTTATTTGGATAGCAGGGTATTTCGAGCAATAAAAATATTTAAACTATGATTCGTACACCAAAGTTGTCAAGTTTAAAAATTATTTAGAGCTCTTTCTATGGTATTTTAGTGACAAATATTCTGAATTGACTTAATGAACTCTGTTATTCATATCTGGAAAATTGTATTAATCAATGCAATTTCTTAAAAATTTATTTCTATGAAAAATGTGAGTAGTTTTGGAAATAAGTAAAATTGGAAATAAGTAAAAATGTATAAATCGAATTAGCGGTGCTATCATTAAATAAAAAACAACACAACCAGTAATTTTTCGAACAAAAAGTCTGTGAGCTAAAATTTCTAATGAAATTATAATAATTTCCGATGAATATTTAATTTTCAATATTTGACTAACTTCATTGAAATTAAACATTTCATAGGGTTTACATGATGCCAATGGTCCAGCTGAAAGAACATTCCGAATTGTCATGTGTGGAGATGCTGCTGTTGGCAAAAGCAGTTTCGTAATGCGAGTTATCCGAAAACATTTTAGCAATCAATTACCAAGTACATTAGGCGTTGACTTTCACGTAAAAACGGTCAACGTTGACGGTAGGAATGTTGCATTACAGTTATGGGACACAGCCGGCCAGGAAAGGTTCAACAATTAATTAATAAAATTTTTGATTACGGGGGTTGAAGATTTCGCTCATTGTGCAAATCATATTTTCGCCGTGCAGATGGCGCCATCCTTGTCTATGACGTCACATCAGAGCGTTCATTTGTTCGTATACGTGATTGGATTGATACAATAAAGGAATGCGTGGAAAGAAGCATTCCCATTATTTTAGTAGGGAATAAGGTGGATTTGCGGATATCGCAAAGTGGAGGAGTTTCCAAGGCTGAAGGATCGTCGATGGCTGCGGTAGGTTCTCTTTTATAGCTTTGGTAGCTATTAGAATATACATTTTTCAAATTTCACGGTTGGTTTGAATTCCTAAATTTTGATTCTGGGCTAGAAGTTTTAACTCTATTTTTTACTATTATCAAGTTATAAGGAATTCATAAGTTCATAAAAAATGAAAATAGGAAATCCAACGTGAACTAGAAATTTTAAAGAAATATAACATAAATATTGGAAAAGTTAGTTAAGGTCGGCACTGGTAATGATTGAGAAAACTTATCTTCAGTCTTTCGATCAGAATTACCTATTACTCTCCCCGAGAACACTTCCCTCAAATGTTCGATGATTTTAAGGTACGTAGTTCCATTCCATAATAGACACTGATTTCATTCATAACAAGACGAAGTGGGACAAAATATTTGGCTCATTATTTTATTTTCCACGGCAATGATTTGCTCATGCCTATGGAAAAATATTATCGTCAAAAGTTTTCTATAGTGTTATTTCGTAAATATTTCCGGCCGTCAGTAGATAACATTAAAATTTTGGATTTTTCGCTCAGGAGCACCTGAGCATAGCCCGGTCATGGTGGGCTGATGCTCATAAAAAGAATAATCCCAACCATCGACGATACATAGATAGATAGATATATGGAACCCTAAGTACTCACTTGTTATAAGAAAAATAAAATAAATATTGATCAAATAATTAGATACTTCCTTCAATCCTTATTTTTCTATAAACTCCCTTTTTGTTTGTTAAAATAAATAGGTTTAATTACCCAAGTTTGAGGTCTACAACAATATCCACGAAGATTATTTGTGGATCTATTTTTCTCTGTTGAATTATTGTGCAATCCGATCTTCCAGGACAATATCATTATTTAGTGATGTTCAACTACCATCTCTCTTCCTTATAAACAGCTTCGAAAACGATGTCACAACGGTTTCGGAGTATTCTGTTATTCAAAAAATTGAAGTTTTAATTATGTATTATCAAAATATAGGAATTTGAAAATTCCATATCAACATTTTTGAATTATTTTCAATGGTCTCAAAGAGATCATGAAACAAACATTCAATTTATGTTAATAATTTATCTGTTTTTCATTATATTTCTTCGAAATTTCTAGATCAAATCAGATTTATTACTTTTATTTTTTATAAAAATAAAATTGGAATTATCAATTTCTTATATTTTGATAATAAAATGCCCAAATACAATAATGCAAATAAAATAATTGAATAAATGAATGTCAAGAAAATCACAAAAATATTCCCATAATGTTTTTCTCCAACGTTTTGTGTTTGCACATATTCTTCTAAGGTTAATTTTCTTTATCTTGGCGCAAAATACAAAAGCTCTAGGTACCGTATTTACACGAAATATTCAATTATAAAAATAGAAGCTCATATGTCCAACGTAACAGAATATTTAGTATTGTCCTTTTCAGAGATCGGTGCCTAATGGAAGATGAAAAATTAGGGTGGACTGAGGTTCTCGTTTGGACGGTCATCTTCTCATCTCTCATCAATGTATCTGGGCTGATAAAAAATTAGCAGCCGAGATTTTAAGATGAAAAAAGTCGTTTGTGGCCGTGGATCCGTCTATCCGAAACTATCATTTCTTCTTCTTTTTTGCTATTCCATTAGGAACAGATCTCTGAAATTTACAATAATATTTTTATTAGCGGATAGTGAGAGTGAATTTAATAGAGCTACGTGAAAACTGGCTTTTATTTCAATTAAAAATGCAAAATGTCCATTGCAAATTTGACGTGTGTTAAATAAAAAAATTAAATAAATAAATGCTCAATGTGCTCATTCAGTCATGAATATATTTAGGCGATGGGTGTTCTATTTATGGAAACAAGTGCTCTCGATGGTAGTAATATTGATAATACAATGCTCGCGTTAACACGGTATGTTTGAAATTTGATGGTTTAACCATTGATTTTAAAGGCCATTTTCTATTACTAACGACCCAAATTTTCTAGGGAGCTTATGGCGCTTGAAGATGTCGAAATCCGATCAACTGGAGTGATTTTGAGCCAAAAAGATAAGAATGAAAGCAAGGGCTGCATGTCAAAATGCCGCGGATCATAGATAATTAATTATCGTTTCTCCTCAAAGTAATAAATATTGTTCATTGTGCGCTTTCGTCATAATATACGAGAAAACACGTTTTATTGCAGATAATGCACATCGCTTGCAATTAAATGGCTCTTTGATAACAATAAAATAGGAATATTTTAACAAACAAAAACTTACAACGAAAATTAGCCTATTTTTATAATGGAATGTTGTTTGTTTGAGCACTTTTTCAATTATTTTTTGCCGAATTGATAAGGTAGCTAAATGACAAGAAAAATCTGCGGCAACTGTCAATATTATCACATTATTAAAGCGTGATGTTTTGATTAGAACTGAATAATTCTTATAAGTTTTACAATTCTATTTTTAATCGCTTTGTAATAGCATTTAACCAGGTAGCAATTAAATGTTGCAATAATGATAACTATCTAATAATAATAATGATGGTATGAAAAAAGCCCATTAAAACTGAATTGATTATTCCATGCTCATAAAATTGGCTCCCTTCACTGTCGATTTATTTTTCAACTTGCGGTCAATTTAGGTTCAGCTATTCATTTCAGCTATTCAATTATTTTGGACAAGTTTGTTCTTGCTCATCCACGTGTACATAAGTGTCGTTGTTATTGTTTTTGTTTTCATTGAAAAAGGATCTCAGATAATTATTAACGATGGATGTTGAAATACGTGGGTCTTTTTTAAAATATCATTTATGCAATTTTGTTCAGATGAGACAGAGTTGCAAGCAAGAAACCGGATTGTTAAAAATCACTTAAAGGTAAATTGTAAATGACATTTATCTCTATTATTACTGCATTCGCTGAGTGAGCACGGGAAGTCGTTTAAATTTTAAATTTGTTTATTATGTTGGGTCCATAAATAGTTGAAGAGACTATATATCAGAAACGGGCGGGAGGTGCGCATTCCGGATTTTTATATTTTAATTACGAATTTCGAAAATTCAATTTTTCATATAAACCTTAACACCAAGTTCCTGATTCCCGCCAATTTTCGATTCAGCATTCTGGATTCCGAATTTCAGAAACTGTCATTTCGCCCATCTCTCCACGAAATACTTTAAAATTAAATTACACAAACACGCCAAGTGAAAATAATATTTCAAAGTTTGTCGTTTTGACGTGATTTTCTAATTTTTATAGGTAAACTATAGTTTACCTATAAGATTATAAACTAGGAATTATTTTTCAGTGTATTTTATCACGTTTCTCTTAAAAATAAAACGTCCCTTTATATTTTTAAGTTTTAAAGAGGTTTTAATAATCTTTTATGTTTATAGTTGCATTTGGCGTGCGCAAAAATTATTTGAAATAACTTATCGCACAGCCAGCTAATCGGAGTAATAAAAATGGGCTCATGAAGTCCTTGTAACCTAAAGTTTAGTAAAGTTTTCAAAATTTCAAGATAGTTTAAGGAAACATATAATAGTTACGTGAAAAAAACTATGAATTTCCATTTGGCGTGCCCACAGTTTTCAAAAAATTTCTCTGAATTCCATAATTGTCCGAGGCTATAACCAATATTAAGAAATATTTCTAAAAAAGACTAAAAAATATTCAGGATCGTGACAACTGTATTGTTTTAAAAATTGACACTCACTTTAAAGGAATTGAGGATATGACACCATTTGGATTCCATTTCGAATTCGATGCGAAGAAATATAAAGAAAGGAAAAAACAAATTCGGCATGAAAGTGAGCAAGATATAAAATTGTTTCGACACGATGGTTTTAACAGGAATCACGCAATTGTTTGCCTGGCTTGCATATTATCATCATAAGTTTGGTATCCGCCATATAACGCTTGTCTCAATCTTAGTGCTTTATGTGTTTCTTGGTGGTGTCATATTTGAGCGTTTAGAATCTCCACAAGAATTGGCTGTAAGTTTGGTGGCTTTCAATATGTAGTAAAGTTGATTAACAAACTTCCAAGCTGTACTATTGTAATTGTCATTCCATAATTATTATTTAAATAATATTATATTGTCCTTTTCAGAGATCGATACCTAATGGAAGAGCAAAAAATTAGGTGCGGAGAAAAGGTCTTGTTTAGACAGCCACACGGCCATTAAGGCCATCGAATCTCTTCCTCTTTTGTTTCTCATCAATTTTTGTTATCAATTTTTTGTTTATTATTTGATGAAAAGAAATGAAAAGTTTAATTTAAAAATTAAAATGGATGAAATAAAAATATTGATGACCAACAAAAGAGGAAGAGACGTGATGGCCTTAGTGGCCGTGTGACTGTCTAAACAAGACCTTTTCTCCGCCCCTAATTTTTTGCTCTTCCATTAGTCATCGACCTCTGAAATGAATAATATCTACTTTATAATATTAGATTTAGGAATAAGTTCGTAGACGTTTTTATATTATCTTTTGTTTCACAAAAATTTTCTTGTTGTTTGGCAAAGTGTTTATATTTATTCAAAAATGATGGCGACATTAATCTTGAAGACACGCCTCGAGGCGGACGACCAGTATAAATGATTGTCTAGAAACCAATCATAAAATACAAGAAAAATATTATTCAAATGATTAATATAATAAAACACTTTCAGGATCTCAAAGAAACTATAGTTCTCATGCAAGCAATTATTAATGAAGAAGTTAGCGAAGTAGTCAACATAACATTATGTACAAATGGTACCGATCGAGACGCAAAGTTGAGTAAAATTATTAAAGTACATAGGAAGATGTTGCCCACCACTTAATTATTATTAATCAATAATTGATGTAGACATATTATAAAACGATGCTTGAAGCAGAAGGTCGGTTTCATGGCAGTGTTTGGCACAAAGCTGAAAATCTTGACATGCATCTTGAATGGTACTTTTCCTCGGCCACGTTTTACTCAATGACGCTTTTTTCGACAATCGGATACGGTAGATTGGTTGAATTTTGATTTTTCAAGTGTTCACCTTCGTTTCAGGCACAATTTCATGTCAGACATTTGCCGGGAAGATAATATCCATTATTTATGCATCACTTGGAGTTCCAATAATGCTCGTTGTGCTCGGTGACGTGGGTACGTGGTTTCAAAAAGTGTTAACTCAAAGTTACGTGTTCCTATTGCTGAAGTATCGGTATCCGTTTTCATTTTAAATTTTTTTGAATTTGATAAAAATGTTTGCAGAATGATGAGGAAGAAGAAAATTCCTAAAAAGAAAAAAGATATTGTGTTACCCATGTGGTTAGCATTATTTCTTGTATTAGCTTATATTCTAATATGTACAGTGACTATTAAAATGTTTGATCGCAGTGAAGGTAACAAACCAGGTAATATTTATCATATTTTATTCTAATAAAATATATATGGAAAACAGTAGGGCTGTCTCAGAGAGCTCTTGTATTCCGTTGTGGAACATACACTTTTGCCTCCCTCATTTATCAAAAACCATTAATCCACAATACATCTTAAAACATGCTTGCCGTGACCCATCTAGAATTTTTAAAGTCACTTAATATACAATCTAATTTAATTTAGGAATAATAATAGAGCCAAAAAATACAAAAATAAAACCAAAGTTAAATTATTTCAGGCATCGGCTTTTTTGACGCATTTTATTTCACATTTATCAGTTTAACAACAATTGGCCTCGGTGACATAATGCCGTATAATATCCAAGTGAATACCGAAAATTATGATTTCGTCAATTTCAACGATTTCAGTATTCACCCTTCTTAGCTGCAACATTTTTACTGGGTCTTGCTCTAATATCGATTGTAAACACATCCATTTATGCTCAATTGTATAAGATGTTCTTCACAATAATAATCAAAGTTGAAGATAAGTTGGAAAAGATCCATCATGCTAAGCATCGCGGGGATGGTTATCGCGTCTTTCAGGTGTCTTAACATCAAAAATTGACAAATAATAAATATTTAATTTCAGGATTTGGAACCAGTGTTCCGCATGCTGGTTTGCACATTCCCGGCAAACGATCCAAAGCAACGCATAAAGTTTGCAGCCACAGTGCGTGATTCATTCCGGAAGCGTAATAGCACCAACGCTAGTGACGTTTGTTGATTCTTAGAAGATAAAAGATAAACAGTTTCGTTTTAAGCAGATAAAACTGCGCACGAGAACCGAATCCGATATTGCCGCTCATGACGGTCTTCATTTATGGATGGCCAAAAAAGCGCGGAGAAGAATGGCAGTGCAGAAAAATGATGTGCAATTGTATCGACCAAGAGCACCGACGCTTGGCGCATTCGGCGGCTTCGATTTGAGTGCTATTGAGTGAGTTCATATTGGATTCTTTTGTGTGTATAGTTATTTCAGTGCTCGGCGACACAGAACCACATCGATCCCATTTCATAAAGACGAAAGCATGGAGACGGAAGAAAGCGATTGTGAATGATACATGTATTAATAGTCATTTGATTCGATGTATATATTGAAGTTCAGCAAAAAACTATTAGTAATCACTGCTTTAAATAATCTTTTTTCTTTTTGATTGCAATTTTTGATTATTTCTTGTTATTTAAATTGGTAATTCTTGGATTTTTTTTCTTGAATTTTGTTTTTATTCTATAAAACATCTCATTATTAAAACTGACGTTAAAATATTATGAAAATATTATACTCGCGAAAGTAATGCGGCAGTTTTTAGCTTTTTAGCTATGTTTAGTAATAATAGAATTTTCAAAAGAAAGTTCCTATTTGAATGGAAGATAAAATTATATTTTCCGGCGAAGTTATTAGTTCAAGAATGAACATATCCTCAAAGTTAAATTAAGTGACTTAAGTGGTTTTTGGACTTCCTTTCTTCTACTCGTTTTAATTATATTGACAATCTTCTGAATGTTGATTAAGGTGATGTAATGTTAAGAATATCTATTGTACATTTCAAAATGGAAGAGCAAAAAAATAAGAAAAATGAGAGTCTCGGATGGACGGCCACACGGCCACAAACGACTTTTTCATCTATTCGTCTTCAATGTGGGCTGCCCATTTTTTGAGACAACAAACATTAATGAGAGACACAAGAGTGGCTGTCCAAACGAGAACCTCATTTCATTCTAATTTTTTTCCTCTTCCATTAGGCACAGATCTATCGAAAAAACAATAGGTTAAAAGTGAGTTTTTTTAAAAGTTTTAAACTATTTAAAATATGTATTCCAAAATGTCCTAATTACAATAAAAGGAAGGAAATAAATTATAGTCGATGCGATTACCACGCACACTTATTGTAATTTTATTTTTGCGATTATTATTATGTTCCACATTTATTCCATAATTGAAACAACATCTAAAACAATTTCTTCTATTTATTTAATCAAAACCGGTATAGAACGAGCACAAGAAAGAACATTCGTAAAATAATAATCATAAAAATTAAATGAAAAATAACATTACAATAAGTGCGCGTCAGTTGCGGTGGTAAACGACTATATATAAAATCTAAAATTTCAGGTTTTTAAAATTGTTTTCAATGAAATACTTTTACTATTGGACTGAAATAAGTAAACCTGCTCTAATCTAATCTTTTGAGAAAATATTACAGTAATGGGCGGAATTCGGTTTTCCGGTCATTTTTCTATTCCGAATTCCTGACTCCGCATTCCGGATTTTTTTAAATTCCAAGTCCGGCTTCCGATGTTTTATATTTTAATTTCGAATTTCGGAAATTCATTATTCATATAAAACCAGATAAGGGGGGAATTCCGGATTCCAGATATTTTTCAATTCTTAATTCCGATTTTGAATTTTCAAATGTGATTCCGACTTCCGGAATCAGAAACTTTCATTCCGCTCACCTCTGCAGTGCATTAAATTCGACGACATTTCGTAATTTTTTAACAACCTTTTTTGAACTTTTTTTTACAAATCTATTCTGAGTCCTTTTGAAACAAATATTCCAAATCCTGCTTCACAGCGGATATTTGAAAATTCTTATTTAAAATATCAAATATTAATTTTAAACATTTAGGAATAAATTTGTAAATTCCCACCTAGTATACAGTATAAAGAGATATCGGGAAACAGTGGAGTTGTAAACTTAAATGCACGTCAAAGTTATTTTTGAACTTCTTCAGATAGATTCAATTTTTAATATTTTCCCTTGTTCAGAAAAATTTTGGAGATTGCCAGAAAAAATATGAATTAAAAGTTTGGAAGACTGAATTTGACATTATCAGATTAAACAATTGGGGAAATGTGCTCGATTATAAATTGTAAAATAACATTTTTGCTACAAAATAAACGAAATATGTCTTACAAAACAAACAAATTCCTAAAGTTCAAAGCATAGCCATGTTTTAAAAATGATATTCCCACAATGTCCTTGACAATTTAAAAGTTTTCATACTGTATGATAATTGTCAAAAACAAATACCTACAAAAAAGAAGCCATTGACAAAGCGAGCGTTTTAAATCCAAAATGCGAACATTTCCACCATCATCATCATGCCAACATGGACACTTTTTGCTCTTTTCGTTTGTTTTCCTCTCATTCCACTCTCTCCGTGTGCTCCATTTTGTCTAACCGTAAAAATAGCCATGTCTTTTCCGTCTAAAGATTTGTTCGCAATTCTTAGGCCTGTGTCATCGTTCTCCACGTTTCATATTGTCATTTACGTCGACGTTTCCTTTAGTCGTGCACTAACAGTTGATTGGAAGAAGGTTGTTTTGAATTTTAATGCTCGTTCAATCCGTATTTCCGGCCACGGGCTGCTAGCGGGACAATTATTTTCAAGGTTTCATTCTCATCGATAGTTTGATTTTGATGATCCTCTTTAAATAAATTTTATATTTATTTTTATAAGAATTGTTATTTATATTATTGTTGTATCCCAATTTAAATCAGATATTCCCTATATTCTAGCACGTGATTGTTTATTTTTGTTTCAATTAATACCATTGTGAAGCAAAATAGCAAAACGATATTCATATCTCCGCAGCCTTTCAAGTCGGCATGCACGTTTATATTAAACAGAATAATACAAAACGGCTACCGTATTCCTCATAGTTTAAGGAATTTTAAGTTGAAACGATATGCTATCTCTGAAACTACGTCATAAGTTTGCATTCATTTTGATAATTTTATTTTTCTTGCATGCTGTTATCGTTTAAATTAAAATTCAATGAATATGAGCTATGTGGTGAATGGTTTCTAATTAATTAAAGAGCGTTATAATAATAATAATTTAATGTCTTCCTGTGATAACAGTCTATTGTTAAAACCACCATTATTATTGTTCTTGTTATTTTTGTCCATAATAGATGATGAATATATTTTTAATAAAAAGTTTAGATGTTATTGTTTACTGTCATGCTGTAACAAATGGTTCAGTTGAAATTAAAAAACAGTCAATTTTTGTTTTTTTTAAATATAATGCGATAATAATCATTGGACCTTCTCCCCAATCTTTCTTAATTAAGATAACTAATATTATCACATTTCTTGTCCTACTGTTCCTATATACCTTACCATATTCAGAACTTACGAAATTAAGAAAAATATATATAGGAATATTGTTATAAATTTACGGTATATATTATTCCAAATGATACTTCATTAAATACTCGCAAACTAGAACTGTTCCGACAGTAATTTACTATTTTTACTTGAAACTGGTCATAATAACAATAATTTATAAATTTTATTCGTCTCAGAATCAAATATTTTGTTCTATCCATCATTTTCATTTTCTGTCTGATTTTGATTTTCTTTTTTATGCATAATTTCATGAATGTTATAATTTACAGGACTCCTGATAATAATTGATAAGAAAAACTTTGTTTCTTTTCATGAAACTTGATATTTTTCATTGAAATTATCTTTCACGAAATAAGTTTTCTTAATTTATTCATAAGCCATATATATATATATATATTGAGTCATTCAATGATAAATGAAGAAAAAATTGCAGAATTTGAGTGATATTTCATCGGATGTCCAAATATAAACCGAGATTCATAGTGACTGTTGTGATAATTCTAAACGTAATTGTAAACTCTTCATCAATACCGGTATAGTTATCAAAAGAATGCAAGAATTTCCATTTTCATCTTTAGGTTCAACCATCATTCACCAATACCAACTCAACAGACGATGATGGAGATGATATAGATCATAGTATACATTCGTATGTTCGGGTTTCCGGAATACGCATTGAAAACTACCAACAATCAAATGAACAAGCATTTCTTGGTTATAATAAGTATAATTCAAAATTGTTTAGAGTTGGTTTATTTTTTGTTTATAGAAAAAGCCATTCCATTGTGAAACCAAATGAAGATGTACGGGTTGTTATCTTCGGTATAGGATTTGCAAATATTCAAGCTGTATGTTTCATAATAAAACAAAAAACATTTAATTATGTTTCGTTTCAGTTAAAATTTTCTGATAATCGCCGATGTAATGGATCCAAAGAGTTTAGTGAATCTGATTTTCAGATAATGACTTCAACACGACTTGTTATTGTTACTAGCTTCCCAAGGTAAAATCAAAATTGGAATCAATGATTAATATCTTATTAAGCCTTGAGAATGAAAATGATGTTTACCGACTTTGTATATCTGAAAGAATTGACGGTAAACGCCAACCATTTATAGCTCTAGATGATAGTTATACCATTATTAGCACTAATGTCCCATCAAAAACATTTATTTTGCCTTTGTGGTTGACGGTAATTTTGAAATCACATACATAATTAATCCAATTATATTTAGGTTCCAATATTATCAGTGCTCCTCGTCCTTTCCGGTTTATTTTCCGGGTTAAACCTTGGTTTAATGACTTTATCTCCACACGAACTCCAATTATATATTAGCTCCGGAACAGCTAAAGAAAAAGGATATGCGGAAAAAATTTTACCAGTCCGTAAAAAGGGTAATATTCTACTGTGTACATTATTATTAGGTTTGTAATTTGCGAATTTGTGTATACATAACTAATTTTTAAGGTAACGTTGTTGTCAATTCTGCTATTTCCTTGCTTCTTGATGATTTAATTGGTAATGGAATATTTGCTCTATTAGGGTCGACTGTAGGCATTGTAATTTTTGGAGAAATTGTTCCACAAGCCATCTGCGTAAAGTAATAATCAGCTGATTCTAAATAATCTATAGTGATTATTTTTCAGAAGAGGTCTCGAAGTGGGAGCGATGACTGTTCCGTTAACTCGTGTCATTATGTTCTTAATGTATCCAATAACGTATTCAATTTCATTAATTCTTGACTTCTTTTTGAAAGAAGAATTAACTCAACCATTGGGGCGAAAGAAATTGGTCGAAATGATGAAAATGAGCAGAATGGTATTAATTTAAAAATTATTTTTTATGCTTTTACATATATATATATATATTTTACAGACATGTTTAGATGAAGATGGCAATGATGATTTTAAAATGGCACTTGGTGCTCTTGAAATAGTTGACAAGACGGCTAAACAAGCTATGACGAAAATTGATGTTAGTTTATCTGTTTTTATTGTTCCGATTAAGATGATTACTTATATTAAAGGATGTTTTCATGCTACCATCGACATTAAAACTCGGCCCGGCTACCGTGAATCAAATCTTGGAAATGGGATACACACGAATTCCAATTTATGAAAGTGAATTGAAACAGCTTCACGTTAATTATCTTAATGCATTATTATATAGACGATAGAAATAATGTTGTTGATCTATTATTCATCAAGGATCTTGCCCTACTTGATCCTGATGATAATATGGATGTGATGAAAGTGTGTTCCGTCTATAAGCATGAAGTTCGAATGGTGGATGAAGATACACCCCTTCGCGTTCTACTGGAAGAGTTCAAAAAGGTTTTTGGAGCGTTCTATGATGCAGTTAAAAATAGATTTTAGGGAGAATATCATTTGGCAATGGTACATCGTGTTGTGTGCAACGACGACGCTGATCCATCATATGAGCTTGTTGGCTTGATTACTCTGGAGGATATAATCGAGGAAATTATTCAAGTGGCTAAGAAAAAAAACAAATTTCCAGTGAAAATAGATGTGATCTTTTAGGCAGAAATATTAGATGAAACGGATGCTATTTGTGATAACGTGAATAGGAAGAAGAGAAATCGAAAAAGGGTTGGTTTAATAATAATTTTTCTAAAATTTAAGAAAGTTGCAATTCTCTAAAAATTATTTTAATCATCTAATTTATTTTGTCGCGCAAATAGCTTGTAATTTGAAATTTATATTTATTAAAAAATCCGGTAAGAAAATAATTATTGTGCATACAAATCTATAGCATCGCATACTAATATTGCTTTGTGACTCAAATATGGAAGTAGGGTTTCTCCCAATACATCTTATTAAAATCATTCATATTCATAGAATTCTTATTTTATTATAATTATCATTGTTATTCTTAGTGTTAGTTTATTCCTAGTAAATAACTCATTCAATTTTTCCTGAATTGCTATTAATTTGATGGAATTAAATCTTGTTTATACTCATCTTGTTTGAACAATCGTTCCATTCTTTCGTTCAACGAATATTTAAATTTGTATTCACAGAGAATAGCAAAAAAAACTTTTTTGATAGATTATGAAGGAAAGAAAGAAGAGGTTTCGACAGAAGGAGGGCCATTTTGAAGGAGCAAATGGGATGAGCTGAGTCGTAAACCCCACCCTCTCGGTCTTTTTCTTGTTAAGCTTGTTGATCTTTCATTGCTTCTTCTGGGTTATTATTGTTATATTTATTCGCTCTTCAGCGTTTTCTGTTATATTCACTTCACTATTTTTGGTGTTTCCATATCTCTTTGATACCATTTTGAGTCATTGATGGTCTTTTGCCCAGAAGGCAGACTACAGAATTCAATAGCCATTTGTGTTTTGATAAATGCTTCGACCACCTGGACCAACAACACTAAATGTACCTCATTCGCAAAGAGAAAATTCGTTTTATTCCATCCGCGACGTTTCATTTGCGGGAACATTAATACAAAACCCGAGGACTGTTAGCAAGTTTGATTCTACGTGGTGCCGATATTTCATCCTGTTCATATTGTTAATCGTTGTGACTTCATCGGCCATGTATTTCACTATTTTTTTAAAGACATATGCTTCTATGTAACCAGGTCTGTTCTGTTATATTCTCGCTTAAAATAAAAGATAATTTAATGATTGATATTTCCACCTTCAGTTCACTTTGTCTGCTTAATTTGCGTTGGAATAGAGATATTCGCTTTGAAAAAATAAGCAAGACAAATCTCATCATTTAACCGATTCAGCAAAACTTGATTATACGCAGAGTAGATTTTATGTAAATGTTATTGAAATATTCTAATGGTTTTTGTTAATAGTAATCCCTATGCTTTTCCGAAAACAGGGTTGTTTATGGTTTTAATAAAAAAGAAATAGAAATAATAAAATTGTATAGAAGCAATAATTTGGGAAAGAATTTGCAGAATCATGATATGACACAACTCGTCGACTCGACTAATACTAAATGCGTTATAAGTGTACAAATGCAAATCGTAGCGGTCCAATGGCTGACAACGTATCATGCAGCATTTAGTAGAAATTATATTTCGAGCACAATTCTTGACAAGTTGATTAGGCAGCATTGTAGAAAGGTATATTTGGCTAAGAAACAATTTTTACATTGATATTGCAGGTAGAAATAGGTCATTTATCGTCCCTAGTTGAAATCGGGACCGTTGCTCCAAAGCCTGCGGTTTTATACACGAAGGGGGAATTTAGCGACAAGTTTATTCTAATATTAGAAGGACGAGCTCTGGTCACCATCGGAAATGTGAGTTTATCTTGTGTTAATCAATTAGAAAGACACATTTTGACAGGAGAACATGTGCTTGGAGGCTGGTGCTTGGCATGTGTTTGGTTCGGAGGTACTGGAAGCGCTGCTAAGAAGTGTACAAAAAGAAGATCAATTAATATACAACTCAAATATGTCTTTAAATTCGAATAGAGCAATGAAGGTTTGATTGAGACCTATATTTGAAAATTACTAGAAGACTTGATAATTTAGAAAATTGGTTTCGTACCAGATTTCTCAGCTGTTGTTCGAACAGATTGCACTTTTATTGAAATAAGTGCAACCGATTGGCTGTTAGCTTATAAATCAACTATTTTAACAAGGTAAGTTATTGCAGTGAACCTATTTTAATAATAGATATTCAATTAGGAATCCACAAGATACTATTATCAGAGCATCGTCCCGTTCAAGTCTGGTTGAAAGCATACCATCTAATGTAAGATATTACTATTATCATTGTTTAATTGCAAGTGATTCTCACAAACAATTTAGAAATTTATTTTATTTGCGATAGACACATATCACGCAAAATAGGCATGAATTACCTTCACGTGGATGCTAGCATTAATATTAATGCTTTCTTAAGCCTTCGATGTGAAGACACTAGTCTAACCAGAGCTATCTTAATGTAGTCGCATGATATTCTTAGAATAATGACGTGTTTTGTATAACTTTCTCCCAATATTATAAAATGCAACTGTTCAGGAATAATTGCACAAGTATAATTTAAGAAAATAATACTGGTCGCATCACGTGTTTTTTAAATTAATGTCTTAATTATTTTATTTTGATTTTTTCATCATGGAAATATTTAACATTATATAATACATTGAAGCGATTTTTACGAATACGCAAACTAGAGAATCTTCTAGAGACACAATTTGATTGTTTCCGATGGCGTGCAAGAAAAAATATTGGAATGGAATGTATTGGGAAAATAATTTAAATGTGACAATATTTTCAAGTTTTCTGGTATTCACCTAGCCAATGGTTAATTTAATCGTAACATGTGTTGTTCATATCTTATAATTGATATCTCATATTTCAATATTTTGATTAGTATAATTTCGAATATTATTGTCATCAGAAATCAGAAAACAGTATTCATAACGAGGTTCTGTCAAAACGTAGTTTCTATAAAAATATTTATTTTCGTGTTTTTTAAAATTATTTATGAATCACGGAAAACTTTTTCACCAGCAGCTATACCTTAACAATACATTCCAATTTAACCAAGAACTTTATAAAAAGTTAGAGTGCGTTTATTAAAAAATGGGAGAAAGTTTACCTAGAGTTTCGTACTTTTGAGAATTTCTTTTTACATAATCTCGCTTGTTTAGCGAAACTTCATCACAGATATCTAAAATATAATTTTTATAAGTAATGCGCGGCTTTAGATTACTTACAGATTCGTTATAATACGGTCTATTTTGGTTAAGGGAAACATTTCCAAGAAAATGTTCAGAGCCGTGGAGGAGTGCTATACGTGTCTCTTCCCCGGCCACTGTTTTCGACTTTTTTTGCTTTTTTGCATTAAAATAAGTTACGTTTCTTCTTCAGTATAAAATAAACACATTTTTTTAATGCGAAAAAAAGTAAAAAAAAACGTAATTTCGAAAATAAAAAAATACAGATGGAAGAGCTGTGTATTTCTCTCGCCTACGACCCTCAACTTTTTTTTTGTAAATTTTTCGGTTCTGCGCGAAAATGGTAAGATACAGTAATTTTAAGATATGATAATTATCACGTCATTTTTCAGAAATAAATAGTAATTTAGTAAGAATAAAATAGTAATTTTGATGAGTGATAGGAGATATTTAAATTAACTATTTTTATCATTTCAATATTCATAAGCAAGATATTAAATTTTTTCCAAAACTTATTAGACAAATACACTTACGAACTTTGAAGAATGTATTTATATTTAATACAATCTAGCATAAATAACATTGAACTTCAATTCCTAAAGAAACTAGGCCATTAATCCAGTTGCTTACGGTTTTAGTTGGTCCCGGATGATTTTCATAAAGACCATACAGAAAATTGTTTTAAATTTTTTAATAATGTATGTATTAGTATTCATATATCTTAATTGTACACGAAAACAAAACAATATATGAATTTCTAACCATTTTAAGAATTTATTTGGTCGCTGGAAACGTAGAAGAACTTTTGTCTAAAAATAATAATTGGTAAGACACGACTAATGTAATAAATACGTAGTCTGAAAGCTTGTGTGATTAATGGGGAATTTGTTGCTTTATTTTTTTAGTGATTTACCCCAAATATTTTGATTTTCAAAGCTGATGGGTTCAAAGTTGCTCATTAATATGCCTCGAATTTTGAATGCTTTGCAATATCATCCGTTTGTGTTGTGCAAATAGATTTTCCCCCAAATTTGATGTTCAATATTTTTCGTTTTTTAATGATTATTGTTTGTTTTTATACGGAATTATGGAAATATATACGTGTTTTATCGATTTTATTACCGTAATGATTACAATATTTATGAAGCAGGGTTATGGTTGATTGATAGAATTGTTTTGCAGAAATGTATCCCCAACCGTCATGTTTTTTATAGCGAATACTAAATCTGAAAAATCTCATTGTGAATAAAAAATAAACAATTTAGCTATATTTAATAAACCAGAGGGCCGGAATTAGAGTTTTTCAATTTCGGAATTACGGAGTCAAAATGGAAATCTGACCATCTCTGGAAAATATATGAAAAGTGACTATTCGGAAACTTTTGGAATCTGGAATCTGGAATGCGGAGCTCCGTCCACCTCGTATATTTACCCAATAAATCAGAGATGTATTGGAGTTTTCCTTTAATTTCGGACTCTGGAATAAAATTATTATTATTATATCATAATCCTGCTTTAGATTTGTGTGATTTATAGTTGAAATGCATGAAATTGAGAATACAATTAATTTGATAGAATTAATGATGCTTTTTTTTTAAGCTTACATCGCCGAGCCGCAGCGGAAAGTATAGTAAATACAAGAATAGATCGTGTAGCGAAAGCGAGACGTTTGAATTGCTACCGACCAATAATAATCACCAACATATTCACACGGCTGGTGTTGAGCAGCATAAAATGACGCCGATGTCTGTACGGTCGACAATTTGTTAATTAATATTTATTCGAATAAGTTTCATACTAGCAGCGACAAGGAAATTTTGGTATTTTGTCATTCCTTTATATGTTTTTTTTTAAATCAAATACGGTATCTCGATGATCTTATTTATTTGAATATGTTCACTATTTCCCAGATTTCTAGATGTTGTTAAACAAAAGACTCACTTAATATCGGTATATATATTGTTCATACTTATCTGCCTTTAATGAGAAACGGAGTTAACTAGAACTTGTAAACTTGTAATTTATAGATTAGATTTGTACCCGTTTATGTAATATACACTTGTTATTTTTCTAACGTTATATAATGCTCAATGTTTTTGTTAATATTTTATATTGAGGCCTTTATGTATAAGTTGAATGTTTTTATAAGCACTTGTTTAAGTAAAATTTTGATTGCAATAGTCTGTGATTTTAATTCAATTTTATTGATTCTCCTATTTTTCAAGGGATAAATGCGTACTCAATTTGAATAAAACTTAACAATATTACTTATTTATTTATTATCAAAAAAAAAAATAAACTAGGACAACTCACATGGGCTCGAAGTTGCACAATTCAATCGAGAGAAATGAAGCGAGAGCAGCTTCGGAGCTGCTATTTATGGTAGGAGAGAATGAATGAAATGAGAAACAAGTTATCGTTTATAATCAAATTTATTTGTTGATCATTTACAGTTGATATAGCGAGATCCATTATTTTCGGCCGAATCGGAGCACACCAGGAACACTTTTCTTCAAAAGAATTCCCGAATATTGATCATCATACCCGACTGATCTCTTTCCGAATCTGTAAAAAGTGAAATAACAAGGTATTGCGAAAAAAGGAAACAACCTCAACACTCCAGGAACATCTCGCTTTCCGAACCGAAGCACTCCTGGCACCTCGCTTCTTTTGTCAAACATCTCCTCCATGTAATCTCTCTTTCCGAATCGCAAGACACCGGGGATCTCGCGTTTGTCCATTCGTTTACCGAAACGGAGAACTCCTGAATATTTTGATAGCGGATTTCTCGTGAGCTGTGATTATACCGGGGACGCTTTTCTTCTCGTTCAAGTAGGCGCGTTTGCCGAACCGAAGAACTCCAGGCATCTCCTTCTTCTGTACTTGGCTCTCACGCTGCTCATAGAATCCGCTTCGTTTTCCGAATCTCAAAACTCCTGGCATTGATCCGTCCAAGTCTTTAATAAACAACGGTTTTGAGTAATATTTGTTGGCCTCTCAAAACAAAACCTCTTTTGGAAAACACTCGACCATGTTGTTTAATGGAATTGCGAGTCGCTTCAAAGTCTTCTGCTGGAACTTCCTCCTCAACTATTTCGTATACTGTAAACAAGAATTATTATATCCACCCACGAAGATAGTCGAAGGGGGGGGGGTTTAGTTGCCAGTCAAATTTATTTTTAAATGCAATATTTCATCAATTTTGTTGAATGAAGATGGAAGTGACTCGAAAAGTTGATTGAAAAAAAATTCGCAGCTCGCGTCATGTTTTCTCCAGACGCTACTTTTTCCGTTAATCGTGCGGCGGAGATGGAAAACTTGTCGATTCCAATGGGAATTCGTTAAAACTTTAAAAAATATTGAGATATTGCTGTCATTGAACACGATTGTTGTTTTGAATATCCCGGCGAAATCTATTTATTTATTTTTTGCGTAATATAAGTGCGAATAAAATTCATCATCAAAGATATTGTATGTCAAAAATAGAAGCTGTTGGAAGCTAAAAACGTCAAGTTTAATGTTATTTATTTGGATAGTAGATTTGTTTTCGAGTTTTTTTTGAAGTTAACTTTAAGTGCAGTATGGTATATCATTAATATTAAACTTACATGGATCCGTGTAAGATTGAGCTCCATGAAGGATACAAATGAGCGAAACGAATATAGCGGTCGGCCACCTTTGCATTTCTAACCCTTAACAAAATCAATCATGGCGCATCTGATAAAAGTAATAATAAAGATAATAAATGAAATAAGAAACGATGACAGAGAATTGATTCACGAATATGAGTAGAAGCTTATATACGTTATAAGCTCGTTCTCCTCTCTGAAATAAAAAGAGCAAAGTGGGCGTTCCAGTGGATTTTATATAAAGGTAGATGAGTTTTCGGCAATGTCAACTAGTCAATGTTGACATCTTATATTGAAAATGTGCCGATCTAACTAAGACTCTAATGAGATCGACTTATCACTTTGGTGACATTTAATTAGATGAAATGAAAATAAACAAAATCGTATTCAAGCTAAAACGTTTAATTATTTTTTTCCTATCTAGAGTTGTTTTATTATTGCCATCGAGAACATTTGAAATTAGCATTGTATTGAAACAAATTAACATTCGGCTTTTAATTTATTTGTTCGAAACATTTGTGCACAAGTTTTTTATCCAAATTTTATTTATGATAATAAATCTGAATGGTAATAAAACAATAGGAGAGGAAACCATGATAATAAAACAACTTTATTTATTTCATTTTCCAAAACAATTCTGCAGAATAAATGAAAATAAAAATAAAAAACTTACTCAAAGTAACTAACTTAAAAGCTTTGTTTTATTTTACCAAGCAATATCCTCAACCATTTAAATAGCTGAACGGCCTAGCTGGTCCGTATAAGTCCACGCCCATCACCAACACGTCAGCACACGTCGCTGGGACTGCATGGAATAGTTGGTTGGCGGTTCATTCATCCATACCGATTATAGGAATAATTTAATTTGCTTGCTTACTTGCGTGCTTTTCTATTGATAGATTCAATGATTAAAAAAAGATTGGTCCGACTTTCTTCTTTTTTGTGAATGTTTCGTCAAGTGAAGGAATGAATCAAATCAACGTAATTTGTGAGCCAAGGACTATTTGGTTCAGATTGTAGTCTGGTTTAATCTTTTTTTGCATCTAATACAATTTTCTTATTCTACATGATGATTGTTTTTTAATTATCTAATTCAAATGTTACGTAAGTCGCCCACCGAATATTTAAGGAAACATTTGCTACAAAATTATTTTATAATACAATCAAGGGCTCATAGATTAAGCACATCATGGCTTACGATGGGAATCGGAAGTTGTTATTGCTGAAAATAGAATTATGTATTTTATCAACACATTATAAAAATGGATATTTGTTTATATCTAGTTTCAACAATATAAATTTTATATGAAATTCTCTGGTGGAACCACTCAAAATAAAGTTAATTTAAAAAGTGTTATTTGTTTATTTTTTCGTTAACAGAACACAAATTATTGAGTTACGGCGTCTGTTGAGTTAAAAGTGCGATTAGGAATTGAATAAAACGTAAGACGATAAAAACATGGCGAATAGCGTTTTAAAATATTTGAATAAAAAACACACAATTAATCCAATTTACAGCGAAAAATGTTTTTTGTTTGGTGCCTTAGCGAGCCTCGCAAATATAAGGAAGATGTATTTATTTTGAAACGAATTTAACACAAACTTGTAATGGCGACAACTCGCCGAAACTTGCTTAGATTCATTAAAATGGAAAACAATGCAACACGTCTTACATACAGCAGAAGAGTTTACTCAAATTCAATTAAATCAAAGTCTTCCATTTTTGCTTCCATTATACGTAATTTTTGTTTTTTTTCAAATGTGCAAAATTCAATCACTGGAAGAATTAGGTGGCTTAATTATAGAGAAATCGTACATCTAAAAATATTATGCAATAAACAAAATAAATACTGAAAGTGCTCTACGAGCAACATGAATATATTGGCTAGTATTCTATGATTCTCCTGCATCTTTCAAGAAGTATTTTTAGAGGATAGAAGAGGATAGAAGTAGAGGATAATAAACATTGTTTATTTTCAACTAAGATTACGTCAGGAGGGGTATATGTCAATAATAGACCAGGAGATAAACATATAATCAATTTTCCGTTTCTGAAGGGCCATCTGATTCGTCCCAAGTCATGTAGAGCTAGTATCGAACTTTTCTCAATTGAACCTGTAGCAAGTGAAGTTTTTTCTATAAACAATGAAGAGGGCTAATCTATGAGGTGTTCCGAAAATTGGCATGTCTTTTATTTTTAGTTTTTCATTTATGTGTAGTTAATAAGTTTTACCATATGCAATGACCTGTCAGATGGAAGCTCAGAATAGTTCTAACACTGATGTTGTTTTCGGAAAATAAAAATATCTCTCAATTATAGATTACGGTATGCACTCCAATGCCACGAAACCGCGCCGCATTGCAAAAGACCTCGCAACAATTGCACGTACACCACCTTTACATTTAAAGCTTTTTTTGTTTGAAGGGAACGTGTACGTTTAAGAAAAGACAGATTATAAACAAAATTATTATATACGAAACAACAAATAGAAATTAAACTTACGATTCGGTTAAAAATAAATAATAAATTAAACATTTAACAAAAAATAATACGTTTTCACAACAACTTGTATGGTAATAGAATGAGCTTAGTAAGCATGCTCAAATAAAACTTTTTAGAAAAATATTAATATTTTAGATAGTTTAAGACAAGCTTAATTAAATTGTAGTAAAAACTTTTTTCTTATAATGACGTAAAACATTCCACAGACGTTTAAAAATCGCAAATTCGCTATTTCGTTTTGGCGGGCATTTTAAGGTAGTGTTCGTACAATTGGTACAGTCTTTTTTTACATTGGAATGCTGTACGTTTTAAAAAATTATTTTACAAAAATTTAAAATATTTAATATTGTAGATCCTTAAAAATCGCAACGAATATGATGAATTCGGCGCGCGTTTTCACACATAAAAATCTAGGATTTTTTTGTATTTTTTAGATCTGAGTACTTATTCTAACGACTATTTAGTCTATTTTACATTAATTTGTAATTTTTAGTCTTTTTTACATTAAATTATTATTATACCATTAAATATATATTAATATTGAATCCATTTCTGATTAAAATTGCGATCTATTCAAACATAAATTTAAAAAAAAACACATATTAAACTGTTTTAAAATTTAATTTGTTAAACCTAAGCACGCCAAATGAAAATGCCAATTTAAAAAAATATTTAACCTTTTTTTATTAGTTTTTGCGTGAAAGTTGAAAACTAGTTTTTCGTTTTTTTTAAAGGCTTTCTTTAAAATAGCTCTGTTGCCTTGAGTTTTCAAAAACCTAGACTCTTCAATTTGTGTTCTCAAATAAGCCATGCTCTCAAAATAAAAATAAAGAAACCTTATTCAAAAAATGAAACACTATTTAAGAAAGGCGAATATTGCAAATTGTGTGCAAAATTCTTTGAATGCTGAAAATAAATTATTGCAACTTTCTGTTTAAAGGAACCTAAAGTTCTGCTTATGGGTCTCGTGGGATTTTTGAGTTTCTTAATTACTACAAGTTTTAGTTTTTATTAGTTTTTAAATAAATTCATTTTATTCTATAGTGGTATTTAGTGGGCATCAAAAATGTTTTTAAAGTCTTTTCACATTTTTTTCAGAAGCTCTACACCGTTCGTTATTAATTTACTCTTCGTCAATATTCTCGCGCAAGAATATTAAGCAGCCAAAGGGCACACTGTAATATAAAATACCAAATATTTCAGTTCAGTCTTGATCATTCCATATAGACCTTTCTAGCTAAAAAAAAGAATAAAAATACCTATTCGGTATTAAATTTGAACTTAACAAGGTCATGTTTATTATTGAGTGGGACAAAAATTTTCGTAATCTATTTTACAGACAATGATAATATAATAAACTTAATAAAAAACTAAACGTCTGATCTATAATTTTTTAGTGAAGATGGTATTTGGTATTATGTATGATATGAATGCTATCGAAATACTGTCAAATTGTAGCCAACGGGTCATTTCTAAGAATTTTTTGATAGTGCGGAAAGTTATATTAGCTTTATAAAATAACGATATTTGAAATAAATTAAGTGAAAATTGATTTTCTAAAAGAGATAATTTATCTTTATTTAATTTAAATTTCAATTTAACAAAAAAAATGAGATGATAAACAAATTGAAATTTAAATCAACGCACTTTGCACACTAGCAAGACCACAACAATCTCTCTTATTTTTCTTTAGGTCGTTTTTCTCATTATTATTAATTTTAATAAACGGACACTACGAATCCAATTTTGTAAATATCGATATTACTAATTTTATAACTCAACTAGTCGTGCTCAGACCAGGTAAACTCCATTCAGAAACTCATTGAGAAGCCAATTTACAGTACTGTTTTTATCATTTAAAATTATCAATTACAGGTTAAAATATGTTCGCTTTCGAAATTTTGTAGCAGAGTGTTCAATAATATATAGATCATAGAAAGCTATCAGGATGGTATATTAGCACGTCAAATAATAACGATTTTCGATTTTTAAGCGTGTCTGAAAATTGTTTAAAGCGCGCCAAAAGGAAGGAGCCTTTGTACATACTTTTAACTAACTTTTATAATTTTTACGTATAAAATAAAAACTATTTTGACGTAATTTTATCAAGTTTGTGTACAAATCAATAATCCTTTAAAGATAGATTAATGAAGCTACTGGTCCATTTGTCATTTCATTTGGGATGTTAAAGTTTTTTAACAAATTATTTTTCACGCCACTTTAGCCCAGCTACTCTTAAACTATATAAAATATTAATATATAAACTTTAAAAAAATAATAATTTTCAACAGTTAAAATCACATCATTAATGAACAATTATAATCAACCCAAGTATATCAGAAAGTGCGCATTTTTATTTGAATTGTTGTGATATATGACATGAATCAAAAATATACGGATAATGTAGAAATGTTAAGCATTAACAAAAAATGCAAAAATAAATTATTGGTTTAAATGTTAGCGCGCTCGATCGAACATCGCTGTCAGTCTATGTGAAGGCCTTCTCCCTTCGGCGTGTATTAATATCTTTTCCGAAGTTGTATTTAAGCACGTTTATTGATATCATTTACCGTTTGTCGTTTGTTGAATGCTGAGATAATATTGTAAACTGGAAGGTCTTAAACCCTTTTAGCCATGAAAACAAATTTATCCGGTGGAATTTATTGCAGAAATATAAAAGTGAAGCCATTTAATGTTAGCATCCAAGATAAAAACGAAAGTATAAATTTACGTGTAATCGTTAAATTAATAATACCATACTGCTCAAACAAAAAGTAAAAAAGGAAAAAAATTATGGGCGGCCACACGGCCACAAACAACTTTTTCATCAATTCCTCTTCAATGTGTGCTGCCCATTAATTCGAAAAAAAGAGTGTCCGTCCAAACGAGAACCTCATCCTATCCTAATTTTTTTCCTCTTCCATTAGGCACCGATCTCTTAAAAGGACAATATTCGCGTGCAGCAATTTTTATTGGTTTAATCTAACTGGAAAATTTTCTTAAAAACTATATGTGTTTCAATTCGGAATACTAGAAATTTTACAATGAATGGGTAAGGTAGCACGTATGTATTGAATTTGGAAAAAAGGTATTAATTAAAACCTCGGATAGTATATCAGATTATTACGCTGATGGAAAAAATTAAAAAATATCAAATTTAACTGGTAAGTTCCAAGATTCCTAGCAAATCCCTTCCGTTCAACAACAATTTTACCCATCGAAATAAATTCCTCATGATTATTTCCGAATAAAATACAGTGTATAATATTAAAATATCGTCTATTTTGTTAATATTTGCCATGCGAAGTTTGTGTTATTAACAGTTGTTTTTTAATCTACCCACTATTTTTAAAATAAAATTTTTAGAAATTATTGATTTGGGAGAAGTGAGAAGAGAAGTTTTAAAATAGTGCTTTTCTCAAATTTCCATGTCTAATAGAAAACTTCTAAAAATTATCCAAATAAATGGTGACAATCTCTACTCAAAATAAGTCTGAAATGTCACGCTGAATATGTGTGAAATGCACTTAAAGCACTTAAACCGGAACCATATTGACAAGTTTAAGCGAATTTTAAATTACAAGGCTAAAACAAATATTTTCGCGATAACCGTTCTTTGCGCGAATCGAAAATAATTTGTCCATCACTGATAAACCCAAATAAAACGGTTTCGAATTATGATTGGTGTTACAATAATATGCAATTATATGTCATATTTAATAATTCTCATTTTTGGTTATTTATTGAAACGATTGCAGCCCCTCTTTGCATTCTTTTGATGGATGATAGTCGATAATTGATATGATTTGATATAAAATATGTTCATTCTAATCTTACAGTAGTTGTTTGTAGGTTTTTAATTGTTTTATATTTATTGTTTTTTGTTTATTCGTTTTTCAATAAATATTTTTTCGGAAAAATCTGTTTATTGTTTTTTTTTAACAATTTTCTGCGTAGTCCTTTTATTTCTCACGTCATGTCACCGGGGAATTAACCAACTATTTAAAGGAATTGAATTTTAAGTTTTTATAAGCTCTCGTAGAGGGATCCTACTTTAAAATAAAAGAAATCTTTAAAATGGAAAAAAAGTAATTAGAATAAAAACTTTACTTTTATTCTGAAATATAATATTTGTCACAGGCAAAGTGCAAAATACATTATTAATTATGAAACATTCCAACAAACATTTCGCTTCAATTTTGTTGATTATTACAAACTCTTTGATTTTCCGGATTAAACAATAATTGAATATGTTGCATCACGATGATAAGTTATTCAAAATTTTCGTCGCAATTTATAGCTTAAGAAAAACAACACAGACCAGACGAGCACAGAATGAGCTAGATATCGCTTAGGCCACACAGGCATTCTCATTTTTTTGCCGTCGTTCTTTATATTTTTCAATCCTAGTTGCATATCTTCACGTACGCACATTCATACTAAAGTGTTTGACTGGCGCTAAATCGATTTAGTCTCGCTTTATTTATTTATCATCTCGATTGACTTCTCTATTAAGATTTTTTATAGTAGTTTCTGGTGTTTATTCGAATTCTTCCAATAATAACAACACCCAAAGTGACTTTATCTTTTTAATGTTAGAACTATGGTCAATTGTTTTTTGATGCGAATAAAACACAGCTCACACTTTAAAGATAAAAGCTGACATCTCAATGCTTCCGGACCGCTTGTTGTATTTTTGTTTTATTTTGAGCGAGCCCCGACACAAACACAATACGAAAAACTGGTAAAGTAATGCAAGATCGGCCTCGTTAGGCTCTATATATCGCTGGAAGATGTTTTTGCCATCAACAATTTTTGTTTTTGAAACAAAATCTGACGAAGACTCTGTTAACTCGAAATTTCTGTTTCGAAACTCCGCAGAATTAGCCATTCCTTGTTATTGCTTCTTGTTTTTCTCAAGAAAGCTTCAGTTCGAATAAATTGAACAAATTCTCTTGGTTGTTCAACACTGTATTAACTAATATATATTCAGTATACTATTCGGGAAATTATTATGTCTTCCGGAATTGCAACGAATGTTAGGGTAAATTTATTGTGGTTTTAGTTAGGTTTAAGAGGCACTTTTATTTACCTTTTTTTTAGTTTCTACACGACAAAATATAAGAAAATATGGCAATTTTAGGTAAAACGAATTTTTGAAGGAAGTGTTAGAATATAAATATCGAAAAATATAATAATACTAATACATTTCTTCTAAAACACGATTTAAAAAAAGAAACCTAGACGATTAGAAAACGATACCATACAGTAGAAAAAAATGAAATTAAAAGAGCACACCAAACGAAAATAAGCATTAGTCAATATTTATTCCTACAATGTTACATATATTAATTATACAATATTAAACTACTTTAGAATCCAATTTTATACTATATTTGAGTTGTTTTTTAGGCTCTCAGTTTAACATGGTATAAAAGAGGAAAATAAAGTTTGACTAAGCTTGTTAAGAAATCCCAGGGTAGGAAATTAAAAAAGACATAAAACTTACACGCCAGCTGAAATTGTAAAGCCAGAAGATCTGTCAAAGTGATCTAATATATAGTCGTCGCCAAATGCGATTACCACCGCAAAATGTGGCGCACTTTTTTAAATATTATTTTTTCATTTAAATTTTCATGATTATTATTATTTTCCACATTTATTCCACGATTGAAACAACATCTAAAACATATTCTTCAATTTATTTAAGCAAACACGGTGTAGAATGAGCATAAACATGAAAATAAGCATAAAAATTAAATGAAAAAATAATATTTAAAAAAGTGCGCCACATTTTGCGGTGGTAATCGCATTTGGCGACGACTATAATATTTTTTTAGATAGATTAAGATAAACCGTATCAAATTGGTGTGCAGTTAGCTTTTTAAAAAAATTATGTTTATACTAACAAATATTGTCCTAACTTAAATTTTACGTCCAAAACGAAATGTAAGATAACCAGTTTATTAGAATATTTGCAGATTTTCAAATTATTAAGCGACTCTCACTAATTTCCGCAGAAATATTTACTACATTAAGTTGTTTATGTTTTAATGAATTTATAGAAATTCTTCATTGGAGATTTTAAATAAAAACCTCACGTTTATGATCAAAATTTATTAGAAATATTTACTTCACTAAAAATAATTTGAATTGCAAAATTAATTTATTTAATTTCTAATATTAAAATAATTCCTTTAATCTTGAAGTTATTTTTATTATAAATGAAATATTAAAGTTTAAGCTAATCTAAGTTCTCAAATTCTAAAGAATATCAATTTATTTTATAACTAGTAAAACGCTTCTTGATACAGACCAATTTTTTCGTTTAGTCAAAAAATTGAAATTATTGTGGCGGATATCAGATAAGTCGTACGTGTACTTTCTGTTATATTTTATGATTCTTGTCCGCGAAATAAACGTGACTTTTGAAAGTTATTTATTTAACTCAAATGCAAGAGAAAAATGCACAGATGAATTTTGTCGACAAGCACGTAAAGCAATCCGTGTAGGCGACCATCATATTTAACTAATAAGGAAAATCAATGTCGTCAAACCAAAAGCCGAAAATAGGATCTCTAATTGAATTTTCAATTAAGATATTAAGGTTCTGACATAGTCTCAGCAACGCTGATTTAATAATAAGAACTTGAAAGACACATTGTCCGATGTTTATTGGATTATTCAACCCCTGTTATAAATATAACTTTAAACATTATTTTAAGTGATATCACGACACGAGACGCTAGTTAAAAAATGAAAATATTATTCTAGTTGCAACAAGAATCTAATATAAATTTTAACCAGAATATTTATTTTAACTGCTTTAATATCTTGTCAGATACATTTAGATCTAACACGTTCAATTTTTCACGTATATCGATATTATTATTACTAAATATGTCCATTAATGGTTGAGGTTGGATTTATACGAATAGTTATTTTCTAAAATACGCAAAAACTATTATCGTTAATAAAATTTGTGATTGTATAGTCGTCGCCAAATGCGATTACCATCGCAAAATGTGGCGCACTTTTTTAAATATTATTTCTTCATTTAATTTTAAAGATTATTATTATTTTCCACATTTATTCCACGATTGAAACAACATCTAAAACACATAAACAAGAAAATAATCATAATAATTAAGTTAAAAAATAATATTTAAAAAAGTGCGCCACATTTTGCGGTGGTAATCGTACTTGGCGACGACTATATATTTTCAGAATAATTGCCCCTTTTTCTAGGTTCTAATAGTTTGCTTGTAGAAGTTAACAAAAATCCTTTGTTTTATAAAAGGCGAGTTGCACGTCAACTGATATGATAGTGTAAGGAGCTCAGAAATCTTGTACAAATTTATGATTTTAGAAAGATATAAACATTTGTAGATACTTTAAGATTGATTTGGTTAAATAGACGTTAACTAGGGTTTATAAAATAGACAAATGATGGGAAATGGTCATTTGCAATTTGCGTGAAACTGTTTCATATTATTCCTGTTAATTGTTGAGAACGGATACCCTTGGAAATACTAAATATTAATTAAGCTAATAATTAATTGTGTTTTACCTGGTTTTGTCCTAAAATTGTTTTTCACGATGCACAATTCCCCCGGTGATATTTCGTTAATGAGCCTTTTCTAACTATATAACTCGTAATTACTCCAATAACAACTTGTGTTTTAATTCAATTTCCCCTAAACAAGGGATAAAAACCATAAACAACAATAATAACAACAACAAGCCAGTGCTTGGTTGGTAAATAATTTCTTTTAATGTATAACGAACACTTCTTCTTCTGCTCCTATCTAGCTGTTTTTTGACATTATAGTTATATAGAAGAAAAGTGGCTGCTCGCACAAAACACGTTTTCAAACCTTCAGATTTTGTTTCAAGTATATCTGTTTGTGTCAAATCATCGAGGCACTGATATTATCCTTGATTTTTACACAATTTTAAGTTGCTGTGTTGTTTTCAGATGGCCACCGATAACATCCCAACTGAAGTTCTACGAAGTAAAATAGGTGTCAAGAATCCGTTGCTGCGCAATGCTCTTTCCGAGTTTTTCGGAACGTTTTTGTTATTGGTGAGCTTTATTTTTAATGGGTTTTAAATGGTTCCAAGCTTTAGTTTATTGGTCTCGCTATAGTGATGCAATTCATCTTGTCGCATGAGAAACTCAACACTTGGATAAATGTAAGATCTCCATATAATTGTTTATACTTGTTTATAACAATTTACTCATAATAGATTAATCTTGGATGGGGCTTGGCGATTGCCTTCACAGTCTACTCATGTTCAAAAACATCCGGTATGATTCAACTTCTTTAAAGGTTTAAACAATTTCTTTAAAGGTGGTCATTTCAATCCGGCTGTGTCTTTAGCAATGCTCACCCTCGGCAAGCTCCCATTCAAGGACTTTTTAGTCTACTGCGTTGTTCAAACACTTGGAGCGATTGTTGGCGCAGCAGCTGCTTACGGAATTTATTACGGTTTTTCTCTTTATCACACAAAGCATTCTCTCACTTTCAGATCAATTCCAAAAGTTTTCGGGAAATTATCGAACCATCACTGGCACAAAAGCCACCGCCGCTTGCTTTTGCTCGTACCCGGCATTCCATGTATCGAATACAACTTGCTTCTTTGACCAGGTAATTGTCGAACCGAGTGCAATTTGCTCAACACAATGGAAATAATGATATTACTAGCTGATAACGTTGTGTCTGTTATGTTGTGATGTCATATTTTAGAGAAAACCCTAGAGACCAAACTAGACATGTGAAATGACAACTTTTTATTTTTAGGTTGCTGGAACTGGACTGCTCGTCTTGTTTGTCTGCGTTGTGATTGATAAGCGCAATGGAATCCCGGCAGCTGCTCATCCCTTGCTATTTGGACTTGTTGTCATGATGATCGGTATTAATGAAAGGAGAATAAATTAGTTATTGAAAAAAATAGGAACATCTTTTGGAATGAACTTGGGCTATCCTATCAATCCAGCCCGTGACATTGGTCCACGCATATTCAGTGCTTTCATCTATGGTTCTGCCGTCTTTAGCTACCACAATTATTACTTTTGGATCCCTGTCATTGCCCCATTGGTTGGAGCTGTTCTTGGAGCTTGGCTGTACCACTTCTTCGTTGGTGCTCACATTCCAGAAAACACGGCCGAGAAGACGTACGTTTTGGTTGACGAATCGAACCAGCCGCTCAAATTGAGGTGAATTTTGTAGTCATTATTAATATTTTTGTTCCATTTACAGCAGTGAACCTTAATTGATGAAGAATTTGAAATTATTTCAATGCGGAACACATTCATTAAGTAGTAATTTAACGTTGCATGTTAATATAATCCATTTAATAAATGATTTAATTTAAAAATGTTTTTTATTTACTTAAAATAGAAAAAATAGTAATTAAAGGATGTGGTGGCACACCAAATTAATGTTGTTTTACAGTATAGGTAAACATTTTTACGTTAATTCCTGAGCGGATCATTAAATGCATTAAATCTAGAACAAAATCATGATCATCCTAATAATTTGAAACAAAAAAGTGAACTAAAATTCACAAGGTAAAACAAAATTCACAATAATTTGGAGTGTGGTAGAAATGTTTATTGGTATTATTCACACTTAGATTCAATATATTTAAAATTTATGTTAGGAAAGTATATAACAATACACGTCGAAAGAAAACTAAATTTCTGGCATTTTAAGCGCTAATTTTTATTTTCCACGTAGTAATAACAAATAAGTTTTTACAGTAGTTTAACTAACTTGTCTTTAATATATCTAACAACTGAAATTTAACAAGAAAATTTTCTTAGAAACCTTCTAGAAACGAAATTCTAGAACGTAAGTTAAGTTTTATCGCGAATGATGAGACCAGACTACTAGAAATATGTTTATTTTTTTAATGAGAAAAAATATAGAATTAATTTTGTAATTTTTATAGATTAAACTCTAAAATGTTCATTTTTTAGGTTATTTCCTTTAATTACGGTTTTCCTCGTAAACACACAAATTCAATTTTTTGTCGAACTCAAAAATGTATTTGCAATTATTTCGATCAAATAATATACCTCAGGAACTCTAATCGAAATGAGAAAAAATAACCTCAGTTAATGTGCTTAAAACTAGTTTTCTAGAAAAACATTATACTTGAAAGATATCTTTACTCAAATCTAGGAAATTTTCAGTTTAGATTATTTACGTGAATGTTAGCTAGACAAGGTTAAACATGAGAATATAGCTATTTTGAATTGACGTGCTCTTTTATAATTAAAAACTAAATTCAAAGAAATGTTTTCTGCTGAAAGAACGTAACAACTAGAGCAAATGGAAAACCAATAGTTTGTAGAATAATTCCTTAATAGATTTCAATCATCCAGATATATAGTAACTGTCTGAGCGCTTACTATATATTGAACTATAAAAAACGTTACACGTGAACGAGAACTGGTTTTGTAAGATAAGTGGGCCCTTTGATGTTTTCTAATGTAATGCTCTACTGGCACAATATTCTAAGCGAAGTCCTCTAAGAACCTCATGTGTTAGTAAATTTGAGCACATTGGAGTTTAAAATTTCATAATAATCGTAGGCTTATTTAGGTTTTCTTATAAATCATTAAGATTGAAAGTATTAAGTTTAATACAATTTTATAAATGCGGGTTGAAACATTTATGTGCACACCTGAAATGATAAAATTGTAATTTCAATAGGTTTGTAGTAGAACTTTAAACTAGAAAAATTTCAATAATTATTTTTTAAATCTAAATTTTATATTATATATATCAAACTTTTATCAAACTGAGTGCATTGAAGTGTTTAAGCAACGATAACGTCATTTTTCTGATAAATGCTCGTCTCGCCTGATATGATGTCATTTTTAACCAACACTCATGAGACTAAACTAACACAAAGTGAAGAAAATAATAAAATACATTTTTGGGTAACTAGAATGATTTTCTCAGCTTTTCTTGATGAGCATAAACAAATGAACCAAAGGATGACTAATTAGTCTTCTTTTAAAGGTGTAGTTTTAATATAATTAAACAAGCAAGACATGTTGAATATTTTCGCATATCTTGTTACAAGCTGTTAAATGCGAACATCGCATAACCTGCCGCCATAAAAAAGTATCCATTGGTGGATTATAAACATTTTTTGATGCAATTTCTCTGATTGAAAATCAGAACTCGATATTTATTGCCTTTCGCTCAATATTGGATAAGGTGGAAAATTAATTCAAACCTATTCTATTTCCTTAATGCTCAGGTATTTTCAATTGAGAGCAAGAAAATGATAATAAACTGCATAAAGTAAAATGTTGTTGAAGATGAATATATAGTAGTGATTATTACTAACCAAATAAATTGATTCTCATGTCTCATTTCACGAAAATATAAACCTGCGAGAGAGAATTTCGAGATGGAGAGCGTTTAAGGTAAATTACGTTTCAATCACTGGTGAATCCGAACGCAAATCTTAAAAACATCTATTTTAAGTATTCAGAATCAACAAATTACAAATGACAATTATTATTTTCCAACTTTTAAATGAGTATTAAAAATTGACACTTCCTTACGGACTATTTTTCCTTCACAGGGATACTAAATCTCCATTCAAACTGAAATTCTACATCTGAGTGAGTACATTTTATAAAAAAAAGAGATCAAAGTTCTTCTATGTAACTGTTATAGCTATAATAATTTATAAGGGAAGTTTCATCTCTGTAAGCTCTTTCATTTCAAATAAACTGTTCAATTTGTGAGAACGTATTCTAGTATTTTAATATTCCGATAACATTAAACATGTAATATCAAGTATATATTAGACACTAACTAGGTCCATCCAAATATTATCGCTTTAATTCAGGTGGGCGACTTACCTTCACCTCGGCTGTAATTTTTTATCTAATTTTCAGTTTTTTTAAAATATTTTGCTTTTGTACTTCACGCTACGTTTTCTTAATAAATAGGTTATTTATCTCCTAATAATTGTTATAATATAATTCTCTGAGTAAATATATTGTTTCAATATCGAAAAAAAACAGCAGACAAATGAAAATTGCACGCCAGCTGGAAGTTACGATTTTCGAATTTTTAAGCGTATCTGAAAAATTTTCCGTCTTTTCAATAAAACATTGATTAAATCGATTTAGTCGTTCCTTAAACTATCTATAATACTAATATATTTATAAACAGTAGACCACAATTTCCTTCAGTAGGCTCCTTTAAGACAATTTGCTCATTAATCTAATTCTTGATAAATATATTTAACAAAAGATTCTTAATCTTAATCACAGTTACAATTAATAAAATAATTAGATAATTAGATTAATATACATCACTTGTAAATGTTTATTTTAACGTTTTTTTCTTGAAATTAACAAAAAGTCATTATCAGTTAAAAACGTTAACAGTTATCATTAACCAATAGATAAGAACCCTGCATAAAAGCAGAGGTTGCAGATCAAATTTTAAGAGCAAAATGATAAAGCTTCTTTTCCTTTCTAGTTTATTCATCGCGTGTCTTGCTTCGTGTCCCTCAGGAACGTCGAATCACAATGGAATGTATGAATTTCATAAATTCTACAGAAATTTAAATTAATCTTGTAGGTGTTATGCCTACCTGGGAGCAGATTTTGACCGAAACACTTCATTGACATTGTGCCAACAAACGTATGGTTATTATGCTCAATTAGTGGAACCGAAAGACACCTACGAGAACAACTACGTGACAACATTGGTTCAATGTAAGAATAATTTCACTAGTTAATAATTAGATTAAATATTTTTTATTTTAAGCGCATGCTACCTATCATACTTGGCTCGAGTTTACAGCCAATGGTGTTTACTTTGTCGATGGTAATGGCAACACGCCAAAGTTCACAAAGTTTGCCGTAGGTGAGTAGGAAAGATTATAATTATATCAATTTGCACTCCGGAGCCAAATTGTTTTTTCATTGCTCTCATGTTAAACTGGAAAATAGCAAAAATACAGAAGAGAGAATGTTTCGTTGCACTCTTTGTGTATTTCGCTCACTGTTTAGCACTGTTTGACTGCGGAGTGTTTTTGCAAAGGAACACACTTAGTTTGCGTAGCTGTTATATTCTAAAGAAACTTGTCATACTAATGCATTCATAAAACATTTAAATTCCAGGAGAACCATATAGCGTAGAAGTTGGATACTGTTTGACAATTGGATTGAACGGCTACTGGTATTCACAACCATGCAGAGAATCACATAGCGCTCTTTGTCAATTTCCCTCAAATCCAAAGCCCACTAAACCCCCTGTGCCAACCACAACCGTGCCGACTCCACGATATCCATCTTGTGTTCAGAAATATTTAAGTAATTATTTTCTTTATATTAAATAATTTTAACTAATTTTAATTAGATGTTGTCCCATGCAAGAGTGGCTGGGAATACTATCCACCAACATGCTCTTGTTATAGGGTTGGTTAATAGCAAGTTGCTATTTATATTGGGTTTTTCAGATAATCACAAATACAACCTACTATAATGCTATGAACACATGTCGCGCTTATGGAGCAAGACTTGCTTCTGTGCACAATTCTGGACAAGCAGCATTTATTGCCTGTAAATTTTGATTGTTCGAAGCTATGTTTAAAGCAATTTTTAAGCATTGGCCAAATATTCAAACTCCTATTGGATTGCAACTGGAACAGGAAGGGATAATGTCATTGTTGGCTTAACGTTCGATGATGAACAGCAGAGGTTCCAATGGGATGACCTATCACCTGTTGACTATACCGCCGGATTTGCACCAGATGAGCCAATGAGAATTGGACAAGGCCAGGTAATAAATGAAAATAAGAGGATATATTTAAACAATTATTTAGATTATTTTGAACAGTCCATCCGGATACGCGACGTACATGAGAGTGTTTGACTGCAGTTATCAAACATGTCGCTATGCAGCATGTGTTTATTATGCATACTGATAATTTAATTTAAATTGAACAAAATTAAACATTAAAAAACAATTGATGCGTAATAAAAAATTATAAAAACACAACGTACGAGATCAATCACAGAGAAAATTGTCATAAATCATGGAATTGGTTAAATCATAATAAAAACAACAAAGTCACTAATTGAAAACCAAATAGAAACTCCAATACGCAACATTAAACAGAAAGAAGACAACTGGAAAAACAATACGGCATCTTTCGTCTATCCTTTGTGCAACTCGTCGGCCGCGCAGATTTCGGAGAGCTCTCGTCCAATTGAAAGCTCGTCGCGAGACGTCAACCGTCTGCAATTACGTGTTGTTATCAGCGAAATATTTTATTCTCAAAATAAGATGTCTAAATTAATGCAGAAAGCGAATGCAAATCGAAACGCGGAAATAAAAAGGTGCTCAAAGCGTCAACTCACAGCGTGACGCATGCTCGCTACCTGCTGTCGTATACGTGACAACGAAGCTTTCGAACGTTTTCTCTTCATTCGATCGGTGCCGATAAAGTATCTGTGAATTCTTTGAATTTCACTATTGAGAAATTATATATGTCACCTGGTCCCATTTGAAGTAACATCACTGGTTTGATTTAAAGACCTCAAACGTGGTTCATCATTATTGAGCATGTTTAAGGCGATATGCTGCTCACCATCGCCTCGAATTGTCATATCTTCTTCTTCATTCTAAATATATAAAGGATTATCTTTCATCATTGTTTTTAGCTTGAGCACATGCATTTCTTTTAAAAGCAAACAAGCACAATTATTGAATACTTTTCAAGAAAATCTGTAGGAGCTAATGACTTTATAATGTGCCTAGTTAGTGTTAGTGTGGGTAAATCAGTAGTTGTCGGTGAAACCAAATATATTCAAAAAGCAACTAAAATCAAATAAAATCAATGCAAATCAAGCATTAAGTTGGCTGAGTAAAGAGCGTTTATTGAAAAAGTAGTAGTGCTGAAATTCCAATTTTTAGTAGAAATGCAACAATACACAAACAGCATAACATACAAGCGTTGCCACTTTCCGCACCAAATCGTCAATATCCCGCGCGGCTCCGAACAGCGTCGAGAGAGCCGTGTCGACAATCAATGATGGTTGCGTCTCGCCGCGCAGTAATTCCAAGTTTTTCGCGTAATGACAAATTGTGAACTCGATCATTACACCAAATACAAATGCCTAAAGGGTTTTTGTTTATTTCACGTAAGAGATTATGTTTCGAAGGTGCTCTTACCATGCATGATCCCATCCACACATCGATTGCTTTCATGTAACTCACTGAAAATTGGTCGTTTCGTATATAAGAAAGATTAAAAGGCCATATTGAATTATTTGAAGGTTACAAAGGTTAAATAATTTTTGAAATATTTTAAGATTTATTAGAAAAATTTGTATTTTATAATAATATTTAAATTTGAGTAAAATAAATAAATTTTGTATGAATTGTTAATCAGGTAAAAACAAAACATTTAATATTTTTCTATGAATTATCGTTAAGTCTTTATTAAAGCAGATTCCTAAAAAGGCTTATTGCACCATTTTACAGCCACTCTTATTATTAAAGTGTCAAAACAATGAAAATTAAATCGATAAATGCGAATTATGCTTTTATACTTTTTACGTGCACGTTACAGAAACCTAGCTTACACCAATTAACCAGATTTTCCTTAAACTCTCTAAAAGTATTACATTCTCCACAAAATGTTAGATTTGAGCTCATTTT
The DNA here is from genome assembly GCA_963931815.1 of Caenorhabditis plicata. Lineage (NCBI taxonomy): Eukaryota > Metazoa > Nematoda > Chromadorea > Rhabditida > Rhabditidae > Caenorhabditis > Caenorhabditis plicata. Next base: position 17,268,980 of record OZ007493.1, read on the forward strand.
CTGAGCTTGTTTTTTTAAGAATCCCAGTTTGTCTCTTTGTCTCAAACGAGACGAAAACTGCTTCACTTCATGTTCCTTTAAGTAATTTATCCAATTTGTGAAATGAATTAAATTTAAAAAAAAAACTTAAAATATACATTAATTTTTTTAATTCTACGTATAAAAATAAGGTTATTCACAAAAAACCATATATAACTTACCTTCTGGTAAAGCAAGCTTTACGGCGTTTGCCTGTGTCGAAATTGTCAAAAGAGTGGTGATGCTTAATGACACACGAGCTGGCGCGGAATCTATTTCTAGCCAGAAGTTAAACCTAAAATAATAAACAAACACTATTATCCAATAAAGTTCCAAACCATGAAATGACTACAATTAATGCAGTCGGCACGTAAGTTTGCATTACGTGATGCATCATTTCACGTTCCACGTAGAAAATCGCTGTCATACAGCTCCATTCTCCTACAAGTTATGTAAATCATATATTGGCCGCAATTGCATGTCTACCTGTGGCATAGGTTCCATTGCAATATCCCGTCTTAATGTTTTTCAAAGTCATATCAGGCATAGTGATGTCAAGGTTGCGGTCGATTGCGGGTACGTCGGGTTTGTCGGACCAAAATAGTTGAAGAACAGTCATTGGATAAGCATCTTCAAGAAATTTGTTTTGTAATTATAGTTTGTGAGTGCGTGAATTCTTACAAGATAATATTCGTAGAGCACACTCCTGGGAATCAAGCGGATATTTCCATAGGTCCATGTTACATGAACTAACCTGAAACGTTTCGTGGGATTTAATGAAAGTTTTCTAGCGAAAATTCCAATTATAACTTCAACAGGTCTAATTGAATAGAGAAGAAGAGATACTTAATTAGAGAGCTTAACACGAATGCTCTAGAATACTATTATACTTAAAAGATTTATTTGGATAGATCTAGTTAATTGACCGGAAAATCAGTCTAATCTATTTACGTGAAAATTAGAAACACAGAATTAAACTTGGTAATATTTTTATTTTTAATTGACGTGCTAATTTTTTGTTTAGAAGCTTTTAGAATGAAAAAATAACTGTAATAGATTTAAGATTCTAATAAGATTCTAAAAGATTCTAAAACGTTATTGTTGAGATTTAAAAAAGAAACAAAGTAAAATTTATATAGTAATTGAACAATTACAGTTTCATAGCTTCAAAAACCTAATAATCATAATTTAAAATATGAAATATTGAATATCTTAAAAACGGAAATAAATTTGACTATTTCGAATAGGCTTAAAAGGTTATTACACTTATACCTATTTCCTCTCACATTTTAACGAATCTGCCGATATTCTTGCAAAGTTACCGAACAAAGTCAACAATGAAAGTATTTTCATGAAAATGGTCTGATGTGGCACAAAAATGCCACCGATGGTACTATATAAGCCTTACACGTTTTATTGTTAATGGCTTAGTAATTAATTTTTTCCATGGCTAATGTTTTTATTATTCTCAATAAAGTATAACATATATTCCGCTCAACTGCTATTCGACAGGGTCATCCAAAAATGTAGATTTTCCAAAATTTAACATAATCTTACTAATTTCTCGGTTGACTTTTCTGAATATTTTTAATTGTCAGTTGATTAATTCATATCAAACGATAAAATTAAAAAAAAATATATATATATAAATAGGATGAACTACTGTGTTAAATTAGACCACCATTTTAATATATCAGGTGGCGTTGTATATATATATTATATATTTTTACATGTAAAATTGTATATCTTTTAAATCTTTTGAAGTTCAGCCTATTCCCAGATGCACAAAAATGAAGATTTTTATATATTTAAATGAGAATTATAAAATTACACTATATAAAAATATTTTCAGAATAACTTTTACGTTGACAAGCTACAGAGAAAAATGCTTATTTTACTGCCTAACTATAAATGTTTTCTGAGCTCTCAATTCAAAATATCATTTGGACTACAGTATAAAGAAAATTTTTAAATTTTTTAACCAAATTATTAATTTAGTCTATATAAAAAACAAAAATTCTTCTGGTAAAAAGGATTTTTCAGAACTATATTTTTATATAAAAAATTAAATTTAGATAACTTACTATAGATATTCGAGCATCATACCAAACTCTGCCATCCGGATACACCCATACAAGAAAATTATCATCCGTTATATCCTAAAATTACATTTTATTTATTAACAACTATATATTGTACATTTCAGAGATCGATGCCTAATGGAAGAGCAAAAAAATAAGAAAACAATGATGGTCTCGTTTGGGCAAAGGACTTATCATCTATTCCTCTTCAATGTATGTTATCCATCATTGATGAGATACAAAAGAGTCCAAATTAGAACCTCATTTTAAACAATTTTTTCCTCTTTTCCTCTTCCAGTAGGCACCGATATCTGACAAAAAAAGGGTAATATATATGTTTAATTTTTCATGAATTAAATTCATAATTTGTGCTTTAATCGACACTTATCATCAAAATTTTCGTGTTTAAATCATTATTAATTCATACCTGAAAAGCGGCCGAACGAGCATTAGCAAAGTAAACATCCGGATGCCACATCATTTTAAACACATTAATATCTTTGACAAGAATAGGAGCGGTGGCATTATGCGCGAGCCGATGATCGTACCATTCTTCTTGAAAATAGACATCCAAATGATAATCCATGGTTTGGGCGCCTAACATATCAAAAGTCAATTTTGAATATATTTCAGTTTATTACTAAAAGAGCTCATTCCCTCAATAAACATCGATAGTGTCACATTTGTAGGAACTCCTGAATGCAAATAAATTAACTTAAAGTACAAGGAAAAGGGCATTTTTTAAAAATTGATTTTAGTAGATAAAAACGACAAATAATTATTTTCCGGTGCATTAAAGTTGTGGTGACAACACAACAAATATTATTTAAATCATCTAATCTAAGAAAAGCGTAATAGGACACAATATATATGTACTGTTTGAGTTTTAAGGCAAATATGAATATCGTGTTCTACTTCTGAATGGGATGAGCATTAATCACAATGTATAAATAAAAGTTTCCTTGGAAAGATATATAAAATAGGTGCAGCAACATATTCGGTAATTATTGCTCATCCATTATTTGGCTCGGCAAAAAACTATTCGTGAATATATTGTTATTACTCATTAGATAGAAAACCGTTTTGATAGTTAATAATTAAAGAAAAAAGCAACAATAGTTAAGAAGATAAGCCAAGAGCACTCATCATACCTGAGCCGTGTACTTGAATATACTCTAAAATAAACGAATTTTAAAATGATATTGTGTTTCGTTATCGAGCAAAAAAAGCCTAATAAAATTTTAGGCAAAAATAGTCACAGCTTGATTACTGTGGATAAAGATGTCAACAGAAAGCACAAGTTAGTAAACAAGTGTAAAATGGAGGGAAAAACATATTGAGCAATTTGAACTCACCGTCATATTGGGTCGGCGTTGCAAACTTATTGTACATTGTCTCATTTTTTAATTTATCCAAGAACGCTTTCGTGAGCGGTATAAATGCCAAATCGGCACACGTGTGAATATCAATGAGGTAGATATGAAATAATAATAGCAAATGGCCCAACAGCTGAGCCATTGCTCAATTATTGTATATTTGATATAATAATGAGTAAAAGTATGAAGGAAACGAATTAGTACGTCTTCTATTTGTATTTATTTGTTTTCCTTTGCTGAATCGTTTTCGTTGTTCTCTTTTCTTATTTCCGTTATTGTTCGATATCTTTTAAATCTTCATGACTTGAAACGGCGTTTCTGAAATTTACCTATTGCAATAAATCAAAATAATCATTTTATTTGGAAATAATGTAAAAGTAAATAAGCTCAATTTAAAGAGATTTGACGAAACATAAAAAAGAAACAAAAATTTAATAAATTAAGGAAAGAATCTGGTGTTGAGAATGTTTGTATTTGATATCATCCACATTTGAGTCTCAATTTTCATTATTTCGAACCAAGTTTCATTTTCTTTTTATTCGCATATTTTTTGCGAAATCGAACCAAAATGAGCCAGCGGAGCAACTTTAAGATAACTAATAAAAACAAAAAAATCTGAAATGTAAGCAAAATACTCAATAACCTATATTTATGGAAATTCAAAAACAGAGTTCATCGTGTCAGAAAAGTAGTGATACTGAGTGAAGACAAGATATGCACAATGGAACCAAATCTCATTTAAATCGGGTTCTTGAATTCTTCGTGTCGATAGAACAAATTAAATGAGAAGGGATAATTCCACAGATTTGCACTTCATCTTATATATTTAAATTGTTTGAAATATCTCGATTTTTGTTTGTTTATGCATGTGAGCCTTTTTTTGAACTCTACAGTTAATTCAATGTTTATAATAATTATTTTAATAAACATTATTGAATTTAAAACAAAATTGAATAAATTCGAAGAGAAAAAACAATGAAATGAACTATCGCAGTAACATTAAGATACAATAAATGAATGTATTGTTTAAATGTTTAAATTGGAATGAAAATGAGAAACACATGGATAATATGTATTAAAACATTATTTCACTGAACAACATTTATCACGCACTAATCCGAAGTTGATTTTTTGATATTCTTCTATAAGTCAGTAATCAATTTATAACAATAAAACGCGTTTATTTAGAGCTCTTTTTTGTAATTTTTCAAAAAAATAAATATTGGCGAGCATTTTGACCATGTGCGGAACAATATCATTAAATCAAGAGACATCACATCTTCACGCCGTTTATTCGAAACAAAAACGTGGACTAATAAAATTTACGAAACAATTCACAGTGATTTGGTGTGTGACCGTAATCACCAGAAATAATGATTTGCCAATTTTCAAGAGCTCCTTTTCAAAAATTTTAACAGTATACTCTAACTGCAAAATATATCAATTCCTATTTTCATATTAAATCATTAAAATGTGCAAGTTTTTCTTTAAAAAATATTAATCTCATTCATAACATTTTTGCCCAATAATATTAACCAAAAATCTACTAGAGTGACTCTTTAAAGTAGATTTCTCAACTACTGCATTATTTAGAGTGTTTTTCAATAAAATTCTTCTCTACTCGGAGCCCTAAAACTGTGATAATATTACTCCGGGGTTTTAAGAAATTATTTAACCTAAGAAGACCATTCGAAAATTTTGATTTGACGAGATAAAATTATGTTTTATTAGATGGTAAATAAACAATTTTAATTATTTTTTACTAAATTCATGTGCTTTTTTTTTAATTGTTTGGGTAGAATCCAAGTTGTAAAATTTAGAACAACAGGGTTAAATTTTGGAACGACAGGGACATTTGTCTGAAAATTTTAGATTAATTCCTGTCTAAGATTAGATCAAAGGTCTTAATTACAGTAATGATATATTCAAATTATTTGGGTAGAATCCAAGTTGTAAAATTTAGAACAACAGGGTTAAATTTTGGAACGACAGGGACATTTGTCTGAAAATTTTAGATTAATTCCTGTCTAAGATTAGATCAAAGGTCTTAATTACAGTAATGATATATTTAAATTATTTGGGTAGAATCCAAGTTGTTAAATTTAGAACAACAGGGTTAAATTTTGGAACGACAGGGACATTTCTCTGAAATTTTTAGATTAATTCCTGTCTAAGATTAGATCAAAGGTCTTAATTACAGTAATGATATATTCAAATTATTTGGGTAGAATCCAAGATGTCAAATTTAGAACAACAGGGTTAAATTTTGGAACGACAGGGACATTTGTCTGAAATTTTTAGATTAATTCCGGTCCGTGAAAAAATATAAACCAAATCACTTTTTGCCAATTATTAAAAATGTATCCCTTTGATGAGTAGTGTTACTGTAAATGTGACTTTTTAACAAACCGAATCATCTTTCTTGCCAAATTTATAATAGATCACGACTCAATGTTGGAATAAAATATAAGGAATATGCTTAACAAGCACAATATGACATTATAATATAACAAATACTAAGTGTATAGAAATCGTAAAATGTATTCAATTTTACATTATCGATAATAATGTAACATATAATTATTTATAATTATACTACAAGTCAGGTATTTATGGTTACTTGGCTACAACCGAGTTCAAATCTCAATACCGAATTGATTGTTTAATCCTTTGCTCAACTCTGTGCACGATTTATAACAATACATTCGATACTATGAACTGCAGAAATTACTATTCAAATATCAAAATCCAAATTAATCCATCAACGACTTGATAATCTCTTCATTAAATGAAATTGAATATTAAAAATAATTAAAATAGCTACAGTAATCTGAATTAGTAGAAATAAATATTTCAAACTAATTATTAGTATAACCTATCCGCATTCAAATTTCAACGCAAGTGGCCCACTGTGTAGTTACTAGTGGTGTGCACGGCAATAAAATGAGCTCAGTGAACGTGCTAAAATCTAAATTTTTAGAAAGATATTTATATTTCAAATAGTTGAAGACCTTGTTAAATTGTAGAAAAAAAATTATTTGTTAAAAATTCGCAAAAGTTTCAGAAAAGCCAAAGCATGGGAAAATAGTTTTTCCTATTTTATTAATAAGGAAGGAATCGTAAAGGTAATAAAAGTCGAGGCAGAAAAGAGAAAAACAAATATTTTGTTATGATTGCAAACGGGCCCTGCGGTTATCAATTTCTATGGGTATGGTTCATTAAACTCAACTTATTTTTTATGTGGTAAAAGTTATCTCGCAATGAAGGGAGATCCTAAAAAATCGCTTTGGTTACGGTAATCGATGTCTATGGGCGAAATACTGAATTCCTTATTCCAACCATTTTTCGATCCCGAGTTCCGGACTCCGAAATTCAAAAACTCCCATTCTACTCATTTCTGATATCTACTGTATTGTGGATTGAAGGTTATAATCTTTAAAAAAACATTATTTTACTTACATGTCGAATTAAATATCCATTGATGATATCATTGCTTCTCTAACAAAACCCTAACCTCAAAATTATTTATAAAATATTTTTAGCTATAGTCGTCGCCAAATGCGATTACCACCGCAAAATGTGGCGCACTTTCTTAAATATTATTTTTTCATTTAATTTTGATGATTATTTTCTTGTTTAGGCTCGTTCTATACTGTTTTTGCTTAAATAAATTGAAGAATATGTTTTAGATGTTGTTTCAATCTTGTAATTAATGTGGAAAATAATAATAATCATAAAAATTAGATGAAAAATAATATTTAAAAAAGTGCGCCACACTTTGCGGCGGTAATCGCATTTGGCGACGACTATATATTAAGTTTCTTTAAATATTTTAAATAACTTTTTTAAAGTCCAACATAATGAAAATAGAAGTCGAATGCGTTCAACGATTATCTGTGAAAAATGTCACACCAAATAAAAGAAAACATTTTACAGTATAAATTTTATATTTTGCACGTTTAAAAAAATATCATTTAACTTTTCACGAATTTATTAATGAAAATTTGAAATCACATAAGAATAGGTTTTTTTATGTTTATGAGTAACCATTGGCGTGCAACTTAGTGATAATAAATATCACTAAAACGTATGTTTTTGTTAAGTTCCACGTTCAATGGGAAAATAAAATAAACAAATAAATTTCAAACTATCTCGTCTACAGTATCCCAAACCCCAATGAGAAAACTGAATCAAAATGTTTAGAAAATGGAGTAGAAATTTTAATTCGTAAAATAAAATCTTCTAATTTGCATAAATAGTTTATTTCAAATAAATCAAAGAAAAGTAGAGAAACAAAATGAGACTAAACATACTCTCAAAATAACATTCGATTTTATAAACAATCTATATTCCGGCGCAAAGTTCATTCATTGCTGGCAGGATTAAAAATGCACATTTAAAATTTGATAATTTTTGGCGAAGAAACGGTCACGTCATCCAAAAATTCTCAATTTTAAGTAGTAGACTCAAGTTCTTTAGAAAAGCACGAGCACAAAAAATGAATTTCATTATTATTTTAAAGATTTCATTCAAAAGCATTTTTGCATGACAATGCAAACGATTTAAAGAAGAAAAAGTTCAATACACATAAATACAAATGGCATCCGATTTCATATTATCCTTTCTTTCCTTATAGTTGCATATTAAAGAAATCATTTGATATGAGTTCAAACGATTCTATTATACGAAATGTGCATTTTTTGAAATTGCATAATTTTGAGTTAAATGATAGGATTAAATAAACAATACTAGAACCTATCTAGAAAGCCAAAATATAGTAATAATTATATATAATTTAAGTAATTACATATTTTAAGAATAGTTTTTTCTGGTCAGGCTCGTGAGTATTACGGTGTCTATAATTATAAATGAAAGTTGACGACACTGCATTTTAATCAAGATCTAACTATTAGAGTGGAATTGAGCTTTGTTCTGAAAATTTCACATTTTTGTAATAAGTAAGGAAATCGATAAAAATGGAAATAAATAAATAAATAAATAAACTATTATTAAAAAGCTGGCTCAAAATATCTCACCCGACGCCCGACATGTATTGTATATGTTTGATATAATTGGTTTAAAATGAAATATGCCATTTGGGGATGCGACGGATGCTCGGAGAGCTCACATATGTAAATATAGATCTCATCTACATTGAATGATTAAAATACACAAAACATTATGGGCTTGTATTTTTTTTTTTTTAAATAGACTTGATATAATAAATCTCTCTATTTATGAAATAATAAGGAACAATGCGATTTGTTATTTTCATCTCATTTAAAATGAATGTTAACTTGATTTACTAAAATTAGTCCACAATTTGATTATTATTTAATAAAAGGAAATAAAACTAGAAAATAAAAAAATCAGTAAAATTATAAGGATATAAATTCTGTTTATCGATAGTTTTCCTCAGACAGACATTATGACACGATTTTAAACTTTTTTCCTTCTTTTATATCTATGAGACAACTTATATATGAATGAAAGTTGCTGGAATCACTCAAAAATTAATTTTTAACGACATAACACTTTATTTATTTATTTTTTGCGTTTCGAAAATATGTAATAGGAATACTGAAGCATACGGTAGATTGGAATAAAGCCATGGATAATTTAAAGTCAAATCTAAAAAGTCTAAAAAATCTATTCTTGGAGCAACAATCGTGCACATTTAAAGTCTCATCTTATCGTGCAAACATAATTGCTTTCGGAATTTCGAAATGCAAAATAAAGTGAACCATTTACTTATAGTTGAATACAACAGCAGACATATTTTGAAAAAGTGGACCCGACTGAAGGAATTGTTGGTTTTTGGTGTCTGCTCAAGGATTGCATCCAAGTGGACCATTTGGCATTTCGAGCAAAAAATAGTTTATTCAATGAGTTCACACCAAAGCCACTTAAAATAAATATTAATGTTGCAAACATTTCATATTCGTGTTTATTATTAAATAAATGATAAGAAGAATGCACATGAAAGAATTGAATCCAATGTTGCTCATCAGAAATAAAATTTTGGAAAAAAAGACTGTCTTCCAGAATATTCAGATAATAATAAAAGCTAAACAATATATATATATATATAAGTAATCATAAACCAAACACCGGGAAGAATTACTAATTACTTGCTGAGGAATTTATCATTATTCTGAGTAACACAAAGTCAGGACATAGTAAAACTTGCGAAGGACATTTGGGTTGAATGATTTATTCAAATTTAAACAACTGATGTCATTCTTAATTACGTGAAAGCATCCATTTTAAAGTATGTTTCTTTTTGTTTAGTTGGAGTAAGAAAGGAAATATTCATTAAAAATTTTAAGATTTCGTATTATTAAACCATATTTTGATTATTCTCACAGGAATATTTATTCATTCAGCCAAAAGGGGAAAAGTGGTACAAAGCAGAATAATGAATAAGAAATGAAATTGTCGAATATATGTGAAATGAACCCTTGATTCTAGTTCATATTAATATGCATGTATTTTCTAGAGAGTAATTGTAAAAAGATACTACTTGAAAATATGAAGAGTAAAAAAAAGCGAACGGCAATTTGACATAATTCAAAACCGTTTAATAAGTTTTATAAGCAGCCGTGATCATCATAAACTGATTGAAGTTTATTTCATAGCTAATTATTAGAGAAAGGACAATTTTAGAAAGTTGAAATAAATTTTTACTCAATTCCTCGTGGATTTTTAAAAGCAATTTTTGGCTGATTTAAGACATAGAACTCATATAACATTATGGCTAAATGAGCCAGTGATTTATGATATCGATATATGTGCTCATGCAGCCCAGATAATTGTTAATTTTATTATAATTTACACGTTGTCCTCTATACGCCAACTTGACCCATCCCCATCCCAGCTCCTTATACGCGTGTAATTCAAGCGTCTAATTTTAGTTTCACATTTTTTGCCAAACAATCGATAGAAAATCGAAGAAAATAGGGTTAACACGTGAAAGTAGACAGGATTTATAATATCAAACTAAAAGACAAACTTTCAGAAAAAAATATCCGGTCTAATCAATTAATAATAGCAGTCCCAATTAATAATAGCAAATTTACTATGTCCTGAATAATTAATTAACAATAAATAATGTTAAAAAAACACAATTTGAACGTCAACTGAAAATTTGGATTTTCGGATATTTGAACGTGTCTGAAAATTTTTACGGCGGCAGTTTTACTAGGCTTGTCTAAAAATACTATCTAAAAATATTCATATTATTGCAAAAAAGTATATTTGAGCACGTTTATTGAGCTCATTTTATTATCATACCAGTTGGCGTGCAATTTGAAGTTGGAACCGTTCCTAATTATGAAACGTCGAGACCAATACTTTCGGGGTAATGTCATATAACGATAATACTATATTCCTACGTAAGTATAACTTTAGTTTTCCACTTAAATTGCGGAAATATCCTTTAAAACTTTTCTTTACCCCCTGATCTTGTGAAAATATTCCTAACATTTACGATTTGTTCTTAATCTTTCAAATATGAAAATCCTCCATTGAAAATTGTAGTCTTGTAAACCACAATTCTATTAAATACAATCCTCCGAAATACATTTCAAACAATTTAAAATTAATGAACAAAATCAAACTTTCAAATACAACTTTAATTCCTACAATACAATGAAAATGGGTAATGATTTAACTGAAATATATATCAAAAAATGAAGGATGAATGGATGATTGGAGAAACTCTCACTAAAAAAAACATTACACGTTAGATATACGAAACCCATTAATTTAATTGTGACATTTGTTTTGAAAAGAAACAATGGAGGTTACATGGGAGCACTAAGAATAACACTATTATTTATTGTTTTATCAGTTTATATCACTTTTTGAGATGTTTAACAGTTGGCCATGGAGCCAAAAATCAATTGATAAATAAGGTTTTTCCTTCAAAAAATGGAGGATAAACTTGATATTTGTTTATCTAAATTAGATTGATCAATAGGTAATAAAATTTGCTTCAAAATGAGTTCCAATGAAATTTTATTCGAGTATCTTAACTCGTTATGTCAAAATTAGCCGTGTTACTTGGTTATTTTAAAAAGTACACTTTAATAGTTTTGACTAATCAAGGCACACCTAACAGCTTATTAATCATTGAATTTTTGTGTTATTAATAAATAGATTTCATTTTCGTAGTAAAAGCTTGATAAACACATATCCCTCATAATATCAGTTTGTGACATACAGTACCTGCTTCAGAACACTAGATCAAATTCGACATTGGTCTACAGTAATACTTGAAGCATTTTATTATTTATTTGAAGCCATATTTTCTAGAACAATGTTTTAAAATTTATTCTATCAACACGTTTGACTTTGTACAATTATTAAAACTATTTGATGGTTCAATACATAAGTTACAGTATACATACAAAATTCCTTATAAATTACATGAGTGTGTCATATATTTTATGCGGCGAGTTATTAATATGCAACGGAGTTGTGCTTTGATACGCAGGTCTGACGAATGCAATATTTCTAAAACTTTACAGGATTAATATTTCGGTTCAATATCGTTTACCTATCGTTGTGTTGTTTGAGTTTTGAATCATTTTCCCGTCGAAGTTGATCGATTAGTTTTGTTTTTTCAGCGAGCTCCTAAATTTGTTAATAATTGAAAGTTTCTTGTGAGAATTGTATTGTATTCGAAGTTCGAAATGGTCAATTTGTTTCAACCATTTGTAAAATATTTTTAAACATTTTAAGTTTGTTTGGTGACACATATATATAGGAATTTGAAATAGGAACTTAGTTACTTTCGTATATTTTTAACTATATTTCTATTATCTAATAATAATATTTTTATAAACTCTAAAGATATTTGGGATGTTTGGATTTTTGCGTTTCGGTACCCTTTTGAAATGTATCGTAAACTAAAATATTCACACATGCCAAATAACTTAGTAAAAACTGAAGCTCAGAAAACTCATTCAATCCTAAAAAAATCGTAAAAATTTGAAGCGTAGGAGATATTTTAAGAAAAACCTCCAATATTGACGAAAAACATAGTTTTAGTTTTTAACCTAGACGGGGTTTTAAATAAAATTCGTTTAACAATTGTAAAATTTTGACGTGTTTACACCATACTTGAACTCGAAATTGAATGGCTAAGTTGGGGGCTCAGAAAAGGTGCTCTTTTTAGAAATTTCGATAAGAAGTACATTTTTTTTAGATAATTTAAGACGGGATAGTAACAGTGACGTGCCAAGCTATATGAAAATAGTACGTATAAATTAGTTGGACACGTTTATATATTGGAAAATATTGATTTAAATTTGGTGTGTACTTGGAATAGGATATCCCTCGCACGCCAAATCGAAATGACTATTTTTCAATATTTAAATGTACATTACTAATTTACACGTATTATTTTCATATATGACAAGTCATTGTTAGTAGCCCATCTTTAACTATCTAAAACCATGCGCTTCTTGCCGAAATTTGCAAAATGAGCATCTTTTCTGAGCTCCCAACTTAACCATTCAATTTGGTGTGCCCTCGCTTTTGAGTTTTATATTTTTTTGGGTGATCTCGGTTATATTTAAAATAGAATGAGATCAATAAACGTGATCAAATCTAACTTTTTGGAAATCTTTTTTTAGGTTGTTTACGGAAAGCTTAGTTAAATTGTCGTGAACAAACATTTTTTTCAATTTTCAGACACGTTTAAAAGTCGTAAAATTTTTATTTCCAGTACCGTATTTAGCACGCCAACTGATTTTTTTTCGATTTTGAAATTCTGAGGACATATTACAGGGTTGACAACCTTAAATGTATATCACAAACTATCCCAGTCTACAAAAAATTCGACGGTAGAATTAATCTGGGCGGTCTCAAATGAGTCGCGGTTTAAACTTCTTCAGTCAGTTGGCGAGTATTTTGACGTTTATTCATGGAAGAAACAGTAGCATTAAATAAAAAAGGAAAACATTAAAGTACAGTAACTTAACTTCTAAACAAAATTGTGAACTAAAATTCACGAAATATTTAGAATATCTTGGTGTTCAATGTAAAATTATAAAATAAGTTAGAACTAGAAATGTCACGTAGCCATTTTACGTGTTTTTGGGGAGAAACTACGGTTTACGATGTTTATAAAAATTAATTTTGATACATCAACGAAATGCATCCATTAGTGGACGTCAATAGCTACTACATCAGGAAAAGACGACTATCCTAATCTATTTAAATTTGCGCAAAAAATTAAATAATACATTCTTTTCGAAAGCATTTGAGAAACCACGAAGACAAAAATGTGTCATCACAAATTGAAAAAAAATGGATGCTCTGTTGAAGAATTTTAACTAATTTTATATTTTAAAGGCAAGTTTCGACATATTTAGCCATTTTACCTCAATTAAAATCTGAAATATTCCCGTGGAGTATTATTATCTAACTAGGGAGGTCATTTTTGCGATCCAAAAGGTTTGGAGCCGAAAATTTGTATAGTGATAGGTGAGGACATTTTATTAGTGCACACAAAAATTGTCCTAAATTTGGGGGGGGGGGGGGTTAATTGAGTTAAAGTTTTAAAAATTCATTTGGCCCGCCAAAAAATAAATTTTAGCCGATTAATGAGCCTATTTTATTTCAATAAATGTTTGCGTGGCGTTCATATAGATTTTTGCATTCAAATTCTTTATTTTTCCTTAACCATAAAAAATAAAATAAACTGTTATTCATTTTTTCTACAATTTTGTTTACAACTATCATTTGTTTCCAAGAATGATTTACAAAATATTTTCTAACTCTACTGGTAATTAAGACTCAACAAGTTGAAGGAGACCGTTATTTTATAATTTCGGTGTTGAGTGTCCTATTTCCACTATATTCTAATCATCATTTCATGGTTATAAAAATGAATTTGAAAAAATCATTGAAATCAATTATTTCCTTTAAATAGTTACCCAACCACATACTTGATTTAATCGTTGATTTTGCCTGTGCAGCCATACTAGTTTATCATCAGTTGGACTTTCCGTATTTGTAGCGCTCTTCTATGAATTTGAATTCTTGAATTGCTTACTCGATAAAATTTACTTGTTTATTATGAATCGGGAATCCTTTATCGCTTGTTTCCATCAATGTTGCAATTCGCCTATTGAGTTCGGTTATATTTGCTCGAAGAAAGTTTAGCTTTTGCTCGTGTACCGAAGAATCCTTTACAAAAAGTATGTTATCACTATTTTATGATGTCAAACCAGTGAAACGCTGCCACTTTGCAGTAATCTCGCTTTTTTCTGCAGTGACTCCAATCTTTCTTTATACCAGTCAGTTAATTTTAACGCCTGATCATGACCCCGTTTGAGCATGTCAGCCTCCTCTGATTGAAAGTATTCTAGTCTTGCCTAAATATACCAAGAATTAATAATCCCTTCATTGTTATTGACGACTATACTATTCAAATATTCGTTTTAATTATAAACAACTGCTACAAAACTACTGTATAAGTTATTAATTAGCGTCTAATATGGTTGGTCCCTTGAGACGTAATAATCTATACAGATTTAGCTTTAATTGTTATTGAAAACATGTTTTATAATTCTCGTAATCGATTGGACTCAAATAAGTTTGCCTCATTTTGAAGAAAATTCGAGGTGTTTGAATATAATTTTGAAGATGAATTGAAAATTTCTGTGTTCAATTTATTCAAGTCATCGAAGGCAATCATGGAAACTACAATCAAAACTTATTCCGGGGCGCGACACTTTTTAGAAAAACGCTCTGCGCTCTCTTGGCTCACGCGCTCTTCGACAACAGGCAAACGAGAAGACGTCGCGCGTTTCATGAGCATATCACGCCCACCGTTTTCAGTTGCTCCTGTTTTAGACCACTCCTACTTTGGGCTAACTAGAAATCGTATAAAATAACCAAATAATCGACACTTGTCCTCATATTATTCAGCATACGTTGTATTGCTCTCACTCTCCGGCTATTCTAGATGAAGAATTATATCGTGATTCTAGCCCTAATTTACTTTTGTTGTATTATTAACGTGAAACTGTTGTGCAATGCTCATCCAGCGCATTATCAAAATGAGGTATCGCTATTGTTCCCTCTATTAGTTATGGTTGAATGTTGTTCAGGCGATAGATGTTGTTTTCCTCAACGATCCCAATGAAGACGATCCAACTGAAGAGGAAGATGGCGATTATTTAGAAAGTAGCATGGGAAAGAGGAGTATCGCCTTAGGTCGAAGTGGTTTTCGGTAATGCGAATGGAATTTCGAAATAACGTGAAATTCTGCTTAAAGGCCAGGGAAGAGAAGTGTCATTGAGCCGCATGTGATTGACTACGTACCAAGTGGATCTGAATTTGTGCAAAAGAGATCCATGGCAATTGGCCGTCTGGGTCTAAGACCAGGTAAACGGTCGATTAGTTTTGGCCGTCTCAATTTCAGGTGTCTCGTCCTTTATATACAGAAAACAACGCAATTTTAGACCAGGTAAAAGATCAATGGCATACGGAAGACAAGGATTCAGGCCGGGAAAGCGCAGCATTGTATATGACTACGTGCCACAATTCTATTAGTACCATAAACAAATAAATGTTTACTAAGTTATCTATAATTAATTTAATGAATAATACTAATAATATTAATATCAATCGTTATTTTTCTCTGTAATAATCATGAAATAATAAAAAAAACTATTTACCACTCGCGCGGAATCCTCGTCATCGAATATAGTGTGACGTCGGCTGTCTGGTGTTACCGAGGACATTACTGAGTTTCGCCATTGCAAGTTCTCCATTCCAGATGATGCTAAAATTTGATAATTAATTGGATTTTCCAACTCTGCCGAAATCAATTAATTGCTTATAGTAATATAGAACGAGCCTAAACGGTATTTTCTATAGGTTAGAAGGACGCTATTTAGACAATCCAAACCATACCTATACTTGTGAACGAGTTAGTGCTCTGTGGCCTACTTCTCACTTGCGGTCGTTGCGAAATTGTTGAAGGTTGATTCGATCTTAATCGCGACTCTTCTTTTGCTGATCGCACGGTGCTCGGCTGACAAACAAATACAATTTTGATTCAATCACTAATTTCATTACTTTCTTATTCCGCAAAACTACAACTGGCTGCTCAAAAAGCATTGAATAATTGGGTGGCGATGGATTGCCACAATTCTGTATAATCTCAAATATCCATGTCACATTTCTAGGGTGTATTTAAGAATGAACTAACGCTTGGCTGCGAGCCATAATGAGACACTTGTGAGTTGAATTCGACTAAAGACGGCGATGAATAGTTTTGGCTCCGCCGATTATATCCATTCGTGCTGATCGAGCGAGGTTGCATATCCCTGCGATTTTGAATTGCGAGGGAAGTTTATTAGATTCTAACTTACCTCATTTGATGTTTTCGGTTTTAAGGTTTTTATTTCAATTCTATATAAGACAGATCTAAAAATAATTCGATTAATAAGGAAAGAAAACGGAAAAATGAAGAAAATATGAAATATTTGAGCAAGTACTCATAAAAATAAGCAATTCTTTAATATTTAAACGTTTTAAAAAGGCTGAAATAGTTTAAAAATTCAGTTTGACTGGATAAAATAAGCATATAAACGATTCCTTAACTAAGCTGCTAATATAAAACTAATATTCTTGTTCACGCAAACCGCAAATGTCGATTTTACAATGTTTAAATTGTTTTACTAAACATTGAGTCGATTTTTAAGATAATTTTGAAGACGATTTATATTATTTTGAGTCAAAAAATTCATTTACTCCAATGGGAAAATTAAGCAGTAGTAGAATAAATATAAAATCTATGTTGTATTGAAACAATTACGTGACATAAGCTACCGTAATTATAAAAATACTAAAATTTTACGTTTTGATGGATATGTTTCATTTAGGTCCCATTTTTATTATTTAATAATATTTAAACTGATCTAATCTCACGCACAAATGCAAAAGGTGTTTTAAAAATAAAAACTGTTTAAAAAGTAAGTTTAAAAAGTAAAAAATATTGCCGTTACAAAACGTCAATATTTGTAATGAAGACCAAGTGCAAATTCAATTAATCTCGTTGATTTTCACGTAACTTTGCATCCAGTTTTACATCTATTTTAGAAGACTTGAAGGAAAATGGTAGAATCGTTTATTTAAGAATCCTATTTTCAATTTTTTTTTCTGCAAATTCAATTGACGTGCAACTATTTTTAAAGAGTATTTTAAGTTTAACACTATAAATGCAACAAATATAAAAGCATTTAGAATAATGAAACTATTAACTGCAATATTATTTACATAGTTCAGAATATACTGATAAAACCAAATTTGCACAAAAATCAAGGTAAACATTGAAAGTTTCATGCATTCGTAAATAACATTTTATTAATGTTTTAATGTTAAAAGACATAAATACAATGTTTCCTTTTATTATTGCGGAATGAAAAGAATCTAGTGAGAAATATTTATTTCAAGAACATGTCATTATTTACAAATGGATAAAAAAGGTGCAATCAATTTTAGTGATTGATTTCAAAACCATATTATTAAAAAAGGGACAAGTAAGATTACTTCATATTACTTGCATAATTAGTCATTTAGATATTATAATACAATTTAATTGAGAGATTTCAATCAAAGTCGAAGTGAAAACATTTAGAACAACACGAATTCGCAATGCAAGTAATAAATATACTCAAATAATTTATTCCATTTTAGCAGATCTTTCCAAATGATTAATCTATTTAGAAGTTAATTTATCAAACACATTGCAATTCCGAAGGCAAAGTTGTTCATTTTAAATAGTAAAACTAAATAATAAACTATTAAATGATTATACTATTGTTTAAATTATTGATAAATTGAAACCAATTAAATATGCATAGAAATAATAATAATTATTATTATTGTGTGATAAGATCTAATGATAAAATGTATCATTTCATATAAATCAAACACAACGGATAACCTGAAGCAGGAAATAAAAGAACAAATTTATTTCACATGCTAAGACAATGGTTTTGAGATCTGTTAGCCAATCGGGGTTAATGATCTCGAGAAATATGATTATATTAACCGAATGCTTTATGTTTTGTTTACAACATTTAGCAGCAGAATAGTGAACCGATTTAATGTGTTTATGGCAAATCTCTTTGAACTATATTGTTTGGGAAACGAGATGCTGCTCGGAAGTTTATTCTAATCTTAACATGGCTTATTGTTTACTCAGGGTTAGACTCATCGTTTGTATATGTAGTGTTATCATGTAATTTACTACTAACTGAACAAGAATATTATTTATCATGAATACCTACACTAGCTGGTAAAAGGAATTTTTCTTTATAGTAGATACTCATCTAAATAACAGTTCGAATCAGGTGTCAAATTCTCAATAATTCACATTATTTATTTTCTTCCTTATTTTTTAAACTGTAAGACGTTAAGATTATAGTAAATTTAAAGAATGTTTAATATATTCCGCTTAATCATATATATTACGGTACTAAAATGGTATAGTAATAAAAATAACTCAATAAACGTTGATCAAATCTAAATTTTTGGGAAGATATTAATATTTTATATAAGATTAAGAAAAGTCTAGTTAAGTGATCGTAAAAATATAGTCGACGCCAAATGCAAAATGTGGCGCACTTTTTTTTAATATTATTTTTTCATTTAATTTTTATGATTATTATTATTTTCCACATTTATTTCACCATTGAAACAACATATAAAACACATTCTTCAATTATTTAAGAAAAAACTGTATAGAACGAGCATAAACATAGAAAACGTTTCTCGATTAATGCTTATACAAATCGTAGTGGTATTAGATTAACTTTTAAGCCTCCATTGAAATCAGTTCGTAGAAAGTTTTTTGTGGCACGTTCTGTGTAATTAAAGATGTAACAGTTTGTCGGAGAATTTGAAAAGAAAGCTACATTCGGCGATTCTGGGGAGTCTTGAAGTTCCTCCTAATTAATTAAGTTTATCAAATAGACAAATATAACTGTTAGCCTTATTTAGTTATTTTATTAGTATTTTTTTTTTCAGATTTATTACTTTTATTTTTTATGAAAATGAAATTGAAACTGTCAATTTCTTCTATTTTTGATTGTATGTTAGGAACAACCTAATAAATGAGAAACAGAGAGGCAGAGATAAAATTTGATATTTAAAACAAAGTATAATTCCACAATATTGTATACAAATTACTTTTGACACATGAGAGCAATCTTAATAAAACTGGTTCAATCAAGATAATACGAGACAAGAGTTGGGAAATATATTACGGTCTAGTTAAGAAAATATATCATTGTCCTTTAATTACAGAAAAATCTTAATATGAATATAATTTTTACCGATATTTTTCGTTACAATATTATCTTTATGCTCTTTTCAACACTTAGATTTCACGTGTCTACCACAGGTAGTTTTAAATAAAAACAAAATATTATCCTTCTCAGAGATCAGTGTCTGATGGAAGAGGAAAACAAAGAGGTTCTCGTTTAGACGTCCACTCTTTTGTGTCTCATCAATGTTTTCTCAAAAAATAGACAACCCAAGAGGAATAGATGGAAAGGTTGATGTCCAAAAAAGACCATCATTTTTTTTCTTATTTTTTCCTCTTCCATTTGGCACCGATCTCGGAAATGTAAAATAAATAAAGAATGTTAAATTCAAAACGTATTTCTAATATTTTCTATTTTAGAACTGGCCATTAACAAAAAAATCAGATTTATAAAAACTAGCATAAAACGATCTATGCGAAATAATATTCAAAAAACTAATTGGGCGAGCCGAATTAATTCAAACCATTTTCACAATAGGTTCGTGCTCGAGTGCTCCGCAAATGCGCTTGGAAACAAGCCGAGAATTATGTTTACACATTTAGATATAAAA
Organism: Caenorhabditis plicata; assembly: GCA_963931815.1. Taxonomy (NCBI): domain Eukaryota; kingdom Metazoa; phylum Nematoda; class Chromadorea; order Rhabditida; family Rhabditidae; genus Caenorhabditis; species Caenorhabditis plicata. The sequence goes on from OZ007493.1 coordinate 17,289,360, forward strand.
CTTGAAGCTCATTCATAATAATAATAATTTCGCAACTGCTCATATAAACAATTGGTAGCAGTGGTGCGTGAATAGTGGACAAACAAAATACAAGACAAAAATAAAACCCAATAACCATAAATGATGTTCACCACAAATCTTTTATTTACATCTGAATATGTATTTTCTAAACAGTACTAATTGAATATATATATACAGGCAAGTATGTATGTTTGTGTTTACGCCGGTGCGTAAAGTGTATGTTAAGAAAACACAATAATACAATGCCACATTGGGATATAGTCGGGAGGCAGTGATGATTGAGTGAAAATAATGTTGAGTGAAATTATTTAATGGAAAACAACAATTGACCCGATAAATGACACAAGAAAAGACGTTTGGAAAAGGCGACGTCATATTCACAATCAAAGCAATTGAACGGCTAATTTAGAATGGTCATATTAACGAATGAGCAGGTGTGCGTTTTAATACCCTTTCACGTATAGTCAGTCCACCACAACATATGTCAGTAGCAATATCAGAATTTTTAATTATTTTATTGAAGGTGGGTGTTCGAGCGTGGACGAAGAATGTTTTACCCCGCTGATTTGGGTAATTTACCTGATGCAATGTACTTAGAATCCCAATTGAAAAGAATAGAAATCCCACTTTTCTACCCCAATGAAATAGCAGTAATTACCGTTTTGTTTCCACGCATTAGTGCGATACAGCTCTACTGTGCTACAAGGAAAACTATATTCGATGCACGTCAAATGAATTCTTAAAAACATGTCTTCAAAAGACTCACTTTAAGGCAAATTAAAAGAATGAGAGATAATTTAAGGAAAGCATGAAAAAATTGGCGTAAAAATAGTTTTAAACTTTGACGGGGAAATTCATAAGACACGTTTAAATATAGTAAAATTTTAATTTTCATTTGGCGTGTCGATGCGTTTAAAACACTTAACAACAGTAATACCTATCTTATAATTGGTTCCAAAATAAAAATAAATTTCAAAATAAATGACCCTCTGTCCACACATTAAAAAGTGGTCCTTTGAGTCACTTTTATTCGATTCTTTACAATAAAGACTTTGCGACACGCCAAATGAAAACTAAATTTTTCGCATTTATAAACGTGCTTTTTGAATTTTCACGTTGCCATAACAAAAAATTTTGCCACATATACACAAATTTAATAAACTTGCCTGAAATTATCAAAAAACCTTGAAATGTTTCATAGAAACCAACAAATGAGCTTGCAGTTTTGAGAGTTCATTTGACATGTTACGGTACATATTTTAAAGCTTCCTTCATTTTTAAAAATCTGTCTCGTCTCTTGCAAATTTCCGAAAATGTGGAAATTTGAAAAAAAAGAATTTCTTTGTTTCACTAGATAGAAGAATTATCAACAAATTAAAGTAGGGCTGCAAATCTTTTATATTTGATCATACTTGCAATATTGACGTGCCTAGCTGGAAATTTGTTATAAAGTCTACTATTTAAAGATCATAATAATAAGGTCTTTATGTAACCATAGAACTTGATTTTATATTGATTTCCATGCTAAAAATAATCATAAACAACTTAGAACCATCCCGAATTTTTCACATGGCAACTAGTTATACGGTATTGCATTTCTAAAAGTTGACATAAACCGGTGGCGTGCTTAAAGTTTCTAAAATTGTAAACTGCTAAATGGACTTCAGGCGAGATTAAAGTATTATTTTTATGAAAAAAAGTTTTTACGTGTAATTTAGAAAAACAAAGTTTACGCAAGTTTGTAAGATCTTCCTCGCACTATAAATATATTAATATTTTTCTTTAGATTTCAGCAGGTATTCTTTAATTGTTTTAATTATGATTCCAACTTTCATGATAAATTTTTATGTGCTCGAAACTTTAAAGAGTCGTTAAAGAGATCATAAGGTGTTAGAAACTGGAATACAATTGGAAAAAATATTAAAAAATATTTTTAATTTCAAACTTCCTATATCCCATAACGATTTTCTCTTTCTCCTTAGTGTGATTAATTTTATTTTTCAAAAGAAGTAAAAATATCATATAAATATCAAATAATTGAAAAAAACCTATAAATTAATTTGTCTTAAAATTAACTCATGCAGCCAACAAAAAATCATCTTGAAACCAAATGATTCAGCATGGCTTAGAAAAGTTAAAAAAATGTATGAAAACATCATCTGAACAATTTTTTTAATAATAATAATAATAATAACCAATGACATCAGATTGAAATGTCATCATATTCGTAATGATTGAAGCATCAAAAGGAAACCGACAATTTCGTCTTTTCACAAGATAATCATTACCAGAAAAGGAAAGGCGCTGAAGATTTTAGAGAGACACACTCAAAACGAATGAATTGGATATGAAATTTAATAAATAAATGGATACAAAAAAATCAACTGTATGAGAATTTAATAAAGCATTGATATCATCGATGAGCACGCTTCCGAAAGATGATTGTTATCATTTCCGGTCAATTATTTCGTATATATATATATATATAATGCAATATATTTCTTGTCAATCGAATTATTGTTTTTAGTTTTGAAAATTTTGATTTAAAGTGCAACTTTTTATTTCTTGTATATATATATATACTATGAAAATCATCTCATTCATTTTACAATTATTTTATTTATTTTATGGTTTGCTGAATATTCCACATAATATTTCGTTTTTCACGTAACATTATTTAAAGTTATTTAAAAGGTTGAATTGGATAAAATATAATTCAAAATAGCTCCTAGATTTAACTATACTAATATATGCCAAAGGAAAATAATGATTTTACTATTTTTAATTTCGCCATAAAATTTTTAGATGAACTTTACAAAAATCTATTCACAACATGTGGTCAGCTTTTCATTAAACTGTTGAAAATATTAATATTTTCTCAAAGTGTTAGATTTGAGCACGTGAGCTTTTTTTGAGCTTAGGATTCCAGCTGGCGAGCAACTGTAACTTTAAAACAAGAAATATTAATTAAAATTGAGTTGTTTTAAACCGAAAAATTTTTAAATTATTACTATAATACGCATTTTTTAGATTTAATCGAAGAATTATTTTCTTATGAAAATTAATGCGATTGTACATAAAATTTTAGAGATTCTTTTTAAAATCTCGAATTTCCGAATTACGATCAAATGGAAATCTTGACAATTCACTGAAATACCCAATTGATTGTTCAAATAATTAATCTCATAGTTGTTAAAATATAATCTGGGTCAATTTGTTTAGAAAATAAATACCCCTCTGCTATGGGTATTTTGACAGCTTTAAGGGTTTGAACCAGATGGGCGGAATGGAAAACATTGAATTTTGGAATCCGATATTCAGAATCAAAAAATGTTCGTAATCCTGAACACTATTCTTCCCGTATCTGGTGTTAACGTTTATATGAAAAGTGCATTTTCGAAATTCGGAATCACATTTGAAAATATGGAATCCGGATTTCGGTACTTCGCCCATATTTTGGTTTGAAGTTTCTTCATACATTCGCACTTTCTAGGTCTGTGATTTGACCTTTCAATGACCATTTAGACTCAATTGCCAAAGATATAAAGGGTAATCGTTTTTTAAAGAATAGTTTGAGACTAGCATACTAAATTTTGAACAGATAAAGTAAGAATTTAGTCCGTTTAAAATTATTTTCAAGTATAATTTAAAGCACGAGAACTGAAATGAGAACAGCGGTATCTCAGTTTAAGCGATTAAGGCTACTATTTCATAAAATTGTTTTTGGTAATGTGTACATGTGGGCAAATCTAGAAAGTTTACGTTTGAATAAATTAATAATTCTTACGTCTAAATCAGTTATCAACGGTGAAACATGGGGATATTTCTATTTTCAATTGGCGTGGTGAAGCCTTATACCCAAAATAGTAAAATAAAAATGATTTGAACAGATAAACACTTTAAGAAGGATCGTTAAGTTATTAAAAATAAAACTTTGTGCTTAAATTAAAGATTGGAAATTTTCCCTCTCGGTCATATCCGGTTCCGATCCCTTGATTTTGTAAAAAATGTTTTTTTTTAAATTTTCCCCTGGACAGACCCTTCATTTTCCTAAATTTTAAAGGACTCTTGATAGTATACCAAAATAATCTATTTAATTTTCGCCACAACTTAAACAAAAACGATTTTTCACTCATCTACTAACGAACTAAATTATTAAAATTATCATTTCAAATATACGAATCCCGCTTCTATCTGAAAGAAGAATTTAATAGACGACATTCAAGAACATGCTCGATTGTCTCGTGCCAATAAGTTTCCGCTGAATTTCAATTCAGCCGATTTTCAGATTGTTATAAATTGAGGAAATGTTCAAAAAACATTTGTTGAAATAAACAACATTTGAAAGTTGCTAGAAGACGTTTCTCGCCTTTTAGTGAATTTCATAAACATGCCATTTGTTCATTTTCAGTCATTTGCAACTGTCCCTTGATAAGCACATACCGAGCAAGAATATATGGCGCCAACTATAATTATTTATTATTTGACTCCATTTGTTTATTTATTTATTTATATAAAATTGTGCTATAAAAATATCAAAGTTGGTTTATATCAAAAAAAAATTGCCACACCGAAAATTGTTATAAATATGGTGATATACTCTTAACATCATTGATGATTTCATTGGTATCTAATTTTTAAAATACTTGGATCGTTAATTGAATCAATAGAAGATCTGTTAATACCTTTAAAAATATTTGTTACACAATTGTTATTTTGAATGTCTTGTTAGTTTACAGTAAACCATGAAAATGTTGTATTTGGTAAATTTGTCTTAATAATAATAAAAACAACCCAGATTCTTCATTGACGTTATCCAGTGCTGTTCAAAATTCAAATAGCCACTCGGAATGATAATGGTATAGTAAATTTAATAGCAGTATTTGATTCGATTTTATTTTAAGGATAAAATGCTGTCTAAAATTTTTCATCAAACGAAAAGTCGACGAAGAAATAGCGAGCCGGTGCCACCAATGCTCCAGACAGGCCGTTTCGAGGTTCGTTGTATTATTAATATTATGTTTATCCCATTTTTGGGCATTTATTATATTTTTCCACAAAATTTTGTATTAATATTTGACGAAAAATCCAAACAATACAATTTTCATAGAAAAGGGCAATTTCTATAAATACCAAAAATAGCAAGTAATCTTTGAACATTGTATATTTATTTTTAATGGATCTTGTGCATGTGGATTATTCTCAAAGGATTTTTTCAAATGTTTGTTTTTGTTTGTTTAATTGTTTAAAAATAATAATATACCTAATAGTTTCGATATTAACGAAGACATTTGCAGTTTTAATAGTAAGACAGATAATCTGTTATTCTCTTTTTTTGTGGAAATGTGTACTATTGTTATTAATTTAAAGAACTTTGGATGCATGTTGGAAGCATATATTAAGGGCATATGTACTACAATATTGGAAATATTTTTGTTGTGAGTGAGATAGATTTGTCGCGTGTTTACAAAAAAATAATGTCAAATGACGATTGTATTGATTGGCCAATTTTCAGCTATTCACGTTTTTAACAATCTTTGTGACAAATGATTATTAATAACATAAGTTTGTTTTTTATTGATTTTTACTATTATGTATTTATTCTTCTATTTAATATTGAATTTTTTAAAAACATATATTGTGAACCTTGTCAAGAATTTTTATAACCTATTTTCTTGTTTTTAAGATAAGGAGCTTGGAGGAAACTAGTTCCTCTGGCTCTTCTGGGACTTTTTACAAAACAATTTCTAACAAGGGAAGTGTTTTAGGTCTCCATCTCAGATTTTGATAAAACTTTGCAGATAGATTCCTTATGGCTTGATTAGTATACTGTCAAAAAATTAGGACCTACAAAATGGTTTAAGTAGGTGAAAAATCGGTTTGAAATTCAGAAATATCCCGTTTACCCACAATAATGGAATAAAGCTAATGAATTTTATTTTAAATTGTGCGTTTTCATAAATAATGATTTAAAAACCACTGAAGCATCGGGGCAACAGCGCAGTGGCAAAACGACGGGACACGGAACAGCAGGGCGAGGGTTCGATTCTTCTTGGGGGTGATATGTTTCTATTTCTATTACTAGTCGAATAGCTCTGGGCCGCTTTTTTACTTTTCAAGATTATAATGATAATGAAATCTATTATTTATTAAATCAACAATTATAATTATTATCAAAATCATATATTGAAGCTTTTGAAAAAAATTTCAATATAAAGACAACGTTGTCACAGCTTTGAGGATGTTTTTAGACTAGTTGCTCGATTTATAATATTTACCAGATAATCGACATTTTATACATTCGAAAAAGGATATGATGTTCCTTTTTTCGATACTGTATTTAAGCGGCTATTTTTTTTTATAAATTTTCATTATATTATAAATTATAAATTTCAATGAGTTCTTCTGATTTGATTGTGGAATACATTTATGCAAAGCATAAAAACCTTCAAAACGTTCCCAGTCTTTCACGAGAACATCTAAAAATTGCACAGTCAATTTTTTCTATATTGGAACAAGCTGACAGCGGTTTTCTGGAAATTGAAGAGGACTATCATCTGATTCCGAACGACGACGATGTTGATGAAGGTATAAACCGATATTTCAAATGAAAATAACACTTAATTATAGATTGGGACTGCGCTGAACCATGTTTACTAAATGGTTGCAGTTGTGATTCCAATTCTTCAGATCTCGTTCGTTTTGGTGAACAGCTCGTGGAAACAACAAAAGTCACGGAAGCTGTAAAGTACTTTGGCTCTTCCAAAAAACGATACAGGAATGGAAAGAAAAGGCCTTCGTTGGAATCTCTTAATAACCGCTATTCTTTCATTTCTAATGAGCACCATGTTAAAAAGCTCCGTGAATACGAAAAAAATGGTATTTTCTGTATTAGTTAAATTTCAATCATACTATTAAAGGTGGAGTAGTGACAGATCGTGACTGTGAGTTCCACTACTCACAGCTACACAGTGCTTCCTGTAATATCTGCAGAAGGAAAACTACATCCTCGTCTTTTCGTAGTTCTGAAAGAAAACAACGGAAGATTTCCAAGAAATTTTCGAAGTTCTTTTTCCAACTTGGTTGTTCGCTGTCATACGAGCCACATTATGACAAAACCGTTGATGAAGGAATTTTTGAACACAATAATTTTCGATGAATGGGTTCCGGCTAGCTCGTTGCTTATTATCGATTCATGGAACGGATGGAAAGATGCAAACGGTTATTCGGACCCAAATAATGAAGATAATAAATTAAAAACACTGCAAATTCCTGCTGGTTGTACAGGTATGATTCAACCCTTGGATGTCGGTGTCTTTGGAGGATTCAAGAGTGTTATAAAAATCATCACGGAGTATGCACGGTTATGTGAACCAAGCTTTCAAATACATCAAAGGTCTTCCACACTTCAGGTAACTAACTTTTAGATGCTTGATTATAATATGTTCATAGGTTTTGTCTTTAATTTACCGTCAGCTTTGTTCACCGAAACTCCACAGTTGGGTAAAGTACAGTTGGTTTGCTAGTGGATATAAAGTCGACCGTCCAGGATCTTTTTATACACCGAAGCAACTATTATTCCCAAAAGAGATCCCCAACGGCTGTGAGATAAGTAACTGTAAAAATGTATCTTTTATACGTTGTCTTTATTGTGAAAAATTTTTATGCTTTCAACATATGATTGTTGAGAATCATTATAATTGTTGATTTAATAAATAATACATTTAAAGGTTATCATATAAATCTTGAAAAGTAAAAATAAAAAAGCGCCACAGAGATATTCGAATATAGAATGATTATTAATAATAATAGAAACATACCACCCCCAATGAGAATCGAACCCTCGCCCTGCTGTTCCATGTCCCGTCGTCTTGCCACTGCGCTGTTGCCCCGATGTTTCGGTGGTCAATAAAACCATTATTTATTAAAAACAGGTTCACGTAAAACACGTGAAAATTAAAAAAAAAATATAATAAAACGATAGTTTTTTATAAGATAGTATACCCCTTAAAATATGAACCGGATTGATTAACATTAACTATATAAAATTTGCGTTTGAAAATCGCGATTTTTTGGGTTTTAGACCCATTTTTTACCCACTTAAACCGTTTTGTAGGTCCTAATTTTTTGACAGTATACTAATCAAGCCATAAGGAATCTATCTGCAAAGTTTTATCAAAATCTGAGATGGAGACCTAAAACACTTCCCTTGTAAGATTTTTTTAAAATTAACCGGTAGTAATATTTGTACAGCGGGTTATCATTAATATATAGATGACGGGAAACTGTAAATTACAATAGAACGCGATTTAAAATCAACACCACTCTGTCTTCCAGATCAAACTTTTTTTTAATTTTCAAATTTTACAAATGGTAAATTTTTTTACAAATGGTAAATTGAACGCAAAGGATGTAACAAAAATTTGAGGATGTTTCCGTAAACAAAGTACAGTCTTGTTTATTTCTCTCCAAAAATTATTTCCACTTGACTATTTGTCTGAATAACATTTTATTTGACGGCAGTTCGCAAAATTATCACATTTTTACAATTTTGGGCAATTTAATATCACTCAAAGCATTGTTTCTTAAAATTCAATCTGTTTCAATTCACAATCTCCAGCCAAAAATACCATTTAAAAATTACCTAATATTAAAACGCATTAGGAGATGTTCTTAAATGCACTAGACCTGCAATCTCTAGTACTTTAAATTTGCATAAGTGGTAGAGATATTTAAAAGAAGCCTATAAAATTTACGTGAACTTTTTTTTTTATTTTGCCGAGGGAATTTTATAACAAGGGAAGTCACTTTAGCGTCCCTTTGAGAATTTGCTGAAACTTGGACCATTGATAGATTCGGATGCGCTGATTCCAAATCCGTTTTCAAAATCGGCGCAATATTTCTCTGAGCCGAGATATAAGCCGTCAAAGTTCATTTTTTGATGTGCTCATTGATGTGCATAAACCACAAAATGTCCGACACAAGCAATAGCTTAATTATATAAGACGAGCAATTAGCATGAGAAGTGTGGCAGCAGCAGCGAGTGGACGGAGCAATTGGAACGGTATAGTGATCATGGTTGGTTATTGCATTGTGTGTACAGTATTGTTAACGTTTCTAGTTGCTATGCAAGTCGAAAACTTATTTATTTCGTGTTTTGAAAATTTTTTCAGTTATTGAATATTTTTGAAAAAAAATTTATTCTGTTCCACAGTTTAAAATAACTCAAAATAAAATTTAACAAAATTAACGTTTAATAGAAAAACTTTAAAAAAATTTTTTTAGCATCACTTATGAACATCAACTACAAAAAGATTATATCTAAAAACTTCTATAATACAGACATTAAGTAAAATATAGTATATATATCAGGAAGAAAAAATAATTTTTCCGATTTTTAAAATTTTTCTGGTTGTTGTACATTGAACCGATCTCATGGCCATGGTGAAGGTGAAAAATTTGCCACCATACATGTTAAGGCGTTTAGCATGATGATAAAATTTTTTCATAAATAGCTTGAAATATTGGTCCCTTACGTTGATTTACCTCGTATCAACACACTTTCGCACCTTTCTATGTTGCCCGCTCTACCCTTATCAAGTATGTCAGCTATAAATTGCGACAAGATGTGGTATTTTTTCTATTAAAAATTTATGGAATTAAAAATTGAATTCTGTCAAATTGCAAAAATGTTGAAAAAAGTAAAAATTGAAAATTGGATCTCGCTGATTAAATTAGCTCGCGGGACCAATATTTTAAAGGTAACTTATGAAGTCGGGCATTATAACTGTCTCCGTAATTTTTTGAGAACTTTTAATCCTTCAAAAAGTAATACCTCAAGTAGTGCTGACTGCCTGATTCATTTGACTCTTCAATATTCAGAAAACATGGTAGAGTGATTCATAACGATTGAGCTACCTCGAATAAACAAATTTTGCACGTCTTCCTATGTCCTCATACACAAAGTCAGCCATTTATTTTTTGGAAAACAGCTACATATGTTCCGTTTTCAACTGAATCACGTATATCCATAAACATTTTCCGTCTTCAGTTCCATAAATTTATAATAGAAAAAATGGTACATTTTGTAGCACAAATATGCTTGACAAGATTTATGGCTGGCATACCTTGATAAGGGTAGAGCGGGCATCATAGGAAGGTGTGAAAGTGTGTTGATACGAGGTAAAGGACCAATATTTCAAGCTATTTATGAAAAAAATTTTGGTGAAAAAAATTTTATCATCATGCTAAACGCCTTAACATGTATGGTGGCAAATTTTTCACCTTCAACATGGCCATGAGATCGGTTCAATGTACAACAACCAGAAAAATTTTAAAAATCGGAAAAATTATTTTTTCTTCCTGATATATATACTATATTTTACTTAATGTCTGTATTGTAGAAGTTTTTAGATATAATCTTTTTGTAGTATATGTGATGCTAAAAAAATTTTTTTTAAGTTTTTCTATTAAACGTTAATTTTGTTAAATTTTATTTTGAGTTATTTTAAACTGTGGAACAGAATAAATTTTTTTTCAAAAATATTCAATAACTGAAAAAATTTTCAAAATACGAAATAAATAAGTTTTCGACTTGCATAGCAACTAGAAACGTTAACAATACTGTACACACAATGCAATAACCAACCATGATCACTATACCGTTCCAATTGCTCCGTCCACTCGCTGCTGCTGCCACACTTCTCATGCTAATTGCTCGTCTTATATAATTAAGCTATTGCTTGTGTCGGACATTTTGTGGTTTATGCACATCAATGAGCACATCAAAAAATGAACTTTGACGGCTTATATCTCGGCTCAGATAAATATTGCGCCGATTTTGAAAACGGATTTGGAATCAGCGCATCCGAATCTATCAATGGTCCAAGTTTCAGCAAATTCTCAAAGGGACGCTAAAGTGACTTCCCTTGTAACATTAGTAAAATAAAGAGGAATGACTATTTATTTAAAAAAAAAAGTTCGGCCATAATTGACGACAGGGACAAAATGATATCTTTTCTCAATAGAGCAAACATGACTATTTTGAATGTGGAGGAAACGTTGAATTAAAATTATTCAAAATTATAGGATATAAATAGCTTTATCGGGGAATGGTAATAGAGAAAGATTTTATTGAGGTTCATTCCCTATTAAATTTAACTTATCTTTTATAGGGTAACAGTTTTCTTGCAATCGAGTTATGCTTTCCCGAATAGATTTTTAATGGGGAATGCTTTCCCCATCGTTCTTGAAATTGGCCCCTTGGGTGATATGGTTATTTGTAGAGAAAAGCGCTGTTTGTCCAGTTTATTTTAAGGGTTATATTTGATTTCTACTAATTAAATTATTTTTAATTATAACATACCATATATATATAAATGCTCTAGAATTTTAAAATAGCACATTTCTGCGGTCTACATGCGGATTTCGTTTACAAAAAATAAATTTGAAACAACCTATAGCGGTGAGATTGTTTATTTTAATAATAATCCGAGTTCTCATCGAACTAATCTGCTTAATCCAAAAAAATATATGTAGAAAAGAAAGATTTTAATTAATTTTTAATCAACTATACTGAATTGATTTTGATGATGCCCTATTAACAAGAATATTTTAAAATTTCTATATGAAAAACGATTAACAGGATATTTTTAAAAAATTATGGAAGAAATTTATGTATGTGATGAGATTTAAGAGATAAAGTTGGCGAAATTGCAAATTATGACAAAAGGATAAAATTTTTGAAATTATATTATTGCCGGAAGACAACCTAATATTTCAAAAAACAATCTCGGATTAATTTAGAAAATTCTGAAAACTTTAAAACGTTTTTAAATTATTAAACTGAAGTAATTTGCACCCACTTCCCCCTATTTACCCTATAGATTATAAATTCCAAATTCCGTTCAATTCGAAATATGTTGTATAACTACTTCAAGTAACAGTTCTATCGTTATTTTTCTTTAAAGATAATGAGTCCTAATATCATTTTATATATTTTCATTTCACAGAAATTTAGATTCTATTTTTAATCTGTATTAATTAAAATCTAATTATAACTGAAATAGGTTTGTAATGCATGATGAGAAGCCTTATATGTGTCTGTTATTTATATTTATTTATTATCTTAAGAAAAGTGTGTGTATTAAAAAAAAAACTGATTTTTAATAGAGGAATACGGTATCCGGAAACTCTTTTGCATGCAAAAACTAAATGAGTGGGTGGAGAAATAAGATGCAGTTCTAGAGAAGCTTTTTAAGAATTTGGGATTTTTATTATGGAAGGATAATATTAGCGCATTTTTCCTGAGCTCTCATTTTCCACGCATATATTCATTTTATAAAGGAATACGTTGGTTTTGCTCATTAATCCCGACAAATTATAGAGTACAATTTGATAAAATGATAGAAAAGAAGTGTCCACGTGTTACAAAATGTTTTCAAATTGTTCATATTTACATATCAATAAAAATTTTTTAATCATGGAACGACTTTATTTTTGTGTATTTTTGATGTTAAGAACATATAGTTCTTTTTATTTTTATATATAGATCCGATTTAGATTCAAAAATAATTGTTTTCCAATAACGTGTTAAGAATAATTTTTTAGAATAAACTCTAATTTCTGTTGTGCAAATTTATATTATATCATATTTAACCTAGATATTTTTAATAAATCATTTAACTAAAAACATTTAAAAATATTATTGCCATGCCAAAACTGTTTGTTGCCGTCGCTTTGTAAACTTTAGCCCGTGGTATAATTTCAAATTTAAAGAATGATTATTTTCCGTTTATGATATATCATCAGAACACAGGTATTAATAATAAAAATACATTAGAGAGGTCGGTAAATAAACGGGTGGCCTTAAATTTATGGAACAACACCTCGATGGTAAGTATAACTTTAATTTGGTGTGTAAAAGATATATGAAGTAAAATAATTAATTTTTAATTCTTTAATTTCTTTGGATTCTTTGGAACCGGACTCATTCTCTAGCGAACTAACTCCAACCATTCTTAGCAGCTTTTCCTTACCAACTCAGGCCAACCCGTTTTTCCTTTTACAGTATTCAATTGATTTAATCCTTTATTGGAAAGATCAGCTTCCCAATTTTCTAGGCTACCGGAACGCCAACTAGTATAATAATAAAATTACCTCAGTAAACCTGCTGAAATATTTTAGAAATATATTTGGGCACGGCCACATGTGTTGTCTCAAAAAAATGGGCAACACACGGAATAGACTAGAAAGTCGTTTGTGGTCGTGAGACCATCTGAGGCTATTATTTTCCCTTCTTTTTTTGCTCTTCCATTAGGCACTGATCTCTGAAAAGGACAACATGTATTAAACTGTCAGCTCCCTGTTATAGTATTTCAGTTGAAGTTACGGTTTTGTTAGAGACGCAATGATAACAGCAATGGTTATTTAATACGACATTTAAGTAAAATAGTGATTTTTAAATATTACAAACTTCTATGCACTATATAGTAGACATCAGAATGGGAATATTTGAATTTCGGAATCGGGAATTCAGAATAGAAAAATGGCCGGAGTCCGGAATTCCGCGCATCTCTGCTGTGATCTTGATAATTTTTACATTTGTTTGAATTTAAATTGAATTATTAGGCGTATTATTCAGCTGTACGTTCTCTTAGTATATTTTTTAATATTTTACACTTTTTTATAAGGTTTTGAAAACAGACAGACTATCATAATATGAAAGTAAGTAAATATTTGTTGTTTAATAAAGAAAATCACGAAAGTATGTGCACTTTGAGTACTTTTGGAATTCTAGATTAAGCCTAAACCGTCAATGATGATAACATTTTTCAAAATATTTTCGTATTCCACACGTTTCAAGTAATTTGCTCATGATATCCCATTAAATAAAATTCACTAGCATTGTTTGTCACAATTTAAAAAGATATTTAAGACATTCTGTCATAATAAAATGAAAAAATCTGAAAGGAAAATTTCTATAAACAATAGTAGGCAAACATATTTGTGTAGGTTGTCGTTTTGTTTTTCAACAATTTCCAGTTATTTATTGTTTAAAAAATGTATTATTATAATAATGTTTCCACAAAACATATTTTAGCATTTAAACGTGTTGCAAAAACAGTAATAATTATAGAATTGTATAATTTTAATTAAAAACGTTATATCAGTTACTTATCAAACGTGTATTTACATTCATTTTTTAAGATTGTAATATTTGGGAGTGCAAACAGAGTAGACCTTTTTTAACTTATATATGTATTCAATCAAATTATTAATTACCTTTTTTGTTCATTGGTTTATTATTGTCGAAACTATATTAGTGGCAGACACTAAAGGTCGGAAATCAGTGTGTCTTACAAGTTAGGTGCATTATTTTGAAAAACACCATATAAATACTGTAGGTCAGTTAATTGATTAAAGAAAATGCTGATTAGAATGTTTCATCGTCCTTTTTCAATTGTTTTTCATTTTGGCCATTTTTACAAAAGACACCATTTGGAAGATTATAATAAGGTGTATTTGTTTTGATTTGATTAGGATAAATTTATAAAAAAAATATTATTATTATTATTATTATTAATAATAATCTTTCGTGATTTCCATAAATGTACAAATTATATTCTATTTATAGTTGAGTTTGTTGTTTTGTAAAGAGTTCATAATAATCGCGGATGAAAATAAAATATTAATCTTCCAAATATATGATGAATTTGATTAATATTTCAACGATATTATTGCTATATTAACTCATTTTAGGACGAAATTAAGAGACACAAAGGGCAAAGAATGATAGAGATGGGTCCATATAACCTATATGGTACATCAATGGACCATGGGTAACTTTTTTTTAAACATATTTACTGTAATATATTATTGTTCAGATATGAATCCGGGACGAGTGTGGAGCACTCGCGAAGGAGTTCAATTGGAGTCCATGAAACACCGACCAGCAGTGGCGGAAGGAGAAGATATACAATGAATGCGAAGGTAAGTCTCCGGCATGATTGCATAATAAAGGGCTCTTCAAGATGCAAAGACCCACAGACGTGAGAAAAGTTTCCAATCATACCCAAGTAAACCAGAATGGTATGAAATTAGTCAAATGAATTCCCGATAGATTCTATTAATTATAGGTTCGTTCTTCACCGATGAGGAGATAAGGCCGATGGTAGTTAATAAGAGGCGAATGAGTGTACCAGAAAATGTGTACAGACGTTGTGTAGGATGTTAAATATTGATGAAAATATAACAAAAATTTCAAGGATTTCGCGATTATGAGACCAGTGAGAATGTTTACAAAAGAGCACTCATACGAAGTAGTTTCGGCATTTGGTAATGCTCAAGAATATACAATTTATTATTGGCTCTTTTACAGATCGTCACGATGATCCTTATCAAGCATTTATGAAGACATTAACGTGTTATGACATGCAACCGAAGCACAGCTCTATTGTTATGTTTGACGGGAGAACCAAAGTTTATTCGAGAACATGTGCACATTATACATTATATCGGATTTATAGATCAGGACAGCAGTGAATGCTATTTCACAAAATGCTCACAACTCAGCAATTATTGTAAATATGGATACAAAGTGTGTTGAATATGTGTTTAATCAAGCTGACTCTTTAATAGCTATCAAAAAGTTTGTATCGGGTGATAATGAGGTTTTTATTATAAATTGTCGCTGGCTTAATACGGTTTTTAGATTACGAAAAAATCGATATCCGAGTTTATGAGTTCCATAACCTCATCGTCTTTAATATGTACCTCCATGGATACTAGGTTGGGAATATGCGCGTATTTAATTGCTATTATTTGTTTTATAGTGCTTGGGAAGCCTCACAAATATTGTCGTTGAATCGAATGAGCACAATTCCAGTATTTGATACGGTAATATTTTATTAGTCTTGGAGTTTTTTCATTAACCGGGGATGTGTAAATAGAAGAGAAATAACTCTAATAGAAGCGAAATAAATAAATCAAAAATTCTGAAATTATGTTATTATCCTTTTCAGAGATCGGTGCCTAATGGAAGAATGAAAAAATTAGGATGGGATGAGGTTCTCGTATGGACTGAAGAGGAAAAGTCGTTTGTGGCCGTGTTACCGTCCATCCGAGACTATCATTTTTTTCTTCTTTTTTTTGTTCTTCCATTAGGCACCGATCTCTGAAAAGGCAATACTTTGTGCTAGTTTGCTATCAACAAATTATTTTAAGGTTTCACCTTCACCAGGAACAGCTCTCTACTTTTTAACATATCGGACTATTTTGCTCACGACTGTTCTGCAATTGGTATGTGCATGGAAGATTATTTGTTTATTTATTGAATAGAATCAATATATTTTAAGGTATTTATATTATTACTAGAATTTATTAATTTAAACTTTATTACTTTTGCCACTTTGACGTTAAGTTTGCCCCTAATTATACGTAACTCCAATTATTTTTAGGATATTCCAGTAGACTGTATTAAACTTTGACTAAATTTTTTTGAAAAATCAACGAGGCTCTCATTTTTTGTTTCTATTTAGATTTAAATATACGCTCAGTAGAGATCAGATATATCATTATATATTGGTATTGAATCAAAATATACAATTTTTGAATGATTATCGTTTTACTATAATCAATAAATAATTTTTTTCTATTCGATAAACACGCCAAATCCAAATGAACATTTTGTAATATTGAAATGAATATTTCAGCCTTACACGTTTTACTTAGAGACAACATTACTCATCATTTTGATAAATAGGTCTTAAATTATACAAAAAACCAATTCACTAAATGAAGAATCATTTTTAAGAAAAGTTTTCTGATCTTTTAATTTGACAGTTACACTTGGCGTGCGATAAATAAACATAACGGAAACATAAATAATTATTAATATTTTGAAGATTGATTTTGGTGACTCTACAGTATTGCATTTGAAGCAGACCACAATTGATAAGAAGCGAGTTGGGACATGGGAAAACATTACAAAGGTAAGGTATTACAGAGTGATTGTTTTAATTTAATGAGACTCTCCGATTTATTCACATCAAATGATAATGACGATTTGGATGGTTGAAAATTCCATTTACTTTAAATTACTTCTTTTGTTCTAACAATAAATTACCTCTAAATTGTACTAATTATAATGAATGTTAGCATCCAGCATCTTAATTGAGCACAAATTCATGTTATTTAAATTAACGTGTTTATGCAATGTCAGTTTCGATGCTGAATGGAAGAGGAAAAAATAGAAACATGCTGGTCTCATTTGGACAATTGAAATTTTTTTCTTTTCATCTCATCAATTTATGTTACTGATCTAAATTGTGGCACAAATTTTGGATTATTTTTCCTTCTTCCATTCACCATATTTTCTGGAAAAAGGACAATATTTTTCCACAGATGTTTCTGAGTTTTTACATCTATCTGAGCTAAGGGTCTTAAAAATTGGTTGGCATATAAATGAAAAATCTAAAATTTGATTATTAATATGCATATTTATTCATATAAAAATGAGTTGATTAATTTTCCAATATGTTACAACGGAAGTGTTTTAGGTCACCATCTCAGATTTTGATAAATATTGGAAGATAGATTTCTTATGTCTCGAATAGAATACTGACAAAAAAATTGAGCCACAAAAAGGTTTAAGTATGTAAAAATGTGCTTGAAACCCAAAAATATCCCGATTTTCTACAATAATTTAATGAAGTTAATTAATTTTATGTGAAGCAGTGTGTTTTCATAAATAATGATTTAAGAACTATTGAATCATTGTCAGCTATTCTTAATTTTAAGTAGTCTTTTAATATGCTAATTGTCATATAGCAAAGATGTCATAGAGGCTCAATGAGAGGGCATGAGCACAAAATGTGGATTATACGAGATTCAATAACGTTTTACTAAATTCTGCGTGTATTTTGAAAGTGATTTTAAGCCGATTATTATAATTATTTTAAGTCAAAAATTGATATTACATCAAATTATAGAAAATTAAATGAGAGAGGGTGGAGTGCGTGAATGTTTTGATTTGATTCATTTCGATGCTTAAAGAAATGTTGTAAACTGTGTAGGTCAGAAAAATATCGTATGTTTTATTCTTTTGGGTTGCTTTAATCGTTAAACCCTAACAATTTGTTTACATTTCATATATAATCTATTTCTACGTCTTACATTTTCCGTATCGATGGAAATGCATACTACGAAGAATACTGATAAAAAAAGAAAAAAATGTATTTCAAATCATTTAATTTAAACTATTAATGAAGAAAGACATTATTATAAGTTATATATTTACGTGGAAGCTCGTAAGACACGATTAAACATAGTAGAACAACGTTTTCAAAGACGTTACATGTCTACTAGTGTTAAGAGGAACCCTGTTTTGGAATTCCGGAGGGGGGGGGGGGATTTCTCAAAACCCGGGACTTCAGTTTTTTAGGATAATACCCGGGGAGAGTCCCTCCCATCACTGATGTCTACATGTCTCCGAAAGTCTACCGCTACATGTTCAAAGAACTTAAAAGATTCTCAAAAGATTATTTTAATTTCAGATTAAAGAAAACACCACGATTGAAGAAATAATAAACATATTCGTTGAAAAGTTTGTCACAATTTCCTAGCTAATAAAGGGAGATCTTTTAGGAAATACTCAGCACTTCCCGTTGTTAACTTATTCGACCAGCTGGTTGGATTGATAACGAGAAAGGATGTGATTAGTGCCTTACTAAGTAGTCAGATTAGTTATCAAAAGACTTTGAAAAACAACGCGGCGGTTAGTGAAAACATCAACAATCTCCTAATTTTGCTCACAAATGCAGAGTCTCCCGGTAATGAAGGATAAGCCGATCTATGGAAAGTCTGACATGACCGTGCTAGATATTATCAAAACTTTAATGCCGACGGATAAGAATTCACTGGTTTGTGACGTTTGGCGAACATTCTCTCACGCGTTAATTTAGCCAATAGTGGACGAATCGATGAACGTATTGGCAATTATCAGCTATGGCGACATCATGGCTTATATTCATAGTATTCAGAATAAGACACCACCAGATGCTTTATCAATGGAGAGCATTGCGTCGCCGATTAAATGAGTATTGGCTCGTATTTATTATTGCTGAACGTATGTATTGCTTTAATTAGTTCAGTATTGTATGGGGTTTCTCCCCACCAGTTGTTTTTTGTGATTACTTTGTTTGTGTGCGGTTTTTATTTTAGGTTTAATGAGATTTCGACACTTTTACTTTAAAGACAAAGGTATATTTAGGTTGACAGAGTAGTTAAAACAGTAAAACGACGAGTAGTTGCTCCGATCTATATATAGTCTAGTTATAGACTAAGAACATATAGAACCAAACTATCCCAGTGTTTAAAAATTGCTTTAAGTAAAAAGTGCCGAAAAGTCAGAAACTTAGCCGTTTAAAAATCAAAATTATTATGTTGACGTTTATCTGTAAATTCTAGATGTATATATTGTTATTGGAAGGATAATATTTTAATAAAATCATTTATTTGAAATAACTTTCAATTAAAATTAATATGACATCGTCTTAATAATTTAATGAGGCTTCGAAGTTTGATTAGTTTGATTTGAAATTAACAATGATATGTATGACGTCAACAAGTCGTCCATTTTATAACCCTGTAAGAATTAGTAGGGATTATTGTCGCAGGGATGTAGCTCACCATAGTTGTATCTAATAATAGTTTCTTTCCTTCGTTTCCTTTCATCACGTTTCCAACGGTCATATTGAAATAAGTATTACCACTGGTCCAATTGCAGATAATATTGAATGGATACTAAAATGATTAACGTTGGTATATTTTTATTTAGTAGAATTATAGTCGGGGTTGCGATATATTAAATATAACATAACTAACAACTCTGAGAATTTTTCAAAACTGCAGGTAGATTTTTTATGCCAGAAATAGGACGGTCACAACTTTTTAGAAACATAAAAAAGTTTTACTAGGTTAAAGGTCCAAAACCCCGATTCCAGCTCTGGGATTAATAAAATTATAACCAACTGCACGCCACCAGCTCTCGATTATTTAGCTTATTAAATCTTAATCTTTTAGAATTCTTCTAGAATTTGTTGTTATATAGATCGTTTGGTTTAATATGTTCATAATTAATTTTAAACTATTCAAAAGAGATTATGCGGCAGTTAATAAAGTTTGATTAAGTTTTGAAAATGTAGCATTGCCCTGGTTTATTATTTTTAACTGTTATTACGTGGTAAATAAACAATTATTTCCGCGCGGTCCACGGTTATATTCATGAACATATCAGTGATGGACGGAATATAAATTTTTAATTTCTGGAACATGGAACGCGGAATACGGCATAAAATTTAATTTTCCGGGATACGGAAAACCGTCCATCACTAGTAAATAGTCGACCGTAAAATATTATTGGTTAATATTTTTGGACCACGTAGCTTGAATCAGGAGCTTCGACATTTTTTAAACCTACTGAATCCGTTGTTATTTTTCTACAAACCAAGAGAAATCTACCTCTAAAGTTTATAAGAAATTCTGACATTTTAGAGATAAGAGCACATTAACCGCGCGAAATTTAGTTATTGAAACTATGTATCCAAAAATTACACAAAGATAATCCAAAAGATATAAATTACTCTTTGATTGCAAAAGAAATTCATCATTTTGTGTTTTTTCTTCGTGTATTGACGCAAGGAAGAAAGAAAATTGAAATACAGGCAAATATGGCTCAATTCTGGAAAAAAAGTATTTCGCGTCAAGTTTAGAATATTATTATGCTGTATATATCCAATTTATGTTTATGTTAAAAATAATGAATTTCTTTTGCAACGAGGTAATTTGATATCTCCTTTCAAACTACCCATTAGAATTAAATAAACCATCGTAACTTACATGCACTAGAAGATTTTTATTTTCAGTATGATAAATATTAACGCCATCTTTGTTGATAGCAATGAGCAATCGATCGGGAAGGCTAAGATCTGAATATTGCGAAACGGGGAAAAATGCTGATCCAAATGTTGGCCATTTGCATATATAATTTAGGAACTCCATTTTTGCTTGATCAGATTTTAGGTGCTCCACGCGAGCATAAGCATTACTGATCACCTGAATATTAAAAGAATATTTGTTTTATAATATTTTGACTGTACCTTTCGCCACTCGCTGATACTGAACATCTTTTGGCAATCAACGGGAACTAGATCGTCAATGAGCTGAGGGATTTGGGTTAATGGAGCCATCTAAATTTGGAGCTTTTTTTAATATTTTATTTTCTAGATCGAAACCTTAGTATCGTTGGTTATAGCTCTTAATATAAGAGAAGCAAGTTCAACAACATCTTTCTTCGAAACTTTATGATATCCAAGAAGATATTTGGGACATTCCTTAAAGAGATTTAGTTTTAATTATTATTATTATTTAACAAAAATATGGTACCTGGTTGTAATGGAATATTAAATCCGCTTGAGGATCGTTACCCGGAACTACATCGATCCACAACTTTCTCATAAAGTATACTTGATAGTTGATTGGAATAGCAGAACTATCCCGTTGCATAAGGTTATTCGAATGCACCCAATCGGATAAATGACGAACGAAGTCGAAGAAGAACTCGGTCTCAGGTACCGCAAGAACTGAAGGTAGAATTTTAGCTGGTATTTTAGATATTGTAGCTTACTTCGATCTTTGACCTTAACAAACAAACTAAATCCTTTCGCTGATTTCAAACCAAGACGGAAGGCGATCTTTTGGCAAAAGTCGCGAGCCCTCGTAGACGAATCGACCTCAATTGCTTCGTCGGTGTGATCAGGGAAGAACACTTTATGGAATATTTGTGTCGTTTTATGCTGGATAGCTTCGACCTCAACGAGATGAGGCGCATATTTCCTGCTTCCTCCCCTTCAAAATTATTTTTTTAATTGGTGGAAATTTTTATTCTTTCGTTGTTTGAAGCGGTAGTCAGCTTTGTGGATGATTCATAGCCGTAAAGTTCCGGTAAGCCGGGAAGTATTTCAGGATACAACATAGTTGTTCAAGAGTGTGTCAAATTAGGCGAATGTGAGCATTTTGAGAGAACAAAATCAGAAGATTTGAAATTCTTATTAGTTAAGAGGGTCTAACCAACTTTCCCTTCAAACTGTTTTTTTCAGATATAATTGATTCTAAAGAACGGCGTGAAAAATATGTTAGAGATATGGTATTTATTTCTTGAAAAAATAACCTAAATAACGTCACTTATTTCTATTATTAAAAAAAGCATAGATACTTTAAGAGAAACCTGATAAATTTACATAAAAATTAGTTTTTAACTTTCACGTATAATTTAATAAAATGAGTTTCCTATTTTTCCAATAACGTGAGATCACAGACTTGCGTAAAATGTTAGGTAACAGATGAAAAATTTTAAAAAAAACCCATAGTAAATTAGATCAATGAATACCAAGCTTTTTGTTATTTCACCATTGCAAAAGAAATCTTAGAATTCAAGAATTCAACTTGGTAGAATTCCAAAAACTATGTCGCCGAAGAAAATTTTGTTACCTAGATAAATAATTGTTCTAAATGCAACAAAATACACTATTTCCCTATTAAAACTAGATTTCTAAGCAGTCTCAAATTGAAGCTGGCGTCTTTCAAACCAAAAGTCATTACTTGGCGAGTTTCTGCATTCGATTCTGGCAGTCTAGTGCAATGGGATGTGGACGAGATTTTAAGAATAACGACACTTCTTTCAACAAGTTTGCGCTTGGTGCAAACAGGCCGGTCGCCATCCATAGCAGCTCCCAGCCGCGGCTCTCGGAAACAATCGATGGATTAAATGTGAGCTGTTTGATCAACTGACAATATAGTTCATCTCTTAGAAGCTCCTAAGAAAATGAATATTTTAAGCCAACAACGATCAACTCACCAGCTCAATTGGGAATTTGAATATACGATCAGTTAGGTGTGTGCCCAACCGATTCCTCTTCGACGGCTCGTCGCCCATGTACTTCATGATTGCTGAGAATATTTCCACGGCTCCACGCACTGCATCTTCCCGTCCGCTTAACTTCTTAAGCAGAGGCTGATCAATCAATTCTCGCGAGAATCGCCAATTCTCAGTGATTGGCTCTTTTTTCCGTAGTGTCATTAAAGACAATTGAGAGCCGATTCGTTTTGAAGACGAGCTAAATTGTATATTTTAATTATAAACAAAAATAATTATTAGTTGCGTACTTAAAATGCTCGAGAGCGTAGTCAGCAAGAGTATGAGGTTCTGCGTTATAATCAAACAGCTCTAGTTGTTTATTATTATTGTTGTTGAGCAGGTCTAGGCTCAAATCCATGTTTTTGGGGAATATCTTCTGTAGTGATGGTTTTTTCAAGAAGTTTTAATTTCTATTCACTCACGAGAGTCTCTTTAGACGGTTTTGTTATCGTTGGCAATACATAAACATTTTCCACGCGGATGTTACCGTATAGACAAGTTCTTGAATTCTCACCCTTTACAACGCTTTCCGTTAAAAGAGATGATCCACTGTATTCGTTTAAAAGGATCAGAAGGTCGCCTTTCTCAAACTCGACAAAGTTGTTGGCATCGTCGGATTTTTGCGAGCGAATCGCGACGAGATATTTACTTCTTCTCTTTAAACCCTCGAGGAATGTATTTATAAGGTTGGCGATGTCATCGGCATTAGGTGATTGGAACGTGTACTCGCTTCCAGAAACAGTACGTATGGTACAAGTATCGGTAGTAATTTTCTTTCCTCTGAAATAGAGATTATTTCAAGGGCGGCCACGGCTTGACTTACTTTGAATAAATAGCATTAGTAATTTCAATGAACGAGAATTCCACCATTACCTGCTCGCGATCATCAACAACAAATACACCCGTCCAATTAACCGCAATAACCACTTCATTCTTAGGCAATGGTGGTCCAGAAAACTTTAACGCTTCGTAGAACCTAAAGAATGATCCTTGCATTATTAATTGAAACCTATTTTTACCGAGAGAATAATAGTGGCCACTTGAATTGCGCCATCGTTACCACATCCTGTTTGACCTCGTTCGGTGTTGGCAACTTGCCGG
This sequence comes from Caenorhabditis plicata, assembly GCA_963931815.1. NCBI lineage: Eukaryota > Metazoa > Nematoda > Chromadorea > Rhabditida > Rhabditidae > Caenorhabditis > Caenorhabditis plicata. The sequence continues at coordinate 17,313,457 of OZ007493.1, forward strand.
TAAATTTCTGAACTTGCACAATGGTTTCAGCACTAAAAGAGACAGTTGAATGAACCTTTCTATATTGGTGCATAATCATCTGCGTCCATTTTTCCACAACCATATCTTCACCCTGCAGCTCGAACTCGGGAAGGTAGGTGACGAGTTGATTTTCGAGTTTGTTCACATTCATCGAGCCCTCATCGATGTAGTATTGTTGAGCGCAAACTGCCGCTAATTCTTCTTTCTGTAATTTTGTTATTTCAATTGATGAGAATTATTATTTTATTAAATATTAAATCACAACTGCAATTTGGGAAAATTTTTATACTTTTTATTTTTTATTAACAATTTCCTTAAGAATATTACCTTTTCACATCTATATTCACCATATTTTATTCCACGTACAACCTGCTGATAAATCAAATTCGTACTATGATCATCTAGTCTATAAAAAACTTTTTTTTCAGCTATTCAATTAGAAGAAACATACGACGGATCATGCCATGGACTGAAAATCTCTTTACGGAAGAATAGTCGCCAAGGAGCATTTCTCTCTGGCTTGCCTTGCTCTTTGGCATATTGCTCACATTGCGAGATGGCATCCATTACGTGATCTTTTCCACTTCCAAGCGAAGAAACCTGTTCAAAATTAATCGGATTTCTTTGAAATTATAATTTAAAAGAAACCTTGTCGAACAAAGCAATGTACAAGCTGAAACCAAAAGTGTCCGTTAGACCAACTTTTTCGCTCAATTGACGACAGAGCTCAGCGGCGGTGGTGGCGGAGTCAGCTGAAAGAGTTTTCACACTTCCATCCATGAATGTCACTGCCAATACAACGGGCTTTTGAGATTTATTTGCCTGCACGAATAAAATCGATAATCAATGGATTAAAGCGTCAATTACCTGCAATTCCACGTAACTGGGCGGTTGATGGCGAGTGCCATTAAGCTCGGTACGTCGCAAACGTTCTTCTATGTATGACGAATAACCCGTTCCGGCGGGACCATTTTGACGAATAAAGCAATATAGGTATTTGAGGAACTTTTCGCTTGGAGCAAAACATCCAACACAGAGGGAAAGAAGAATCCAGCCGCGTGCCTCGGAGAGCTTCGAGGGATTACTTGACAATTGTTTGCATAGTTGGCAATATATTTCGTCGCTAAAATGGAGCAAATTGCAGTTTTTAAGCAATTAATTACCGAAGATCTTCTCGTAGGATACCAAGGCCAATGATATAATGAAGCTTGTCAAGGCTGCTCATTTGTTTATTCTCGAATAGAGCATTAAAACTTTGATACGAGCTCTCAGATGATATGGAGGAATTGTCAGACGAGCTTATTTTTGATTTTCGTTTGAGCGTCATACTAATGAGCCGTTTTCCTTTTCCTTTCTTCATCGTCCGATTCTTTCCGAACTCGGACAGCGACGCTTCCTCAACGTCACGCATGCTGTACTTTCGTCCGAGAGTTGTATACAATTTTGTCATAATGGGTGTCTTATCCTTCAATATTAGTTAGTATATATTCGTAAGTGTTTACTTACGTTTTGCTCAAAGTGTTCACTACTCTTGGGATCTGGCAAATCACCCATAAACCGAAGAATAGTCACCCATATTGATAAGGAAGCCTGAATTTATGGTTTTAATTGAAAAGTTTGAATATAAGTACTACCAATTGATCGCTGGCCTCTTGGTGGCTAAGCAAAGGTGTCTTCAATTGTTTCTTTATATGCGTTGAAGAGGTCTGCGCTTGGAAGAATGTCGCAGCAAATTTTCCAAATTGGAACTTGCTCAAATCTTCGTCGTTGAGAGGTGATGGGAGTGAATCCTAGAAGATGTTTGTGAATGAAAAAAAGTTTTTATTGTTACGTTGGTTTGAATTGATGGCTCTTTACGGCTACTTCCACAACTATCGCTGTCATTTCCATTATCTTTGCCATCGGACGGCAAAAAATCGAACAGATGACCAACCTTGAAACAAAAATGATTTAATTAAGTGTTTTTCCAAATCCCCGAGTTCTTCTGGGCATTTGCACGAAAGCAAAGTATAAACCGAGGTTAATCATAGCTAGAGTTTAGTTAACATGCGAAAACCCAAATGAATAAAGCCAAAGAAGACCCTAAATAAGCAATTACCTTTGAATTTTTGGCATTTAATAAATCATCCTAAATTGCGATTTTAATAATGATATTCACAGATGGAGTTGTTTTGTTAATAATTGAATGAAAACTCACCAGTTCTTCGTCGTGACTGTCGGTGATCGCCGAGTCAGCCGAAAGGGTATCAGACACTTGTACCTTTTCAGCCCCTTTGCGACGTTGTTCTTCGATATTACGGCGGACAATTGCACCACGGCAAATTGCCTGCAATTTTGTATTGTTTTCAATAAAATCATTGGTTATTAAGCATTGTGGCCATTCTTACTCATAAAAGTTTTTTTTTTTTAAAGAATTCTAAAAGATGTTTTTAAATCAAGCTCTGGTGTAATTTACAATTTACATGCAAAAATTATCAGAGTACTCATCAGAGTTTTTAAAAAGAAGTTTTTGGCTATAAACAAAGTTAAAAACGCACCTGAAACTGAATGATTGTTTTCCGAATGTTCTGATAATGATAAACCAACTGTCTTGAGCGCAGAACTGCTTGCAGACGCGAAAAGCCAGCAATTATCTACAAATCGAGTCCTATTTCACCCGCTCTTCATGTGAATAACAAACTTGTTTATATCGTTTCCTCTTCTGATAACCTCTCCACGTTGCTTGAATCCGAATAGCAGCATTTCTTTTGTAGTTGAAATCTTTTTTCACAAGCCATGCTTTGATGCACTTTTGAATAATCACGGCTTTTTCATTCAGCAAACGATAATATTCTTGCTCAAGGTGAAGATCGTGTTTATCTTTTAGGAATATTTTTGTTTTGCCCAGTTGATAATCTTCATTCTCGCCTAACACCTTTTGACAAATACGCTTGGCACATTCATTCAATGGGAGTTTCTCGATAGGGCCACCTTTAAGAAATGAACTGTTTAAATAGATTTAGAGATTCTTACGAATGGCAGTAATAAACACTCTGTATCGATAAACAAATGGAAAGTATTCATGACGGATTGGATAACCACTACGGCGGATTTTAATGGTTTCCATCATTCCGGAATAACGTAGCTGACGGAGAACAAGTTCTCGATCCATTACCTATAAAAAATTGTTGTCATACGAAAAGCACAAAAAACTGTGTACCAATGCTCTTTTCATTTCATTTGGTTTGATGCATCGGATAAAGAATGGCTGAGTCTGAGCCAATTGAGCCATCAATATTTCTAAAGATTTGCGGAACTGACTACCCACTGTCACTTTTTTCCTACAGATTTTTTGTGATTAAACGTTCAGTTTTTTTTTAAAGAAATACCTAATGTTTATATCAATATCTTGATCTTCAAATATTCGAGCTAGAAAAGTCATCTTCGTCGACAGTATTAAATTTGACAAATCTGCTGAGAAAGAATCACGATTCTTTTTCAGAAAACCGCGCGTGCTATAGAAGACGGTCCCAGCAAAATGGTTGACACCGAACGCTTGCTGAAGCTCCGACTTTGGTTGCAAATACAAATCATTTTTGCCGTGAGCTGCGTGCAATTTCATGAGCATTGTTTTATCGGTAGCCTTAGGAAATATACTCTCCTCGTCTATGAGCGACATGATATTCATTGGACGGAGAGCAATCAAATCGACAGTGTCTTGATTGTCAACAAAACGAATGTTGCGCCAATTGATATGTTCCATGTCGTACTCCTTTTGCTCCATTTTGAAAATGTGCTGAATGAAGAATTGTTGCAAGCATTCATTGGCATGATTGATGCACAGTTGTTCGAAACTATTCGTGTCAAAGTTTTCAAAGCCAAATATATCCAGTATCCCAATTGATGTTCGATAAGATTGAGATGGCCTATATTGGTAAATGGCGAGAGGCAGCTAATTACCTACAACTAACTTGTATATTGCATCATTGATTCTTCGAACGATATGAATGAACAACATTCCATAGATGGCTTTTGCCAATGCATCCCTTGTGTCGATTGCCTGCTGGCCTAGATTTGTAATTGAGGCTATTTGGAAGAAGATAAATGAAAAGTTAACCATTCAATCTTGATATGACGCGTTCCTCACGAGTAACCAAACTTTTCGTCGTCATTGCCTCGAGAAGATCTTGCTCACGCATCTAAATATGAAGGATTAGTTAGAGAAGAAGTGGTCTTTACAAAGATACTTGTAATAATTTTGCAATTTTGACGATAGTTGCATGATCCGAAACTTCAACAGAATCCGTGTTATCATTACTCATACTATTCCGGAATCGAACGTTTCCAATATGCAATATTGCCGCAAGCAATTTGAAAATGCTCCAAATCTCCTGCTCATTTATAGTCAAAACCCGCATTGCTGATCGAATTTCCGCGAGATCCGCGGCGTCATCCCTTCCTTCTGCGGTTAACGTCTTTCCCTAAAAACATTGTCTTATTATATAAAAGGTAGACATTTTAATAACTTGAATAAGGTAGAAGTAGTCGGCGGTTTTGGTAAGTTCTAGCTCTTTTCTCTCCTCTCTGCTCAGTCCCGTAAGTAAACAGTAAAAAATGTGATAATTTCTCTCATTCTCAGCTTGCGTCACTATTCGAGATTTCTCAAGAAGGTATTGCTCGATTTTCGCGCCTGAAAAGAAGAAGAAATAATTTAAGGTAGAATTTACATTAGAATTACCTTCGATTGAACCATTTTCATTGAAGTGCACGTCTATATACTTGCCGAAACGTGAAGAGTTGTCATTGCGAATGGTTTTGGCATTGCCGAAGGCTTCCAAAACAGGATTCGCTTCAAGCACTTGCTGTTCAATCCAGTTGTGCTGTCCACTGATGGTTGCGAGAAACTGCAAGACAAGTTTGGTGGACTCGGTTTTACCGGCTCCGGATTCGCCACTAGAATTGATTTTTAATGGTTTACAAAGCAATATCGCCAAACCTAATGATGACGCTCTGATTTCGACGATCACGCCTCATGTTGGTGTATGCATTGTCGGAAATTGCGAATATGTGAGGTGGCAGCTCTCCAATACGTTTATTCTTGTACATTCGTATCTCATCGGCTGTGTATATTGGAATATCCATGTAGGGATTAACCGCAATTAAGATTGAACCCGTATACGCCTATGGAAAAAAATTTAAAAAGATTTTGATAATAAAAGCTTACATAAATTAGCTTTTCGCTGTATCTGATAAATAGATTTCGTAAAATGGCGCTTTCATGAAAATCGCCGAGCTGGCACATGTCCTCCACTCCTTGAACCGATGTCGGATGCATTAGCCTGACGCGTCGATCCGCAGATAGCCATTGCTCCTATATTTTCATTGATGCCAACAATCAAAATATTAAATTTACATTTCCGAGATCATCGATGACTTTTAATCGGCCGTGATCGTGGTCGATTACTCTGGCTCCGATGGGAATCGAACCATCGGATTTTCCCGGCTCTATCCATATATAGTTACCCTGCCAAAATGGTTTGAATATTGACGGTTGATTCAACTTACTTTTGTGACTAAAACCATTGAAGAATCTATATTTGACTTAGTGCATTTCCTTGAAAACCAGCTGCAAGTTAAATTATAAGTGTTGGAATGAAAAGTTCTCGTCAAATCGCGTAATTTACTTCAAATAAAAGCTAATATATGAATGAATAAGTTTTTGCGGCGGCAGTGGCGGCGAAGGATTGCAATACAGATGCGAAAGGAGATTAGTTTATTCAATGTGTTCGTTTTGTACGTTCGGGTTGGTTAGTTGTCTTGTTAATACTAGTGTTCGTCCAAATAAAAAGCATACTTAAGCGTTTGTTTAGAGATTATCTGACCAATAGTGATTATGGCTAAATAAGAAGTGTAAAGTATAAAAAAGACAATAACAAATCTTGTTTACATGATGGTTTCAATATTTATGCAAAAAAAAAGAAACATTTACAATGATATTGGATAGATGTATATATATATTTCACTGATAATTTGGCGAGACCCTGGTTAATTCGTGCTGGGTCGATGAAGTACTGTCGTTAACCTCCCAACTGCAAATCTCATTCATCCTCCCACCGAAAGATAATGTGATTTGACCGCATCTTATTCAAAAGATGTCAGTATATAGATGAATTAACAAACTTTAACCTAATTGAGGTCATCAATTGATTTAACAGCGGCGAGGAGTAGTGATTAAATATTTTATATCATAATATATGTTGCGGGAGATGTGTGATTAAGTTTTAAACATGAATATTGATTGGGAATTAATGAAAGAAGGGATAAGTCGAATATCAATGGGGTTTGTTCATATTAGATTGACTCGTTTTAAGTAAATTATCACATATGTCAGAATGAATGATAGTTTATAATTAAGTCATAATGGAATTGTAAAGGGATATCTAATAGTTTGTAAACAATCACAACAAGGATGAAACAATTCTACTATAGCTGGTATCTTTGATAGCTAATTGATAACAACCACCGACAGTTCTTCCGAACAATGTAAGACTTAGGTATTTTCGATATATATTTGTAAAATATTTTATAACTTTTCTAGATTTCGAAAAAGAAGAATGAGTATTGTATTTAAAGATTCATTAAAATTGTTGTAAGATATACCAAGCTTAAAAGCAATTCGGGACAAAACTAGTCTTCACTGTTCGAGAAAAATTTTTGAAAAACCCAGAAACTCGAGGTTAGAACAGAAAAGATAATTGGCTCATTTAAGCTTTTAGATCTTTCATGGATTATCTACCATTAAATACATAAAAATTTCCTTAAAAAAAGCTACACAGATAAATTCACTCAGAAATCGTAATTAAACTTTCGCAAAGCAAATTGTCACTTAATGGTGACGTGCCACTGAATAAATCATCTTACGTATTACTAAGCACCTCCAATACCACGAAAACGCGCCGCATTGCAAAAGACGTCGCACCAATTGCCCAAAATTTAACTAATTATTTAAAAAATTTATTTTATAAGGGACATTAGTATAAATGTTGTATTATAATTATTTGGAGAGTTCCTACGCCTTTTTCAGATAGTATATTTTCGAAAATTTATTGAGATAAAACGGAAGACTACGAAAGAAAACATAAAAATGATGTTTTCTCGAAGATTTATTCGTTTATTTTTACGAAAAAAGTATCCAAAAGGTCCTCATTTTCTTTTCTGTTTATTAACATTACTTAAAATAGTAAAAACATTTTTTCGAAAGAGCTATAAAGATTTTTGTAAATTTTCAAAGAAACGTGCAATTCGTGGCAGTGGAGTGCTAAGCTGTTTCAGATCAAACTTATACTACTATTTGGGCTACTGATATCATTCTTATATTATCAAAATATAAGAAATTGACAATTCCAATTTTATTATCATAAAAAATAAAAGTAATAAATCTGATTTTATCTAGAAATTTTGAAGAAATATAATGAAAAACAGAGAAATTATTAACATAAATTGAATGTTTGCTTGATGATATCTTTGAGACCATTGAAAATAATTCAAAAAACGTTTAAATTGAATTTTCAATTTCTTATATTTTGATAATGATACAAAGCATTATTTTCGCTTTTATGTTCAATTCCTTTTTAATTTATATTAATATTACGGGATAAATTATATTGTAAATTATAATTTTGAAGATTGTGATAAGAAAATATTAACATTAGATTAAAACTATTTATTTCAGTAAAACGAAAAATCGTAGAAGTATTAATCAGATCTACACGTCTTCTAATACAGTAAAGAAACAGTTAAAATATATTTTGCCGATTCTACATTGGTTTTACAGTGGCTTCACTAAAAATTGAAACCAACGACCTACTACAGAGTGTCTTCATATAAGAAAATAGTCCGCAAATTTTTGCCCCTGAGAATCTAATTTTTCTTATAAAGTTTATTTAAATAATGAACGTATTTAAATATATCTATATAAAATATTTGATAATATATAGTCGATGCCAAATGCGATTACCACCGCAAAATTTGGCGCACATTTTTTTAAATATTATTTTTTCATTTAATTTTTATGGTTATTATTATTTCCCATATTTATTCCACGGTTTAAACAACATATAAAACATATCCTTCAATTTATTTAAGCAAAAAAAGTTTCGAACAAGCATAAACAAGAAAATAATCATAAAAATTAAATGAAAAAAAATAATATTTAAAAAAGTGCGCCACATTTTGCGATTGTACACGCATTTGGCGACGACTATATATAAAATAAGTTGCACTGCTAACCAATATTCCAAGCAGATACAGTTTTGGGCTTCCAAATTTCTTAGAAACTAACAAACATCAACATGTTATAGAGTTCAAGTACAGATTATGATATTTTGTTTATTTTCTAATAAACAACGTTTAATACACATCTACCCAAGATTATATGAGATAATATTAAAACATCAGTATCCTGCTTAAACATAATAAAACGTTAAAAATCGTTTAAATTATTTTGAAAACATTAGTTTATGAAGGTAATTATCAATTCATTAAATTGTTCTTAATTTCCAGTTTTTTTATTTTAAAGAATAATAATGAAAAAGGCAAATTGAATTCAAAAAGGATGTTCTTACAAAAATTTTGTATTATTTAAGAAGGTAAAACAATTGTTATAATAGTTATCTCCTTAAAAAAGAGAGACAAAATATATTGGATGGGTTCAATAAAAGTTATTTAATCAGGAAGAACAAAATAAAAATGAAATACACTCATAATAGGGATATGTTTGTATAATTGATTAAAGTTTATTAATTTTTAATAAGTATCGTTATATTTTTAAACGAATTTATTAGTGTCATTTGAAATTCTACAATTTCAATCAAGCTTCGCGTTAAATTAGAACTGAAAGGGAGTTTTTCAATTTACAAATTTATTTGGCGAGCCAAACGCAACATTCAAAAATTTTTCATTTTTAATCATTATCAGACGCAAGAACATTTGATTTAAAAAAAACCAAAAGTTAAAAGAAAATGCTTTAATTAAAAAAAAAACAAAATGTATCAGCTACCGTTAGTTTTTATTAATTTTAATTTTTTAATTTTTTTAAAATCATTTTGCATAAGATATTTGGCACAACATCAAAGAAAAACTTCTTACGATATCTAAACTTAAGACGTAAGTCTTTCAATTTTAAGGCGTGAAATAAACCTTCATCTCACTCTCGTGCAGTTAAAAACTAAACAATCAAATTACAAAAAAATTAGATTAAAAATACTAAAAACTTAAAATAACTTATATAAAAGTGCTAACTTATATAAAAGTGCTAAGAAACGAAACTGAATAACATTAATGGGTCAAAGGAAACAAGAGCAATACATCGAAATAAAAATTCGTCAATATTAATTGGGTTTTGGGTAATTGGATATCTTTAGTCCAAACACGCATACCTTTCTTATTTACCGATTTTGGAATAAAAGTGAAATAGTATTGTTTTTGGATGATACTTCATATGATTCAAGAAAAGTAACGTTTTATTTCAACAAAAAATAAAGTTATATATATGATATTGAAAAATGTTGTTTCATTTTTCCTGATTAGATAACATTAATAATTTAATTGATATGATTTTTTAGCTATTTAATTGAAAAATTAACTTTGTATATCTCTAAAATAAACAACTAAACCAGATTAGGAATTAACAAGATAATTGATTTGAAAAAAAAAAAAAACAATGATGGAATTAAAACGGGAAAAAATAATCGTCAATGAAACGACAACTTGAACCGTCCGGTTCCATTGTGTCGACAATTTTTATTGAACGGCTGCTCTTGTCCACACTGACGGAAATGGACTTTCTCTGATCGTCCATGCGGTTTTTCACACACGCGCTGGTCGAATTTCGGAGCGCACTGTTGACCGGAAAGCGTATTTGAACAGGAGCCAGCTTCTTGTCATTTATTGGCTCATTAATGTTAACATTGATTGTTTTGATTGCTATTTGAATAGTCGCACTATTTATTGAGCTAAATGATTATGTTAAATGATTTATTGATAAGCGTAATATGGAGTAACGGAACAATAAATAATAACTGGCAAGAATTGTGAATATTAAATGCAATAATTATTAAAGATTGTGTAAACTACGATGCGTTCTTAGCAATAAATGGTTTAATGTTCGAATAATAGTCTAGGAGGAATTCTTGAGCGGCAACCTCATTAAATGTTCCATTTACATTGCAATCGGCACATAGAAAAGCTGCGGGGAATTGGTATTTGGGGAACTTTGGATCTTCCGTATCACGTCCACGTAATCTTGCATTCACTCTGTTGTGCGCTTTCCAAAGATACAGGAATACATCTTCAGGCCGTCGGACCTTCAAAAATATAGGGTTAAGAAAGTTGACGCAATTTTAACATACATTTGCCTCGATTTTATAAGTGTCGGTTGTCATTTTGAGGAAGTGCTCACGACAGTGGTTGCAGCCAAAGAACGAGCCAACCCAGTCACGTATCGATTGAAGCGGAGGTAACGGTAAAGTGACATCTGAATAGATTAAGTATCAAAATTCAAATAACAACACAAATACCTCCGAGTTTGTTTACCCAATTTTTATAAGAGGCAACAGTGAGTGTGTGGAAAGTGGTCCACAGACCACAAGTGTATCCTCGGAATTGACTAGACGAGCCTGCGCAGTGATCCCATTCGGCATTCTGTGGGAACGGATTGCCGGCTTCTTTCTGAAATTCCGTATTTTGTAGAATCTATGCGGTTATCACCTCAGCCGCGATGAACTCTTTTTGCCATTCGTCTGGGTTTATCTTTGCATCGAGACCCTTCTCGGATATGAAATCGCGAAGACGTGAAAAAACGTGAGCAGCACGTACGGAGTTATTCAAATATAATGTTGACTGAAAGAATATTCAAAAGAAATAACGAATAGTTAATTTAAAGTATACGGAATTGTTAGGAGAGCCGTGAAGTGTTGTCGTAGGGAAGTGATCGGCTAACAAACTGACGAAAGAGTATAATGCGGAGAGGTTGGCCCCTTGTAGCATGCCTTCTTTAAAATAATCCGACAATTATGATTTATGAAATTTCATGCAAACCATTTCTTGAAGATTCCCTATAGAGTGCGTATCTCATTGCCTTCAGCATGTCCACTTCAGACACATAATAATTCGGCTTGCACAACTCTGGATTATTATTACAATCGACTGTTTTGTTTTTCCGACTGCTGAATTGGATGGAATTTGTTGCAATGCTATCAGTCTTTCCCAAAAACATGTCAATCTCGCGAAGTAATAATCGACGAAGCCTGAAACCACGATTCTTCAATAAGGGAGAAAAGACGTAAAAATGAACTCGGCGACTAGAACCGGACGCCGTTCCCCTCTTTTGAAGATGGCTAGAGATGGGAAATCGGTGAGCTTCAGAGCATCTGCTAGTGGATGACTTTTCAAACAGCGGCGCGCAATCATGCGATCTCGGCTTGAAGATAAATCAAGGATCAACTTAAAAAGTGATGTATTGAATTGTTGTTTATAAACAAATCAACCTGAGCACCAGTAAGACTTGCTTGATTTGCCTCAAAGATGATTGCAATATGATTGGCAGATAAAGCAGTATCGTTCCAGAGCTCTCCATAAGTGACGACGCTTAAAATCTATCATATCTAATAGTTTTTATAACTTCACTCACTCTTTAAGGAATTCGAACGTCGGCCAGTCTTGGTATCGATTAATAAGGTAATCGTCCATTACAGCCTAAGCAAATTATTTAAATAGTTTTTATCGGAGAATCACTAACCTTTGTTAATTGACCCCTCATTTCAGATACAGTAGGATATGGTTTTATCTGGAAGCCTGAAGTGTAATTGGAAGCCTCTCGTGGAAAGTACTGAATGATAATTAAATTATAGTGAAATGGAGATAGACGTACTTTTAATAGAGGGAAATATCTGACACCGTTTGACTTGCAGACATGCTCATTTACAGAATCTGCACAGTTGATGGCAGCGACCTAAAAAAAAATTTTTTCGGTTTTGGGTTTTTTCATGTTTTATTTTCTTCTGTCTTTTATTGGGACCATTCTGTCTACATATATACCAACACACAAAAATGGAAATCTCAGCAAGAAGTAAAACTGTTTATATAGTTTAATAAGAGCTTGTAAAAATAGCATGAACAAATTTATGAAATTTTCACGTGTAAATTAGTAAGAAATGCTTAAACTTTGTCAAAATATTCATGTACATTTGAAGTGTCTATTGATTTAAAATGTTGGGTTTTATTTTTATTATAATATATTAACTTTTCAATTCTTGATGGAATAGCAAAAGACCTGTTTTTAAAAATATCGTTAACAAGTATTATCAAGTTATGAGAAACTGATAATTTATTTTTTAATTTAATAAAAATGAAAATAGCCAATCTAACGTAAACTAGAAATTTTGAAGAAATATAACAAAAATAATGAAATAAAGAGATAATATTAACAGAAATTTATTATTTGCTTCACGTTCTCATTGAAATGATTTTAAAATCATTGAAAACTGGTGACAATTAATTATAGTTTCTTATATTTTTATTATATTGTCCTTTTCAGAGATCGGTGCCTAATGGAAGAGCAAAAGAAGAAGAAGAAATGATGGACGGCAACACGGCGAGAAACTACTTTTTCGTCAATTTCTCTTCAATGTATTCTGCCCATTATTTCGACAAAAAAAGTGGTCGTCCAAAAAGAGAGGCCGTCCAAACGAGAACCTCATTTCATCCTAATTTTTTTCCTCATCCATTAGGAACCGATCTCTGAAAAGGACAATAATTCTAATTATAATAATTTCTTCTTAACATTCCTAACAGTGATAAGCATTTTATTACAAAAACGTGTTATAATTAATGAAAAGTTGATTGGCATTACAAAAAAAATTAAAAATGAGGTAATTAAGTTTTATCAAATTTATAATATGGATATAGCATGTCTTTAAATAAGCTTATTTTTTAAGTGTCTTATTATGTATTACGCCTATTGTGACAAATTTTTCAAAAACCACAAAAAACGTTCTCTGACTTATTACCTTCAAAATTCTATGATAATGACATATTTTAACACGTTGACAAAAATATTTTATTTTTATTAGTAAACTTTTGTTAACCTGTTAATTTGAAAACGCGCCGCATAATATTACAGATACGTTTTAAACAAAGTAATGAACAAGCACGACAAGTGGAAAGAACGATTTTGCGATTTTTAAATGTAAAAAAAATATTAACGTCTTTTTAATAAAACATTTTTACGAGAGTTTGAATAGGCATGTCTTAAACTATCTAAAGATATTTATAACTTACCAGAAAGTTAGATTTGAGCAAGTTTATTGAGCTCATTTTATTATTATACCAGTTGTGGTGAACAATTAAATGATGGCATCCACTCTTATTAATATCTTAATAACGCAGAAAATAATTGCAAGTTTTTTTTCTAATCTGAGAGTTGGATTCGAGAATGACAAATAGAAATTAATCGATTTTTGTGTGTTAATAATTCTATTATTCATTATAATAGCTACATATCTTATAAATAGAAAAGTTGGCTTGGACCTTAGTCATGGAAAAATAACACTAAAGCTCGGCCCATAATTTCAGTAGTCTTAAAAATACATTGAGTTTATTTTCTCGTAGTGCTTAAATTTCTGGGATTGTACTTTTCAGAGATTGTTGCCTAATGGAAGAGTTAAAAAATAGGAAAAATGATGGTCTCCTTCGGTCACAAAAGACGTTCCAATCTTTGCCTCTTTTGTATATCATAAATATTTTTCTCAAAAAATAGATCACGTCTTTTGTGGTCCGTTAGTAACAAAATTAACACAGAGCCTACTCTCAAGTGAAAATATAAATTTTGTAGATAACAAGGTTTTGTATAACTTGAATACCTTGACTATGTTCTTCCATCCTTCTACATCTTTTGCAAGGTTTTTGTAGATTGGAGCAAAATGACGACAATGACCACACCAATCGGAATAAAACTAGTAGATTCGGCATAATCACATGTAAATGGTTCAGACTTACCTCGACTATAAACCCACAATCACCGGTATCATTACCGAACAATGTGTCATTAAAGGTAGACTCGTCTAACTGGAGCACGCTTGAAATGAAAATCAACAATTTTAGAGTGTTGTTTTGTAAATTTTAGTTAACCTATCATCGGGGGAATAAAGAGTTGGATTGGCGCCCTTTGGTGCATAACCGTAATAAGCGACTTCGGAAAATACTCGGGCGGAAAGTTGAAGCAAGAGAATAAGTATCATTTATATTTGACGCTATCTTTGTTGTATTTTTTCGATGATTGGAAAATTGATTTTGAAAAAAAACTAAATAAATAAATATTAAATAACAAAAACAAAGCAAAAATATTTATTTTTGACAAATGGCATGAGAAGAAATGAAAACGAGGACGTTTTGCGTGATAACTAATATTTGGTTTTTGTAATTAAGTATGACTTAAATAGATAATTCAGTAGAATTATGGTTAAAATACAAAGTGTGGAATGAATTGTAAAGTGAATAAACAAGACAATTAAATTCACAAAGTGAGAATTCAGTTAAATTGTATTCGATATTGTATTAATAAGTGGCGAAGAAATGAGTTTGGGCAAAAAGCGACGGAAAGATTTTAAAAGAATTGAATGTAGCAACACAAAAAAGGACTAAAATTATATTATACCACAACATATCTGACCCAAGACTGCAAATTGGTCAATCGTGAAGAAATAAATTCTCTGGTGTATTCGGTTTTCGTCATTAAATTGACAAAAAACCAGTTTTAGAATCCTTTAAAAATTTATTTTTCGCTCATTCCCGCATTAACGGCGAAAGATTTTAATTGATGAGCCGCTATTGAAAGGCATTAATATTTATACACAGATGAGGGTTTTTGATTTTCAATTGGTGGTACAATGGAATGAAACAAAGGAAAATGATTTCGCGAATAAATAAAAAGTGATACGAATGTGTTGGGATGAGTAATGGCGAAAAAAAATAATAATAGAATAATATTACCGTGTCTATCAACACTTGAGCACGAATCAGTCAATGATTGTTCAAATTTCCTTTGATTCTAATATTCATGAACAGTAGGCAAAAGCAAATATAAACAAATTGTTTGGCGACAAATATAGAAAAAATAGAGAATTATAATCTGCGAACTCGTTTTTTGTGCTCTGCTCATTTGAGATAATAATCAGCGAGCATCAAAGGATAATCCGTCGCAAGAATGCTAATGAAACAATTATTTCGGATTCAATGTGTGCAAAAAATAAATGACATATTTGACACTGAACATTCAAAAGGAAACAATGATGTAATCTAATAATGGATAGATAGATATATCATGTTTTTTCAGTTATTTTTCTGTTTGATAACACATTATTGGATTGTTTTGATACATTGATTGTCTGTCGTTGACGGTTCAATATCGCACAATTGATGATGGATGGAGGGCAATTTGGAACGACTCTCGATACCAAGAACGTGGGAATATTTGTGGTCCATGGTGTTAATGAATGAACACTTTTGTCTGCTCCCATTGTTTTTATTGTTATGATAATTATTATGAGGTAATAATATTTTCATTGCGGCAATTAAGTTACCGATGCAATATGCGATAAACCCGAATAAAAGAATTCGTGGAATCCGTGTTATCGTGTCATACATCATCGGAAGTCGTCTTTCAATGTGTTTTGCATTTTACATTGATTTTGCGTGTTTGTTATATTTTTCCAAAATTTTATTTTCTTATTATTATTTTTTGCTAATCCAGGTGGGTCACACAAATTGTAATAGGAATGTTTATATTTTGTTTAAGGTTTTAAAATATTTGTCTATAATTATAGATTCTCTCCGCTAGTTATTTCGTTGAAATCTTTACATTAAAATCTGAAAAGGTCGTAAACATACTAGAATTCTAGAAAAAATAATTTGTTTTGAATTTCTAAATCAGAAAATATTAAATTTTATAAAAATTTATATCGTTTTACTAATACATTACACTTTGAATCACGTAATTTTCTTCTTTAATTGTTTGAAACTTTTTTTTAAATAATTTTAATGATATTTATGATTATTTTCGATAATTTTAAACTCATAATTGAGAAAATTTTTATAATTTTATCTTGTCAAAAACTTTCTTTAGAAATAAACAAAGATATAAAAATTTTACAAAGAAATGCATTTAAAAATATTCTTCCTAAAATAACATTTTTCAGATATTCCTTTATAATTATGTTTCTACTATATATATGCACCTAATGAGCTCATAGCAACTTCCCATTTTATCAAATCTAGGAACTAGGAGAGCACTAAAATTGTTATCAACGTTAACTGTATTTTTAGAATACTATTTTAGGAAAGCAATATTCATTATTTTGTTCATTGCTGCTATAAAATTTTTTTCTCTATTACGCCACATTAGGTAATCAGGAGGCACGAACATTTAGTTTCACAATTATACAAAAATATACAATTAAAATTATATTTTACAAATTATACCATTTATTGAGCACTTACCAACCTCGTAGGTATGGTCAACATTGTCTCGGAAGAGCTTATGAATTATGTTTGCTCTTCCGTTATAATAACTTAAACGGTATTTATTATTTTGTTTAATATTTATTAAAGTTTTAATGTATTAATTGATAATATTAATTCAATATTTAGAATTTTCACAAAAATAATCGAAACCTTTTTATTTTAATAGATACTGTTGTTCCATTTTTTTGCACTTAACTTACATATTATAAAATAAAATATTAAAAATGTTTATGCACAACAGCTCTGTTGCAACAGATATTGTTGAAACGCTAAGAGGATGTGAGAATTTCCTAATATTATATGACATTCCAATATTCATACCACCCACGGAATTTAGCTAATTAGGTTTGTTTAGAGTTCAAACATAATTATTTATATCTGTAAAACTAATTTGTAATACAAGTAAGAACTAATAGTTAAACTTAATGTTTGTTAATAGGAAATAGGGAATTGAAATAGATTAATCATTGATCCATGAAGCTCACCAGTAGATTTTAAATTGTTTCTCGATTAAGATAATAATTTCGTGCTTAATGGCATTAGCAAGTATTTACCTTCGTAAAGATTATAAAAATCAATTAAGTAACTCTTACTTGTTTATATTTATAAAAAAATTAATCAAAATTTAGTTAATCAGGATTGGCACTAATTTTAAGCTTCACTAGCTCATACTGTAAAAATTACCTATCAGTCATGGCTATTTAATATAGCAGATGATTGAGAAAGTTGATTCGTTCGATATTCGATATTGATGGAAGGAAATAGGCTTGATTTACACTCATCCCATCAACACACTGTCTCACACGTACACAAACATGCAAACACTCAAATACACATACACATATAACGATACTAGGTCTCAGAGAATCTATGGGTTGCTGGTAACATATGTTAGTTGGCGTATGATTCCTATCAAAATCATTAACTATCTTCTTTGCTGTACAAATAATCAATTGTGTATGTTTTTTTTTATTTTATTTTATTTCAAGCCATTTCAATTTTAATGCTTAGAAGACACTAAAATTGATTATTAAACGAGAAACGTCTTGATTGTTTGCTAAAGTTGAAGAAATGTTGAAATCATTTCCTCCGTGTCACATTTATTATTTAAATTAATTGTGTTTTGAATTGTCATTATCAACGTCATTGCTTTTAAATGTGAACAATTTGAGATTGAATCCTCGTGTTCGTAATAAATAAATTCTTCTAGTTATATGCTATTTTCACGTAGGAAGAACACTGCATCAATAGAAGGCACTCAAGGAAAATATGTGAAACGAGAAAGCCCACCGCCAGTTCCATCACTATCTGGTAAACAATGATTAATTACGAAGTGCCAATAATTGGATTAATTTCAGCGACAAATGTTAGTAGAACGAGACGCCTTCCTTCGACGGCATCATCGATAGCCATTGAACATGACGATGCTCAGCCATCTAGCTCGCCGATCATGGAAACGTTTGAAGAAATTCCGGTGGACTTGAATAACAGCGACGTTGAAGATTTGAATGATTGTGAGGGAATTGAGCCCATTTTTGAAGGCAAAGAGAGCACAGTTTTCGATCGGCTTCACTCGAGATCCACAGTAAGGTAACTTTTGGGAGGAATTAATTTTGATTTACCCTGTTTTACAGCGAAAATGACGTTTATAGTGAATCGAACGATGAGCCAACTACGTCGTTTGGTATGAGAAACAATAATGTATTATCTTCGAGGAGTTTTAATAGGTAATATTCGGTTTTAATTTACACATTTCTACGAAAATTGTTTCCAGAGGAGCGTTAAAGTACATTCCACGAAAATCGCTAACGACTTCTCATTCTATAGGTAACGTTGAACAAGGATTGCGCGAGTTAAGTGTCCGGTTAGATTTTTTTAATAATAGAAAATTCATTTTTTTAAATTTTAGCGATGGCGAACTCACAACACCCCAGCAGCCGAAATGTCAATCCCTTCAAACTCTTCCAAGTGAGCAAATCATGACGATACAGCAATATAGAACATCTTGTGGTATCATTTTATTAAAATAAATAATAATTGAGGTTATGTTTTCCAGGTGACCTCGGTGGATCTGACGAGCTTCCATTGCCAGAACATTGGGCCATTGAATATACGTCGGAAAATCAAAAGTATGTTGATGTTTGATTCTGAAGTTTTATTACTTTCATTGTCGCAGGTATTATTCGGATCATAAAAATCGCCGAACGCATTGGGTCCATCCATTAATGCACGAGAGTTTAAAACCGGGCTGGAAAAAATTTTTCGATTCGGAGCAAGGAGTGTTTTACTACAAGTTTACAAAGGTGTCACATTAAGTAATTCAATTTCGCATTATTTTAGCGAGCATACGAAACAAACGCAGTTTGAGCATCCCGGTATTGCCAATTCGATATTTCGAACGGAGTCGGTTAATGTTGCAAATAGGTCAACTATTGATTTGAATGCAAACTTGCATATTATTGAAGAAAAAGGTTTTTTTTTTAAATTCCAATTTTGGTTAATTTTTGCGCGTTTTAGAATTACCGCCTTGGCTGCTCATGTATGCACAATCGGATTCATCGCTGGATCATTTATTAGAAGTTTGTGCGTTGTTTAATTCAATAATTATTTGATTTTGTTTTAGTGGGATTTATTTGATCTCGATCAGCTTACTGAATATGAGCACGTCATGCGAAAGTTATATAAACAAGAGGTCATCGATATTGTTAGAAAGTTTGTGTCACTTCGATTATTATTTTCTCAATCCCTGATTTCTATTATAGATACGAGAAGATGAGAAATGTGCTTAATCGGGAAATACACCGTCGCGATGTATCACGACCGCCGCCACCAAGACATTGAAACTACAAAATTATATGATTATTTGCTGGAACATCTTGCCTTAATTCTGCTCATGTAATAATTATAACGTTGTATTGTTTTAATTATCACGGAAACTTTATTTAATAAAATAATTTAATAATATATTCTTCTTCCTCTTTTTCAACTTTTTGTGACTAATTCTGACTCGTTTTTGAAGAAAAGTTTTGACGAGGAAAAAAACAAAAAAATATGGGGGAAAATATTTGAAGAGGTTTTAAGTTGTTTTAGTAATCGTAAAACTTCGAAACTCATATGAGGACACATATGCGAGCCCCGTGAATAGAAGATTTAATTCCAATTTCCCTACAATGCATGTTTCCTTCGTTTGTGCAATGTTCATTTGAGCCTTGAATTTTCAGGCGTTAAATCGCGCATTAATGAAAGAAATTAATTTGTCTCTCTCATTAGTATCTTAAGACTCCTTATGACACTTTTGATTAGCAGAGGAATTCAAGTTTATTTCTGGACCATTAATACCGCAGTAGTGGTAATTGGATTCTATGACTCTGTTTACGATTTTCTTGGCTTTTTTGTTGAAGCTCATTTTAATTAAATAAATTATGTATAACGTTGTATCGAACTTTGTAATTCAACATGTTTCTTGAAAATAGTTTATAATTTAAAACATCTTATTAAGGAACTATTTAATTAGAATATTTTGAGAATGATAAAACCAATGTTTCGTTAAATTCTTGTTCCATCGTTTTCTTTGATGTTCAAAGATCTTCAGAAAAATTCATATACGAGAAATATCTTATTTTTAGATTGACGTCTTCAAACTCGCGTCCAAAATTTCTATTTTTTTCGGAAAGCATCGAGACACATGTTTTTAAATTAATAATGGTAATATTATTACAGTACTACATTTTTCAAACAAATGAAAATTAGGTTGTTAAATAATAGTAGTTTGTAATTATAAAGTTGAAGAGTATGTATCCTCTCCTTTTCCGGTATTATATGTATATATATATAGACATAATCCTAATGCTCACCGAAAGTATACTAATTGACCAAGCCCATGTCAGTAGATCTAATATATTTTACTCACAAATAATAACGATATTTGCATATTATGTGGGTATATGTATAGGAATAATGATATTTATTTTGTTTAAATACATTTTTCTTTTATTTATGTTAATATGTATTGACTTAATAAACTTTAGAAATACTTTAGAATAATTTTGAGATTCCCAAGAATTGAACAAAAATAATGTCATTTTTTATGAATATTAAGCCCACGGAAACGAAGGGCTAGCTTTATGGTTTAATTATTTATTTATTTGCGTTATTAATTTGCTCGTGAAAACTTGTATATGTATCGTTATTTCATCTTTTAGAAATTAAAGAATTAAAAGTTTATTAGATTAATTATCAATGCTCGTTCAAGTTTTGCATGAACTGATTGAGCCAATCAAATGTGGATATTCTTTGAGAGCTCTACATATTGAAAAATCGAAATTATTTTTTTTTTCTAAACAAATAATTTAATTTCACTGTAATGTTCTAGACGAATTTGAAGGTTTTATTTAGAAACCAAATTAAATATTCATCCTACCAAAACTAAACATGAAACTTAAAAGTTTACCAATTGAATTTTTAATTAAGATTCTATATTTCTACATCTTGCAACGGTGACGATTTTATATATTCCAAGTTCGGAATGATTAATTTCAGATTGAGATGATTTCATTTTTCCCATTTCCACCTTGACTTTTTCTTGTCTAAGTTGAATGAAATGAATAAAGACAACGTATTTATAATATCCTTATAAGTATGATTAATAGTGTGTATCTATTTATACGAATAGAAATTGACAAGCAGGTGATTGATTTCATGTAAATTTGTTCACACGCAATTAAAACTTACCTTGTTATTTTTAGTTTTATATTTATTTTTCTTTTAAATAACTAAAGCTATGAAATGGATATATTAAGATATATTCGTTTTTTCTGTTTCAGAACAATATGATAGTCTCTGAAATTATATTGAATTGTTATTAAAATCTGCAAAACAATGGCTGCATTACAACTTATTTGGTTTTATCTATATTTTTGCGTTCCGGGAGCCGGGATTCTGTTGAACGGTTATGTGTTGTTTAGATTAATAAAACTCGCTCGGTAGGCAAACGAATTATGCTATAATTAAAAGAAAGAACCTTTTAGAAAGAGTGTCGTGAGATTCGAAACGACATCCGGCTTACCGTTAGCGGCGATGTCAGTAAGTCTTGGATTACAATTTTGCCGTGGTTTAGTTAAAATTTGTAGATTGGTGACTCTATTACATTGTTGAGTTTGTTGTTACAAGCGGTTATTCATATAATACCGCGCCAGAATATTTCCACATTAATATTTACCGTAATTTGCAAGGTAGGTTTTTTGCACGAAATTGGAATTAGTTGAATACTTTTCGAAAAACTATAAACACATGTTTTTAATTGTTTATAATTACTTGATTTTAATGACAACCATTATTTTTATAAACTTTATAGAATACTTAAAATCAGGTAATTCCTTAACAATCTTGCGTATTTTATATTATAGTGTGAATTCGTAAAAACAGGTTGTCAAAGTAGTCACTATAATAAAAAATTTTATGCTTATGGAAATCCTATAAAATTGACGTAAAAATTAGTGTTTAACTCCCACGTGGAAATTAATACATTTTATTTTACTCTAAAAAATCGTAATTTTCATTTAGCGTTTGAAGACATTTTTTTAGGAATACCGTTAACAATTTTTCTTTTAATCTATTTTAAGTTTTAATTTTTTATTATTGTAGAATAATTGAATATCTACTTAAAATTTTGATAAGTTAACAATTTTCCAACTTCTAATTTAATTTATCTATTGAATTATGCATTTATTACATCCCTAATCACTTAAAAATTTTCTGAAAAGTCTACACGGATTTTGTGACATGTTCCGGCGGCTAGAAATCAAATTGAGTGAAGCTTATACCTTGGTTCCTTATAATTTGCAAGGTCCTTTTTTCATATTAAATTTTTGAATAATAGTGTGGTTAAAACGTTAAAAAATTTTTATGAGTTTCACATAAATCATATGGGTAATTTGAAATTCAGACAATAACATTGTGGCCAATATTAAATTATAAAACCAATAGCACAATTTCTTGAGTATAAAGTCAAAGAATATATAGTTAACTTATATAAAACGATGAATCTGATTTACCTAAGTTTTCTTTGATTTTCAAACAATTCACACAATTATTGGTTCTCCATTTATACACAAATTTAGAAGAATTACGTGTTCTGCTCATTGAAATTCCATTTACTTCATATATGAATACAATTTCTAGTATCTAAAACTTATAATCCAATGTTTTAGTTTGTAAATTAATATTTTCTAATAAAGCCGCTACAATGAAAAGTTAGAAGCTTATCGAGAACCCTGCAGGCGAACATTGTATACTTTGAATCTCATTCTCCAGTGGAATAGCGGTATAACTCCTTCTTCTCCTTCTCATATCTATATGCCTTGCACGATATCAACCCTTCTTTTATGGGTGCGCGATGTTAAGGAACGAAAAGCCACCACAATTAGCTTCACTTGATCAGACCAGCGCTTCCAGCAGCAAATCCAAATATGTACCTCTTTTACTGAAATCCGACATGACATTTAAATTTTATCAATGTATTCCTAAAGCTTCGTTTTGTGTAATAATTAAATCCATAGCGCTTTTAAGCTTTCTCATCTATTCTGCGAACAATGACTTGCCAATTCGAAATTTAAAGCTGATACACGAATTTGTACAGTGTCATCGAGAACAGTGTAGGTAAAACAGGTGGTTTACCGAATTTTTTCACTTAGTTTTAATTTTACTATTAAATAGTACATAAAATATTAACATGTGGACTGCAAAAGATTAATAACTCTCTTATTATCATGATGGTTAATTATTTCTTAGGATCAGCCACATGTATAGCTTAAAGCAAAATCTTTATTAAACCGCGAGTTGAGAACAGCTTTTATCACTAAACAAATCACTTTTGAGCGGAACTTGCAAAGGAAGTTAGGAGTTTTGCAAAGGAAAGGACCTTTTAAGACCACTCAAATGATAGTCGTAGGCGTGAGAGCTCATTTTCCGTGTACCAATTATAAAGAGACGCCTAATCTAGTTAGAAGGAGACATCAATTATATCTTATGGATTGCTGAAAACACGCCAAATGGAAATAAACATTTTCTAATTTTTAAGTGAGTATTATAATCTTTCCTGTGGAAATTCCAAAATTCGTTTCACATAAATTTTTTAGGTAATTTCTAAAATATATAGAATACCGTTTGTCTAAACTCATTACTCAATCTGAGTATGTTTTCTGAGCAATCAGTTTAAACGATTCATTTGGCGTGCTGAAAATATTAAATTATCTTGATGGAAAATCGTAAATTTGTATAAAATAAATAAGCATTTATGCCAAATGTCGGGGTAGACTTTAACACTTAAGAATTGTATGTGTAGTTTACTAGAACAGAAATTGAAAAGCAATTTTGATCTTTTATAATATAATATACATATTTTTGTGAAAAGTCAATTAATTAGTATTAAAAAAGCTTGATTAGAAGCTATTTAAAACATGGATAAAATGAAGTTTTCACATATGATTTAAATGCACGCTAACTGAAGTTGAAGTGAATAAGAAGGGAATTTTCAGGTACTGTGATATTTTTAGGACAAACTCTTACGTGAAATTTAGCGGTTACGTTCTATACGAGACAGGCAAACCGGGAAAGAACCGTTAACCGATTGTTTACCGGTTTCACTAGAAACCGAAGGCGAGAGTAATTTGCACAAAAAGACTTGGTTTGCCGGTCAATTTTTCTCTTATTTTTGAAGTTGTTTTCATTCAAATTAATATATCACAAACTTTTGAAGTTATACAATTTAATGTTTACAATATATTTAAAAAAATACATATACATTTATATTCATTTTTATCGGGAAAAACTGATAAAACCTAATCCCATGTAGACAAACTGACCGTACCCGGTTCGCTTGTGTGACAAGTCATTTTTAAGAATTTTGTTCCCTAAAATTTTTAAAATTCCCTTGAAATAATACAAATTATTTCACGCAGAAATTTATAAAACGTTATAAACTTTGTAGAATCAGATGCGTGACATTGAGTTTATAATTATCTTGGCTTACGGCAAAACACGCCAACTGCTATGATAATAAAAGGAGCTCATTAAACGTGCGAAAATCTAATTTCTTGGTAAGAAATTCATATTTTTGAAAAGTATAAGAAAAGCCTAGTTAAATAGGCGTAATCATTGTTTTATTGAAAAGGCGTAACAATTTTTAGACACGCTTAAAATGTGAAAAATCTCATTTCCAGTTGGCGTGCCAAAATGAAGATTTCGGCATATTTAATATCACATCAATTAAGGTTTTATTGATGTTGAGTTTCTCGATTTTCTTAAATTATCGCTGAATTTGTAAAAGTTTCTACAGTTTTATATTCTACCGGATAAACTGAGCATCTATTTTTAGACATGCTTGGCGTGTAGAAGCACCCTATTGCATTGAAGGCTATATTTGGATAAATTACATGCAATATATAGATATTTTTTGAACGGGATAATTTAACAGAACATCCTCTCTGTTCTAACCTGTAACCTGATCTGAAATTTGTTTCTAAAATCGAAAATTTCAGCTGGCGTGTAATATTAATTTAGACTATAATTTTATTATTGTCCTTTTCAGAGATCGGTGCCTAATGGAAGAGGAAAAAATAGGTTAGGGCAGCCACAAAGGAGTTTCCATCTCTTCCTCTTCAATATGTGTTGTCTATTTTTTGAGACAACATACATTGATGAGATATAAAAGCGTGGACGTCCAAACGAGACCATTATTTTTTCGTATTTTCTCCTCTTCTATTGGGCACCGATCTCTGAAAAGTACAATATTACAAATAATGTTTAGTGCGGAATATATCTAATTCACACAACGTCGGCATTTTCGGTTTGGTGCTGGTTGGTATTATCAGTTCTTCGATACACGGCGGTTTTCCATCCGATAAAATACCGCACAATTTGGAGGCAGCCTCGAAACGCCTTAAAGTGAATCAAAATTCAAGTAAATCTTCCTTTAACTAATAATTACATACAGGTTATTGGCTGTTTCTATATGCTTGTTCGAGTCATGGATATTGTTGATAGTCACTTATCATGAATCGGAGCAAGAACGAGGTTGTGGGGAATATTCGAATATTGACGCGGATAATATAAAAGTCGGTGTAAAATTGGATTGTCGTTGGCTAGTTTTCAGATTTCAGGTGGCGCACTTAGGCGATATTTTTTTGTTTTACGCGATTCCATCGATTCTTCGAATTTCTCTCGATTTTGTTGTTTTGCTTCATTGTTATTCTTCATTTCCCATGGATGGGTCAGATCGAATGATCATTGACCGCCGGTTTGCTGTCAGTGGTCCGGCTACTAAGCGGTTTGCAGCGCTTGGAACTCACGTTTTTAATAATGATGTCTAGATTTTCGAATAGTGAACTTGGCTCACTCGACACTAAAAATAGTATGGCGCTAGCACTTTCTCTAACAGCTTCATCGCAGGTAATTTGAAATTGTTTCAAATGCACATTTGCTCAGTTTTAGATGAACTCAAAACGCACAAATTATCCCAAGCGGAAGACAACAATAGTTGTGAGGTCGATCGTCATTTCGGTTTTGAATCTTTTACTCAACTTGCCGTCACATATTTTACGAGTTTGGGCCACAATTGACGAAGAGAGCTTAAAGCATGACTTTGTTCAAACAATCGAGCGTACGTCTTTTTTTTGTTGTTCAGAAAAGAAAATGTCCATCGATTCAAAAGTATTAAAACACAGTTGGAAAACTTGAAAAAAGTAGATAATCGCTTTGAGTTTTTTGTTGTGTTGCGGAAATATTTATTTTGAAAATAAACTCGCATAAATAGGAAATATTTTCAGCCATCGTTCAAATGCTATATTTTTCTCAATTTGCTTGCAATGCTTTCTATTTGGCCACGTCTATATATGAGACGACGGGCTCACCAAGGAATACGATTATCGCGAGTAACAATCGCCACGTGTCTAGATGTATCTCTGAAGAAGACGATGGTGTATCTTAAGTAATCATCGGCCCTTATTTACGAAACGATTAAAATGCCATGAAACAAAATTGTTTTCTTTTTTTGGAGAATTTGTTGTTTAATTAGTTTTAAAGATGTTTTGCTCTTCCATTGATGATTTCGAGCGTAAAATTCCAATAATTGTTTATTCTTTGTTTGATTTTGAGTTAACGTTCTTGAAGCGAATTGTGTCTTGAAATTTGAAAGTATCATTCTTAAAAGCTTATATTCCAGGTTGTTTTTTTACTTATATCTATTGTTTATTTGAATTTGTATAAACGGTTTAGAATGCGGGATATAGATAAATGTATCATTTTGAATAAATCACCCGTAACGAATTTTGTTTTAATGTTTTGATTTAGGTACAAGATTTTGTTGAATTATTACTGTAAATATCGCACAAAAAATATCACTGAAATTTAAGAGTGTAGATTTGTAAGAATGAAACTAATTTTAATGAGTCGTACAGAGGCTATGAGATTTATTTTAATTTTAGAACACTTAATATTTTAAATTTATAAATTATGTTTTGGAATACTGAAACAGAATATTTCATGGTGAACATAACGGAAAGAAACACTGAAATTTAAACAAATTATCTTGTCGTTTAGGAAAAATGCACTTATATACCATACCAGAGTGATTTTCCACGTTTTTTAAACGCAATTGTCTATTTGTATTTATCCGGGCGATTCTTTCAATCTTATTGTTTAATTGTTCTTCTCTCTGTTTCTCATTATTGATGTTGTGTCTTTGATCTATTGGGCTTTTTTGTGGAAAATATAATTTTCCTACGGCAATTAAAAATTATAAACCAGGTATAAAACAGTAAAACTTACTAGCTTATTAAAGCTATTCATAACAAACTACAATACTTTACGATAATATTCCTTAAGTGAAAATGGCTAATTTCGAATAAAATAAAATTTCGTGATAATGAATAGCACAAATACACTTTTATTTACCTTCTAATTTTTTCGAAATATTATCCTGTTCAGAAAAAATAGACAAATGTGTATGTTTGAGGGTTTATAATTATCCCAATTTGTTCGTCTCGCTAATATAGAATTGAAAAAGTTTAAACTTATTTATTTATTTATTTATTTACAAATTGCTAATCGTTGATCAATAATATTTAGTCATTTAGACAAAATACAGCTGATTTAGGAGAAAAAACTTAGGGGAAGAAAGTCTTGGAAAAAGAAATTTTAATGTTCCTTTAAATCATAAAGTAAGTTTAAAGCGATAATTTAATATCTAAATAACAGTAAATCTGGTTATCTTATTTTTATTCTATTAATATATATATATATATAAAGCTATAAATGCCATCCATATACAAAAATATGTTAAAATAAAGTTTTTGTATTTTTTTTAGGCTAAAATTTTTTCCAATAAAATGAGCTCTGTAAACGTGCTCAAATATTTTTGGAAAGACTTAAATCATCGTAATCAAAGTTTTGTTAAAAAGACGTAATAATTTCCAGACACGCTTAAACACGCCAACTGGAACATGAGATTTTCCGAATTTTAAGCGTGTCTAAAAATTTTTACGCTTTTTCCATAAAACAATGATTACACATATTTAACTAGGATTTTCTTATTATCAAAAACATGAATTTCTTACCAAGAAGTTAGATTTTCGCACGTTTAATGAGCTCCTTTTATTATCATAGCAGGTGGCGTGCTTAAAAATCGGAAAATCTTTATTTCGAGTTGGCGTAGCCACAGGCCAAATGAATTCGTAGAAACAGGGACAAAATAAAATCAATTGAATCTAACTTTGTTAAAATTTAAAGCTCCAATAATAATTTAAGGCGAGCCCTTCGAATTGACATAAAGATTATTTTTTCAATTGCCTGGTGAAATTAGTAAATCGCGCTTAAATATTGAAAAATCTTAATTTTCAATTGACTAAATTTTATTACTAATTAAGGTAGGCAAGTAGCCCGTAAAAGACAATTAATACTAACCCTATAATTCAAATGTTTCATGATTTAGCAACTTTTAATAATTTGCAGGTGGACTTTTCAAACAAAGCTGAAATAAAGTTGAATGAGTTATGAATTGGATTTGTTAGAAATTTTTTTATAAAAAAGTTTTGGAAGTAGGCGTTTTTCTTAACTAACTTTTTTCCAATACCTATGGATGGCAGTATTATTTATAGTAATATGATTGACGTCTAAACTTTTTCCCAATTTTTCCTCTCCCATTCGGCACCGATCACTGAAAAGGACAATATTTCTTGTTTATTTTTTGGTCAAGAATTTATTGGGCAGATTTAAGAAGACAATCGTAAGGTGAGGAAGAAATATTGGATTGAAACTCAAGAAACCGCTGTTTGAAAAATTTGGAATCCAACCGAAGAAAACGATTGGGAAGGAAAATTAAAACTTATTCTGGAACCGATCCACTGTTCTCATGAGAAAAATTTGAATCTGTCAGCGCACTCCGTATTGATTTTTTCGTGCATCGACATTTTTTTTTATTTATGATTTATTTATGGTTAAGGGTGTCTTAAAAATATTTATCTCTCCAATTTAGAAAATATTTTCTTAAATTATCTTTAAAAATCATAACACCTTCGCACATTATTACATTTGTATACGTTAACGAAGTTTGGTGGGCAAAAATTTGTTTTATTTTTGTGGAACTTAATAATTAATCTTTAGAACCTTTTAAGATGCGGTTTCTGCATTTTAATCAAGACGGTCATCTAAAAACAATGATTACGTGCAAGAAATGTTTTCACGGATTTAGAATTAGTTTAAACACTGAAATGTATTTTAACTGTTGTTCATATTTATAAAATTAATTTTAATATCCTATTATTTAAATATAAATTCATTTTAATGGATAATTTTCTATAATGTTTAGGAAAAAGCGACGTCATGCCTGATACAGTATTCTATTGCAATTTTATACGAACACAAAGCTTAAATGACTCTTATTCGATTCTTGATATTAATTTATCCGAAAAAAATAAGAAAATGAATAAGAGCATGAATAAAACCATTCAAGAAATTGCAATAAAATACAGAAGTAAAATAAAATATTGTAGAGTTTAATTCTTTGAAAAATATGTTCGACGGATAGAAGAAATCTTGTCACGTCAATTATAAGAGGCACGAAGTTTAATCATTCAAATGACTTAAAAAATGCGATTCAATAATAAAATATAAGCAAAAACTTTTCCTAAATATCAAGAAAGCGTTCATTAAAATAAATTAGATGAATATTTTAATATTTTAATAGGTAATATTTAAACTAATTTGTTTACAGTTTCCCTATTTTTGTGTTACAATTGTTTTCGTTAACAAAGAAGATTTAAAATTTGCAATATGAAGACTCCCTAAAGTAAAAAAAATACGTGAGTAAAGTACGTGAAAAAAAATTAAGATGGATAATGATATATTAAAGATGGGCGGAATGACAATTTAAAATTTCCGGAATCGGAAATTGGAATTTAAAAATACCGGAGTGCTAAATTCGGAATAAATTCGAAGGAATTCGAAAAAAGAAATCCGTAATTTGGAATCAAATTTAAAAACCGGATTACCGTAGTCGGAAATCGGAAACAAAAACAAACTTTTCCGGAATGCGAAATTCGAAATACGGAATCAGGGATTCTCTGATATAGATATATTTCAGGGTTTCATGGAAATCTTTTTCAAACAGAAGACGGAAAACGGAAATGGAAATGGAAATATTTTATTCAAACGGAAGACGGATGATGGAAGATGGAAATCCGCGCAACCCTGAATCATATATTTATATTTTAAAAAATTTACAATTAAAACAGCTAATTTAAGGGAAAAATTTGGGATCCCGTAATGGAGAAATATACAATAAACAAATACAAATTACTAACTAAACTTGTGACTAAGGAGACCTGAAGAAAGTAATAGTAATTTTATGCCAACTCAAAAATTTAGATCACGGAAAAATTACTGAACAGTTATTTCGATAAGGCCTTAATAAAAATATAATGAAGATTGTATTATTTTCGCGCAGTTCCAAGGCTACTTAGAACTCACCAATGGAATATTCTTTTTAATTCACGTCAGGTAAATTTTCAATATTCATGCAAAAATATATAATTCAGAATTATAAGTTCTAGCTTTAATAAAGCCTTAAAAATTCAAAGTTAGTTGCTTATAAGGAATCATAGGAATAATTATTAATCGCATTGATCCTGCAAATTTAATTTTCTTAAAAGTTTATGGAGTTTAAAGTTATCTTAAAGCTCCATTTAATAAATCTTCTTAATGCCTCATATTGATGTGAAGCAATCCTTCCATTTGATTGAATGAATTGCACTATACTTTAAATGATAGCGTCATAACACGGAAGAATATAGATGTCTCTATAAATTGCAAAGTATTGAAATAGTCTGGAATCAAATTTCTCCAAAGAGGAAATGGCTATTTTCAAGTATTAATAAATATTGTTGTGGATTATATTACATTATTAAGCGCCTAGATATATAAGAAAAGTTTGTAACGTAGAGAAAGTGGAGAATTGGCAATAAAAAATTTCATATCGAATTGAATTATTTATGTTTAGTTTTTTAGTTTCAACAAAAATATGCTCATAAAATGGTGCACGAAAAATGAGAAGGAATAACGAGGATATATAGATATTGGTATTTATTTATTTTTTTCTTCGTTCTCGTCGTTTGCAAAAAGCGGTTTAATCCATAAAAAATTTTTTAAAGGGTTTAGTCATATGTCTTTCTTTTCCATCATTTATTTATTTATTTGGGTTATTTCTTAAACCCGTGCATTTCATTTCACTCGTTCGTCCATTCGAAAGGATATTTCTATGTGTGCTCTCAGGGGAAATGCCAGAGTTCTTCTTTATTGCAGCCCTTATTCATTCATAAACTATTGCTTTTTGTCGGAAGATATACTATGAATAATATAATGATAAACATTTGGCTATTTCGTGTTTCTTCTTTTTTTCCATTATTATTATTATCCTCTTGTTGTTGTTGTTTTTTCTTCCCAGTTTCTTCCAAATAAGCTTTAACCAGAAAGTGGAAAAGGAAAACTTAATAACTCCTTAACTCGAAATTATTTGTGAATGGGCGGAGCATTTTCGTAGAGCAGTTCTATCATGTCCAAAAACGAAGAAAGCTATCGAGGCAGCTGTATACTTGCTTATAAGTTATCTCATTTTTCATTATGTTTTTTTGTTTGAGTTGTAATTTTATTTTAGCCGACGCCTTCACCTCTTATTATGATTAGTGAATATTATAGAACATGAATTTGGTATAAGCAATGAGGCGAGCTTGTTTGTTCATTCTGTCAGTACTAGCACGGATCTTGAGAGGAGGTCAAATTCCAGTTCCACCAATCTTCTCACCATGCAATTTTCCATCGCCAATCACGGACGCGAGCTTTGTAAGTGAATTTACGTGCTTATATTTTGTGCTTATTTTATATATTAACTATTCTTGTTTCACTATTTCCAAACAATTTCACAGCGGAAGGAAAATCTAAAAAAGTGTTTTGAGCCGAGAAAATGCGCTTTTGTGTGTTTTCCTCGCTTTTAACTTGAAAAAGGTATACACCATTGTATAGAAAATGGAAATTGCGTTGAATTTATAAGCAATCGTGAAAGGAAAAAGTGATATTCGTTATTCAGTTTTCCCATTTTCAAAAAGTAGACAAGAAAACTATATATAAATATATTTTTTGAATGAAATACTGAATGAGATTGGAATAAGTTGAAAATTCGATTTTCTTTTATTTTGATGAAGCTGAATATTTGAATAGGATTTTTTGTTTATTTATTTATTAATAAGATTTTAATGGGAAAAATATTCATAGAAGCCGCGAAAATAACAAAGTTATTTAAATCGCGGGGAGATTAGTATATCTAAATAAACAAAAAGACTTTCTTGTTGCTTAAAAATTTATAATTGAAGTACACTTGAAGACAACTCGCTAAAACAATTATTTCAATTTGACTAGAAATATCGAAACTCATAATAATTCCTTTGGAGAAGAGAAGTAATAACTAGCCGGGGGGTTTCAAAGTTTCCGAAATCAATCATCCATGATATAAACATACACATATAGCGTATTATGAGATATTTGGAAATTTATTTTCTTCTTGTTTATTATTTCCATGCAATGGCTATATATTGTTGAAATTTGCTTCCCTCCTCCCCTTTTTTTCAATTTATAATACTCTATCATTCGTTTTCATTGTTGTTTCGCTTGACAACAAGTGGAATAATTTATTCCATGAATCTTCAGAAGAGACAAACATTAATTTTGCTCGAATTTTGATGGAGGCGAATATATCTAATGCCCTATTGGCTTATAGAATACGGGATTGGTGTGATTAAACCAATGAAACAGAATTGTTTATTGCATGTAGGATATCATTAACATTAATCGCGGGATAAGTGAATTAAGTAGGGTTTTTTCTTTCAATTTATTTTATTATAAATTTTCTCTATTATCCACGTCATCGTTTAATCATATTTTAATGTTTTATTCAGGAAAACTATGAGCTGATTATTGAGATTGTTAGTCAATCAAATATCTCATAAACTCCTATGCAAAACTGAAACTTTATAAATTTATTATTTATTAAAAAAAATTAAGTATTCTAAATACGTGAAGAAATAAAAAACAGTCACAGGTATAAATAAGAAACCAAGAAAAGCTAATGAAAATGTGCTCTAATGGAATTTAAAAAATATTGCACGCAAAATAAAACTAGTCATTTTTCAATATTATATAATGTCTTCTTAAATACGTGTAAACTTTCAAAACAAAAAAATTTTTTCGCAATGTCTTATTTTATTTCTACCGAATATTGTTGCGTCATTTCTACACGTTAAATTTGAAATATATAAGAAACAGTTTTTTGCACAGAATAATCATATTTAGGCAGCATTTCAAGAGTTTAACTTGAAGGTTTTATAATCATACTGTGCAAGAGTCAGGAGACCTATATCAAGAGAAAGAACATTGTTAAATGCTAAACGGTATACTGTATTTTATCTCTGTAGAGCGAATTTTCAAAACGAAAGTTAACCCTTTGTACAATTATTTACCGACTATTCCACTTTTTACTTCAAAGGGAAAATGTTGAGATTGAAGATTGATGATGAAAACTGATACAATTGAACTTTACAATATATTTTTTAAATATATTAATCATCGGTCAGATTGACTTTTTTTACCGTAGCAGTGATAGATGAGAAATATTTAATCAGACAGTTAATAATAAATAATAAGTCCGTGTTTTTTTTAATGTTTTTACACCGTCTATTTTAAAAGCAGAACTAGCCAATATTTCAAAGGAAGTGTTTCTAGACGTCCCTTGAGGATTTGACGAGATTGATTAGATTTGAAACTAAGTTGAGATGATTTCAGACATTTTAAAAGATATCAAACTTGTTGTTTCTTGAAGCTCTTAAAATTTAAAGAAGAATTTATTTATTTATTTATTATAATGTAGATAATTAAATAAAATAAATTTATCAGAAAAAATTTTAAAATTTACTTTTTTTATATAACTAATAGTAGATATTATCTCGAAACCATTATCCTTGTAGTATGACAAACGCTTACACACCAGTGATGGGAGGGCTCCCCCCGGTTTTCTAAAAAAGGGGATCCCGGCCCCGATCCCGTCTCCCGGGTACAGAAAAGGGGAAGTCCCGGTCCCGCCCGGTATTCCAAAAAACGGGGCCCCTCCCATCACTGTTACTCACGACGTTTAAGGAATATCATAAAAATGTTTTCTTCAGCATTTTAAAAGACTTATTTAATATTTGAAAATAAACTATGCGGTTTTAGTTCCTGGAGGAATGAACGCTTTAAAAAATGCATTTTAAAACAATATTGTTAATTTAAGAATTTCACAAGAAACGTTTACAAAATAACTCTAATAATAAGAATAACTCAATTTATAAGAGATCCAGAATACCTAATAAAGAAAAATCGTGAAAGTTATATGTAAAATTATGAAATCGTACATTTCATCAAGATTCTCGAGATATTTCCGGGATTTAAATTATATCAAAAAATCGCGTAAATTTTCTGATTCTGACCGTAAACTGAACTAAATTTCTTTTTTTTTTTAATTTTTTAAATTCTTTTTTTTTAAAGTCCAGTAAATTGACCAGTTAAGGCGGAAAATATGGATTATAGAATATTGAAATTTTTTTTAGATTTTAAATTTTTAAATTCGATCTCGGATTTTGCTTTTCAAAGTTTTTTGATTTCGTCAACCCCTCAGTTTTCACGGCAATTTTACGGGTGTTATTAAATATAGGAAAATAGGAAAATTTCTCCCATCGGAAAATAAAAGGGAATATTACACCATCTAGTTTAAAATTATTTCTTGAACTTAAACGGATTAATTATTTAGGGTATAAGGGGATGAGTAGAATACTTGATAGAGAATTTTGATTCTTTCTGTAATTTTAGATTTTTTTAATTAATTAAAATAAACGAACTTGTTCAAATCTTAACCAGTATGTTACTCATCTGTGCATACTAAGAATTTTGTTGCTTAATTTAGCTACTGAAAATAAAACTAAAAGATAAAAAAGTTAACAGATTTAATAGAGAATTATTATTTAATTTTTTGTTAGCAAAAGACAAAAATGAGTTTTCATTTGAGTTGAGATAATCTAAAACAATACTCTAACATAAATTAAAGCGTTTCGGTTTTCACCAAAAGAGCAAGAAGCTCACCAACTTTGTTTAGATCATTTATGTTAACAGAAAAACTACGTCGAAGAGTCGTTTAGACAATGCAAAAAAAATAAAAAAAAATTTGAATTTTCGAGCTCAATTTGTGATTTACAGCACAAGTCTGTTTGCCACACAATTCCACGTCTACCATTTGTTTGTGACCTCCACCACCAACTGGCATATACAAACGTTAATGGAATTGAAAAAGCTTATTTAAGGTTTGTTGTAAAAATGAGCAATTATGATTATTGTTCAGATATAAGTCAGTATTTCAAAATGGGAATAAGTCCTCGTTTTCCGTAATTATTGGTATGATACTATTTTTATAAATACATCATTAAAATTAATATTGAAGCTAAACAATTGGAACAACCATCAACTACAAGCGAAATTATTAAGAAGCCGGAATATGCATGTTTATTTGATCATGCATGTGAGCAAATAGATAATGACACGGTTACGAAAATTGTCGGCAATGTTCGGAAGTACTTAATGGTTATTTTTGAGATGTTTATTATTGTAAATCCAAATATTGCAGGTGTACGCATGGAAGGTTTATGAAAGGTGGTTTGGGGAAAAAGATGGATGCTCATCGGCCAATTTATTAGCGGTTAGCAGTGTTGAATTATATAGTTGGAGAAAATATAATGTTATAGCTGATCGTCATAGATGGGGTGGTAAATGATGCACGCAAGATTCCATACGTAAGGTTGCACACAGGTTTATTTCTATTTTCTTTACTCTAATCAATTTAAAAAAAAACGGTTAGGTTCGGCAAGACTCAGGTTTCCATTATCAAATATTCAAAGTGAAGTGAATAATGCAATTGTACAAGGTAATTTGATTTGAAAGAAGCGGAGACTCAGTTCCTATTTCAATAGGGTGGCCACTACCAAAAGTGATAGAAGATCTTGTGGATGACGTGGGATATGCTATGAAAGAGTATCACGAGCTGAATGGCGAGCAACGCAATCATTCAGTACCATTGTATGAATATAACAAGTTATAACTTATAAATTTTCAAATGGAAATTATAGATGGGCAAGAAACTTGTTTCTCATATGTCTGGCTCTTGTGTGCACAGCTCTATTTGTAGAATGGTATGTGGTGCGGAGGAAGATTGGAGTTCAAAAGAGCGGATCGATTAAAATTGCGTCTGGAAAGAGCAAAACTCATCTCATGTTTTAGCAGGGATATTAATTATTAAAATTGAAATAATTTATATATTTAACGTCTTATTTTGGAAGAAACGGGTCGATCATTAAAAATTTATTTGTTTGTTTTTTTTTTTGAAATAAAGATTAATGTTAGATTATGATTTTTGCAAATATTTGAAGAGATGTGAAGAAACAATGATGAAGTAATAAAAATAGGGCGACAATGGGTTTATTTATGTTTGGGATCAGTTCACTAGTAACAATATTGAGCAATCATTTCATATTTTAAAAGTTGGATTTTCCTGATGATTTCATCGAATTTTCTCATCGTATATTTGTTATATTTCAATATTATTGAATCGAAAATTTGTCTAGTCGTTTGCATATTTTACAGAGAGAATATAATAAAGAAAAGAAACAAGATATCAAGACAATAATGTAACTAAATATTCCAAGTTTTACATTTAGTTGATTGAATTTCCATATTTCATTTAGCTCTATGTTAGCTCTTTTTGTCTGGAAACGCTTATTCATGTAATAATTATTATTAGTTTCTTATCCTTTTCAAAATTCGTCAGTTTTTAAAATAGACTTATTAAGCTTTTCGCCTCCAATATGATAAGATTTCAAACTTATCAGTAGCACACTTCACCGAAATGATTAAATAAGAAAATGAGTGCGGAGGCAACCCTTTCTGTTTATCATTTTTTGTTTGAGTTTTTGCTCCTATTTAGTTTTCGTAATTATTCAATTTTTTTCAAAACAATTTGTCGATTTAAAGTGTTAACAGAAATTTATGGTTGTTAAGATTTTTCTATGTTTATTTTTCTTATCTTCTTGATTCACAGTTGTTAGCATCATTAAAATATGCACGTTGAATTATGTGTAGGAATATGAAAATTTGGTATCACGAATAAGTTCATTTTCTATTAATTTATTCGATGAGCCGATTCTTTAATGAAATACAGTGATAGTGATAAATAGTTTATTGTGTTTTCGAATAAATTAGACAATTAGTTACCCTTAACAAAGTTTTTTCAGCGTTCAAAATCTAAAATAAACCTACGAATTGTGGGACTTAAATTGAAAAGTGTGGCAGTCAGTTAAATACTTTAACTAGAAAAAATATTGACTCATAAACTGCATATCGAAATTTATCCCATACAATAAATGTCCGGCAAAATATTCTCAAAATGAGATGAAATTTTGGTAAGCTGGAAAATAATCTTTTGGAAGATAAGCCAGATTTTGAATATGTTAGAATATTTTTTTAATGTTTATGGAGCAAAATATGAAAAAACTTAAAAATTATTTTAATAAATTAGATATTAAATATTAAATATCATTGTGTTTTTTATGATATTTTGTATTGTTTTCTAACACTCTGCTTCGTAGCTACTTCAAGACACTATAGTAGAAAAAAAACTAAAACGGGATAACATGAAACAGCGAAAAAAAATGAATTCGGAGCGCATTTTCTCACATAAGCACATATTTGCTGTTTCTGTTCTTAATTATTTTCATAATAGTGAATAACTGTTATATAGATCATTGTGTACTCTACGGACTATTTTTGAAATTGACTTCAGACATCCTTTTGATATATTTCACATGGTGGTCTCAAAAACTCATATTTTTGGAAATATGAAAACGATTTCCAGCGAAATATGAAATTAAATGCATTCGTGGTTGGCACTAGATATTACTAATGTTAGAACGTTCATGTAGACATGCTCCGAAGCATTTTGAACACTTTTTCACAACAAACCCATTCGACGACTTTTCAATATTAAATTACGCGTTTACGTAATTTTTTCAAAGCCATTTTTCGTAAAATTGTTGCTTATTATTTTGAAATTACATTTTCAAGATGTAAATTAATAAGAATTCTTAAGAAGCACGTCTAATAGATTTTCCGATTTTTAAAGGCATGGTAAAGTTTTTACGGATTTTCTAGAAGAAAATTTAAACTCATTATTCTTAAAATACTTAAAATTTTTAATATCTTGCCATGAAATTAGATTGGAACACGTTTACTGAGCTCATCTTATTACCATGCAAGCTGGCGTGAATGAGATGATATTGAGTTCTTATTTGCAGAAAGAGACAGAGCTGACAATTTGGTTTTCAGTGTATTTATTGTTTAGCTTTCTTTTTTCGGTCATTTCTTGCTTTATTTAGTTCTTTCTTTTCAAAATGATCGTTACTGTAATAATAACTACTTTCCATTTGAAGAAAAAATAATTCATAATAATACAGTTTTCTCTGAAACTTTATTGTTTTCATGTTTGAAAATTACTAATAAAAACAAAATAATAAACAAATTTAAAACTAAATCCACATAGATGTTCCGCTATT
Source organism: Caenorhabditis plicata (assembly GCA_963931815.1). Classification (NCBI taxonomy): domain Eukaryota; kingdom Metazoa; phylum Nematoda; class Chromadorea; order Rhabditida; family Rhabditidae; genus Caenorhabditis; species Caenorhabditis plicata. The sequence goes on from OZ007493.1 coordinate 17,352,261, forward strand.
TCCAAACGAGACTAAGGTAGTCTTACTTCAGGAGTCTTTAAAAAAATTTTCTCATTATTTTGCATTGTGACAGTACATTAGATGAAATAATTTCTTGAAGACTTTTCAAAAAAAGATTATTACGAATCATTTTGGCACGCTAAATGTAATGAAGGAATTTTTCTAATAATTATTATTATATTAATTGTAGCATTTGCAAAATTTAGGTAAATTGTTGAGTCGCAAAATGACAAAATGAAATAGGTTTTTTTATTAATATACATTTAGAAATTAAAATTTTAATTAATAAATATAGACTGGAAGTTCTATTATGCACTTCAAAAATTTTAATTTTGAATATATTCTTTAAAGGTATTGGACATTTGGTCTTCGATGCTTATTTTTTATTGTAGGTAATTATATTTATTGTTGAAAATAAGGGTTGGGCAATTTACGTACCGCCCTTATTAATAACTCTTACGGAACGAGAAATTTATTTACAATTTTTAACATTGAGCAAAATTATTAACGAATATTCTATTTTATTAAACGGATGAGTTCTTCCGAGCTTGTCAGCAAATAGAACTCAGCGATTTCTATTTTAAATTTTTAGATGTCCATGAAGAAAATTTTGCATGCATCTTATTTTATTTTTATTTATTAGATTTATTGAAATATTTTTCAGTTTGCGTCTGTTTCTATAATTTTATGAGATTATATATTATCAAAATCTAAGAATATGAAAGGTTTGATTTGATCATTTTTGAATTATTTTCAATGGTCTCGATGAGATCATGAAACAAATATATCATTTATGATAATAATTTCTCTGTTTTTCATTATATTTCTTCAAAATTTTTAGATCGAATCAGATTTATTACTTTTATTTTTTATGAAAAGAAAATTGGAATTGTCAATTTTTCAGATTTTGATAATACATTACTCAAACTACTGAAAGTTTTCAGAGCCAGTTGATTTGATTTTATTTTTATTTAATGTTTTCTCTCAAACTAATTGTTTATTTTTTTTAAATATGTTTTAAAATATTGTAATGTTCATAGTATTTGTATAAACAAATCGAGAAGATTTTCGATTAGAAATATACAAGCGGCTTTCATTTTTGCATCATATATCCCCAAGAAAGAAAAAACAAACAGAACTTTGGAGAATAATCTCCCGTATTTGGGAGTTCGTGCGAACTTCTTAAAAAGAGTAACTGTGAGTTATTCAAGAGGTTCATTATTCACATTGTCTACTTTAGAAAATTACACAATGAACTATTATTAAGAGTGAGACAAAAAGGAATAACGACTTGGTTAATTATTTATAATTTCGGTTAACACAATTTTTTAGGATTTCAAGAATTTTCTTTTCTTTTCTTTTCTTATTTATAACAGATTAGAGCAAATGAGACGTCTCGCTCATTTGTTGTTTTATTTTTTAAATGTCATTAATCAATAATTTGACTTATTTTGATACGGTAAGCTTATTATTCGAGAGAAATCGATTAATAGCGAGCTGCAGAAACTGACGAATATTTTCATTTGTTTATTTTTGTATAATTAATTGGTAATATGAGATTGAATAATTTGGAACGAACATATTGTGCTTTAAATGTTTGAGGAATAATATTGCAGACATTGCAAAAAAATGTATTCAAAATTGGCAATTTGGTAATTAAGAATGCAAATAAAATTTTAATTTGCATTATTTTAATGAATCTTAAATTAAGTAATTGATTAGTTTTTTTGTTATGTCGGCGATATTCAGTTGAGAAAAAACTTCGTTAAGGCTAAAAGAAGGGCATTTTCTAAAAGAAGGCGCTTTTCTTTATTTTAAATTGCTCGTCTCTCGCAGATATTTCATTTAAATCAACTTTTCTTTTGGTTTGGATGTCTGCACAATTTCAAACTAATTTACTTTATTTGTGATTATGAACTTTTTGAACAATAAAATGGTAAATTATTTGCAGAGTTTTTTGAATGATTTCACCCAAATAATCATCGTCGTTGACCAATCATCATCAATCAGGAAACTACAAAAATGAGGTAACTATTTATATATAAATATGATAGCAATTGAACATCATTTTTAATTAACTTTCAATCAAAACATTTACGGAAACGATTAATCGAAAATGAATAATCTTTGCTCAAAATGAACTCCGCGTGGAATATAATGAAATATTGTTGTGCTTTAAATGAAGGTAATTTACGCCTACATCACAGCGTGACAGAATGCGTCAATTTGCAAATTTCAAAATGGAAATAGTAATATTGATATTTATGCCGAAATTTGTTTATTTTTTTTTCTAAATGCTTCTTCGTTTTATCTTAAATGCCAACAGTACTAATTTATTCTATGTTTAACTATAGCTACAGATTAGCTTAGTTTTTATTGTAAAAGAATTTCTTCCACTTTCCATTGCTCGACTCGTTATTTCGCTCAGCTCATATTTAGTGTTTTTTAATTCTAATTCATTAAAGATAAATACTAATTTACAAACAAAATTTCACTTTCATGAATATCTGAATATTTGTTTGTCTTGTTTGTGGTCTCACAGTTGAATCGTGATTTAACCACTATTAATTGGTATTTAGCAAGTTCCAGTGCGTATAAAAATATTTTAATTTTCTGAGCCTTTTCTTTTTCATAATTCGATTTTTTCAATTAAAAAATACGTGAATCAATCACGTGAGCCAATACAGAAAGTAGAAATATAATTAAAATCTAAATAATTAATTTCATTAAGACAATAAGTTATGGGATGTTGAGATTCTTAAGAACTATTCTTTTAAAATGATGAAATATTAAGATTAAAAATTTTTTTTTATTATAAAAAACTCTGAAAAACCTGTTGAATAATTATATCAAGAGGGTCATCTTTATTATTTATATATTTAAGAAGACGTGTGCGACACACGTGAAAAAGAAATAAAAGCACTCAAACAGTAAAATAGATAAGATAAGAAAATTAGAAATCATAAAATTGCAATTTTTTTTTACTTAATTATAAATTAACGGTATGCACGACAACTGAACTCGAAAAATAGGTGCACGGAAAAGTTCGACTATATCAGGAAATTTTAACGATTTTTAGATATAAGTTCTAGATTATTTTGAATCTGTCCGAAATAATTTATAAATTATACTAAGTAACTCGAGACTTGGTATACGACTTAGTGATAACTATAATTTTAGCTTCAAGGGCCTTAATAAAGAACATTTTTTATAATTTCAATTGACGAAAAATATATGCCAAGTGAAATAGTTAAAAGATGTGATCACTTGAGGTACTAGATGCTAATATTTCAGATATTTCTTATAATTAGGAGACAAAATTGAACTCATCTAGCAACGTTACATCTTGAAAGATTTTAAACATTCACCTATAGCTACATTATAACCGTTTAGATATACAATTTTCATAATTTTACTTTGAGGTGTTTTCAAACATTGATATTCTTAGAAAAACCCCTTTAAATTTAACGTAGAGCTATTTAACATAAGAATTGAAACGTGGAACAGACATAAGACGTATAATAACGTAAAATATATTTTTTCCATGGAGTATTTTGCTTTTCTAATTAAACGAATCTAATGTACAAATGCGATTCGTAGAGAAAAACTGATTAATGAACCTATACTTATGAAACGAGGAATTGTTTAACTTGTTTAACTTTGATGATTTCGATTCTGACGTCCTTATCTTAAATTAGAAATAAGATATTTGTAGTTTTGATTTATTTAGCCGACATATATTTAGTTTTTACATAAAAAAGTTTCTTTAAAATCCTGCAGGCGCACTTGGTAATTTTCATAATAATTAACTTTCCATTTATGACAGAAATTCTTTTGTGGACGAAATTCAATTTTCAGTCATGGTTTAGAATTAATATGAAATAAAAATACATCAAAGATAGAATTCTTATAGTTAAAATCTTATAAAATAACAAAAAAAAAAACATTGCCAACAATTTTCTGGGCGGAATTGAAAATTTGCCCATCCGCCTATGGTTGGGCTATTTCTCATTTTAAAACCACTTTAAAGGAGATTGAATTTTGATTCCGTAATCCGGTATCACGAAGATAATTTTAAAGTAGGAACTAAATTATGCAACATATTAGGTTTTTTTACTTTATTATTACATTGTTCACAAAATGAAGAGAAATTGATATTGATACTTTGCTCACAAGAATAAAATAGTACTACCACGGTTAACTCTAGAGCTTCATTTAGTCATAAATTTTGATTTAGTATCGATTCTTTTACTTAAAACATCCAAATTTATTGTAAAACTATACATATAATTTTTTGAAATTAGTACCCACAAACGATTTTGCAAACCAGTAAAGGAACAAAAAAATTAATTTGATATTCGAAAAATCCTGGATAAAGGACGTATTATCAGCTGAACGAGAGCTTTGTATTTATGTAATTTGAGTTCGCGTTTCTCGAAAAACGTAAATCCAGCCCAAACCCAAGTGACGCAGATCTATGCTTGCATTACTTTAACAGTATATATATATATATATATATAGTTTAAGAACAATTTTTATTGTGCTATTAGCAACTTTTAATCAGAGGCTGAAAATGACATACAATATTTTATATGTGATCATACATACTTACGTTATATCTTTATAATGAACACTTTTGTTAGAAGTATTTAGTATTGTTTCTATTTTTGGGAAAATTTTAATAGGAATAAATATTATTAGGTCGATGCTTAGAAGTTATTGATAGTATTATCTAAAACGGCTATAAATTAATTTAATTAAATAGTTAATCGCTCAGCGATACTACTTTTCTATATATCAATTTTCAGAACATTAGTTATCCAAGTGAAACTGTAATTAATATTATTTGTTACAATCTAAAAAATATTCCAAGTAATAGAATATCATAGATCAATTTAGTCAAGCTTGCAGTTGGCTTGAGAATGGTTTATAAATTTATGTGAATTATTATTTAGAAATATTCGATCTAATTGCATAATAGGATATTTTTACAAGAAAGATGTCTTGAATAACAATTAAACAAAAATATTATTTATTTATATTTGTTTATCGAACTCATCCTATTGAAAATCCACGTTTACGTCATCAGCCGTCAAATGTTTCTTAAATAAGATTCTAGAGAAAATCAACAAACCTTCCACATGTGTGTTGATTCCATTGTGGAAATTAACTTTTCGTGCATCCAATATATACATATATAGGATTTAATTGTTTGCAATGATGTGAGCCAAAACTTTATTACATGTTTGGTCTCGAGTTTTAATTTCTTATGGCTATAATATTCAAATCTTTTAGGTTCAATAGAGAGATACATTAAATATTCTGAATGAAAACCATTTCCTAATAATTCATATTTATTATAGCAGTTTAACCATTGAGGAACGGGCGAACATGGCACAAGTCGATTATGTGGCACACGTAATCGTCATGCCAATTGTGCTCTCCATCGGTGAATGATGAATATATGCGCGATTCTCTATTGATGTCACTTTCAGGAATGTTAAATCAGTGTTTGAATGTGTGCACTCTACTACAGCTACCTTCCGGATGTTTCATGTACCTCAAGGCATCTGCAATCGCTGATATATTGAGCATTATGTCGTTTGTTCCGTTCTTATTAAGGAATGCTGAATTAAACAACCCTAATTGGAAATTGGGAATGATGTATCATGCACATATCGAATTACCATTGATCAATGCTTTAATTGCTGCCAGGTAAAATTGCTCAATTTATGACTTTAAAAATTCCTCGTTTTTATCATATTCAGTGCTCTTAACATTGTTGCAATGACTGTTGATCGATACTTATCCATATGTCATCCAATCAAGTTTTTTCATACGAGTGAATCACGATTTCGTACACTCATGATCATTCTTGGGCTGTATTTGACAGCATTTTTAATATATGTCCCGTCGGTATGGCAGAAAACATTAAATTGGCAATTTTCACAAGAACACAATAAGTTAGTTTGTTTAGTAAAATGTTCAGTTATAATTCTGGGCGATATATAAGTAGCATACGTTGAGCATCATTTCAGAGAAGTGTGGGTTATTGAAAGAAACAATACTTACGAAGATCAATACATGTTTAAAATTTACCTTTTCGTTAGAGAAGTAACAAAAATAATACCAAATCCTGTAAATAAATAAATCGTTTCAGACTGTATGCCGATGGGGTCCTGTGATAATCCTCGTTGTACTGAACATGGCAATGATAAGAAAGCTTAGAATACTTGAGAAGAGGCAATCCAAATGGGGTCGAACGTCGAGATGCAGCAGATCCGGACGCAAAGCTGGGTAGTTCCAGCGTCAAATCGTCAAAAATATAAAATTGAATTGTCAGAAGGACACAAAGAAGTGCCAGCAATGATCGTGGTAGAATATCAACATTGCTGCTTGTAACATCAACAACATTTGTGATTTGTAATTTACCTGCATCGCTTTTGTCAATATTTATAAGGTTTTCAAAATGTTTTTTCATCATTTAAATCCTTCAGTAACAGAAATCTAGTAAGCAACTCAATATTTTGGCAAATATTCCGATCAGTTGCCAATTTATTACAAGTTACTAGTTATTTGTACAACTTTTACCTATACGCATTATGTTCGTCGGAATATAGAGAAGCACTGATGCAGTTATTGGGTTGCAAGAAGAATAACTCACCAATCTCAACAGGAGATTCACCGACCGTCCGCATATCTGCGAATGTCCGCAAGGGGTAGGTTGTCTAAATTATATCAAATGTGGATTATTTTTCAGGATGATAAACGATCCTGAAAACAAAACGAGAGAGTCAGTACCGTTGGCCCAAGTGTAACAAGACAATTTAATAATAATAACTTCCAAAGCCACCTCAGATTTCCATAATTACGTGTTTTTCTGTGATTTCATTTTGTTTAGAACAATTTGCATCATTTAGACGTTAAAGAGATATTAAATTGTGCATAATAACATTTTTAAATCTCAAAAATTATTTTAAATGTAAAAGTTAATAAATAAACACTTATATAAAATTAAATAATTACTTTATTATTTAGTCTTATATTTTTTAATCAGCGTTTTATGGAGACAACAATCTCAACTCAGGAAAATACTCGCCTTATTCTATTACGGAATATTATAAAGTTGTCCAGTATTTTAAAGTTTAGCATGATTCATCCTAAAGCAGAAAGTATCTACCACATAATTAATTAATTAATGGGAATATCATAATTTATAAAATATCATGCACCAAACAGAAGATATAGAAAGATGAATGAAATTTATACCATATTATTGATTAATACTTCTTTGGAAAATAATTCAAGAAGGACCTGCTTGTTTTCAATGCTCTCATTATTGTGAAATTAGAACAGTTTTCTTTATTAGTTAGTTAACTTAGGGATTTTAATAATTTCGAACCGGAAAATGTAAAATTGCCTTTTAATCTATAACAAACATAAATATATGAAGATCAAAAAAAATATATGATTTGGTCAAATCATTTCGCGCTAATAAAAATTATTAAACAATTACACAAAAATCTTGAAAACAATCATATTTATCATATTTTTAAATGAATCAGAAGAAACTAATTCAAACTAACACAATGAATTGAAAGCATTCAAAGAAATAATGGGCTTATAGGTTTATAAAATATTATTAAAAATCAATAATAACTTTAAAAATAATCGATTTATTCTTTATTTAACATTCTATCTAATTGCGACTGAGGAGAAAAAGAAACCAAAAAACATTAAAATTTCAAGAGAGAAGCGAGACAAAACAAAGTTGGCAAATTGCCAGTTCGAGTTAGATGTGCATGTTTGACACACGTTAACTGTTTCCACCGTAACCATTTTTTTTCCTTGGAAAACTAAATCTTTGGTTCTCGTATTTTTTTTTCCTATTGTGTTTTTACCTAATAATTTTGCGTGCTTTTTCAATGTTTATGAGCTCAAAGTTTACAAAATTGTTTTAGAAATCTTTTGATATATAATTTGCCGTGTGATAGCTATAATTTAATGATTTTTCAGACATGGGTGACATCGAGAAGCAGACGGAAATCAGAGAAAAGAAATTGCGCAATGTTATGCGTGAGCTTAAGATCCAAAAGCTCTGCTTGAACATTTGCGTTGGAGAATCTGGAGATAGATTGACTCGTGCCGCTAAGGTAATATTTATAAAGTTTGTTTATTTATATTATTTATGTTTCTTAGGTTTTGGAACAACTTACTGGACAAACTCCAGTTTTCTCCAAGGCCCGCTACACCATTCGTTCCTTCGGAATCCGTAGAAACGAAAAGATCTCCGTTCACTGCACTGTTCGTGGACCAAAGGCTGAGGAAATCTTGGAAAAGGGATTGAAGGTCAAGGAATACGAGCTTTACAGAGAGAACTTCTCTGATACTGGAAACTTTGGTTTCGGTATCCAGGTATAATTAAATTTTTAGTCGTTAAGAATTATTTTTTATTTTAGGAACACATTGACTTGGGAATCAAGTATGATCCATCAATCGGTATCTACGGTATGGACTTCTATGTTGTCCTCGATAGATCTGGAAGACGCGTTGCCAAGAGAAGACGTGCCCCAGGACGTGTCGGACCATCCCACAGAGTTGGACGTGAAGAAGCCGTCAAGTGGTTCCAACAAAAGGTATATCATTTTACTATGATTTAATTAATTCTTATAATTTTAGTATGACGGTATCATCCTTCCACCAAAGCCAAAGGTCAAGCGCACCTTCCACCGCCGTCGCTAAATTTTTGTTTTTAATTAAATAAATTGTTAATGTTTTTATATCTTAATAATTGAATCCGCATTACAAGCTTTATTCGATAATGTTCATATTACAGTAAATTATTAATTAAAATTTTGGAATTTCCATTAAACAATTAACAACATTACTCTGATTTAAGTTAATAAGTGTTTTGTCGGTTAAACTTAATATTACAATGCTTAAGCTAGAAATTTACTAAGGTGGTATATGCAAGATATACCGGGTTGAAATTTTGGGAAGCAATTAAAACTGCTAACTTCGTATAATAAACTCCAAGGATAAAATTTTAACATTAATTAATCTCCTCTAATCATGGTTAAGAGAAAGTTGACTCATATTTTTGCATCAAAATCCAATTTCAAACAAACGAAATTAAAATTATCCTCCCAACTTATCCTTACTGATCACGTTTTCACGGCGAAAAGTTAAATTTTTATTTTTATTTTGAAATGAGTTGAAAACTCACTATTTAATTATGTCTACGTAAGTTAGTATCGCTATGCCCCGAATATCGAAAGCAAACGTAAGCAGGAAAACACCGTTACCATCAATCTAACCGGTGGCCGAGTGGCGTTCGTATTTCAAGGAAAAGGTGTCAAGTTCAATTCCTCTTGCCGATGTTTTTTTCTGTTGTTCAGACTCTGAAATATAACTAACCCTACAACTGAACAAAAAATTTAACTAACCATTAAACTGAACAAAAAATTTAACTAACCGTCTCCGAAATATGAATGAGCAAAAAATTTAACTAACCATTAAACTGAACAAGAAATTTAACTAACCATCTCTGAAATATAAATGAACAAAAAATTTAACTAACCATATAAATGAACAAAAAAATTTAACTAACCGTATAACTGAACAAAAAATTTAACTAACCATATAACTGAACAAAAAATTTAACTAACCGTCTCTGAAATATGAATGAACAACAAATTTAACTAACTCTATATCAGTTATATGGTTAGTTAAATTTTTTGTTCAGTTTAATGGTTAGTTAAATTTGTTGTTCATTTATATTTCAGAGACGGTTAGTTAAATTTCTTGTTCAGTTTAATGGTTAGTTAAATTTTTTGTTCAGTTTAATGGTTAGTTAAATTTGTTGTTCATTTATATTTCAGAGACGGTTAGTTAAATTTCTTGTTCAGTTTAATGGTTAGTTAAATTTTTTGTTCAGTTTAATGGTTAGTTAAATTTTTTGTTCATTTATATTTAAGAGATGGTTAGTTAAATTTTTTGTTCAGTTATATGGTTAGTTAAATTTTTTGTTCAGTTTAATGGTTAGTTAAATTTGTTGTTCATTTATATTTCAGAGACGGTTAGTTAAATTTCTTGTTCAGTTTAATGGTTAGTTAAATTTTTTGTTCAGTTTAATGGTTAGTTAAATTTGTTGTTCATTTATATTTCAGAGACGGTTAGTTAAATTTCTTGTTCAGTTTAATGGTTAGTTAAATTTTTTGTTCAGTTTAATGGTTAGTTAAATTTTTTGTTCATTTATATTTAAGAGATGGTTAGTTAAATTTTTTGTTCAGTTATATGGTTAGTTAAATTTTTTGTTCCTTTTATTTAAGAGATGGTTAGTTAAATTTTTTTGTTCAGTTATATGGTTAGTTAAATTTTTTGTTCATTTATATTCAAGAGATGGTTAGTTAATTTTTTTGTTCAGTTATATGGTTAGTTAAATTACAGAGTCTGAAAAACGGAAAAGAAACAGCGGCAAGAGGAACAGAACTTCTCTGCTGGGCGCTTCCTTAACTGTGTTTTGCAGGAAAAGTGCTCCTGTTAGGACGCGAGGTGCTTTTTGCATGAAAACAGACTAATCCTGTTATATATGTTTTTTGGAGTGAGGACGCTTCGTGTAATTTTGATCAAACTTCGGTTATTCGGTTTGGATGGAATTGTTGTTTTGATCACGAGGTCTATAACAATCGATGAAAAGGCTGTGAGCAAAATTCCAGAAAAATGTCAAGACTCTGTCCGATGGCTTTTCACATAGCTGCAACAAACTGTTAGGACTCGAGGTGCTTTTTTCGTGAAGTTGCGGCAAACTGTTAGGACGCTGTGTGATGGCTGAAATTTTCTGGCGGCAGTGTTTCACGTGTTTTGATAACAATTTCGAACGAAAAACGAAAAATGATTTATTCACATTTTGAAACATTCGTTTACACGGCCAGGGAGCAATAAAATATCTTCGCAATTTTATCGACTAAACATATCATAGACTAAATAAAGGAATCTGCTAATGAAAATACAATACTAAGTGAATTATTACACATAAACAATATAATTTTATACATAATCGATAATTTTCTGGAATGTATATTTAAGGTTTTATGGGTTTTCAGCATGAAATAGGACTATTATTTAAGTACAATCAAATTATTTCACAGCAACAGCTTCTCCATTTTTGTCATTATCCAATTGCTTTCCAAGGTATTCCCAGTTGTGAACCATGAGCTTTTGGACGGCGAGTAAAGCATGATAACGGACATTAGGATCTTCAGCAGTCAAGAGACGCATAACCGCTTGTTTTCCTTGATATTGTTCAACGACGCTTAAATAAGAAGTTAAAATATAAATTATGAAAATAATGCTCGTACGTCTTTCCTCGTGGATAGTGTCGGACGTATTCTCCAATATCATGGGCGGCAACACAGAGAATTAATGGATCATGACTAGTTTCCAAAAGCTTAATGAGGATCCTAAAATAAACAATAGAAATCAAAAACAATAGCTACTATTTACTTGACGACTTCAAATTGTTTGTCGTTGAATCGGGAGGCATTCTCACGCCAGAACTTGTCAGATTTGTGCACAGGAGACCATTGAAGTCTTCCAGAGCGAACTTCGCTGTAGTATTCATCGTATGAGCTGAGATCATGAACAGAAGACATAAGCTCTTGGCTCAAATAAGTAACATCTTCCTCGAGATCAGGATCATCGTATTTCTTGGCATCCATTAGTTCAAGGGTCTTCAATGTCTTGCATTGGACCATTTGAAGAGCAGCTTCACGCTTGGTTTCTCTGTTTTCAACTTTGACGAGAATGTTAACGAAGGTAGCCAAGATAATTCGAATGACTTTTTCCTTAGTCGATTCCGAAAGGATATCACCGAGCGCCTGAATGATACCCAATGATGGTGCCTTGGCTGCGATTTCGGAATTGAAGGTGAGGCACCAAACAGCGAAGATAAGTTGGTACTGGAGTTGGAAGTTGGTCTTGCCGTTGAGGGCATACACCAAAGCTTGAACACCGTCGGATTGAACGAATACATTTCTAGAACCCCAAACAAATTTTAATTAAAAAAACTGTTAAATATGAACCTGTATTCATCGATGCGAAGCATCATTTGCAAGCATCTAGCTGTGGTGTTCATGTATTCATTGGTCTAAACATTTAATTATAAATAAGAAGAATTGACCTAAAAACTACAGATGAGTTTTTAAGTTGCTCCTTGAGGAATGAGAAATAATAGCTCAAATCCTGTCCCTCCATTCTAGTAGTTCCAAAGCAGGCAAGTTTAGCAATAATAGAGCTCATCTATAAATAATATAACATCTTAACTACAAAACAATATATTACCTGGTTGACAATGAAATTGTCTTGACGTTGCAGAATTCCCAAGAATTGTGACCACACAGTCTTCTTTTGACGAGCAGCGGCTGAATGGAAAACTTCAACACGCGACTTCTCTTCCTTAAACCAGTATTAAGATGATATTTTGAAAAATGATCAAACTTGAAGCATGTCGTCAAAGAGGGTCAAAACGTAGCGAACATTCTGGTCCTTGGCTACTTGAGTGATCAAGTTGACCATGGTACGGGCAGCTTGGCCATTGTTGTCGTTCTTAGCGATAACTTCGTCACGTTCTTCCTTAGTCTAATGAAGACAAGAACGAATTAAATGTTAAAGTAGAAAACTAAATTAATACCTTAGCTCCTTCATAAGCTGTAATGAAGGTGTAATCCTCTTGTGGAATCATCTGCGAACGGAAATACGAACCCCAGTTCGGCTTGTTAGCGCGTACCTTCAAGATAAATTGTATATTACATAAGATAACTTCGGATTAGTACCTCTGAAGCCTCTAATTGAAGACGAGAGGTGGCGTTGATCATATCAACGGCTGGGATAGTGTGAGGTAATTCGGCCATCGCTAAAACACACATTTCAATTCAGTTATTAGTGCTTTTTATAAAATCACGAATGAATGGTTGCACAACAATGATACAATCAATAAATATATATATGAAAATATATTATAATGTAAATCTATGTGATCTTTATTTATGACTAAATAGAGAATGCTAAGTGCAAAGATTAAAGACTGTTTGTATAGAAGTGATGCAAGAAACGGATGTATAATCCGAACCTAGTGCTCAAATATGCAAAAATACAATGTTTATGATATTGAAAGAGATGGTAGTAGTTAAGTTAAATTCAGAGAAAAAACGAACCATTAACGAGCGAGAGACCATATCAAGAGAACAACAATCAAATAGTGGCCGATTCGCGCTTCGAGACCAATTGATTTTTTCTGTTTCAACAGGGAGTTTGTAGCAAATCGCGCTCTACGGAGAATGTATGTCTGTTTGCCATCCATCGGCTAGGGAAGCAATTAAAAATCAAACTTTGCGTTTATTGGTCATTGCGTAAAATAAAATCCCTTAGTTGTTATCTGCGTACTTTGTGCATATATGCGGATTATTAATTGTATTACTTTAAAATTTAATATGATAAAATGGTAAAAAGGACTTTATTTATCAAATAAGATAATACTACAACATAAGTAGTGGTTATAGATTTAAGAGCTTAATTTAAAGCTAAAATATTTTAATCAGGAAAATAATTTTAGAAAAATATAAAAAAGTGTACAACTGCAGCCGAGGGTAGAACTTCCATAGATTCAGTTATGATTCCATATCACTACCACTCGGCCATCAAACCATATTTAGACATGTAAATTAGATTGATGATTAGATGAGAACAACTAATATTCAAATTAAATCATTGGCCGAGGATAAATTTTGCGAAATTTAAACCCTAAATAAAGAAAAAATTAATATTGTTAAAGAAAATAAAATGTAAAAATTATTATAGTATATTTTTAAAGTTAACTTTATTTTGTGTTTAGTTGACGTGATTGCTTTTAGGTAAATATTAATTGGGTTTTTTGCTACATTGTAAATCGGACTATTAAATTTCTATATATACACAATGAAAAATGTTTAGTAAAACTTTGTTTATAATATTTAGTAAAAACCTTTTTATAAAGTTATTTTATCGTCTCTAGAAACTCCAATCCCAGAACTGTGGGGTAAAAAAGCGATTCTTCTATTTTTATATTCCGATAATAATCTTTAAAATACTTTAATCACTTATTATCAAAATATCAGAATATGAAAGGTTTGATTTGATCATTTTTAATTGTTTTCAATGGTCTCATAGATAAAATGAAACAAATATTCAATTTACGTGAATAATTTCTCTGTTTTTCATTATATTTCTTCAAAATTTCTAGATCACGTCAGATTTATTACTTTTATTTTTTATAAAAATAAAATTTGAATTGTCAATTTCTCAGGTTTTGATAATAGTAAAATATATTTCAATTTTCAACATAATGTTTATCATCTACTCTCGTTGAAATGTGGAAATATTATTCCCTTTAGTTTCAAAATTATCAATGTGGAGTATTTCAGCATAACATGAATGATATAAACTAATATATGCGAAAATATCATCATTTCCTGTATCGGTGGTCTATAGAATTTCATCCAGAAAAGTTTGTGTTTATTGTTTCGGTATATCTGTATTTTCAATTATCTGTTAATTTCCTGATATACGAAGCGCTTTAATGAATTTTAAATCTACTTTATTAAATACTTAAATACATTTTTTCACCAAGTTCATGATTATAAGATTTACAATGAACTATTTATTATGATAATCACGTTTTTTCGAGTATACGACTAATTTCTATTTCGAATTTTACGTTATGATTTTATATTATGATATTAGTGTTTATATTTCTGCTAAACATTTATAGTTTGGCCAATATGGTTATATTAACTATTTACTTATTTGGGAAGGGTTTGTTTTCTAAATCTAAACTATCAACAGTTTTTTGCAAATAATTCGTCTTATTTTTTTGAATTTTATTTTTTAAATATTGTGATTGATGGTTAAATTATTGGATTTTATATAGACCGCTACATTAAATAAAATCTCTACCGTATTGTTTCATTTTAAAGCGTAGATTAGTCAACTATTACCTAAACTATTATGACAAGGAATTGAACATTCACGATGTGCCTAGCAATGATTGTTTTATAAACCATTAACTTATTTAGGAATATTTTTGTATAAATCTATACTTAGTTTTATTTTTTACATTTTAAAATTAAAAAAAAATTTTTTTTTTAAATAGAAATTAATGATTTTATTATCGGATTTTCTATAGACTACTACTAATAAACAATTTCAATTCTCTCATTTTAAAGCGTCGATTAGTCAAAATTCGCCAAAATTATCCTGACAAGAATTTCAACATCCATGATCTGTCTCGCAATCGATTCATATACGAACAAAGATAGCCTCGATAGTCTAATTTATGAGTTTTGGTGTCAACCATGTTATAGATTGTTACCCTAGTCTTTTATAATTTATTCTTTTCCACTCAATTTCCACGTGGTTATCCTATTTTCCAAATAGGATAATTTCACTTCTTCCAAATATTGCTCGAAGTAGGAATCTCACCATACGAACTAATTACCTACCAAAAGTTTTATTGTCGGCACTTCAAATTAAAAGGCTGACGATTAAAGTAACAAGAAGTTTAATGAAAACCGTTTAACAAAATCAACTTTTTCCAAATGAGATGGTGTTCATAATGACACCCGGCACGAGTTGTTTCACTTAATGGCGCATATCAAAAGGAAGCGCTTGGTTTTATCTATTACCGACAGACTGGTTCTTGTGCAATTCCGTATTTACCGTAGCCTTTCATTAAAATCGCACCTCGAACACGTCACATATTAATTATGAGCAATGACTGTGGATTTAATTTAGAGTCAATTGCGATTTCATTCATTTCATGTTGCTGGTTAGTATAGATGAAACTGATAACAATGATTGGTAGCATGGTGATTCGTTAATTGGATAAGGGTGAGAATGAGCAGCCTCCTGTAATTATGTGTGCCAATTTTCTCATGAAATGTGATTATATAATCAATTTATTGTGTTGTCACGTTAAGTTATCTTTAATTACCTATAATGTCGTGCTGTTTTGATTACGCAATGTAAACATGTCAGGTAATTGTTATATAAACATGACAGATTATGCCAAAATTGAAATCTATATTGAAGAAGCATAATAAGCTCACGCAATATTTCAAGGTTAACTTCTTAATTGTGTAATCTATAGTAATTTGCTGGTATAATTTACCATACTATAATAATCTGATTTAATAATGTTCAGCATATTGTTTATAACAAATTTCAATAGAAACTATACAAATAAAATTATAATATATTATTTAAGACCAAAGGCGATGATATATCATTATCAGTAACAAATGAAATTTACAAACAGTAAAAGAAATTAAAAAAAAAACGGGCTCATGGAACATTTTTAAACTTCTAAAAATTAAAATATCTAGGCTATATATAAAAATGGACTGTATAGTCTGTTTGTCGAGACTATAAATTACAACTTATCTTGATTTTTAGAACAAATTTTTAGAACAAAAGTAATAGGAGAATACGCAAATGTTCAGAAAAATGAAATAGCAAATGGAAACAAACAAATCAACGAATTCAAGTGCATATGAGAGATAGTTACTGGGCGTTATTGAAATGATGAAAGGTATCATTTACATTGAAGATAATCGCCGAAAATTACGCGCATTTTTCACGCAACATTTTTGTTTCTTATCAATTTACTCTCAATTGGCATATTAAAATCATGTCAATGTGATATAAAAGTTATGCATTATTTAGAATAAACTAATGTGAAATGTTAGCTACAAAACTTAAACTCACAAGTCTTCTAATGTGACATTAAATGTAGAAAACAGTTAAATTTTTTCCTCTGTTGAAACTTAAAAGTCTTCTACCATTCGTAAAGAAGTTGTGGTTGTTATAATTTTGCTTACCTTTTTTCAATACGAACATAAATTAATAAAATTGTACAGGAAATTTTTTAATGATTACTATGATTATTATCCGTTTAACGAATATCTTATTAAGAAGAAAAAAATAAACTAGGAAACGACTTTAAAAAGAAAAATTAAATCGACACCGTTATCTTTTGCCCTAATCGAGGCTGTAACTGATCCATTGGTGCTATTTCAAGCCATTTTTCTCATTAATTTACCACTTAAAAATAGTTGAATATATGATATAAAGTTTTTAGCGATCTTCCCGATTTTAAAGCGTATATTTCTTTCCCCTTCTTATAAGTGAGATTTTTTTAATAAAAAAAAAGAAAAGAGGTAAGTGCCACTTTTAGATTTTAAAGTTATTGAAACTCAGTGCGTTTGTTATATAGCTTGCTTAAAACTTATTATTAAAATATATCTTAACATTAATTATTTACGAAAGTGTGATAATAAAAGTAAATTTTCGATAAAATCGGAAAGCTCTGAGCAAAGTTATGAATTTAAATGTTTTTTTTAAAAATATTTCTGGTAATGTAGTACTTCATTTAAAATGGTTTTAAATTAAATAGTTTAATGAAATAAAAAATTTAATATTAAAAAATATAATTGATTTTGAATCAGCAAGGTTTCAGACAATATTTTGAGAAGTTTAGAATATAATAACTTCATATTGAGTATACAATAGTCCCAACTTCCAATCTTAACCACAGGCGTAGCTATGTTCTAATTGGGCTTTTTAAGTAACACGAACTTTTTCCTTGGATAATTTATTAAAATCATTCTTAATCGTAAATAAAAACCGTCTCATGCTAATTTGAATATTCCATCTGATAATTCCTAGAATAAACTAGAATCTGAACAACTGACAAGAATAAAATTGATTTAAATATTTATCTAATTATGTTCTTATGAGATGATTCACGTGGAATCGTAGAAAAAACGAGTTAATATAAGGGAAATTCCACAATTCATATTGGCCGTGCTATCGTGACTTACAAAAAATTGAAGATTATTTATTTAATTCGGGACTTAATTTAGTTGGCATTATTTAGATGTTTTACGAGTTTTTGTGCGCGGACGCCAAAGATTATAACAGTAGTCATAATAAATATTTCTTACAAATGTTTCTATTGTTGTTGTCTATTAGATATCTTGCGCAATTTGTGTGATATATATTAGTGTTCAGAAATTTTACTTAATCAAGGAAAAAAGTTCGTATTACTCAAAGGACCCAAGTAGAACAAAGTTACGTCTATTGTTGTGAAGAACTTCTAGCAATAACAATTTCAGAGAATTCATAGGATACTGTAACGCTGAGAAACGTTCTAGTTAATGCATATTTCAAATTTCTATTGTCTCAGGAATGTTCTTTCTTCGTTTGCTTCGAGGAAAATATTATTCACTTCTGATTTTTATTCAGAACTCAATGATATTATGACACGAAAGTTCTGAAAGTAAAACAGAAACTTTTGGTATTCAACCTTTAAAAAGACTTTGGTTTCAAACCCTTATCTTGTCACGCTTTGTGCTGACAAACAATTAATCATCGTCGTTTCAATGTGAGGAGATATTATACAGGAGTCAATAAAACGGGCATGCAGCCTCCCACATCCCTCCCCTCACACTGTCATTATTAATTAGATACGGTATGGGCGGGCAGTAAGCTGTGAAGAGGGTGGGAACACGAAGGCCGAATGAGATGAAGCGACACAGAGTTTCAGAATAGCTCATTCATTTAGCTACTGTTTGCTTTTTATACTCATCTTTAAAACAATGAGCTGGGAGCCATATCCAATGTATGTGCAATCGTGCCAGACGAATTTTATTTATCCGCATGCTGCTGTCAATTCATCCATGATGACGCCTCTACAAAGTCCACAGTATTCGATGGATAGTCCAAACTATTCAGAGCCAATGAGGTTTGTAATTGACATAACTTTCTATTTGAGGAATGTTATAATTTTTAGCAGCTCGAACGGAAGTGGGAAGGCTGAGAAGAAAAAGTGCAGAAGGTACAAGACCCCATCGCCGCAGCTTTTAAGGCAAAGAAGAAGCGCGGCGAATGAACGTGAAAGAAGAAGAATGAACACGCTGAACGTGGCCTATGATAAGGTTGGTTTTGATGGAAAGTAATGGATTCATTTCAAATTATTGATGGATTTGATGAATCATCTAGAAAGTAATTAAGATGGCACTGCGTCAAATTATGATCAACATATGCTAACAGATGTATTTAAAAATTTACCTCATAATTTGGAGCGACGCCAAAACAACCATTAAAGTGTGCATTTGAATTAATTGGTGATATTTTCAGCTTCGAATGGTTCTACCGGACCTCGACTCTGGAAAAAAGTTGTCGAAATATGAAACACTACAGATGGCGCAGAAATATATCGAATGCCTCGCTGAGATATTGAAGAATGGAGAAAGTGTGCAAGTCAAGCAGGAGACATAACTATATCTATTCCAAATATTTAAAAATATATTGATAATATGATTATGGGTACTTTTTCAAATATGATTTTTTTGTCAAATATTGTTTTTTGTCTTGTCTGTGTCAGATTCTTCTTTCATATAAAATTGTATTTTTAACCTTATTTTATTTAAATTAAAAAAAAACACACACAATAGGATAATGGATCATAAAAAACCGTCGAGTCATTGAAAAAAAGCCTATCTACTTTTTCTTTTATTTTTTATCGAAAAAGTCATTAAATATCTAAGGAAAATCCAAAAAAGATTAATTGAGTGAATGCGCCTTTTTACTGTTTTATCTGCAGTCATTATTTACAGTATATTGACGCGTGCCTCGCATCAAATAGATACAATCTATAGAAGATTTTCGATTGAATTGATGGGTTGGCGTACCTGATCAATTCACACATGTTTGATTGAAAATGTTTTGATTTTCCTATAAGCAAACTCACTACTGTCAGACTGTCAGACTGTTTAAACATTATACGGTTTTGGTTATGTTTAATGTTTGTAAAATGGTTATGGAAATAAACTCTTATGGGGATCTCTAGTTTAGTTATATAGATTTTTAGAATAAAGCCTATTTTTTGTTTTGTATCGGCAATCAAAGAAATGTTTATATTTTGAAAGACTTTGGGATTTAATCTAGATATTTTAATTATTCATTTAACCAAAAAGATTTTAAAATAGTAGTGATACAGCAAATTATTCTGCATTGTGTCGTAGCCTTGTAAGCTTCAGTCCACGTTTTTGTTTCGAAATTATTGCGTGATCAAGTTTGTTACGTGGTTGCTCATGAATTAACGTAAAAATGCTCACCATTACTCAACTAACAAAGATACATTAGAAATAGTTGTAAATAACGACACGCGACCCGCTTGGACTGTCTAATTTAACTTGTTAAAGCTTATATTACTCTAATCTTCTATGGATAATACGAATCTACAATTAATTAAAAAACTATTTTAAAATAATAAATCGACATTTACGTGTGACGTGTAACGGAAAACCAGGTTTAGAAGAAGAACTAAAATATATCAATTATCAAAATATTGGAAGAATGGTTTTGTCACGCAATTAGGAATCGGTTGTATTGTCCTTTTCTGAGATCGGTGCCTAATGGAGGAGGACAAAAATTAGGATGGAATGAGGTTCTCGTTTGGACGGCCACTCTTTTTAGGACGTCCATTCTTTTTTACGAAATTATGGGAAGCACACATTTAAGAGGAATTGACGAAAAAGTTGCTTGTGGCCGTGTGGGCGCCCATAATTTTCTCTTCTTTTATTGCTCTTCCATTAGGCACCGATCTCTGAAAAGGACAATAGAACATTTGATTTTAAAATAAAACAATAAATTCCGGTGAGCTTTGTGCTATTTATTTCTGTCTGTGATACAACTCCTGAGACTTTCTGAACTCTCCTTCGAATGCGCATAATTTTGCCAAACGTTAATTATCGAATAGAAGTTTTTTAAAAATATTTTTATCAATAATTAGTTTTAAAAATCTCTTCCGGTTCTTTCTCCCTGCTTCTCATTATTGTCGTGATCTTTATGATCTGTTGTTTCCCATTGAGATAAGTATAATATAAGATAAGTATAAACAACATGACATAAGTATAAATAACAACTTGAAATACTACAATATTTCAGAATAAAATATGATATAATTGATTTATTAACGAAATTAAGTATTTGTTCGAGATACCTAAAGAATAATAAAAATATGGAAAAGCTATGGAATGCATATGAATGCGTTCGAGAGTACAACTTGCAAATATTCTATTCAGGAGCAATTCCACGGCAACTTAGTAATTGGAAAGTAACATTTTATTATCAATGAACACCTCGAATGAAATAGTTGAAATGAAAAAAATATAGATTGTCATTCATAATAATTTTAAAGTTTTTTAATTTTTTCGTTTGAAAAATTTTAGTTTTTACTTAAGTTTTTAAAATTTATTACCTTGGTATATGTTGGAGAATTATCTAAAGATCTTTTTTTAATACAGATATGATACACGACACATTAACTATACCGAACTGAGCTTGTCAGAGCTCTCAACGCTCAATCAAAGCATGAGAGCTAATTTAAGAATTAATTTTTATTGTGGAAAACGATCGGAAAATCAGTATATTAATTTTACATGCTATTTTTCTGTTAAATATAATTTTTTTAACTAAATTTAATTCATATTCACATAAAAATTTTAGTTTTAGTCATAATTTGTGAGTAACACTAAATTAAAACTCTGATTTTATTACCCATTCACAATGATCAAATTTCGAAGGCGGAAGTCAATAGAAAAATGATTTGTAGGCTTAATCGTTAATTACAGGATTATCCTGTTCTCACAGATGATTTTACTAATTTCGCACTGTCGGTAGGTCATCAAGGTGAAGACGGTTCACGAGCAACAATTACCAAACATTCTGACCGCAATCACAACGTTCATCAAGGAGTTAATGTTACGTAATCCGTGTCGAGCCGACAAGGAGGCTGGCAGGTGCCAGCAACTAATGATCAACCAAAGACATCTGTGTTCATGGTTTGCAACAATTTACTGTTTCGATAATTGAATACTGTTTATAGGCAAGACTTGGCTGCAGGCGGCTCGTAAACAAAGAACATTTAACGACTGAATGAGTTGTTGCGTAATGATGAATCAATGCCATATTGTTTATAAATATTTATTAATGTTGTTCATAATATACATTGCGGCAATTAATATGCGGATGCAGATATTACTTATTTCGAAACCGTTAGTTCATCGTCGAATTCATATGGACAATAATCGGGACTATTGTTCGGCTGAATACGATATCCGCGAGCAACAAGACGGCACCGCAGCTCGTGCATCCTTGGCCACGCATCGGCAGCGTTTTTCGTTTTCTCCTCTGGCGACCATAACCGTTCAGCGACGGCTGATGCACGTGGCCTGAAGATGATTTATTAGAGGCAAATTTGAAATGAATGTGGAATATTGATAATATAGATGGGTTTTTGAGAGGTGAGATTGGTGAATAAGTGAATGTGGGAAGATTTGAATCTAAATCGTTGACGATGTTTGTGTCGGTTTTGTATTATTTAAAATTATTGTTTACGTTTAATTAAATTATGTTTGAATATTGTCTTTTTGATTAGTTATTGGCTAAATGCAGTATAAGAATTGTTTCTTAAAAATTGTTACAATCTTATTCCTTTAAATTTAAAAATAATTGAATAAAGAGTGATTATTAATTATTTCAAAAGACTCCGTTGTAATTTAGAAAATCTCACGCCAACTGAATGTTTAAAAGCTCAATAAAGTTGCTCTCATAAAAATTTTCGGTAATATGTTTTTATTTAAAGATAGTATACGATAAACTGTTTAAAATTGAATACATATATAATTAAGTGAGAATTAAAATATTCGCTTAAATGATTGAAAAATGTTAAATTCCTCTGCTGTAATCTAGTTTTTAAATGCTTGGATATATTCTTGATTTTTGCAGACTTTATTAATTCGTTTAAATTTAAAAAAAGCGTGGACAAATTGAAAACCAAGCCCTTCACATTTTATTTAAATTCTTTAAAACATTGTTAATCAATAATTCTAAACGATTCTAAAAACAAATTAAACCAAATTCGAAGAAGTTACAATTTTAAAAAAATATTTAAAGAAAAAGTGAAGGACGTGATTTTGCAATTTGTCCACACATTTTTTGCAAAAATCGCAGTAGTGCTGGTAGTGCTACTGTTTCAACAACTTTGGGAGTTTTATTACACACGTTTTCCTACTCTCCGTCGAAACCTTTTGAAATATTTCAATATGAAGTATGAATAATTAACGTCAAAATAATACAAATTCTTGTTTTATCAGCAAAAGAAGACTTTCATTTTTCGGAGTGACCTGATCCATTATGTATTATTAATAATCATTTCAGTTATCACTTTACAAGTCAGCATTTTCTAAAAAATACTATAGCTGTGAGAATTTTTCGAAAGTATAATTCCTATAGCATGATAATCATCTTACCATAATCTTGCTTCAATATTAGTATTATCAACAAATTCGCCCCAAATAGCAGCGACTCCACCAAGCACAAGTTTCTTCTGTTCCTCAGATCCTGCAAAGTTGGTCGGGTCACAATAGTAATATTCCGAGTTTGCGGGAGCCGATCCCGAAATTTGATATCTCCAATCAGCGCCATATTTAATATAATTCAAGTACCTGTCAATAATAAATGAATATCCAATTTTTATTTTGGAAACTACCAGCATGATGATAAAATCACTCTCCTTTTTTTGCTTGTGATATGCTTTACTTGTTCCATTATTTGCTCGTGGGTATCTCCCTTCCAAATATGAATGATGGCATTGGATGGTGGATTGTTATTTTCGAACACTTCTTGCCAGAAAACTGGGTTCTTTTTGATTTTCAAACCTTCTACAATCTTGAATAGCCTGCACAATTGGAGATATAATTAAATTATACATTTAATGGAATACCGATCGAAAAAGTAGTTTTCGAGCAGTTGTGTGTTGTCGCCGAATCCTTTGCTCTTCATGAAATCACGGATTTTCTGGTTGCGAGTCCTATTTTGATAATGTTTTTAGTGATTTAAAAAGTTATTTAATGAGAGCTTTAGTTTTTAAAATTAATTTTTTGGAGAAAGATCCAAACGGGGATACATGGAAAGCAGAATATTATTTTTATTTAAAGGTTATCAACCTACTGAAATATTAATTTCTTACTTCTTGCTCATAAGAAAATCTCATTTTATCCTATCTTACTTAGGATACTTAGGGGTCCGTTATCATTCTCTAATAGGGAAGCAGTCAATTATTCTGTTGAATACTATGAGTCCTTAAATTTCTTAAATATGCCTTAACTCTACCATTTTTCATTTCTTAATGTGAACTACAAAAATTCCAAAGAGCTCTTATCAAATTATCTTCATTAAAATATGATAAAACATCGTTCAACCTACTATTTTTAAGTACTCGATTTGCACGGCACCTATACGAGCTCAGTAAAATTATTGTTGTTTAATATTTTAAAATTGTGTTAAGAGTTTTAGACAGTTTCGGAAAGCAAAAATAATACTACTGTACGTTAGAATTTTTGTAAATTAAAAACCATAATTTCGAGCTGACCACGACTTGTAAAACTCACCAGCATTCCAAAATGTATCCCGACACTTCATCACCACCGAGATGCATGAATTCATCGGCGAATGTTTGAGTCACTTCGTCGAGAAACTCCTAAACGCTCATTATTCCAAACAAGAATTGAAAAGTGTCACAAACGTCAATAAACTTGAAGTTAGCTTCATTTGAGGGATCAACCAAATTTGGCAAATAAGTTCTTTGTCCATGCTGATCGTAGCATTTTGTTAAGAATCCTTCTTGACCTTTCCAAGATGCGGTGTGACCTTCAAGAAAAATAATTCAGTCAAATTCGACAGAAATATTGTTTACCAGGCAGATCAAACTCTGGAACCACGCGAATTCCGCGAATTCTTGCGTAATGAATGACATCTTGTATATCCTTACGCGAGTAGACGTGAAGGGGGGAGTAGGCGCCTTTGGTGTGAAGGTTTGGGAATTTTGCCGAGGTGTATGAGAAAGATTCGCTGTCCACCAAATGCCAGTGAAGATAGTTCATTTTGTTCATGTACATTATATCCTGAAAACAATTCCATTGTTATTAAATAAAAGTTAGCATTACCAATTGTCGTTTGATGAGGTTCACAGAAAGGAAGTGTCTGCTCGAATCAATCATGACACCACGGACTGGGAAGCGCGGCTTATCATGGACTTGAGCCGTTCTAATTTGATATTCCATTGTTTTCTCATTGAAGAAGATTAGCTGACTGAATGATTCCAAACCACGCAAGGCTCCCCATACGGTTTGAGCCGAGATTACAGCTTCAGTTAATGAAACCATTAAAATATCTTAATAAAACAGCTGTGAAATGAATTTGAATGAAGATCTTACATTCCTCATCGGCTTCATGTGGTGGAGCACCTTGTGGGCACGGCTCCCTAACAGTAACGGTGAGAATATAATCGGACACGTTGGCTGGTTTTGCTTTCACTGGGAATGGGAAAAGCCAATGGTTCACTAAGAGAAATGATGAAATTGTTTTTATGATGTTTATGATCAAGTACTGTAGTTGTCGGACATTGCTAGAAGAATGTCGCAGTTGCCATGATTGCCGAGATCGATTCCGATTTTATCGAGACTTATGCTTTGATTCTTAGCACCATAGACGATTTTCTGTGGAAGTGGCCATATCTGTAATTCAATGTTCTTTGAGTTATGTTATATTTTGAGCTGTTTCTACTATAGTGTGGGGTTTCACTTTCTGTTTCTCTATTGCAATGTTATCTCACATCACACCGATTTATAGATAAAAATGTTTCTCTAAGTTAAGTTTTCTTGCAAATAATAAGGTTTTTAGGTAGTTTTGTGACGTGATCAACAATTTATAATTTAAAATTAAGAACTGATTAATTATGGTAACCTAACCATTTTTTATCCAAAAGGTTTCGGAATGGAACTTTGCATGGTTTTTCTGAAGCCATTTTATTAGTGAACACAAAAATTGTCCTGTACTGGAGGATTTAAGTGTGTGGAAAGTTTCCAACCTCAAGGTTTCATGTAGAAACCTGTATTAAACCATCAAAACCTTTTGGATAAAAAATTACCTTAACGTCCTTCCTGAAAGTAAAAAAGATGGGTTTCTCCCTATTTTTTATACGTATTGACCTTAATGAAAATTTACTTATGAGAAACAACTTTTACTTTTTTCAAAGATGATGCACACTTTCCCTTTATTACAATTAATTAATGCAGTTGATGGGGATTACTAGCGGGCTTTGTGATATCCTAACTAAAAAATTACTTTTCGTAAATTTCTATTTTTTTCTGATTTTCTAGAATATTCCGTCAAATGAGGAACTTTAATCATATATACATTTTGTTTCTTATGTTACATTAGATTTATACCATAAAAAATATTAATTGGAATTAACTATTGAACACTTTCTAACTAATTTGAATTGACTATTGAACTTTTTGGAAAATGTTAATGATCTCATGCCAAAAATAACAATACAAATTCAGCCCAAACAAAAACATCTTTTTCTTAAGTCTTAAGTCCTACAGAGCTAAAAAATAATTGCTTTATTTGAGTCTAGTCAAGAAATTGTTTATGATTTTGACTTTATAAAATAGATAATTTAATAACGAAATTTCAAGTACCACTTTACTACCAATTTGACCTTATTCATATTAATTAACTTTGTTAATTGATGTCAAAGTTGAATTATACAAGTTCCGAAATTAAAATTAAATTCTTTGAAAATCCCATAAGCCAGAGTTAATAGCACCGGTTCACAAAACGAAAACGATTTTATTGATTATATTTAAAAAAAGTATCACAAATTTAAATTCTATGAGTAAATCAAGATGTAATTAGAAAGAAATATTAATATTGCGGGTGGCGTGTACGTGAGATTATTATTGATATTAGTGATGAACACTGAAACAATTTAGAAAAAAACAATGTGGAAGCTTTTGGTAGGTAATATATTTCTCCGTATTTGGCAAATTTTACTGTCGCTAACACGCCAGGTGGAAATGAGAGTTTAACATTATTTATAAGCGTTTCATTATCTTCCACGTCTATATACTTGTTACGTCTATATATATATATATATATAAGTACTGTAATAAGATTTCAAACATTTACAAAACGAACATATCAGTTATAGAATAGAACAGCGCAAAAATAATCAAAAAATTGAATGCCAAATGACGATAACGTAAAGTATCTTTATTAATACTTTATTCATTCACCATATATAATACAAAAAAAAACAGGAGAACAAATAATTAAGATGAACAACTGATCCCGCAAGAGATCCAAGTTCAAATCAATAAATTAGGAAATGCATACATATCCATTGGTATATAAAAAAATGCATATTATTAAGCTTTTGGATTTAAGAATTCATTTTGAGGAAAATTTAGTTCAAGCTAGACCTTAACTACATTCGCGTTATGGTTCTTCAAGCTAGATTTTTTGTAGATTTTTTTCGCTCATTGCCCATTTTATTTTTAGTAACGTATCTAAAAAATCTATTCCGTATTTTGCTCTAACACATATATATTCTAAGACCTCCTTTTCAATTTTTACGTGTAATCTACAAATGACTTAATTTATTGCTATAGTCTTCAAAAAGGTGAAATTAATTTTGTTGAATAAAACTCTATATTGTTTTAATTTTTTATTTATTCTCAATTATTTTGACAGAATTTTAGAAGCTTCTAAATCTTGGTCTCTCAAAAATCTGTCCACTTTGACTAAAACTTTAAAATTTCGTGACCTTCATTACGTAAAAATACAAATGAAAATTGCCCTTTCTTAAAAGGAGAAAAAAACAGACCCCTCCGGTACTCCATCGATCTGGCGCATCGCGTCCGTAAAACCAGGCACTTGTGGGTGCAAGGCAGAAGCCAAGCACAAATAATAATTTAAGAACCATGAGATTTAAACCTAAAAATTGAACATTTTTTGGCTGAGAACCACGAGGGAGGGGTTTAAAGTAAATAAAGAAGAATAAAAGTATCCTTGACCGTGATTTGAATTGAAATATAATAAAAACAAATGGACAATATTACACTAAGTAATCGATTAAAACTGAATGAAGCGAGAAAGAGCAAAACCAATAGAATGGAAATATCATATCAGATATTTTGAAATGAGGATTGTCTATTGTTTACGAATATGAAACAAAACATTTCTTATGGGTGTTATGGGATTTAAAAACAAAGCGATTCAAAAAAAAAAAACGCGCAAACATCGTGCAACGTTCGGAAATATGTACATATGAGTGAAAATCAAATAGATATGTAGGATGGAATATCATCCTATAGAATGGTCGAATAAGCAAATTGATGAATTTCAATGAGACGAGCATTCCCTGACACTCAGTTTTCTCTATTGTGGCCACTGATTGAAACCTATGCGTTATTGTCTTACAAAAGACCCTTCTTTTATATGAGGAATATTCGAATACAGTAATACATGAGCATGTTGATATATACTGACTTTTTATCAAAAAATTTTTCATGAAAAGATAGATTGTGCTTTCACGTGGTCTTTGCTTTTGATAATGAAACAGTGATAAAACCAATGATCACTTGACTAATTATCGTATAATTTTGCAAAGACTTTATGCAGAAGAGTAATCATAGAAATATAGAAATGTTTGTGAAATTATGCTACCCATCGAGCGGACACTAGTGATAACGCGCACAACTTGATAATATTGTCGGATGTTGGAAAGGCAATGGTGTGCTGTGTTCTAGGCAACAGTAAACAGTTTTTAAATTAAGGCCATAGTATCATAGTCTTTTATACCACTTGTAAAATTACATATGAAAGTATGCTAATTTTCGGTGAAAGATGTCAAAGATTTATTTTGGTTGTTACTGTAAGGAAAATAACAAATTAAATCGTGTGTTCAATTGGAAACCTCGATTTTCCTTTTAAATGTTTCTGAAATTTTCTTCCTCTTTATAACCAAACATTATCACACACCACAGTCTAACTTATTTTAAACTATATGAGAATGTTAATATATTCCCAAAAAGCCTAATTTGAGCATGTTTTCTGAGCTCATCTTACTATTATACAAGTTTGCGTGCCGTCGTAACTATAAATGAATCGATATAATATGAAGTTTTCAATACGAAACAAATTTGTGATCATTATTATAGGGAAAATCACATTTTATGCTCACATTTTCGGAATGCGAGTCAAATGAGGATGAACAAATATTGGAATAAATCTTACAAGTGTACATATATTTGTTTCAAAATACTTCCCTCTTCATTTATACAAGCATATCTAAAACTATACAAAAATAGATTTTATACTGACGAGTTATATCTGAGCACCATTTTTTAGGTTCCAGTTCAAACTTTTCAATTTGTCTACAATTTTATAGAAGCCGCAATTCCACTGCAGATTATCAAATGACGGCAATAATTTTTATTTTTAAGATGGTCACATCGGAGATAATTTCAGATTTCAAATCCACACCTCCAGCTATATTAACGGTGTAGTTCCTTGATTATCAAGACAAACTCACTTTCTTAATTTCGAATACATAAAATTAAAAATATTGTCAAAACTCCACGCAGAAATTAGCAAGTTTTCGGATTTCGGAAAATCTACCCATTTTGTCCCTACATTGAAATATTTCTGTCGAGTATCAGACTGCTATTAGAGGCAACTTTTTGCCAAGTTTAATCAAAACCTGAAATTTTTACCTAAAATACTTTCCTTATAAGATTCCAGAAAGTCTTATTTGCTTATTTTGTTTGATGATATTGGAAGACCAACGGAAAGTAAAATCGTTTAAAAGAAAAAAGAGACGAATAAATCTCAAAATCTTAAGAAATATATTGCCACGATGTAAATTATTCAGAAAAAAGACTTAAAGAAGCATAAAGTGGGCTGATTCAGCTTTTTCCTTGTATCGTTTGTTTCTCCTAATAAATTTGTTGATAAATTGATAATTATATTACAAGTTAAGCGAAATAATAAAAAAGTAAAAATTAACTATTTGTTCCAAGCGAAACAGTTTGCCTCCTTAACTCTTTTTTAACTTTTTTTTCTGATATTGGATTAAGTAAATTTATAATTAAAAAATCATTTTTTTTTCATAAATGAACAATATTGCTTAGAAGAAAATACACATTTTTACGGAAATATATAAATGGGTTTAAAATTCATACTGATTGAAAAACATTTTAGATATAAAGAACAGAAGAAGTCTAATAGTCAAATTTTTGAAATAAAAATTATCATGCATAACTTAAAAGAGCTTGTTTCAGGGGCGGTGCTATCTCTGACAAGAGGTTAAGTTCTCAATACAGCAATATTTACAGTAGAGACTCGATACAAAAATACAAATTAATTTTTTTGTATGTTTTCCATACTTATAGTCATTTCTATTATTTTACCATTCATTTCATTTAATCTTCCCTTTTTAATTTATAATTATTTTCCTTTTCAGAGATCGGTGCCTAATGGAAGAGGAAAAAATTAGAAAAAAATGAGGTTCTCGTTTTTTTTTTTTTTTCTACTTTTTTGTATCTCATATCTCATCAATGTGTGCTCTCCCAAAAAATATATAATAATAAAAGTAAAACTAGGTGGAGATAGATAGATAGATAGGAAGAGAAATAAATTTCTAAACATGTTTTTATGAATAAACATACAAATATTCTCTTAAATACCAAAAAACCCAGCAGCTGCTTCTTTTGTAAAGGAAAAGGCATCTGTTTGAATCCGTTCCCTCTTATTCTGTAACAAATGTAAGACACCTGAGTCAAAATAAAATGTTCAACATTTGCATTCAATAGTTAGTTAGACTTTAAAGATAAAATCTTGTTTTAAAAGTCGAATATCCCAACACTAGAAGACGTACTATTAGGTTTCTCTGGTTTCTAGTTTTTTATTTCTCTTGAATTTTTGTTTGCTTATGATAAATAATTTGTAGGAATTTCTAAACAGATTCTTAAAAACTTGGTTTTTGAGAAAATTGCATAATTCAAAACTTGGAAATTTTCGAGTTTTCAATAAAAAAAACGTTCAAGAAAATATGAAAAAAGGTTTTGAGACATAACTTGGTTTGTAAATGAGCTGAAAAATATGTTGAAATACAAGACAATAAACTCCTGGGAAGCTTATTGCAAAATATTAACAGGAAGAGTAATTTTCACAATATTTTAGTTTTCCCTTATGAGCTAATAAGTTAAACAATATAACAATTTAGGATTTACAATATCAATTTTAAGTTTAGTTATTTAAGTTTAGTAAAACAAATTTATCGAAAACTAATGTATAATAATATATAATTAAACAATCATCAATTTTGAAAAATATTATTTTCATTGTTTCAGTTGTACCCCAAAATTAAAATTCGTTAGACTATCCAAGTGATTGGTATCTAGTTGGCTTAATTCATCCTACTTCTGGATTTAAAAAAAAACCTGAATGTGATCTTCTTGTTTAACTTGCATTTTTTAATAAATAGACTACTTTATTGTTCCATGAACAAAAATAGATTCAAGAGTTATAAGCTTCATGTCAAATAACCTACAAATGTGGTACCGAAATGAGCATTTAAGAATTGGTGCGATAAGCCAACCAACTCCGTTAGACATCGTTGTGATAAATGTGGCATGAAATGTCATAATGAAGTGATGGACAGTCAGAGAATATTCAAAGACATTTTTTAATACTTGCATCACGTCGTTTCTTATCTATTGTGCAAATAAATAATTTAGTTTTGTATTCTGTAAAGAAATGATCAGGTTCTCTCTTTTGGATGCTTATATTGAGAAAGAAATGCTGGTTAAATGTTGACATACGGTATCCCTGATAAAAAGGTTATTTAAGCGAATTCGAGTATTTCCAATCACGGTTAACTGAAATTTAGAGCTGATTTCCATAAAACGTACAGGTAAGGTTGTTGTTTGTTTGTGAAACCGGTGTACAATTTTGACAAGTATATAATTCTCATCTGCGCGGTTTTCATTCTGAAATGATCCTTCCGGAAGCTGCGCAATATATCAAGATCATTTAAGTATGTTCCCCACTCCTTAGATTATTTCATGATGTTTTATGAATGATATCTTCTCTGGCAGAGTCAGTAAAAGAAATTACCCTCTGATCTCTGATTTGTCAGGCGATTTCTTGGTCAAATTACCAGTACCTGTTGTGTTAAGTAAAATTTTAAGTAAAATTTTGACAGTGAGATGTTGACATGCATGTGAAATGTAACAAATTTGACACATCAAACGTGTGTTTTATACTTTATTAAATATATAAATTAATATAAAACAAATATATAACACATAGAATGAACTAAAGAAAATATTGTGTTAAAACTGATTTAATACTATGGAATTACTGAATATACAGTGCAATGAACTATTTATTAAGACAGCCACGTTGTTTTCGATGATACCACTGATTGTATTATTGAATTTTACGTTATGATTTTATATCATGATATTCGTGTTTATATTTCTGCCAGATATTTATAGTTTATTTCCAATATGGCGTTTGGCCACAGTATTATAACCATTTACTTGCACTGCGCGTCAAAACTATACGATACCCCCAAAAACAACGATTTCTATATGTTACGGTTTATATGAAATCCAAAAATGAGATCATTAGATTCAGGATCATGAATGACCAATCGATATACATTTTTAGGAGAATTTATCGAAAATTACGCAAAAAAGAAACGGAATAATGCCATTTTCATGCAATTTTATTGATTAAAAAGAAATTTTAAAAACTATTGTGCTTAACCGCCGTTTGTAGTCGCCATGCTTGCGTATTTGATATTGATAGGAACTCCTGCGTCGATCAAGGCGTTGTTTATTGCGGAATTGGAAACCTTGTCGAAATCGCTGGAGTAATTGATGAAAGCAAGAACCATCGGGAGTTTGAGTTCGTTCCACTTTTCGATTAGTTGTCTAACACATTTAATGTTGTCGATGCACGAATAACTCGAATACCGTTTTGAGTCTCTTCTATATATACTTTCGAGTAGGTGCCTAAACGTATCGTCAAAATATTCGAGAATGTCTTGGAAATAATTGACGTTAACGGGATAGGACGGTAGTGTTTGATCCTTTTTCCACATTAATGTTTAGTAGAGCTACTGTGAATAGATATCACATTAAATATAATGGTTGTTATGCTCGCGTGTAGCTTATGAAGTTTTAGCTTTATGAAGGATTTCTCAAGTTTGACCGTTATAGGAAATTTTGAGTTTCTCCACGGATTGGAAATGGCAACTAACTTTGTAAACCAAACTTTCTTGGTTTGATTTATATTCGGTGAGCTTGCCGGAAAAGGAAAAACGTCTATTTTATTTGGCTCAAGTCAGCCTCTTGCGTGAAACGGATCTTGATTATATCTTGATGAAAGAACAATTTCTTGCCTCAAAAACGTCTTAAAATTGAGGGAAAGTTCTAAAAAATATTACCGTAATTTTAAAAATTTTGAATTTTAAGCGTTTTATTAGAGTCATGCCGTTTTTCAGTTCGTAGACGTGTTCTGTCATACCAATTAAACCCTTCGTAGCCTAGCGGTAATTCATGACGCAGATTAAAAAAATATGACCCGATCTTTGTATTTTCCGCAAAATGGTGTTCTAAGACGTCGTAGCAACAACGTCTTGTCAAATTTCTTCATCTTACTTCGACGAATTCGAAGCTCTTCTAGCAATTCTGCTCACATCCTGGCGGGACAATTATGATTTTTCAACCTCCCGTCTTCTCTCCTTCATACTTTGAAGGATACTTCAGGTAATTTGAAATACACTATCCTTAATGTCGTCTGTACGTCAAAAAATGAAGATTTTTCAATATTTGAAAAAATTTTGTGAATTTTTACGGATAAATAATGTTGTGGCTCTGTGATTAATAATAGCAGAGATTTATTAGTACGATACAAAAGTTAGGATCAATCAAATCGGACAGGTCCGACTAAAATTGGGGAATAACATATTTATAGTGATATAACTGATAATTGGGGAATCCCAAATGCATACAATAAGTCAAAGAAAAATTAATAAAGTTGCTCAAAAAATTTATTCTTTTTGGCTATTGTATTTTTCAGTGATCGGTGCCTAATGGAAGAGTGCCTAATGGAAGAGTGATCGGTGCCTAATGGAAAATTATGGTCTCGTTCAGACGGCCACAAAGGACGTTTCCATCTCTACATTTTTATGCATTTATGAGATACAAAAGAGTCCAAACGAGACCGTCATTTTTCTATTTTTTCCCTCTTCCATTTTGACAACGATCTCTGAAAAGGACAATATATTATCGTTCCTTGTAAAATTCTGAGTTTAAATACAAAATTAAGTGGTATAGTAGATTGAAAATTAAAACATTACAAACCGTTAATTGAAGTAAAAGCTGAATCAAATGTTCCTTCAAGAACATTATTGTTTATAGTTAGCGATACCACCCTAAATTCCAAAAATTCCAAATAGTACACCACCCTGTATATGAAAATTGTGGTCTCTAACATTGTAGACCCCTGATCATCCAGAGGTTTTTATATTTTATGAACTTTTTTGACTTAAAATAACCAACAGACAGTTGAAAATATTTTGAAAATTTGCAAGATTTGAGGCCGTTTGCAAGAAGTTATCTGTTAAAAGGTGATGGATAATCATTGATAAATTATGATTCTAAGAATATGTATTATCCTTTTCAGAGATCAGGGCCTAATGGAAGAGCAAAAAAATAAGAAAAAATGATGGACGGCCACACGGCCAGAAACGACTTTTTCGTCAATTCCTCTTCAATGTGTGCTGTCCATTATTTCGAAAAAAAGAGTGGCCGTCCAAACGAGAACCTCATAATAAATGTACGTCAATTACCAAATTTTTCAAGAGTTTTTGAATCCCGACTGGATAAAAGGTATTATCAATGTTCTTTAATACCAAAGATATTACAAAAAAAGAATTATTCGTTCCAGAGCTGCGGAAATTAAGTTTTCACTAAATATAAGAAAAACATTGTTTGGCAAAAAGAAAAATTATCAATTAACTTTTTCTACATGAAAAATGGAAATTACTATGAGAATTATTATAATTATTACCAATTTAACAACTAACTTATTACGAAAAAAAAAACAAAATGAAACTCGAAATAATAAAGAAGTATATGAAAAAGAATATTATGATAGTCGGTTTGGTTGATTCTCTCTCAAACATTTCCGGACTGGGATGACAATTTTTGAATTTCCGAATTCGGAGTAAACTTGGAATTTCGGAATTCAGAATCCGGAATTTCGGCCATATCTGGTATTAACGTTTATATGAAAAGTGAATTTTTGATATTCGGAATTAAAATATAAATTTCGGAATCTGGAATTCGGACACAAAAACAAAATTACGGAAAGCGGAATTCGGAATTCGGAATTGAGAATTGAAAAATGGCCGGAATCCGTAATTCCGGTCGGATCTGGTGTTAATGTTTATATGAAAATAGAATTTTTTAATTCGGAATTAAAATATAAAATTTGGTAATCCGGAATAACATTTGAAAAATACTGAATCCGGAATTCGAAATGGAAAAATGGCCGGAATGCAGCATCCGGAATTCCGCCCATCTCTGATCCCGAGAATGTTAAATGAATCGACGAAGTACAAGCAGAATTGGCCACAACCGCTTTGATTAAATTGATTGTACATTAAATATTTCAAGTAAAATTATTTAAATTCATTTTTTTCCTTCTCCCTCACGTGAGGGATTAGGTTTTATTTCATTAAAATTGTAGTGACTTGGCTATCCTTTGGCACTCAAATTCCACGATTTTTTAAGTTTGTGAAATAATGTTGTACCAAAAGAAACAAAAAAATAATCTATTTATCTATGTTAAAGTAAACTAGGAATGTAATTTTTAATTAAACTACGACTACTCAAATTACCGTATCACATTCAGATAATCCTAACAACTCCTATGAAGTCGTATTTCTTTTTCTTGTATTCATTGTTGAATATTTAAATAAACATTGAACATTCTATAATGCAATGTAATTGTAGCACTTAATTTATTGCAAGCATATACATAAAGTTTAATAGTGTCAATCAAGTTGTTTACTAATCCATATCCGCGTGGATTCATTGCCAAACACCTCTAACCTATTTACAAATGATCATGGGCGAAAAAACAATACGCTTCAATCGGAAAACAAGAACCATGGTCAGCCTAAAAAGGGAAATTGTTGTGTGTGTGTCTGTTTTTTTCTAGAACTTCGCTTTCTATGCCCCA
Source organism: Caenorhabditis plicata (assembly GCA_963931815.1). Lineage (NCBI taxonomy): Eukaryota > Metazoa > Nematoda > Chromadorea > Rhabditida > Rhabditidae > Caenorhabditis > Caenorhabditis plicata. The sequence continues at coordinate 17,388,531 of OZ007493.1, forward strand.
CATTGAAGGACTATAAGTGAAAGTTTCTTTGATTTTTCTGTTTTGAAAGTAGTTTTTTTGCAAACATCACTGTGTCACGAATCGCCATCGGTTCGGATAATTGTAAATATGGTCTTGAGTATGGAAAAACTGTTCAAGCTGACATTTATTGTGCTTTTTTATTTACGGCTTTTAACGTTTTATTTTGAATATTTTATCAAATTAAAAAATATATAAATTATATATATATATATAAGAAACGATAATTGAGATGGTTACAGATCATTAAACTGGACCGTTAGATAATTGCACTATTTGGGAATAATCCAAACAATAGTTGTAAAACAATACAAGTTAGTTAATTAGAAAATTGTGCAAGAATACATTATCTGAAAAGAAACAAAAAAAACAAGCTGATAAATATAGAGGATTCAAGATAAATTTTGGATTTTCTATATTTTAAAAAAGTATACACAACTCAATCACCATAACCCGCTATAATTGAAAGAAACCTTCAGAGGATAAAGAAATGATATAATAAATATGCCCCAACTATAATAAATCAATATATTACTGACATCATTGCTATTATTGGGAGCACCTACCCAACAAATGAAAATCAAGAGCCTACCGGTTAATAAATATTATAATAATGATCGGTTTCGGAAAATAATTGTTGTTAGTGTTATTATTGCTATATGGAGTGACATATTACGCAGTTTCTACATTTTAAGCCAAATACAATTGTAAAGGGACCGTAAAGATAAAAATAAACAAACCAATTTTCAAAGTTCACGAGGTTTTGGATATCACAATGTTGGTTTTACAAAAAATGGTTATTCTAAAAAGTATTCCCCGTGGAAACACGCATTTCTTAGACTTTGAATTATGAATATATCGGAGAAATGAGAAGTTGGATGGAAAGGGAACCTATATATATATATATATAATATAATGACTAGTTCATAATGAGTTTAAGAGAAATGTAACAAACAGGATGATGACATTAGAATTACACATTGATTCAATAAGTAATTGGAGTTGATAAATATCATTTGTGCATCATTAATACTTGTTGATTGAGATATGACATTAAAATTGTTTCATATCATACATCGATTCAGCACTGAGCTGTCCTCTGATGGCGGCACACGCCTTCTTCACAACAGCACACGCGAATCACGCGGCACCCGCAACCGGAATTGAGACATTGTGAAACCCGTATTTCCTGGAATAAATTTTGCCATATTTTAAAAATAGGCCTAGTCTACAAACCTCAGTTGTCTGCGAGCTGCTGTCCTTCATTATTGGCCTCATTAAATTGGCGGTCTGAATCACGGGGCTTGTTTGAATATTGGTGAGCGGTGGGAGCGGCGTTCCTTCCTTCATCGAAGAAAGCGCTTGCGATGGGATCGTCGCCTCCTTGGGAATATTCGAGTTCACCATATTGCTTTGTGTTAGAGGAATGGGAGCCACGGGAGCTGGTGGTGCTGTGCTCGTTGTGGTGCTAGTGGGCACTGTTTGGTTCTGTCGTGACAGCGCGGCAAGAGTTGATAGAACGTCAATACCAGCCACCGGGTTGAGCATGTTTGCCCAGAGAATGGACAACGGGTCGTCGATGCCCATCCATGGGTTCGAAAGGCCGCTTAGCAAATTGTTCTGCAGAATGTTGTTCGGCTCTGGCTGAGTGGCAGTGTTTGGTGTATTAATGATCGATGGAGTTTGTTGGAATGGTGACTCGACTTTACTCATCGTGTTGGGAAGTCCGTTGTTGAATAGAGGAAGGAAACACGAAATATCGTTTTCCATTTTCATTTTGGGCATCTTGTAGTCGTCCTCGTCTTCCGTCTAGAAAAAGAAGATACATTTTGGACGTTTTTAGTGGCTTAAACTCACGTCGGCTTCAAATTTCATGCGCTTTAATGGATTAGACGGTCTGCTTCTTGGTTTTCTCGGTTTTCCTACACGTGAGCGCGCAAGGACCACACTCTTACGAACACTTTCTTTATTGTCGAAGCCTGAGCATGAGACATGTATTAATATAAAATTCCTATTTCAACTTACAAACTCCTTCGCTGAAATATTGGCAAGCTTGATTTACAAGATCCCCGGCATCGAGATCTGGATTGTCAAGAGCAGCAAGGAACAATTGCGACTGCAATAAACAAAACTTTATACAGTAATCCCATTTTGTTTGTTTCTTTGATCGCTAATTAAAGATGGAGACAATATAGGTTAACGAGCTTCTATTTCATTTCGGCGGTGCCATGCAACAACAAACACGCGCTTTCTTATTCGAATATTGTTCTAATTCGTCATGATGCGACCTTGGCATCCATTTCGCCCATTGAAACAATTTTTCTGGTGCCATCCCGCGTTGACTCGTTTGTTTTCAAATCGAAATCAGAGAATGGAAATGTTTGGTGCCAAAAAATGTGACATTGTTTATGGAAATTATTCATGATCGCGAATAAATTATAAAAAACGTTTTTTTGGGATTGAATTTCTCGCTGTTGTTCGTTTCATATATTAAATTATTACACTACGCGAAAAAAAGATCAGCTGGCGTTGACTTGGCTAAAAGCCCTCATCCGTTCACCTTAAAGTGCAAATTTAACAGCGGTTAATTAGACATTTTTCGCAAGATTCTGCTGGGAGTTCACAAAGCATGTCAGCTGGTGGTCCGCGATTCATCAAAGGGCACTTTATCTCAAGATCACACGAACCTTGATAAACTCGATCTCTGCCACGTGATGTCTCGGCGGATGGTTGTGAACACCTTTTGTGCACGCGTTCTTGTCGTCCATGGTGGTCTCGGCGCGGCACTTGCACCATTGGCCAGCGTCCGACATTTTCTTGGCGCAAACGCATCGCCATGATTTGAAGTCGCGTTCGGGAGCAACCTGAATATGTCAAGTTAGAATAGGAAAGAATAGATATTTCAATAATACTTGATAAATATTATAGCGATATCCCTGATACATGAGCTTCTGATAGCCTTTAAATGAAGTTACAATTTGAGGTACATCTGGATTGTAGCGCACAAAGTTGATCTGAAAATAGTTGATGAGTGTTGTCGGTTGTTAAGTGTCTGACCTTTTTCTTTTCTTTATCTGGTGACAGTGGCATACTGCTCACACTGATTGGCGAAATTGCCGATGTGTCTGTAGATGAAGATGAGATGTCAGATGATCCCGGTTTTTCCAAACCAAGCATTTTCTGTAAAACAAATAATTGATTAAAAAAAAGAGCAACGTCATGCACAATTGAAAAAGGTGGTCAAGAATGAAAATTTCGTTAAAAAAAATTCGATGAAAATGATGATCAGCCGAGACAGACAGGCTATCTATCCAACGAACAACTTCTCTGCCATCATCAACTATCACCAGCGAAAACCTAACTTGTGAATCTCTCCCATTATCTAACCAATGAGCGGTTTTAACGGGCAGCAGCAATAAGACGAACTTCAACCGATCAGCTGATGATGGAAGAGACATTTCAAATGCCCAGAGGTCGCAGAATAATTGACAATAGGTTAGGGGCTGGTATGTGTGTGCCATTCAAACTGATAACAAATCGTGGCAGGTACCAACCACTGGTCGAGACACGCAAACACATATATATATAAATATAGACAAACATATATAGCGCATAACAAATACTATGAATGGGCAGCAGACTGCGGGAAGGCTGGCAGCCGAGCTGTGGAAGAATGATAATACAACCAGAAACATCTAGTGGAATAAGCGTTTCATCTAAGCAACACCTTCGTCTGACCCTATGTCTAGCGCACGTAATTGGTCTAGGTGACCCATAAAAATCGTTTTTCATTTTGCCTCCCACATAGCCGCCACCTCCCACCACTTCTACGGCGCATTTCATTATTACTTTCAAAGTTTTGGGAGGAGAGATCTCGGATGACAATAACCCGCCAAATACAAAAAACAACAACAAATACTACTACTAATAAACAACACGCGCGGCGGCCAAAGGGGCACGAGGGGGCGCCGCAGGAACGACGCGGAACGAAATGGAACGGAAAGTATCGAATCGGGAGGAGGCGCGCTTTATGGTTTTCTGCCCACGTCGAGAGGCACAAGACGGTCGCGAAAATGTAGGTGCGCGTACAGAGCGGTGTTATCCCGCCGCAGCTGTGCTAAGAGATAGGTCAGCGAAAGTAAAAACCTCAAAAAAACCGTAAACTGGAAGTGAGCAAGCGATGAGAGATGAAGTAAAAGTTTTGCCTAATTTCGTCATACCAACAACAATAACAACAAAAAATGAGAATAATAAGACTCTCGCAATACCTACCATAGCCGAGAGAAGATTTCACGAAAAGACGAGTAACGGGAGTATCATCGCCGAATTTGGTGACACTTCTCTTCATCTCGAACGATCTTTCCATCCCCCCCTCACTCACAACATGGTTTTTTCGCATCTCCCGTCTACTGACACGGATTGACACGGCGGCCATATCTGGATAGAACTAGGATATTATTTGGCACAGGTCAGTTTGTTCTGTACTGCCGATGAAAAGTTATCTGATGGGATCAAAAGCTGTAAATATATTGCGAATCGAAGGAAAACAAAAACAAGACTGGTTTCGAACTGAAATCAACTTTTTTCACCTCCGCCGCTGTTATCAGCTGTTTACCAATAAATATAGTCAGCATTTTTTGTCGAATATCGTTAGTTTTAAATACCTGGAACGTACTTGTACGAGTTAACGAAACGTGTTCAAAATAATACAAGCGTGAGCACAAACGGGAAAAGCCAAGTTTTTGTTTTGTTTGTTTTAGTACAAACATTATTAGTCAAGTTGAGGTCAGCTCTATTTGAGCAATTTTTGTTTTGAAATAAGTTTTGTAATGTTGTTCCTTCGAATAAGTATAGTGAGAATTTCACTTTTATCAAAATGTAGGCGAGATATGTGTTGGAAAAGTTCGCCGTACTGCTCCGTTAAATTATAATAGGAGGCGAGGCGACGCGCAAATTTATAAAGTGCACTTTAAATGAGCAGTTTGTTTTGTATCAATTTGGCGATGCAAAATGGGAGAACGGCAAGCGATTACACGCCAAATGGGTTGACCGTCTCATGTGAATCGTTAGAATTGCAGTAGTCTATAGGTAAATTAAGATCTAAAGCGTTAAATGACACTTTTTACTGCTGTTGTTAGAAGATGCAAATATCATTTTTTCTTGAAATCTACAGTAAGAATGCGCTTCAAACGATTCTTTTTAAGCAAAAGTTTGTTAAAGAATTCTCTTTGACGCTATAAAAATCCAAAATTAATCAGTTTTCTAAATAGAGGAGCATATTACGTTATTTTAAAACCTTCCTACAGTTAGACAGGAGAGCTGGCTCACAAGAGATCTCAGTGCTTCAATTGAGAAAATCCTCTTTCAGATAAGCTTAAATTGAAAAGAAATCTCATGACTATGTACACAATTAAAGGATTTCTGTTTGATAAAATAATTTAATATTAAGATGTATGAAATTTAGTCAATACTAGGAATCGCTAATAGGAATCGCTTCAAGGAATCTCTAATAGAGAAAGAGAGACTGTTTTCCCTTAAAAATTACAGGAACTAGGAATTTATAATTTCATTGAAGAAATGGTAAACTTACAAATAGAAACTTAATATTAAGAGTATCAGAATATAAAATTTAATATTACGATCGTTATTTTAATATGAATAAGTTAAAAAGACAACAAATTTTTTGAGATGGATGAATACGTTTTTAACCTTCCTTTGCGAACAGTTTTACCGAACAGGGTGATTTAAGCTTGACTAAAAGAAAGTGAACGTATAATTAAAATCAGTTATTCTCGAGCAATTCACTACGTAAAGAATTTGAAAATAGTTGATATGCTTTGAAATAGAAAACAGATAAAGGTAAAGTTTCCATGGATCTCAAAGCATCTCACGATAATAGAAGAACATCAAATATGATGTTAAAGCTTTTTTAACACACAGATAATAAAATATTGATGCATTCTTATAACAACAATCACTTCCATAAGACCTTAACCTAAATAATAGGCAAAGGCAAAAGATTGATTAACAGCCAAAAACAGCCAAAATAAAAACAGATATAATAGGGTCTGCAAGAGAAAACCGCTAAACATGGATAAGTGCCGAATGGCACGACAATGTACGATTGATTTGAATTGATAGTAGAAATTGGAAGAATTCGAGTGCACGCGGATCGCAAAAGTTTGCAATCAGATGTGCGAATTGTAGTCGAAATGGCCAGTACCACACACACACGCACACAAACATCGCACCACGAACACATTCAAACAGACAGTCGAGTGGTTTTAGTTTAGTGGGGAACGGGGTCATGATGCCTGCCACGAAACTACTCGGAGATTGCTGCTGCCGGTGGTCGCGATGCGCGCATAACGACAGAAATCAAAGTGGATTCTAGTGTCTCATCATTATCGGCGTCGTCATGAATCGCTAATTCTCGACCAAAAAAAACTGACGCGGACATGGTCAAAAACAAATCAACTGCTCTTGTTGTTGTTGTTGTTTTGATGGTGGGATGTCTTCGCAAATGCATGTCGCGCTAGATTCGAGAAGGCAACGTGGAACACCTTAAGTGTTTAAAGTAATTCACTTTCTAGCGACACGAACAATAGTTAGAGGATTTCTGGTTAATGAGGATACGAAGAACAGTCTATATCCGCTTACGGAATAAGTGAAAGCGAAAATAAAGTGATGAGTGGCTCAAGTAAGCCCGAAGACGGTCTGATTGAATAACGGAAGTGGTACCGAGTATTGTAGCTAGTAGCGCTGGGCGGGACCGCACGGGTGTTAATGTAAATACGAAAGGCAAAGTTTTGCAAGTAAGCGCAAGACTAGCCACGGTGTTGCGATTAAACAAATTTTTTGACACGCCATATACGAGAACTAATAAAACGTGAACCGTCAAACAAACGGAAGAAAGAGGAAATAATTGAAGGGTCGAAACGGCAAACAATGACCCTACGGGGAGTGCTGTGTATGCGATTGTATGTGTATGTTGTGTGTTGATTATGGTGGCGACGATGGTCATCTCCATACCACATACACAAAACATTTAGTTTCAACTCTAACCCCTCCGACGATTGCGCAAATCATGCCGTATATAGATAAGGCATAAGCGAGAGGCAGCGCTGTATCGGCCCGGTGGGGGGAGAGCGTTTGCGATGGGCGCGGATGGGAAGTCGACAGAGTGGCACGTAACGCCACTGACCATCCCAGTGCAAACTTATAGGCAGCAGCGTCAACAAAAATTTAATGCGCACAACAATCGTACAATAACTCGGCGCGGAACGAATACTACAGTAACGGTGGATTGAATTGCGAAGCGCTACCGAGCCGACCGGGATCAGTAGCTGAGCAATAGTTTGATATAATGAGTGGGACGTGCACACTTTGGCGCATTACCTTGTCATTTGTTTATTATGAATCATATATTACAACTATTACAAAATCGCAATTATTCATTTGTATTAATAAAGAGTCACGGTCATAGTTTTATCATTAAATCAAAGTTTATATAATTTCTATATATATATATATATAAAGATAGGCAAGAATCAAAATAAGACAAAAAAAAAAGAAATATTTGAATATGGTTGTGCCACTCTGTTCTTGATGCACCTGTTTCATGTGGCACATATGTGGATCATGTAGAATTATTGAAACAAGGGCAGACGATTTGAAATCAAAGTGTTTTGTGAAATGGGAAATTTATTCAAAATTTGAAATAATTTGAAATTAACCTATATTTTATACATGTATTAGGGGAATTACAGAAAACAACAAATCATCATATTGTGAGAAATCAAAGATAGAAAAATGCTTTAAAGGGAAAGGTGGGGGCGATCACGTCAACTCAATTCCTAGTGGAATTATTTAATGCCGAATAAATAATGAATGCGCACAAAAACTGATTGGATAATTTAATTTATAATCATGATGAAGATAAAGTTGTTTTTCGTTATGAATATGATGTAATAAAAACAACATTGCCTTTTGTCGCAGACACGGTATAACAAAAGTAGCTCGGCGACAGCGGAAAAGTTCGTGACCGCTGATAGAGCGTCGTCGGAAAAGGGAACCACTAAAAAAACGAGACAAACAATGTGTGTATACTCTACGTGATCAAGGATTTTTTATTCGTGGTTAGATATTTATTTATTAGGAAATGGTAGGGGAACTATATCAACAATGGTAGGGATTGATTTATATGATTTGGCACAAAGAGAAGATTAAAGTGCAATTGTAGGATTCTGAATTTCAGAGTTTCCTTTGCTATTGCTAGTACCGTTTTAACCATTATTTTATAAATTGTATTCTTCTGAATAAGAGCGTTGAAATCGGAAAAATTATTGAATATTAAAATATATCAGCTATGCAAATTCCACGTTTATTTATTTATCTAAAAGACGCGTATAAAGCACGTGAACGGGAAACATAAGAGACCACGACAATTGCAACTTACAACAGAAGTGTTTGAGGTCGCCATCTCAGATTTTGACACAAGTTTGCAGATACGTTCCTTATGCATGCCAAATGAAAGAGTTAACTGGTGAGGTCAGAAATTATGAGAATATATATTTTTCAATCAGAAAAGCGGCTACTTGTACATTTTAAGATATGACTAACAAATTAACGAGAAAGTTATTCTGAAATTTAAGAGAGTTACCTACTTAAACCGTTTTGTGGGCCCTAAATTTTGTCAGTTTTTCGAGTCATAAGTATCTGCATGTTTCTATCAAAATCTGAGATAGTGACATAAAACATTTCCCTTGTTAGAATAATTAATACTTTTAGAAAGTGATTTTCATTTTCCTGTAATACGATCAACTCTATTTAAGAGCTTAGAAATGTTCGGTAAGTTACTTAATTCACGATTAAAGAAATTTTTGGTGCAAAGAAGGGTAAAACTTTTCTGAGTGGGTCTAGTTGGTGCAGAGGGCCATTTGTGACTTGAAAATTTATTTTTTATTTTTTACTAATACATGGTTTATAATTTTTATTTTGCTTTAATTTATTTAACAGAATCAAAAAAGCGCCTCACTAGCCAAATGAACTTAAACGTTTTTAAAAAGAAAACCAGGCGAAAGACTAGGTTTTTTATTTATGCAATAGTGTGTCGTTTAAAGGAATACATTTGAAAAAATATTGTAGCTCCCTAATTTTTGATAGAACAAGGTAAACAAAACGGTGTAATAATAACATTGGTAACTTAATTGTTTTAGGTTTTTTTTTAATAAACATGGTTTTTTATAAGCACAGAAATAGGAGCTCAGACATAGAATTTCTATCTTAAATATCGTAAAAATTTAAAGCGCACGAGATATTATCATATATTCCTGTAACAAACAGGAAAAAGTTTATTTTCAATGTACACGTGTAAATTAATTAATTATTGTCCTTTTCAGAGATCAGTGCCTACTGGAAGAAAAAAAGAAGAATAATGATAGTCTAGGATGGACGGTCACTCGGTCACAAACGACTTTTTCGTCTATTCCTCTTCAATATGGGCAGATGAGAAGATGGCCATCCAAACGAGAACCTCATTCCATCCTAATTTTTCCTCTTCCACTAGGCATCGATCTCTGAAAATGATATAAATGATTTTCGTTTAATGTTTCCAACTGTAAAATATGTTTTTCATCGACTATCACAATCTCCAATAAACATTAAGGAATCCATTTTTCTCGACAAATATTAATTAATTTTAGTTTATCAAGGCAATGAGTTTGTAACTGTTAGCTTAATATTTTAAAATTAGATTTTTCTCTTTCAGGATTCCTTGATGTGTAGTCAAGATTTAAATAAAAATGACGATTTTACAATATTCAATCGTGCCTTATATGTTTCCCATTTGTCTGTTTAGAAAAGGTTTTATATTAGACAAGTTTGAGATTAGAGCAATCATTCAATTGATTTACAAATGTAATTTTGAATTCTTCGCCAGTTAGACTACTAGACAATGCCATTAAAAATCAGAGTAGATGGAACATATATGAAGCTGCACTTTTTTATGAAAATTTTATTGAAAACATTAATATATTATAGGATTGTTGTAAAAATTCAGCCATTACGCTTAGAAAAATTGAGCTCTAAGTGGAACGATGGTAGTGGTGTCGTAAAGCGTGACAATTATAATACATATTTAATATAGCTGCAATTCAAATTTTAAAGAAAGTGGGGGGAAATAACTAAAAATTGAAAAATACTAACTTTAAAAACATTAAACAAATAATGCCAAAATCACCTCAGCTTATATGGTAATAAAATGAGCTCAGTAAGCATGCTCAAATAGAACCTTTTAGAAATAAATTAATATTTTTTAAAAATAGTTTAATAAAAGCTTAATTAAATTTTAGAAAAAACTTTTTTGTTATAAAGACGTAAAAAATTCATTGCATGCTTAAAAACCGCAAAATTGTTATTAAAAATAAAATTTAAAGATATATGACCGCACGCCAACTGGTATGGTATTAAAATGAGTTCAGTACACATGCTCAAAACGAACATTTTAGAAAGATGTTAATATTTTTCGATAGTTTAATGAATGCCTAGTTAATTTGCAGTAAACAATGATTTATTAAAAAGACTTAAAAATTTTTAGACACGCTTAAAAATTGGAAATTCGTTATTACTAGTTGGCGTGTGACCGTGTTTGAAACAGACAGATTGCGTAGATTGTGTATATTCATCTTCACGCACTTTCACACTGCCATAATTTTAATCAGTTACGTTATCCTTTACTTCACACGTTAAACTAAAACAAAACGAACAAAATTATAAATAAATATGTGCATAAATCAAAATCAAATATCGCTACAAAATTGGTCGATATGTATGCCCTTCATGCCTTTTTTTTAGAAACTTTGAAGCTACAATATTCAAAATCTTGTAAATGTTGTTCTTGTTGTTGATGTTGTTTTTTTTGCCAATTATTGCCATGCACTCGAATCGTATAAGTCAACTGACTGAATGGTCACAAAAAATGTTATTTTGCACATTTCGCTCAACAGCCCGAAATCTCAACAATGGCTAGTTTGTTTGTATTAGCAATGATCCTTCCGTCATTATTGTGCCAACCCGTGTGTTGTACTATCCGACTAACAAGACGGTAGTAATCACTTGAATGGATGAAGCAATGCGAGACGGATTGAATAGCTTCGAGCCAAACCCATATATATATATATATATAAATAAGCGCGCGACAGTTTTGTAACAATATTGTTTGTATTAGGATAGTGAAGTATTGAAGTTTAACGTAAAAGTAATTTAGTTCAGCGCTCCAAGGCGTGTGGGATGTGGGGGTTAAAAGAGCACCAAGTAAGTTGATAGGAATATTTTGGTAAGCTCGTCAATTGGTATGGTAATAAAACGAGCCAAGTAAATGGGCTGAATTTTAACTTTTTGGAAAATAATAATATTTTTCGATAGTTAAATTGTAGTGAAAGTATTTGTTAAAAAGACGCAAAAATTTTCCGACAAGCTTGAAAATCGAAAACATTGATTGATGTTTTTTTGGGATTTATAGCATGATAGCTAACAGTTTTACCGTATTTCTTTCAATATTTCATAAATTTATATGAATCCTAACAATCATGTTTATGATAATGAGACAGAATTGTAAAGAAGTGATACATAAACTTTTTGCCAGTAGGATGGTGTGGTGGGTTACCTCTGCTCGGAAATAGATGTTTCTTCTTACTATAATTTTGTTTGGTTGTTATTGAACATATTTACAATCATATCAAATACTAGCCTAAGGCCGAAGGAAATCCAATTCAGGATGAAACAAATTTTTTGTAGAACCTTTACATGGATCTTCTTTGAAGCATTTGAGAAGTTCCAATGATGTTTGTCCTCAAAGGTTACGTTACGAAGAACTAAGAAACAAGACATTTGTTAAATCTTTCTTGGTAGTAACATCATCCTATTTTGAGCTTATAGAAAAATGCTCAAAGTTTCGAACTTAATATTTTGTTGACACTTTTTAAAAATTTTTAAAGATTATTTACGTTAAACCTTATATACAGACCTATTTGCGGCCTGTTTGAGTACATGGACGGTTTACCGATTGTTAGCCAGCCTGTACCGGTTAGGTTTGATGGGAAAAAGGAATATATAGATAATCAAGGGCGAATAATCTATTTAAGTTATAGGTTAATAATAAATAAAAACAAAGATAATCGAAAAAGGAGAAAAAAGGTCTACAGAATTTGGTATTGTTCAAATAACTTTCTCCTTTGTTGTCTAGTAAAGCCGGTGTAAAATCAACCTCGGTTACCGGATCGTGCTAGGGTATATAAAAGATTCTAGGATAAGTCGAACTTTTTGAAAATCCACGTTATAATTTAAAGTGCATTTGTAATACAATATCAGTGAGCTTTATGACTACAACTGTTCTTGAATTATTATTTTTTTAAAAGCATTAAATAGACTCTTATAATTAATGAAAATTGGTTGTGCAGCACGTCAAATGAAACATAAACAACAGGAGCTGATTAGAGCTGTTATAATTAAATATATATTGACATACATGAACATCTAAACTCTAAAGTCACAAGAAAAAATGTTAGAAATTTACACTTGGAATATTACGTTTAAATATTGCAAAATTTTTTGAATAAAATAATTATTAGGTGAATACGAAAATTCCTACATTTTTTTGCAACACACTGATAAGACAAATTTTATTTGCAAGGAAAATTATGAATTAAGGGTCGTTTGCAAAAACGGAATTAACTAGATTAATCAAATGGCAAAATTCTTGTTTTAAAAACTTGGCATTTCACTTTAAATATACAACCATTATAATTATAAAAATTATAATTAATAAAGACACGAAATAATAAACAATGCGAGAAAACAAATCGGCAATTATGTCACTCTGAATGGCGAGAATCCTATAGCCGAATGCAGAAATTTCGTGACGACAATTATCAAAAAATACATTTGATAATAACATTTTTGTTCGCAAATTGGTTAATTAACACAACTAGATAAATCGTGAATTTACCACCAAATATTTTTTCAATTTTTTCGCTTAACTTTACTACTTAACTTTTAGTTAACATGATCCACACTGGACCGAAAACGAGACCGGTTCCAAACCGAGCGCCAACAGCATAAGTACGCTTTTTTTCAATACAGGCACACTTGTTGTTATCTTTTTTATATTGTAAAATATTTTGATTTCTTGGTGTATACATGTTTAATTAAGGCTTTATTTGTGTTAGAAGTATTAGAATAATTATCTGAACGTATTGGTCACAAAAAATAATGTTTCTCTATAGTTTTATTTATTGTTGTTTCATTAATTTTATTATAAATAATTAATTTACTATCATGCTTATTTTCACCATTAAATTCTCTATAAGATGATATGTTACTTTTCGCTGTTATGTCCAACAAAAATTTTTTATAACAGTTTAAAACTTCTATATAGCAAAAAAAAACATTAAAAATTATTATTATTTGTTTTAAAATTATTTTAATACAGTCAGATAATTTTTCTCAGTTGTTTCCTATAAATAATTAACTTATCTTCATTTGAATCACAATAATAAAGCTTCAAAAAAGGTTATAAATAAAAGACGAACTTTTAGTGGTCAACATTTTTCTCGTCCCCCCCCCCCCCCCCCTCTTTTGGCAATTTCCTCTATTTCAATGTTGTTGTCCCGATGTGCATTATCGTCAGGGAATTGTTCGAATAGATACTTCAATTAATCCCGCGCTTGTTTTGTAACCGAAAGTCAGCATTTGAAACTTTGTATGATCTTTCCTTGCGATACCGAAATTCTTCCACCTTGTCAAATTCTTTGAAGCGGACCTAACAAAGTCGCGAAGAGGGAAACCATTGATATAAAATTTACAAACGAAATCTTTATTGTGAGCCTCGAGAGATTTCTGAGTAACTCTTGGAATAATGTGAACCATTGTGTCCAATGAAAATAATTATTATCTGCAGCTAGCTTACAACTAACAATGTGCAATAAATTATCTTTGGTTTTCCAAACCTAGAAAATTGACTTCTCTAACTTTTTCACCATGAAATAAGCATTTTCATCTGCAAATATATTGAAAAAAACTAAACTGAAACAGCCCGATCGAAGTAATGACTTTGCGATTTTTAAACGCACGTGGAACGTCTGTCTTTATAACAAAAAAGTTTTCACTATAATATTATTAAGAATTTCTTCAACTCTCAAAAAATATCCGTATCTTTCTAAAAAGTTATACTTGAGCATGCTTACTGAGCTCATTCTATTATTGCTGTGAAACAGTGGTTTCAGGTCTTGGATTTCATCACATTTTCAATTTAGATTTACGATGAATAGAGTAGATCCTGCTTGACGTCAAGGCTTTTGAAAAAAAACTGCAGTAAAAAAATTTGATGAACTCTACATGAGATATTGAATTCAAAAATTATTAAAGCTGATCATGAATATTTAAATTGTATAATTAATCCATTGCTTTGTACAAATTTAATATCTTGTCTGTGTCTACCAACTTATAGACACCAAGACTTATAATAAAATCCACGAATATTATAAAAATATACAGGAATGCCAAAAATCTGCTTTATTTACCCTATGATGTTTGATATATTAAAATGTTTTGTTTTGAGTGCAATGATTTTCTTATGTCTCCACGCATAATGCGAATATTTGTAAATCGGCACATTGTTTCGATGAGTTATCTGGCATTAAACGATGTGTGATTTCAGATAAAATTTCATAACAATTCAAATAATAATTAATTTTGTTAAAGTGTGATTTCACCTAATCTCGAAAATTAGGATTACGCCTGTCTGTGAGCCAAGAAAATTGGCTCACAGATGCTCACAAATATGACAATTGTTTGATGATGGAAGCATTTGACGAATTATTACACAGTTCTTACTTGAATAGTATACTGAATAAAAAACTAGAAGCCACAAAATGGATTAAATGGTAAAAAGTGGATCGCCTTTTCAAAGTAATATATTATCTTATTTATAAGGGTTTTATAAAAGCTAAAAAAGACTATATGACTATTGCCAGAAATGTCAAATCGAACAATTTTATAATTAAAACAAAAACGAAGTCGAATAAGATTCGTGGAGAACAAGCGTAGTTTGGAAAGAGCTGTTTATATAATAACGGGCTCCTAAGTGTACTAATTAAGTATGTATTTATCTTAATACTTTTAAATTCATATGCTGTTTTAAATTTGATTTAATGATTGTCATTATTATTTTATTTGAAGGAAATAATAAGTTCTAAAAAAACTGCTGAACAATAAATTTTCAATTTTTTTAAACATTTATCGATAAGGAGAATAATAAAAAAAAACTTTTTTCAGATTTCTCTCCCTTATTCCCTCTTGTTGGAAGTTGATTTGTTTTACACCAAGTGTACTGCAAAAATTTTAAACTCAATTTATCATCGTATTTAATATTGAATAGTTCGAGAAGAACGTTTAAATCTTCTCATGACTCTTAAGGCGTATTTCTAGTTATTTTGTTTTACACCATATATTGCAAATATGACCGCTGAAAAAATTTTTTCGTTCACGGTTAGATTTTGTTTCGTCACGAAAGAAAATTTTAATACTCTATTGCTTTTAGTCTGCATCTTCTTAAATTTGTTCCAGGTTGTTTACGTGATATGTACAGTGTAAATTCGAGTCAGAAGAAACCAGTCTGTTAATTTTTATGAAAATTTGAGATGATAAAACTTGAGATGACCTATAACACTTTCATTGTAAGGATTCCCAGGCCAAATGAAGACGTATAAACAGGATTTCAAAAAAGCCTTAAATCAATCGTTTTTATAGTTTTAAGGGAAGCCTATAAAATTGACATGAAAATAATTATTAACCTTGCTGAGGAATTTAATTAGAGGAGTTTAAATATTGCAAAATCAACAGTTTCTCACGTATAGTATTTTATTAAATTTTTGTATATTTATTTGAGAAATATATTTATAAAATAATGCTAAATAGAAAAAAATTTAATATCTTAATATCAAAGTAAACGTGGGTTCAAAAAATATGTTTTTTGAAATTGTATTGATTACAAGCATAATATTAAGTTTCGTTAAAAGTTATAATTATTATTCGATTCATAAGGAACAGACCTTTTTTATCAAAATCTGAAATGGCGATCTTAAACTCTCCCCTTGTCAGAACAATCTGTTCTTTGGTTGTTGTCGTTGTTCCCAGTTTGAGTTTCTTTAGCACTCTAATTGGTACGGTAAAAAAAGGATATAACTTTTGTAAATATATTACTATTTTTTAGATAGTTTAAGCAAAGCCTAGTTAAATTGTTGTAAGCAATGTTTTATAGAAAAGACGTGACAATTTTCAGCCACACTTAAAAATCAAAAATCGTTATTTCCAGTTGGCGTTCTTTGGTTTAAGTTGTTGTCCTTATTCATTTCTGGCTCGATTGCAAAATGACTCAAATGGCTCTAAAATCTTACAAAATATCGAGACTTTTGTGTGGAACTGAATCGAAATTTTCATGAGTAATTTTTTCCATATTCCATTCTTATGAATATCCTCTTAAGATCAGCGATAACAGGTAAATTCGCTAGGTCATTAACAATGTATAAAAACGTCCTTATTTATGTTATGAGTTGCCATATAATAATTCGCGTAATAATAAATTGTAATGCGTTAATATAAATAATGAAAGTAAGGATATTAAAATTTCACAGCTTTATTTCAATGTATACTATACAATAATAATCGTTTCGAGTACTTTAAACTCACAATAACACTATGTGAACATCTAAACACATATTTGTGGGCTCGATTGCTCTTAAATATTATCTACATTGTATTAAATAAATAAAAAAAGTTTAAGCAAACACCTTGTATTCAAATCGATGTCACCTATCATAATAAGTATCAAAGAATTTTTCCTCATTAAAAGTCAAATTGAAATTTGTTTAATTAAATATTCATTGCATTTCGAAGTTAAAACGGATATTTATTTTTACGTGCTTGTCTATTGCGTTATCCGTCTTGATTTAACCTGAGCGGGAACAATTACGGCCATTGCAAAATGGGCGTGGATATACGCGTATATACATGAAAACCGGATTCGAAAAAACGAGCACATTATATAAAGAAACGATGCGGAAACGGAGCCATTGCGACGCACTGTTTTTTGTCATTGAAAACATTCACGGAGCAATTGGAATGGGTTACCGGTCGATATTCATTATTGTTTCTATTTTAGGTTGAAATGTGTTTGGTTGTGTTTCTCTTGTTGATAGTATTGTTTTAAGGAGTTGCCAATGCAGGATTTCAAATTAAGAAAATGACCAATTTGGGGAATGAGGATAAGAATATGACTAGTGTTTTATCGATGGCTTTGGGAGCATCGTTTCCACCATGCTGTTCTGACACAATTTCAAGTGTCGCTTGTCGTAGGCTCCAACAACACAATCCTTCTTCGTTCTTGGATAGGTATGAACTTTTTTGTATCATTTTCACGTATTTCTATGAGTTTAGATGCCGACACGATGCTGATTTCTCATTAATACAGTGCTGCAACACGTGTGGAATGGAAAGTGCAGCTGATCGATATGAGCTCATTTTTCAGAATGGTAAAAACTCGAACCAATGCTTTGATAGAAGGAGCAGCGATTTTTGTAGTCGCTTTCTGAAGAAGGAAGATATCTGGGGAAAGGTAAACGATTGAAAGAATTTTGATGAAAATAAAATCCAATGTTGCAGACCCAATGGTCCTGTGATGGACCATCAGCGTTACTCGCGTTTAGAATCTGTCGAAAGACGTGCAACTTTTGCCGTGGTGATATTTATCGAACCCCATTGGGCCGATTCCAGCCTGTGGCGTGTGGCAAACCACCAGTGATATTGCCGAATTAAAGCGACTCTCGAATTAAATATTTCAATTTAAATCTTCACATGACAATAATTTTTGTAATAGTTTGATCTCGGTATTTATTAAATTACAATAAATATTTATTGAAAAGTAAATTGAACTTGAATAATATTCTTTTTTTAATGAATTGCTGTTGAACAAACACTGATAAGATACTCATAATATTGTTCAACCTTAACATGCTCCGCTTACTATCTAACAAACGGCATATTGCTGATAGTATTCGCTTTTTTTCGCAGAATATTCAAGTTTCTGAAGCTGTTCGCAATGCACTTCAGAAGGGCTCAGGAGTTGTGGCTCTGGAAAGCACTGTTATAACCCACGGACTGCCATATCCGCAGAATCTAGAGTAAGAGTTGGATTGGATTACATGGTTATCGGGGTTTTGTGGTTTCAGAACTGCGCGACTTTTGGAAGAAAAGGTTAAAGAATCTGGAAGCACACCAGCAACAATAGCTCTTATTAATGGCAAGGTACGTTAAGTGTACTAATATGATTCAAAGTAATAGACAGTAAAAAATTTTGGTATAGACTATTTGTACTATTTCTGCTATTAATAGAAATCTTGATAATTTTCAAAGTTATAGATTCATGTTGGATTAACTAACGAAGAATTATCACTGATCGCAAGTGATAAAAATAGTGTCAAAGTATCAACGAGGGATATCGCCAAGTGCTTAATTAAAGTAATATAGCCAGATTAATCGTATTGTTCTGATAATTGGTGGTAGAAAGAAATTGGGGGAACGACGGTCGCATCGACGATGAGAATTGCGAATGAGGTTGGCATCAAAGTGTTTGCCACTGGTGGTATTGGTGGAGTTCACCGTGGTGTTGAAGAAAGTTGGGTATATAAGCGGACTGATATAATTATGTTGTTGTAGCTTTCGATATTTCTGCCGATTTGCAAGAATTGTCGCGTACACCAGTTTGTGTTGTTTGCTCCGGTGTCAAGAGTATATTGGATATTCCTAAGACGATTGAATATATGGTATGTGTTTTGATGATGATTGAGAGATTCTACTATTGTTTTTGAAGCAATTTTTGGAATTTGTACTCTGAGACATAGAGAATATTAATTGCAACTTTTGGTATTCTTAGTTGACATAGCATTTAAAATTCAAACATTTAACGTGAATTTTAAAGTTTAAAATTCATCCCACTTATCATATGATAATTTTAAGATATACTTGTTCCTCAAAATTTTTCCGGAAGTAGTGTAGTAAAGCGACTTCCGTCTATAGGATGTTATCCAAAAAACTTACGGAATCCGCAATTCAAATCTCGAAAGTTAAAAAATGAAATTTTAAAATTTTAAATCGAAATTTTCATATTTTGTTGTGTTTGTAAAAGGGAAAAAAACTAAAATTTGATCGGCGTTTTGAAAACTTTAAAATTTCATAAACCAAATTCCGGTTTCTGGAATTCCGTCTATTATTGTAGAAACACACTTCAAGTAATCAGAATTTTAGGAAACGCACTCAATCAATTGTGTGGTATACGGTAATGAGAATATATTTCCCAACTTTTTTACAAGGAAGTCGGAATGTAAAGGCCAATTCAATACAAATGATTTAATCGATGTTGTAAAATTAATGAGTTTAAATTGAATATCAAACGATTTAAATATATGGGATTTGATTTTTAGAAGCAGCTGAAGAATTAAGACTCAACAACGGCTTGGTACTTGCTTGTCCTATTCCAGAGGAATATGAAACGAATGGTCATTTGATACAAAGTGCCATAATGAAGTCGTTAACAGAAATTCGGTATAGAAATTTTACTGGTCTGGAAAGATCCTGCGCTAGACATTTATTGGGTTGAGGAATAAGTTCGTAGAGGTTTTGTATTATTTTTTGTTTCACAACAATTTTCTTGTTTTTTGACAAAATTTTTAATTTTCATCATTTTTAAGACATAGAAATGAACTATCCAGGAGGTAAAAATCAGCATTTTCGACATCTTCGCTTTTCATCGAAATCAAAAAGCAGCTGAAGCCGCTCGGGAAATATGCAGTGTGAATGCAGAAGGTGTCTTAGGCCTCGAAGGGCAGAATTATCTGCAGAATTAGATGAAGTGCATAAAAAAAGGAACTATTGAAGGAAGATGATCTCCAAACAAGTCGTGAATTGGAAGGAAAATGAGCTGTGATCAAAAGACAATCCTTAATCATCTGCGTTCGATGGGATTTGCCGAAATGCTAGGGGCCTGGACACCTCATGAGCTCAAAGAACCAAACCAAGAAAATCGCAGCTCGCCATCGACCAACACGCGAATCGCAACCAAAAAAAGAGTGGATGACTCCTGGAGGTACGCCAAAGCCGAGAGTCAAGCAAGATCTTCATCCAAAAAGATCATGATTTGCATTTTGGTTGGTTTAACTGGGAGAGCATTCTGCACTGAGAAATGCTCGACGCCACGATGAATAAGGAGCGCTATTCGACTGAAAAGATCAGATCGACAAGACCAAGTCATCTTGGTCTCGAATGGAAATTCTTCATTATCCACCGTACTCTCCGATTATCACCTTTTCCGCTCTCTGTCAAATTAAATGAGGGATGTTACCTTCGAGGACCTCAAAAACTGGCTCAACAACTTCTTCGACGCCAGGCTGGACGATTTTTGTAGGAGCGGCATCAACAAATTAATCGAAAGTTGGGAGAAAGTTGTAAACAGTAACGACGAATACAGAATTTGTTAATTGATTATATTAATAAGTGTTTTTTATTCAAATAAATCTTTGTACAACCAAATTCTACGAACTTATTCCTCAAACCAATATAAACTCGACACGCAGAGGTTCTCAATTTGTCAAATAAGATAACCAATAAACTTTAAATTGATTATTTATATTTGGTAAACGAACGTTAGCTTTATTCTAGATAAATATTATCACAATTTCCTCATATGTAAAATGAAATTAAGATCTTATTTCCACCAGTATAAATAAGAAATTATGAATTATATTAAGGGAGAAAAACATAACATCACAAAACGTGACTCCATTTATATTATCACGTGTTAATGAATTGACAAAAGGAGAATCGATGAAAACCAGTGAGTAAAAAACAATTGATTTTCAAAAATCTAATGGTCATTTCAAGATATTGCACTTCTTGCAAATAACGCAAAAATAGCTGGAGAGTTGGCGTCAAAATGGAGCAGGCCTGTTATAACTAGCACACACGCTAAACGCACAAAAGATGCGAATAAAAATCAGCCAAATGTGGTATCGATTGGAGCCGTTATTGTCGATTATGAAGCAATTAGTAACGAAGACATAAAAGTAAGAATTTATTAATGAGTATCACTTAATCGCGTTCTATGTATTTTCTCGTCTTTAAAGTTGTTGATATATCCATCACCGAGCTCGTCTCTAAAATGATTTTAATGTTTAAAAAATGGTATCCATATGTTAGATAAACTAAACATTTCATTGACGGCTTGTTTGTAGTAAATGAGCTCGTCCATTTCCAGTTGCACCATCTCGATATCTTTTCGCAATGCGCAAAATATGAAACACTTGAGTGGAGCAACAAGGAAATAGCTGATTAAACCAATTAGATCGGATCTAGTATGCAACCATCTGAAAATTTTTTAATTTGATTGTTTTTAATAGGTTTTTTCATGTCAACTTTCGAAGATGAGTGGTGCTGAGATTCATTGAGTGCTCCGCGCGGCAGTTGTCGTCTAGAAATTGCTTAAGTTGGCTTTGGCATAGGTTGTGCAGATTATTGGGCGGGCAATAATTGATTTGATGAAATACGTCTTCCCAAATGGAGCATTTTTCCTTGAAATTATTTTATAGAAATTTAATGCGGGCTTAAAAGATTGCTTAACGCTAAACGAATACCAGAAGGGATATTTTTACCAGGGGTCGATTACAAGAACGTTGTGGAAAGAATTCCCCCATTAAAAATCTACTGCGAAAATGTTTTTACAAATTCAGTTGGCGTGGGAAAATAAGTCGATTATTAAACAATTATTAACCGATAAAATATAAGGTAAGTTTCATTGAGAATGAACCATAATAAAATGTTTCCCCATTGGTCCCCTTAATGCGAAATTCTAAAAAAAAACGGTTTCCCTCCATCAATACGGGAAGTTCTGGGAATCAGTGTCATGGTAATCAAAATTTAAAGTACAAAAACTGAAATCCGTATTCTGGAGCTTTACCATAGAAAACTGAAATACTTATGATGAATATTTGTTTTTTAACTACAAAACAATGACTATTTTATGGAGCACGTTTCACGTCTAATCATTTAAGAAATAAACATTACACTGCTTTCTAAAATTGATGCAAAATGCTCGTTCAAATAGAAATGTGCATTGCTCATTAGTCTGGAGAAGAAAAATATGAGAACACCATCAATGATTAAGGTGACAAATGTAAGCCAATGACATATCACAACCAATCGCAGTGAGGTGAAGCGTAGAGCACAGATGGTAATAAAAGAGCATAGTATCTGTAATACCATGTTGTAATTTTATATTTAACTTAAAATTACCTGCGTGAGTACTGTAGAGCCGTATGACAACGTATAGGGATTGTAAATGTCAATCGGTATTAATGTGAACAATGGATTGGCGAGCATTTTTATTGTGACAATTAACATAATAATCTAATTTAACTTTTTCTAAATAAATATACGCAAAAAACATACTTCAAGGGTTATTAAGAGAGAATGACAGCCGTATATCCACGCTTTTGTTGGCATTTTATTAATATTGGATGTTATTTTTTAAATGATTTAGTTGGTGTTTCGCTTTGTGATGAGATTGTATTGTTTGCGCAAATGATAAAATTTAAAAATGTTGATCTTGGAAGTCAACAAATAGGAGGACTGCAATTAATTTTGTTTTGCAGAATGATGGAGGATCTTATCCAGGACATCTAATTAGGAGAGTTGGTGGAGTTGCTCGAAATCATTGCGACAGTATGGCTAGGTCGGTGTGGTTTATTCTATTATTTATTTATTCAAAAAACGTGTAAAAAGGACATGAATAGAGTAAATAAGCGAAAGCATGTCGATAGGCTAATAAAAAGGGCTCAGAAAACGTAAAAATCTAATCTTTTGTGAAAGTTTTAATAATTTAGAGAGTTTAAGGAAAATGCTGACAAACTGACGTATACAATATTTGTGTTAATTAAGAAAATGCATTTTTAAAATTAACTTATAATGTAAAAAAGGAAAACAAATTGGACAAAAATATGATTAAAATAAAATTATTTTATTTGATTTAGTGATAAAGTAGGAAACCAGGAATGGAGTAATATATAATCAATTAATTAAACACGTATCGAAGGGAACCTGAAGAAATTATTATTTATATAATTAATATGGTAAGGATTAAATATGGTAACTATTATAATTAATATGGTAAAAGATTTAACGACGGCGACATTGATCTCGAGGACAAGACACATTCAGGCTGACCTACGACAGTGGATTCTGAAGCAATCTGTGAAGCTGTGGAGACCAATCCATCTATAAGCACTCGCAGATTGTCGGACGAGCTCGATATTTCTCAAATATCAGTTGTACAACATTTTCACGTCCTTGGGAAAGTCAATAGACGCTGCCGAGAAGTACCTCATGCATTGACTGAAATTCAAGCTCAAAAACGTGTCGAGACTTGCCGAAATCTGCTCGAAAATCCCGAATATTACCGTTTTATTCGTAGAATTGTAACTTGTGATGAAAAGTGGGTCTATTTCAGTAATCCCGACAGACCAAATCAATGGTTGGAACCCGGTCAAACGGCGGAACCGGTAGCAATATGTGATCGTTTCTCAAGGAAGACACTTTTGTGTGTTTGGTGAAATTTCGAATTTACTTCGAGCTACTTCCAAATGGTCGGGCCATCGACGCAGACCTCTATTGCGCACAATTTGATCGAATGAATGCGGCACTTGGCGAGAAATATCCAGCATTGATCAATCGGAAGCGGATACTCCTTCAAGGAGACAATGCAAAACCGCGCACCGCCAGACAAACGAAGGAAAAGATCAAAAATCTCGACGCCATTCAACTTCTTCCACATCCAGCTTATAGTCCGGACCTTGCGCCATTTGATTATCACCTTTTCCGATCCATGTCACACTTTGGGAGTGGTACCGCAGCGGGGTCGAACAACTTGCCGGTAGATGGGTTCAAGCCATAGAGTCAAATGGTCTTCACTTTGAAACCTAATTGTTTTTCATGTATTGTAAAATTATGTTTAAATTTTAAATAAAAAAATCGGAAAAAAATTTTGGTTCACCCTAATGTATTATTTTAATATTATTTTTTGGTGAGCTTTTTCCCCAATGTGACACAGAAGATCTCCGTAGCGAGACCAAGAAGAGATTGCTGTTTCAAGCAAACTATCAAAAATTCTTTTTTTTTAATAAAAATATATTTGAGAATTGGTCAACCTTCAGGTCAAAGAGATTAACGTCATAATTGTGGGCCAAAACCTTATAAAATTATTTTCGGAGCACATCCCTGAAAGAAAATTTTCAGACTTGGATGCCATTCCTCCTTAATATCAGCGATTGGCAACGACGAAAATGGAAAGTTCTTCCGCGACCAATCGAGCCACATGGTTTGTAACCAACCCAATCTCCAAGAAACGTCAAATTTAAGGATATTAGACGTGTGAAAATTGTGGACAATGCACCAACATGCACTTATATGGCGGTAAATGTGCGTGGAAATGTGCGATTCGGTATTTCCACGTGTGAGCCACTTTTGCATGGAATTAAACCGTCACTGGTAATTGTGAGGTTATTTGAACAAATATGAATGTTTCATAACAGATACACGATAACGAGGAATTAATTAAAGATGCTGAGTTTGTGCTCTTGGATGGCAATATGCCGATGGAAGTTGTCGGAGAAGCAGTGAAGATGGCAAACAGATATAATAAACGAGGTTGGATTGGCTTATTGAGTAACATCAATAATTTTTTTGGTTTAAAGTCTGGTATGAGCCAACAGATATAAACAAAGTGCACAAAATTTTTGAATCTGGAGGCGTGGATGGCATTTTTGCCGCGTCGCCGAACGCGAATGAATTCAAAGAATGGGTGAAGTATAGTAATACGGAACGATTGGATGGTATTTTTGTTATCATTATTTAAGGAATATTTAGTTATGAAATTATTCACAGATGAGATGTTGTGCTCACCGGAAAGGATTCTCGACTACATTCAAGCGAATAAATCAAGATTGCTTAGAAATATGGATATGTTGGTTGTGACGTTGGCTCAGCATGGAAGCGTTGTAGTTCACAAGTATTTTACTGTAATTTACATCAAATAATCATTTTTTCTATCCAAGGAACAAAAATGGGCAAATGGAGTATGACATTCTGGCAGCACCTTGTCAACCAAATGATATTATATCTGTGTCTGGAGCCGGTGACAGGTAGGTACTGTATTTTGTCAAAAACATTGACGGTTTTAAGTTTTAACGGAGGCATGATTTCGGGAATAGTAAACAATCTGCCTATGAAACAATGCTTTGAAATTGCCCAGAAATGCGCATCAGCAACCTTGCAATCCCAGAGTGCGGTGTCCATGGAGATAAATGAAAGGTTATTGCAGTAAAATTAAAATTAAAATTAGATTAATGAATTGATGGGTATTTACTTTTATTAAATCACTTAAAATGTGTGTACTTATCACAAAATTCGAAGTAGTATAAAGTGAATTTGAAAGCATTTAAAATGAGATCGAAAATGGGAAAAACAGTTATGGCAAAATTGACAACAACAATATAACAATAAAAACGAATAATTACGATTGTAACAGTAATATTAATATTTGGAAAAAAAAAACCCACAAACACACAAAATTTCAATCATGGGCAAGCTATTTTTGGTAGTTTTAATCGCACAAGTTGGTTTCCATATTACAATGTTTTAAAGTCAATGATAAATAATGATAAAGGCAAATGGATGAGGTAAGTAGGAATATTAAAAATTCGATGAGATGCAATAGATTTTTGATAACGATTATTATATATAATTATGCTATTTATTTTCCTCTTTTATTAGATATCTTCCGTAGTCGTCTCTTCCATTTTGTTTTTGTTCTGGAAATCAGTTATATTATTCGTGATGTACTTGATTAGCTTTGCAAATAAACACTAAGCCAGTCATTCGCCGATATTATTTCATTTTTCCATTGGTTAAGACTCGCAAATTTGCGAGGTAAGCGCTTTGAGTGTAGTAAATTTAAAAGAAAAAACCAATCGTGTTGACACGGTTTAGGTTAATTTATTGGGTTGTGGCATAAGTTCGCAGAGTTTTTATAGTGTCTTTTGTTTCACAACAATTTTCTGGGTATTTGGCAAAGAGTATATTTTTATCTCCTAGAGATTTTTCTGCTCTACAAAACTGTATTTTTAGTTTGTTCTGAATTATTAAATTTTCATCATTTTTCAGGCTTAGAAATAAAATATTCAAGAGGTATGCGAAGCCGTTCGGGACAAAAGCAGCGTGTATGGAGAGGGTGCCTTAGGCGTGTCAACTGCACAAAAATGATTAGCAAAGTTCAAAAATGGCGACTTTAATCTTGAAGACACGAAAGCGGTCGACCTGCATAATTAGATGAAAAGAATCTAACGGTACTATTGAAGGAATATGATCTCCAAACGAGTAGTGAATTGGCCGGAAAAATGAACTGTGATCAAAATACAATCCTTAATCATCTTCATTCGATGGGATTTACCGAAAAGCTCGGGGACTGGACACCTCATGAGCTCAAAGAACAAAACCAAGAAAATCACCTTCAAATCGCAGCTCGCCATCGAGTAGTACGCGATCATAAACAGCGATTTTTGTACCGAATCGTCATGGAGGATGAAAAATGGTCCCTGTCGTGGTTGTGAGTGATACCTGTACGTCAGTCTGAAGCAAAGAAAGAGTGGATGGCTTCAGGAGATGCGCCAAAGCCGAGAGTCAAGCAAGATCTATACCCAAGGAAACCATGATCTGTGCTTGGTGGAACTGAGAGGGCATTATGCATTGGGAAATGCTCGAAAGAAACGGCACAATCAAGACCGCATGTTGCACAAGTAGTCAAAACCGCTCTCCAAGAGCTCGCATAGGAGGTTCTTCAGCATCCACCGTTCTCTCCAGACCTTGCTCCATTCGATTATCACTTTTTCCGCTCTCTGTCAAAACAAATGCTGGGTGCTACCTTCGATGGGGAAGAGGACCTAAAAAACTGGGCCAACAACTTCTTCGACACCAGTCCGGGAGATTTTTGGCGGAACGGCATCAACAAATTGATCGAGAGAGAGAGAGAGAGAGAGTCGATTTATTGTTATAATTATTGTTTTTTGTTAAAATAAATCTTTGTGAAAAAGCTTTACGAACTTATTCCTCAAACCAATAGAAAATTTAAAAGAAAAACGATTCGTGTCAACATCACCAAATTTTGGAATGTTTTGGCATGTTATAATCCAAAAAATCCATTGGTTAATAGAAGAGATGGACGAATTCGGAATCCAAAAATAGACAGATTCCGGAATTCCTCCAATTTTTTTATGAAAAATATTTTATGAAAATTTGATATACTTGATATTGAACAAGCAATTTTCTATCATTTCAATAATCATTTTTAATTGGCGAACGCAAGTAATTTACCCGTTTACAACAATAACCTAAACCAGTCTAAATTATAATATATATTTTTAAAAATTTATTAAATTATCTTTAAAATTTACATTTCCCCATTTTTCTATATTTAGATTAACGCAGTTTTTCCGTCATTCAGATGCCACCCACTAATTTTACTTTACTTATTATTATTACTACCATTCTGATTAACTATAAAAACTCAACGTCGTAATTTTAATAAAATTCTGTATTTTACCGTATATTTGGCTTTGTATTCTTCATGAGCCTTCTGAATCCCATCAGTCACATCGATTATCGATTCAAGGGTATGATATAAAATTTTCTTATGCTCCTGTCGCTCGTTTTCGGGTAAATACGATGCATTGATGATTTCCAAATTCGACACTTCTTCATTGTCTTTCTTGCCTTTGAGCTCTTTCATCCAATTGAGCATTGTGTCGCGGTATTTATGAAGAACATTCTGAATAAAACATCAATTCCAGTCACGTTGTTCCGTCTTACGTGAATTTTATCCAAGTGCCTCTCCATATCAAACGTTAATGGATCGTAGGTGACATCGTTGCACAACATTCCGCAACGGACTCGTTGCTTCTCAATTGCCATTACCCTGAAATTAAATTAAACAATCGGCTTCATGTACAATGACAAACCAATCATTTGCTTCAACTCCGCCGGGTGCCTCAAATTGAACCTGCGTGTTATCCGTTGAGATAGTTATTATATTTTTGTTTTCCAGGTTGATATTTCGCACATCTTGAAGATTGACGATACCTTTTGGTGCTACTACAATTTTAAAAACAAGTTGCATTATAATATTAGAACAAATTAAAACTCACATTTAACATCTTTGTGCCACTTCAGATGGCTATCCGTCAATTGCACATAACGTTTTTTGTATTGCATGATTTTCTTCCAGGCCAGCCTGCTCTTCTCCACCTGTTGAAGGTTGCCAAACTGCAAAAAATCCAGCAATTTAACCAAGAATTCGTAAGCTACTCACTTTGAACACAGTGTTCTTCTCGGTTTCGTCCGAATCGCCGACGAGCGAGATTTTATCCAAAAAATCGGACATCTCTTTCTTGTAGTGCTCGCTGGTTACCGTCTCGAACACGTCGCTGAGCCACACTTCTTTCGACGACAGTGGTCCTTGGCTAACCGTGCAATTTGATACGCGTTGCAACATTTTCGAGAGAAGCAATAATGTGCGCGAAACTCGAGTGTCCTATAGAGAAAAACTGGTCACGTGTTGTTGGATTTTTTTGACTAGGTCACACGACACTCAGCGTGAAAATTATTTTTAAAAAAACTCGAGAAAGATAGTTTTGAAGCATAGAAGCTCATTTTCGAAGAAAATTGCTATCTAAAAACAAATAAATATGAGAAATACTTTTTTCAATTAACTCGACGTGAAACATGATTTCCTAGAAATGAAGGGCAGAATATTTATTAAATAACAGCTGCAAAAATATTACGAGTTATGTTTTTACTGGCACTTTCAGATTTTCTTGAGAAGAATTCTTTTAGCACTTCATAAGTCACTGATATTGGGCTCAGGATGGAATAAACGCGTCTAATCTCCAATTGTCTAATAATATATTTAGAACAATCATATCGAGTCTTGAGAAAGAATAAACGAAAGCAATCATCGAGATGATGCAGGTTATGACGTGACGAGAGGATGAAAGCGAACGTGTATCTTGCTCGCCAACTGGCATGGTAACAAAAATGAGCTAAGTATACGTGCTCAAATTTAACGTTTTGGAAATATATTAATATTTTTAGATAGTTTAAGATAAGCCTTGTTAGACTGCAATTAAAATTTTTTCATAAAATTACGAAAAAATTTTCAGGCAGGCTTAAAAATCGGAAAATCGTTGTTTCCAATTGGCGTATGCTGGAGGTGCATGGTCTCCCACAAAGACCATAGAAATACAACTCCGAATCACCCGTTACATTGTCTGATTAAATCTAAGAGCATAGATAGAGAGAAAATGCAAAACCACGACATCTGTAGGAGCATCTATGTACACTGTTTTATAGATAGGACGCTTAATTAGGCGGAACGGTGGCACATGATGCTCTGCAACAGTATTATGGTACCCTCGAGAGAAAAGAAACGTCCGGCAATTATATGGAGTAATTCTCCGGAGTTACGTAACAACCTCAGACGGAGCAGCACAACCACCGCTGTTTAACTGCTCGTCTAAGTAACTCGAGGTGTTTTTTAATAAAATCGAAGAATGGTCAATTTTATAATTTCATAAATCAAATCACTGTATTCGAAATAGCAAACTTTAACAAAAATAAACTGCTAAAGTAGTGTCAAAAATCAAAAAGACTTATTTAAAAACTTCAAATAATTACAAATTTAAATTCCGTACTCCATATTCACGTCTAATGAAAACAATCCTTCGAAATTTACAGAATGCTTTTTCATTTTTTCATTATCAAAACCATCTTTAATCTCTTATTTCTGTGTTTTTTCATAGGATCCTCCGATTTGGGCTTAACAAGAAAATCAGACTACATCTTTTAATTTTTTAATCAACATAATTAAATCCCGCTGCTCTCCTATTCACTTACCGGCTGATCACGACGTATTTCAAACGCTTTCGGGTTGAGCACAGCTGCTGCGAAAAATCGCATTATTACAAAAGAAGAAACAGCAAGTCGTTGTACTTCTTCTCGTCCTTAAAAATTACTATCCAATCTACAAAAATAACAAAAAAGCGCTACCAGTTTTCGATTCAACCACAACTCGCAAGTCATGAAGAAGCTGCTTCACAAAGTGAGGACAGTTGGCCGAGCTTTGCGTGACGCGGTCAAATAACGATTGGAAATAGGTGAGAAGATACGTCTACAATATAGTTTACCATTTATTAATCTAGAAATAGTTAATAGCGTCTAAACCTTATTCTTCTCCAACGAGCAGCCGGGTATCACTCGCGATGGATCTATCTCGCAATTCTTTCTCTCTTTGTAAATCTGCACAAAATCCATCATAGAATTTTATAAATGTGACCATTAAAAACCTTGTCAATCACTGGCTTAATAGTTGTCGTCAAATACAACTTGCCAAACGACGTCAAAATTTCAAACAGCATTTTTCCTGCCAGTGATTGTCCCCGAAATAGCGTGTTCTCATCTCTGAATTGAGACACGTTTAACCACGACGGTAATTAGAAGCAAAAACAACTGACTGGCACTTAACAATGTTGTTCAAATAGAGCGAGTTGAGCACCGACCGAATGTTGTCTGTTTGGAATAAGAGCTCAACAATTGACCGCGACACTTGCGAGAGCTCAACTTTCGGCAGCGATTCGATTACAGCCAATATCGACGCGGTAATCGGCTCAACGTTGCCCGAAAGGTTGATGATATTGAGCAATGGTCTGAAACGAGTAGATTTAATACTATTACTTTTCAATTTGCTCCTAATATATACTTGTACACGTGTAAGTGAAGGATGTGATCCGTCTGATGTGTTGTTCTAATAACAACTTCACCAATTTCATCGGTAGTTTTGCAGCCGTTGTCTTTGCTCTTTGATCGTAGGTAAAACCATTTGGCTGGTCCTGCTTCCCAATTTTCGTCCACGTCTAGCCTAAATATTTATTTTTCATAATGCGGATTACGGAACGGGTAGAATTCTGAATGTCTTTTTGAAATAATATACCGGATTCAGTTCAATTTTCATCTCGAAAACAGATTTTGGATTATGAAGTTGTACAACTTTCAAGCCGTCAAAAATAAATAGCTTTATTTTGGGCTTAAAACACAAAAAGCTTGTAGAATCCGAAGATACTAGATGTAGAAAAATCTAAAATCGATTGCGGATTGAATTCGGAAATACATTTTTCGGCAGTTTTATTTTAAATTCCAGATTCCGCTTTTGAAAATGTGAAATTTCACACAAGGCTCGTATAAAAATTCATGTTTTTCCTATTAATTTTTTTCTATTATTTGAATCGTTGAATTAAATCATACAAAACAATTTCTTATATAGCCCATTAGAGTTTAAACCATCATTTTTTCAATTGGCGTGAAAATGATAAATGTAAACTTCAACCCAATTAAAACCCTATATATATATAATTAAAAAATAAAGACAGAAAATCAAATTACCAACCTTACTTGTCCATGAAATATCGCATTCGAGCCTTTAAGCAAATCTTGCCACAAGGTGAGCTTCAATTTCAATAGTCCTTCGGAGCACGGCATTTCTAACCATTCCTTACTTCGTTTCTCCTCCGAGTCAAATGTTAATTTGCCAACGTTCTTTAAGAAAAAAGACAAAATAAATATGACAATAAAGAAGTTTGAGCAAGAATCGCATTTAAAAGAAAGGGCACATTTAACTGAAAGTAGGGAGGAAAAAAACTAATCTGGCATTGTGTTGTTGTTATTTACGCGTCACATATTAAACAGCCGGAAATCATGGCTGGATGAATTAAAGAAAACTTGCGATTCCATTCAAACTTAAAATATTTTAAGAATGATATATTGCTAGTAGATTATAAATCCCAAAAAGTATGTTTAAAGTTTTTTTAAAGAGTTGAATGAAATAAAATGTGCAACATTTAAATATGGGAACATTTTCCAATGAAAATGTTGAAATCTTTTTTTATGTGAAACATGAAATATGATATCGTTCTCAAGATTATTGAAGTTTTACACAATATAAATGAAAAACAATAATCATAATAATATTATTAATATAAAATGACGTAACTATTCACAGTTAGCCTATATAAATAGTTTTCATTTGAAAAAAAAAACCAACCGAAGGCGCGTCGATATTTGACACCAAAAGGAGAAGCTCTTTGTTCACTTTGAGATTCAAACCACCACAATCAACGATTCTGAAATATAACAAAATACCCATAAAGATCAGTGCTCAAATAATGATTAAAATGAAGAAGCGAGTGTTTATTTATCCCAGTATTGCAGTTTATAATCCTATTATATTTTTTTCCAGTAAGTGTAAATAGATTATTGCTCATCATGAGCAAATGCACGTAGCAAACTTGCGCTTCCTACTTACCTTACTGAGAATGATCCTTTTTTTCGTCGAATATCAACACATATTTGACCGCAAAATTCGGGGTATTTCGAGACAGCTTTCAGTTGAAGTGTCGATTCGTTGCTACCCGAGGTTTCAATGGTTTTCTTGTCCAATGTCACTTTTCCAACAGGGCGAGCAACTCTAGCTTTTGATCCTGAAATAAGATTTAATAGTTTTGTGTAATTTATTTTTTCACGTGAAAAAACTTCGTGAAATCTGGATTTGCTGGTGGCGCACTACAGTAATCTCTCAAAAAACTTACCTATAGAAATCTACAATAAACGCTTTGCATTACTTACAAGAAATAAAAAACTTGTTAACTTTTTGAGCTATAACATTACTTCCATATGTGCCATAAATAATTACCAGCTTCCCTCGCAATACAGGTTGTCTGGTACACTCTACTCGGCTTCTATCACGAAGAACGCGTGAGCCATTTAAAAAAGTTAATTTTGGCTATTTTTAAATCCAGCCACATAAAATTATTCGGATAATTGTGGTGGCATTGCAAATTATAGCTTAAGTTACTGTATTTTTCTTGAATTATAATTATATTCATAAATTTATTTCAGAATACTTGTCACGATTTATTAAACAAAAATAAACACGTAAAGTTAAACTTAGGGACGGAAAAACCAATTTTAAGTTGCTGTATACTTTAATTTAGTCTGCCTATATTAAAGTTACGTTATGAGGAAAATATTTTTACTATTTTAATTTTTAATTCCTATTAATTATTTATAAAACGTAACAGAAAAAACCACTTGGTAATACACTCTTCACGTTTTTGCGAGCGTTCCGCATTTGCAAAAACATTTTTATCATCAATAGTCGAAACTCTCTTTTTTCAAAGAAAATTCTCTGTGATTAGCTGCCAAAAATATTGAAAATAATCGAGAAAAAAATTTAAATGAAACATTCAGAAAAAGTATTACCAATGTATTGTACTTTAAGAGATCGTTGCCTAATGATAGAGCAAAAAATAAGAAAAAATTATGGTCTCGTCACACGGCAAAGGATTTTTCCATCTATTCCTCTTCGATGTGTGTTATCCATTTTTTGAGACAACACACATTGATGAGAGAGAAAAGAGTGGCCGTCTAAACGAGACCATTGTTATTTTATTATTTTTTCATCTTCCATTAGGCACCGATCTCTGAAAGTACAATAGAAATATAAAACATTCACAAAAAATAATAGAAATAATACCTTCTAAAAAAATTATATGAAGTTTTGAATAAGATTCCATTGTTTCTATTGTAAATTCATGAATATTTGACATCTCGCTGAAAAATGACCAATTAGATCAAATGATTCTGAATATCTCACCGTAACACTTTCAATTTCTGCGACTGATAGACGTCGTTTGTATCAAGTTTCGCCATAACGTATAAAGACTTTTTGAGCTTCCGATGAAGGTGTAGGCTCAATATCTTTATATTGATTATTTCAACACTTCGATTTTCAAATGAATGACGTTTTTGGTTTGGCTGAAATGTATTTTATTGTTTGGCGTTAGGAGTGATTAGAGTATATGGAAGATGCTATTGGAATTTTGTATCTAATTACAGGACGGGGTGATGCCTGAAGAGTTTGGTACTTGATAAAGTCTAAAAAAAAGTTTAGTACTTGATATAGTCTAAAATAGCACGCCAAATTGAAAACAAGATTTTTCAAATTTAAAACGCATTTTATTAAAATTCACGTGAAAGTTAGAAACTATTTTTTACGGCAATATTATAGAATTATCTTACAATATCTCCGGGATGTTCCATTTCTACAATATTTTATGTTCAAATTATTTTTTGAGATTCCGTTTTTAGAAATGAATTTGGCGTGTAAATAGTCGGAATATAATAACAAATAAGAAATGTCTAAACAAAACTACTCATCTCTTCGAGAAAACTGAAATATTATTTCTGATAATTCAATTATTTCATATAAAATTCCAGGTTTAAACGGAGCACTGGTCGTTTTCATTTGGTTTAAAAGTTTCAAATATCTTAAATATTATATTAGCTCAACCAATTTTGCGAAACTATTACAAACTTTACCGTTAAGTTTTATTTTAAACACTTTTTCTTAATTCCAAATTGAAATAGTGATTTTCCGATTTATAAGAGTATTTTAAGATTTTCACGGCACAATTTTCACGACAATTTAAACAGAATATTCTTAAACTACACTATAATATTAATATCTTCAAAAAAATTAGATTTGAAAACTTCCACTGAGATCATTTTAAAACGATACCACTTGGCGTGCCATATCGATTAATTAGCATAATGTTAGAATATTTCACAGACACTTCATATGTTATACGAAATAATAAAATATTTGAAGAAATCGTATTGATAAACAAGTCTCAGAGCCTCATGAGTCTCGTGTCTCAAACAGGACAGTAAATTTAAAATTGAGGACGAACAAATTCCCAAAAAACATAATAATAGTTTCCGATTTTATTTTTCATTCCTAATTTATAATCCAAATATTTAATGTTAAAAAATCTAATTCTCACAACAAAATTTAAACCGGAGATTGATTCTTTTTTTTTTTCTAATTTAAGCTTTTATCGGTTTTAAGAGGAAATGATAAGGTGGAAAATAAGGTGGAAACCAAAGCTCGCGCCCACGGAACTACATGTTAATGTTTGTATTATAGATTATCTAATTAACGCAAATAAAATTTGTTGGCTTGTTAATAAAGGAAATATATGATATTATCAATTTTTTTTTTGATTTTTACATTGGAGAGAACATATTAAATTATATCGAATTGGCTCAACAATTAAGAGGTAATTAATTAATTCGGTTACGTCCAGAAGAACCAAAAATATTCAATTTCACAACTTCACTTTCCTTGTACATATTTTCTGCTCAGATTATGTTTTCCCGCAAAAGATTTTTTAATATTTAAGGTACGTATAAAATTGAATCTATGAAATTTTCAACACAATTTTAAAAATAATCTAAAATTTACGAGAATATATCATACCTTTTGCCAATTTTCAAGGTTCTCTATGAAGTTTCACGTAGTTGGTGGTGGTTACGCACACCAATAGAAATTGAAAATATAGTAGCTCAGAAAACCCTTTCAAATCTATCATTTAACACACCTCATCAGATCTACAGGTATCTGAGATATCTGAATATTTTAAAAAATTTTGTGTTATTCTTGGTAGCGTGCGTAGATTTGTTATATTCAATTTTTTTTTTAAATAAAAAGAACTTGTAGAATATTTTATAAAACGGTTCTATATTAATAAAATGTTTTTATAGTCTAGAAAAAATTCAAATCTCTATTCTTCGTTTAGTTAAAAAGCTTTTAACTTTTGGTAAATTTAAATGGATCATAATCACTGTTCGATCCGAAACTCAACACGCTTCTTTCACGAGGGAAATCTTAAAAACAGTGATTTTAAGTATTCAGAAGCAGGCTAAGAGAGAAAAAATATGTTTACTGTATACAAACTAGTTGAAACATTTAAGCCTACCGTAAATGTTTTTTAAAAATACCAAAATTAATTTTAAAATCATTTTATTTAATTTTAATGTATTATAATCACCTTGGATCTAATGAACTTGAAAAAAGTTTAGTTTTTATATCATTATACTTTAATTTAATTCTATATTTTATTTCAATTGCCACGAGGAAGCCGGGACTCCCAAGATTTGAATAATTCTTATTAAAAGCATTTTCGTCCGTCGCCGAAGCGTGTTTTGTTATCAACTGACGCGTTCGGATTCACCAGTGAATATTATAAATTTAAGTATTTAAATTTAAGAAAATTCTTATTCACTTCAGAGACTGATTGATATTTTCATTTTTAAGGCAATTTTACTGAATTACTTACTAAAAAATTCTAAAAATACTAAATTTTATAGGAATTCGATTATCTTTCTTGTAAATTTTTTATTTTCTAAAAGCACCGTAAGCCAACTGACATATGATATTTAATTGACAGTATCAAGAAATTGTAACCACCTACTTAAAAAAACTATTTCCCTCACTAGTATAAAAAAACATCTAGACATACGTCAACTGGATGTAGCACGTTCTTAAATGACTTTTTCGACTTTTCTGCACGTTCATTGATCGTCGTCTTGATTGGCTGCTAAATAAATTATAATATAAATTAAACGTTTGTCCTCTCTTACAGTTGGCTCCATCTGCAAGCTCTTCTTCGTTTCCTCGCTGGGTGCACTGAAATATAAACTCAAATAGATGAGCATATTCACACAAATAATACCTGTCGCAAATTTTCTTCTCGCAGTTAATGTTCGAAGAGCATATTGGTTGGTCAACGGATAGTTGGGAGGAAACGCTCGGCTTAAAATACATACAGATAGCGATTGCATTTTTTTAACATGGTTTTTGGCGAAAATCAATGGAAACATTTGAAAACATACCTCGCTGGTGGTTGTTTCTTCATTCGATGGTGATGGCGACGATATGAATGAATAGAGTTTGGCGTCGTTCATTTGCATTTCAGGAGCTGATCGGGAGTTTTTCACGTAGACCTGGCAAGTCATATTTATGATGATTTAGTGGTATTTTTTAAAACTTTTTCAATTGGCGTACACATTAAAGAATGCTGTATTTGTGCATCACTTAATTCGAAGCAAGAATTATCGATGGAGAAGTGCGAGATAGGTCGTCGGAAGGATGCAATAGAGGAAGAGAATAAACTCGTTGATCGTGAATCGTTGCTCCGCGCACGTTCGTGTCCAATAGAGTCAATTAAGTAATCATTAAGTGTTACGTTCTGCAAAAGTTTTCATTCAGAGTTCGTACAATAATTGACTTACACTTGATATATGCCGTCGTATTCCACTATTAGAAGGAGTTCTTGCGAACAACTGAGACTCGCTAACCATGCGCATATCTTGGTCCGATTGGCAAAAGCTTTTATATCTCCTTACGGATTCGTCATCTGAACTGCACTCGATGTCGTGGTATTTGTGATTTTGTATGAATTGTTTCTCTTCGGCGTCACGAAGCGCTTCTTCAACTTCTTCAAACACGGCTTCCTCTTCGGATGCCTGTTTTGTTAACTCAGCTGGAACGGTTTCGCATTTTTTAAGCTTAGCCTGACTGTTTTCAGGAATAAGGTTTAGTATGACCGTTTCATCGAAACTACGTCTGCGAGAGGCTGTTGATAAAAGGACGTTCTCCGCCATTTCATGAAGTTCTTCCAATTTCTTGTCAATTTCCTCCAAGTTAGTGGAATATCTTGTTTGGCACTTATCTAAGTGACTTTTTGGGATTGAGCCGTCGCAATTTTGACTGTCTGCCATTTTTTCGGCACTTTTCTCGCATTTTTTGTGTTGCGTGTCGCTTTTATCACTACTCGTATTGTTTATGTCTGGATTTAATGGCATCATTTCATTATGGCTGTAAATAAATAAAATGAATTTCGAAGGCGACATGAAATTAATCGAAAATCGATTAAAGAACATTGATGTTATATTAAATCATTCTTTCTCAACTCAAAATAATTTTACATTTAGCAAAACAAAGCTATTAGCAAACTACGAAAATGAAAATTAGTATTTTGAAATTTAGGGAGAATAGAATAAAATTGTATTTTTATAAAGTTGAATTGTTATAAAAGTAAAACGCAACTTATACTTCATAAGACAATAGAAAACACAAATAGGAATTTAATTTATTTACAATAAAAACCATTTGCCCATACCGTTAAAAATGATGGGTAAAACTTGCGCAGGTGGAAAAATGAGAGAAATAAAAAGACATGTTTAAATTGGTTTTTCATTGTTAATATTATCTCTACTCACATTCTTTAATCTGCTATTTCCATTTACGTTAGATGATAACAGTTTTGAATTATCTCCACAATATCAAATTCGTTATTGGTTATCTCTTCTCGAAGTCGTATATAGATTGAGATAACGTTCATGTGTATATATGCCACCATGTATATATATATATATAAAGGTTAACGTAATCGATATTTTTTAAATTTCAAAAATAAACTATCATATAAAAAGGTATTAAATTTATTTATTAAAAAAATTGTACCAATCAGAATGATAATAGAAAATGGAAATCAGCCTAAACATCTCATAATATGATTATTGTTATATTTCTTCATTTTGTCTCCCTTTCATTTTGTTTTTATCGTTATATTACCCCCACCCTCCGGCCTTGAATACTTAGTACCAATGCGTATTTTGTTTCATAAACAATTTGATTTAGCACAACTAAATCATTAAACAGTAAATCAATCAAATCTTTTGTGGTAATTTCTCGTCTGATTGTTTGTTATATATATATATATATATATAACTGATCAAAAACAATGGAAAATAAAAAAAAAGGATATTAACCCTAATTTTGACTTGGGTGGTCAGGGATAAAAAATTTCATAATTCTGTTTTTAAGTTTCGGTTATCAAACCGTTACTTTGCTTAACAGTAATATAAGTACAATAATTATGTGAACAAATCGTACCCTAGCATCATGCAGAACGGCTGTAAATTAGAATCAGTTAACTATCTATTTAATTAAAAAGGAATAAACGAAAGATGAAGACCTAGTGAATTATTTAATTCTTCTTTTAAGATCCGATTTATTCAGTATATCACAACTTTAAAAATTCAACGTTAGGTGCCTAATGTTATATACTCTTGTAAAACGTAAAACTCAACTACAATAAAACTAATTAAAAATAAAAATTCTTAAAAAATTAATTATCGCATTAAAAATTTAACTATATAATTAAACAATACTTACAAAAACTGACTAAAACTTATCTTTAAAAAAATCACGCACCTAATTATATCGAAATCATCCTAAAACTTAAAACTATCCTCTATAAAACTTAAAGGCCTTTAATTTTAATCCCCATATTATAAATATGTGCTGTTTGCTTTTACATGTGCATCTATTGCCGACACTCTCTTCGTCTGTGTCTATTAATCAAAATTTGTTCTAATTCTTTTTATTTTCACTCAATTAAGACGACATATTAGATCAGTTCGCTTAGTGAATTGTTATGGTTATCGATGAAAATGATGTTCGACAACGGAAGAGGAATGCACAATTTTTGAATGATTCGAAAGTGGTCAAGGATTATGGAACTGCATCAAACTATGCATCAACAATCAGGGATTATGTAGGGAAAATATGTTTCTTTTAATATTATATATCACATTTAGATAAACGAATTCAAAAAGTGGGAGCATGCAACAGCTGGATTTCAGTCTAGCACAAACGTGAATGATATAATTTTTATTCTATAATGGCTAATTTTTAGAATTTCAATAATGGTACGAATTCATTTCAATCTGGACCGTCAAGTGGGCCACAATCGCAACCCATTAATGTTAATTTTTCTGCAAATAGCGACTATCCTATATTTCAACATTTCGAGTAGGTTATTATTAGAAATAACCATATCGTTTTGGTTTTTAGACCAGCAAGTTATTTTCGCCGATTCATTGCTGAGGGCATCGATTTCTGCATTTGCCTTTTTCTAAAACTATTATTCGTATTGGCGCTAGTTGAATTAGATATACTGTTGGTTACTACAATTTTAATTCAATAAAAATTAACATTTAAGAGACATTGAGCCATATCAAACTGTGATTGACGATGAACACGATATTGTAGAATTTATTATAATGACCCAAGCGTTGCTTCCATTGGAGTTTGCCTGTAAAGTGATTTGTGCATTTATAGAGGTTTCGTGAAAATCACAATTTCCGTTAAAAGTTAATTGTTCCAGGGAGCTATAATGTCAATTGATATCGGACCATGTCGCAAGGGTCAAACGCCAGGGAAATGGATTGTCGGAATTCGTGTCATATCGGCGAATAATGTCGTTGATGGTGGAAACAGATATATGATTCAAAATCCGACGGAACTGACGTTTAGACAGTAAGAATATTTTTAGTCCATTTATTAATAATTTTGTAAATCGCGGTAAAGTTGAACTCAAACTAAAGCTCAGTAATGCTGCTATATTCTAATACATGGAAAATTAATGTTTATTGAATGGGAGAAATTTTGGCTAAAATCCGAGGAAAAGTATTTTTCATTTAGTCATTGAAATTAAGAAAAAATTTCATTTTCATTTAGCGTCGGGATTCTCTTTTCAACATTGCCACTATT
This sequence comes from Caenorhabditis plicata, assembly GCA_963931815.1. Classification (NCBI taxonomy): domain Eukaryota; kingdom Metazoa; phylum Nematoda; class Chromadorea; order Rhabditida; family Rhabditidae; genus Caenorhabditis; species Caenorhabditis plicata. Next base: position 17,429,272 of record OZ007493.1, read on the forward strand.
TTAATAAAAAATTATTAACATTTATTGATATGGAAGTATGTTAGACAATTAAATGATTTTACCGCTCTCTATTGAATGCAACAAAATATTGATAAATGGACTATGTCGCATGATATTTGTTTGTTCGATGCTGCTTCGAGCCGATAAACAATTTTTACATTCTAAATTTTCAAAGTTTTCTTATGCTCTTCTTAACAACATCGACAGACAACAAACTATCTGATTTTGCATTAAAACATTTATATTAATTTAGATCAATGAGCAGAGCTTTGTTGAAAAACATGATAATGAATAGTTTCTTCCCGCTCAGTACTGTGGCTTTCAGTATGTCAACGAATAGAGCTTTTTATGATTCGATTACAAAAACCGTTGTGGTTATCGACGCATAGTGATCCTGATGTTTTCCATCGTGTAATTTTAATTTATTTGAAGGAGTTACGGTGTTTAATAATTCGATAGAATTACAAAATAAATATTCTATATCATTTTTTCTATATTACAAATAATTTTATTTATAACAATATATATCTGTGTATATATAAATACATACACAGCGAAAACTAAATGTTATTTATTTTCTTCCAACGTCTCCAAGTCGATCCAATGCTCCAAAGTTCTTCAATATATGGTTCACAACTTCAGCATTATTTCTCTTCCCGATTGAATTCGGCTAAGCACATATTATCAAGGTTATTGATTTTATTATAAATACCTGTCTTGAATGGTAAAACCGATATAAAGCGTGTGGTGCATAAGCCGGAAGTGAATTTGCATATTGCATCTGTTAATTTAGAATATGATTAGTATTTCGATGGAAGTTAGAAGGAAGTAACGAACGATGTCTACCTGAAGTAGAGGTGATGCTTCGCTATAAAATGCCGAGCAAATTGTGATAAATAAAAAACCAATGATTTTTGTAATATATTGGAGCTCCATTCCTAGAAATCAACTGATTTCCAAATATATATTTAAGAGAATTAAAATGGGAAACTGAATATATGAAGTTTGTCAATGTTTATATATTCATCCGTGAGATGAATAATAAGGGAGAGAACATAATTTGTAAAGAGCATTTAAACAAGCCAACTAAGAACAAATGAGGCTAATAATAAAAGTTGGAGATAATAATTAATTAGTTAATCCAGACGAGAGCTTTTGATAGTTTTTGCAATTCGTATATAGTTTTGTTATCATCCGTAGGAAATTTTGTAATGCGAATATGACTAAAAACCATTAATTATATACTATCTATAGTTGAACATTGATTTTGAATTCAATTCTAAGGCTTCTAATCCATAACAGGAATTCGTTAAAAAGACAAATAGATAAACAAAATTGTTTTCAACATATTTATCATTACGATTAAAAAATTGAAATTTACGTGAACGTCAAGTTGGTATATAAGTCCACCTAGTAAATAAAGATAGAAATTTAATTATAATTTCACATAAAAACATCGAAAAAACTAGAGCTAATGAAAACATGGAATCAACATATCAACATATTTTGAAAAAGGGGGTATATATTAATTAGATTACATTAAGATGGATATATAATATTGTAATATAAAATTTGTATTCTTTAGATAATTAATATCATATGACAACTATAATTGTACGAGGGCGAAGTCAGAGTTTTCACTGCATTCACTGAAATTAGATATTTTCTTGTTATCTAGTTTCAATTGATTCCGAAAGGATCTTCAACAGCAAATAATTTAGAAAGTATTTACCGAAATTCTTGCAGATATTGTGGCATTTGAAAATTCGTATAAATTTGTATTATTCCCTTTTTATTGAAGAAATTAAATTGTAAGCCACCTTTTTCATTTATTTTTAACGAAATTAAGACGTGAAGTGAGGAGAAGAATTTCGGGTGGCTGGAATTACCTATTTGCTAGAAATAAAACATACTGAATGAATACACTTTTATTTTCCTCAAACTTTTGGAAATGCTATTTTCTAAATAGATATTTGAACCAGGATTACAGAATTACGGGTACCCAAATCTAAATGCAATACAGAATATATGAGTTTCAAAAACAATAATGTAATGAAGTTAATTCATATTCACATAGATAATAAATTCATTCTAAAAATAAATCATTTAATATTCGCCTTATTTTCACTATTTTATCTAAACTGCGCATTTTATTTGCAAGTTAGAATGGATTCAGACTACTGTATAAAAATAAAAATACGCTCATTATATTAAACTTATTTTCGAATATAAATAATGATTTCATTTTGTGCTAAATTGACTCAATTAGTTAATAAAATTGTTAACATAATAAGGAAATTTAAAAAGGAAATAATAAATTATAATTAAATATCTTTTTTTGTTGGGACGAGAGCAATGTTTATTCGGGGAAACCGACATGAAAACATACTAATTAATTTAAAAATTAAATTGTTATTGAGGGGAAATTCATTTACTAATAACCAACTTTTGTTTGTTTTCTTCTAATTGCTATCGAGAAAAATTGAGTATTTAAATTTCCGAGGGAATTAATTTTAAATGCCGAGTAAAGTTTATCCAATAACCGCAAATTGCTTTTGAACATTAATGTCTTGATAGGACGGAAGGTTCTCAAGATAAATGACAATTATTAATGATCTGTTGAACATTAAAAATCTAAACAACCCAGCTAATGATTTAAAACGTGTTTATATAAGTAAATGGTTATATACCCTTAACAAAGCAGATCTTCTAGTATGCTGTTTGTTTGTTTGTTTTCTTATTTCGTTTCGCTAATTTTATTCAAGAACATTTATTTTATTCAGCTGGTCTATCATATATTAACTCTTTACATTTATTTTATGAAATAAATGCTATTTGTGCACAACAAACTAAATTGTGCACTTTTATTTTTGTAATTATTTTTATCTTGTAGACATGATGTGATACCGTAGTATCATGCAATTTTATTTGAAAATTCAATTTAACTAACTTAAGTTTTAGGGTTGTGTTTTTTTCATTTTTACAAATAAATCTACTTGATATTAAATGAAAATAAGAAAGTTCCAACAGATAATCGAGTTTAAAAAGTATAAATTACGAATTAGTTTAAATGATTTACAGATCGATTTGTCCAAACCTACCTACAAAATCTAATTTTATTTCCATGATATAATATATAAGAACGTTTCCTGGAAACCTGCTTCAGCATTTCATTTGTGCATGCGGAAGAGTAATAATTTTTTTAAAGAAAAATAGTTACGGCCTTATCATAGACAAAAAATATTGCTAAAAACAATTTTCTAAAGGTATTGTTCAGTTCATTCGCTCTTAAATTATACGATTATTTGTCTGAAGATTTAATGATTTAAGGTTTTTGATGTTTAATCGTTTAATTTGTTTAAAAAATTAATTAGACCGTGCTCTCCGGAGATTTATAAAGTACTAAATGGAATGCACTTTATTGTTCTACTCAATTTTACTTCACGGAAGTCGGATAAACGTCTATTTTTTAAATTTAATTTAAATCACGCCAAAGTAATTGTTAAAAACAGGACCTCAGAAGAGTCACGTAAATATAAAATTTCATAACAATTTCAATCACAAGAGACATTTTATGTAATGTCTGTGAAAATAATTTTTTTTAATAATGAAAAATCGTTATTTTCATTTGGCGTGTAAAGTGTTAAGTTTTTAACATTATGCATTTTTAGAGAAAGTTTTAAATATCTCGGGTGATTCGCGATTTTTTCAAAATCGAAATTCTCGAGAATATTTTTACTATAGAAATATATTTACAGATCCTAAACTCTTATTTTTATTTTTTCTAATTTTTAAACGAGAAATAATATAGAAAATCATACAATTTTGTAATCCAGAATCTAAAAAACGGAAATAAATGGAATATCCAATACCACCCATCACTGTTATTGGTTACTTTAAAGCCAAATATTTAAAGTACAGACAAACATTAAAACGCTACATAAATTATTTGAATTCTACCCTCGATAACGAGACGTATAAGATGAATTAGCTTATACATTCTTCATTTATTAATAAGGTTTATATTCTCATTACAGCCTTAAAATCTATAAAAAAGTCTCTTTCTATCTTTATGGCGTGCAAGCGATCTCCTAGACCTCCCAGTTAACTTTTCACACTCAGATTCTGAAACTAAATTCAAATTCTATTCCAATATATCCGTGAAACCGATTACTGTAGTATTTTATAAGACTCAGTAAACGTTCTATAATAACTATTTTAAGTTAAAATATTAAATAAAACTTAAACACTATTTTTTCAAAATCAAATTGAAATTGAAATGCTTTATTTCAACAGCGAAAGATTTTGTTTTTACCCACTTTCGATTAGAATAAATTCAGATTGAAAATACGATAGTCTTTTTTACAATTAATTAAGATTATAATATAATATTTGAATGAAGGTAGTATTTGATAAAAACACTTTGAAACGGATTAAATAGGATTTTGTTGAAAGTATATATTCTACAAATTATATTCTACGGAGATAATAATATTCATAGAGATGAATAGAAAGGAACTAAAATATATTGAAAAATTGTGAGCAATTGATAATTTTAATTTCATAGAAAATAAAAATTACCAATGCGGCCTGAAACAATAAAGAGAAATTATTAAAATAAGTTGAATATTTGTTTCACGTTCTCTCTGAAACAATTTGAAAATAATCCAAAAATTTTGAAAATGGCACAATTATGTACTAAAAAAAGGAAAAAATGGTTTATCATTTCTGAATTCATGTATTCGTGATAATTTATTTCTCCATTTCACCTTTAATAGAAAAAACCGCGTGAAACTTTAATATAGAAGTTACCATTTCATTGCTCAGTAAATCCTTTGGAAATTAGAAATCGGAAAAGTATACTTTAATATATGTAAAATGAGATTGAACTCAGTAATGCTTAAAACTATTTTGATTTCTGGTATCTTTTTGCGTGAAAATCGCAATCTTTGCACATTATAATCTACTTCAACCGCCTAGGGGTATTTTGTGCAGCTTGCAAGTAAATTCTAACATGATTACAATTCTAGCGCATGACTCTTGACGTAAATTTGGCAGGAGGTTTTTATTGGAATAAATTAAATTGTCTTTAAGCTATTGTCAACGAGAAAGAAGATCAAAGGGGAATAAAGTGCAGCTGTTTTGATCTCATTTTGTGCAATGAGACCAGCTTAAAATATAACTTTTTCCATGTTTTAATTCTTAAATCTAATTTTTCACGTAAAAATTACGTAAACTGTTATGAATATATCATTTTTTAAATATTAATCCACGCCAAATTGAAATACATACTTTTCAATATTTAAACGTGTATTACTAATTTACACATATTATTTTCATATATATTGACACGTCATATTTGCTAGCCCGTCTTAAACTATCTATAAACATGCGCTTATTGTCGAACTTTGCAAAATGAGCATTTTTTCTGAGCCCCCAACTTAACCATTCAATTTGGTGTGTTAATTTAATGTACGTTACATGGTTTATTTTGTTTTTCTCAATAAATTGGTTATTACATTAATAATTATTTAATTTAAGGTTTAGTTTATATTTATTAAAGGTATGGAAATAACCAAAGAAGGGCGAAATAGAGAGCAAATTGAAAATTAAAGCGATATCACTATGTCCTAGCGAGAACAAACAACCTCACATTATGCGCCTTTAATTCAAATGTCTCATTAATTTACCTTATGTCAGTAATTTGAAAAATCGGATTAAAAATTTAGGGAATTGTCTTAGTTTCATTTTTTTAAATCTTCGGAGCAGCACTCTCTCCGTAAATGGTGATTTTATCCAATAGAATACCGTTTTTCTGACTTTCGCGGGAATTAAAAATAAGTTTTTGGTAAATTGTGAATATTATTAATTAAAAAATCCATAGGGGCTCAAAAAATATTGCTTAACACAAGATGGAAGATTCATTTCCTCGAACGGGTAGCGTGCAGCAGAAATAATCTATTTTATTATTTTGATCTTCCTGTAAATTTCATCAAAACGTGTAATCAGAAAATTCAATAACTCAAAAATACTTTAACAGAGTATTAAACAGAGTATTATCTGTAAGAGTATTAATTATGAACTAAAGTTTTTGCCATTTAATATTTACAGCACGTAAAATGGCGGCTTCATTTGACGATGAAATTTCAGATTAATCCATAAAACTTGATGATATATTGATTGTTTAACTTAATTTAAAGTAAACAATTTTCTGAAAAGTCCACGCTGAAATCTGTAATATGCGATTAAATTTCGTAAAATACACAATTTTGGATGGCGTGTTACAACCTATGCTCCTATTTTCATTAAACAGGGTTTATACGTTTCTCCTTTAAACCGAATTAATCTCAACGACACCCCCTCAATTACAAATTTTGAATACTCAAAAAAATAACAAGTAATAGAATAAATCTTATCCCTTTAAAAGGGATGAAATAATGTTTTCATTTGAAATTATAATGATTAATCTACTCATTATATATCATAACATTGCAATTAAAAATTGACGGCGCGGCAAAGATGCATCGGCGAAGGTAGAGAAAGACTGGAATTTAATGTTGTTTTACGATGTGGTCATGTTTTGTTCATAAATCTCAGCCAGCCAATATCAAACATATTATGATTTGTTTAGACGAGATGCATCTAGAATTAAGATGGACCAAACGAAAACAAACGAACGTGTCTGATAGGAGTCAATTCAAAGATAATTAATTATATCTGAATGCTTTTAAGCTTGTTCGTTTTCATACAATTACAAGCTTCTATTGAATTGTATTCAATCGTACATACTTAAAATGACTAGAATTTGTATATCGTTTGTGAAATTAAATATCCACTTAAGTGAAGGTTTTTTTTCGGTGCCTACGAAATGAACATTAGGATTGTTTTTTTTTTCTATAAGTACTTGAGTTGAAGGTCGGCATGTAGTTTTGTGATATATATATATATATATATTATAATAAAAATATCAATATTGATAATAATCATAATAACACGCTTGTTTTTAGTGATAATGTTTGTTTTAAATCGTTTAAATGCCACCAACGATAGTCATATCTCTCAAAGATATGACAGGTGGATTTTGTAACGTGATTATGTATATATATATATAATGTTTATAAGTGAAAATCTGAAAGTACAACTTTAATTATACGTTCAATTTCAACAACGTTAAATTGGAATTGTTATTCATTTAAGAAAAACTTATCTGTAACTTGTAGCGAGTGTTAATTAAGTATTTGGGATGAATAGATGCAAGTTTTGCGAATGTAGCAATCATCGCTGGTTTTTTATTGTCATTTTCTCGATGAAGTGTTCTTGCTGGTTAGCAAGAATTGTCTAATTTTCCACTTGAAACCGTAAAATGGAATTTCAATTCAGATTGGTTTGAATCATTTTAATCAACATACCATTTAATTCTCCTTTAAGTGCAATTATTATTATGTTATTTTAATATCCATTTTCCGTTGTTTTAAATTTATTATAATGATAAGAACATGCCAATTAAAATAATAGAACAATAATTTAATTGCATATTTTATATCCTAAATATTAAAAAGGCAGAAAGATGAACTTACTTACAGGATACTTAGGAGTCCGTTGTCATTCTCTTATAGAGAAGAGGACCAGCTCTCTCAAATCATCGCGGCTGCGCCTCGTAATAGTGGGCCAGGCAACCTTCTTCTCCAGGATTCCGATTCGCCTTCTTGAGTTTCTGGAGGTGGACTTCTCGTGCACATAATCTGAAACCTAGAGTTTAATTGGGTGTTGCCATCTTGCTTTCGGTCTTCCTTTTTGTCGTGTCCAACCTCGAAGAACCCATTCCGTCAATCGTTTCGTCCACCGCTCATTTGGCTAAATAGTATAATATTTTTTTCTAGTCAAGTTTCAAGACCTTAATATTCTTTGGAAGATACCTTAAAAGATTTAAAAATAGGTGGTATAATATATGATAGATAACCTTGAGCTGCCATTATTTTGCGAAATAGCTCCACGAATATTATGGTGATAAATGTTTATTTTAACTATTGTATTAACGTTTTGCTAAATTTATTGTAATTTATAGATGTTTTAAGTCAAACCTTCAATCGAAAATTTTAGACGAAACAGTAGTTATTTTATTTGACGTGAGTTTGGCGTTTCCCAGCACGCCTAGTGAATTATTTAACAATATATTAATAATACACGTTTATACGTTTACAATTTATTAATAGTTTTACGTTGTTTGGATAATAATAAAAAAATCTGCGTTAGAATTAAGAAACTTGACGTTTGAAATCCTGGTCCATTTCGCGTTGACCGAGAGTTCTAGAGTTTTGTCGGCCCAGAATTGAACCGGACTATACTGGATGTGGTCAGTTACGAGAAATCCCACACGTTGTGTCGCGTTTTCTCCGAACGTTGCAGTACCGTCGTGATTATTTAACATCGAGGCAAACTTGTAGGTATATATAGACTTTATAATATCTACGATACCTTCACTTCATATTGTCAAATGAACGTCTTGCGTCCGATTTCTTTGATAGGGAATTTTTTAGGGTACCTGATTGGGATATTTATAGTGACGTGATTATATTTTTGAGGCTGTATGAGATTGTATGTAAGAATGAATTGCCTCTCTTTACTTTACGGCCGCTACCGGGCTGATTAGAGCACAGAGGAATGATTTGAGGCTCTTTAGACACAGTTGTTCTATCTTAGACGGGCTGAGCTTGCTTATATATTTTTTCTGATATTGATTTATTCTAATAATTATTTTCAAAAGAGAATAATTATCACATGCCTGGAAGTGACGATTGGTTCATCTTCTAGAGCCTCAGCAACTATTAAACAATTCACTGTCCAGCTCGCGTCAATCATCAAAATGTTTTAGTTTCTCACACACAATTTCTCTATAGCCTTGCAAAGTGGTTCCTTAAATTAAAATATTAAAAAATATTTTATTTTCTGATTCTTTAACTGACGGTTCTAGGTTTCTCGAATCTTCACTATTTAATATATGAATATGTATTATAATCTTTAATTACTTTCATAATATTAATAATAATACATTGTAATTTAATCTTTCCTTTTCGCGGAAATAGAAAGCTGCCACAAATCTTGCTAATAATAATTATTATTGGGGGGTAAAAGGGGAATCATTATGGTAATGGAAACTGGAAGAAAACGAAATTATCGTTGATTCCTTCGCAAGAGTGGCAGAATCCACCATTCTTTTATATAAATTACATAACTGGCAATGAGATTGAGTCTAGAATTTGATGATTGCGACACGCACTTGATGTATAATTGTGAAGTGAAAAAATAAATAACTATTAAAGGTAATATGCGATTCTAGAATATTGCGAGAGAAGGAGGAGGAGGGGGAAGGTTAAAATCAAATGGTATATTAACGTGCCTCATGCTATTATTGTTTTGGAAAAATTGTAATAAAACGACGGATGTCATATATAGGGCAATCCTCAATCATTATTCTTGAGCTTTGCTACAAATCGCCGCACGCTTATTTGTATTTAATCCCTTTGTGTTCATCTTAAATGGTAACCGTTGAAATTGTTCCTAATCGAACAAGTTTTAATACCCGCCCTATAGCAGTTTGATCCGTTTTTCTGGTAATAGGTACATCCGTAAATGAACGTTACTGTCGTTTTCGCAAATAATTATTCTTCCAATGGCTTATCTTTATTTTATTTGAAACGTTGTTCATGCGTTTGGTTTTTAAAAACAAATAACTAACAATTATTATATTAATTCGAAAAATGTATTTCAATGGCATTTGCTGTTTGTATAATCTCAGTTATTCATGATTAACAAATCAACCTCCTAATATGCTAGAATAATTGTGTAATCGTTTCGCTTGATTGATTGTTATCTTTTATAAATACGAATGTTATTTTTCCCCCTTGTATCATCACTCATATTTAGGTATTCTATTGAGTTTCCTTAAATATCATGTCATACAAGAAAATATACATGCGCATATGAAAATGAAAATCCTAAATCTGGTATATTGCGTAACTCAGGGGAGGTGGCTAGATAAGTGGGAGGATTTTAATAACAAAAAAATCATAATTTCTCTTCATTTTTGAATTCAAACTGTATCAATTTTCACACATTTCGTGTTTCTGTTGTTGTTTTTGCCGCTTCTGTTGTTGTTGTGGTTTTGTTACGTACTACACTCATCGTCATCGCTAATGGGGGATACTAAACTGTAAGCGCTGATAGATTCTTTAATTATAATTTCGATTAGTCATTGTTATTTATTTCTGTTAATAAGAATGTAAAGTTGCATTCGCATTAAGTTAAATAAAAGAACAAGTTCTTTCTATTAGCACCATCATCCTGGATGAAATAATCGGCACGTTAATGCGCAACTTCTAAAAGGGTTAACGGTACGTTTGATCTTGCCTTGATTAATATGCTTGCAAGTTAAATTTGATTTTTTACTTCTACTAGGTACTACTACTACTATTATTATTTTATTATTATTATTAATGTTGTTTGGCTTCCATTGTTTTAACTTTGCAATTGACACTTTTCTAACCTTTGTTAACTAGTTAACGTCAAATAGAAACTAGAAAGGGACGATGGTATGATGAATGGATGAAAAACAAAAACATGCCTAACTGCTTATGTTCTTTTATGTTTTAGAATGTGTTTTTATGTTTATTTGACTGTATATTTTAACAATTAGTTTAACCTCCTATCATTGTCAATATTTGGGTCTGAATCTCGTTTACATTAATTAAGCGGACGAATTTAATTAAATAAATATAATACAAAAATTTGTTAATGGGGACAGCCTTTTATTTAAGGTTATATGTCCTCTATTTGACAAGACAATTAGTTTCGTACTTGTTGCATTTCACAACAATAAGGATGGTCACTATAATGGTTTTTTTAGAATTTATTTATGGAGCAGCTACATTAGTTCGCATTATTCTTGTATTATAGGCTTGTTTGTTTTAATGTTTTGTAAGATAAAATAGTATTTTATCGAATTACTACATTATCAGCTGCTTACAGACATTGTTATGATGGTGGAGATGGGAGGGGAATCTGTTTGAAAAAGGATATGGATTTTGGTTGTAGTCGCATTAGGCACATACACACATATATACACGACTAACATATTCAAAACAACTAGAAGCTTATAACGTAATATTAGTTTATTAATTGCATGAAGATAAGGTACCGCTGGTTCTTTGACAATGGGGGATCACAACAATACTGTAATCATTTTCTTGCCACTTTCACATCGTCATCATCTACATGAAAGACATTCCTTTTAATCAACATCATAATTCCATTTGCATTCGTTTTTACTCCATTTTTTTGTTGATATTCTTTGTCCATCATGAAATCAACTTTTGGATTTGTCGTTTTTGCTGGTAACGTCTTGTTGAATCAAATCGTACTATGATTCAATTCATCGCTTTATTTGTTGCTCTCTTTTTTATATCCAATGGCACCTTGTATCCTTTTTAATTATATACATTTGTATACAATAATACAACTTGTAAGTGTTAGCCTCCATCCTCATTATTAACAATTTGTTATTGTAATTATTCAATGTGGCTTAAACGCATAATTGAAAGGAAAAGATCAAACGAACCTATCAATTAAAATCCTTCTAAAACCGTCGTATTGTATTCGACTACTTGTTGACTGCCAACTTTTCAAAATCGTATTATTCTAGCGCATGGATGTGCCAATCATCGACATTTCAACACCCGAAACATTGGAGCGCGATTTTTACGCCTGGCTCAGGGTTATCCTTACTCATTTGATTATTTCACATTTTATAGAGTTTTATATTGTAGAGTGATCCAACGAATCCACTAAAATCGTCTTATTTGGCTTTTGATACTTCTACAGCCACGCCAGAAACAAATGAAGTAAGATTAAATGGTGATTAATTAAAATATAATTGATTTCCTCTAGTTTAACTCATTCCAACAGTTTTATCCATATACGGAATCTTCTCACAGCGGATCGCCGTCATCATTATCTTGCTCATCGTTGGATTACGAAGTTCCCCCTCCTCCTCAACACGATAAGGACGTGGCTCGAAGCTCGGGTTTCGTTAATTTTCAATAATTATGGTCGAAGAAAGGTGTGTTTCAGGCAGGAATCAATTAGGAAGAACATATAGCCCTGGCTTGCCGTTATCAATGAGTGAAAGGGAAGAAATTGTCAAATTGTTTCAAGTAAGAATTAAGTTAATGCCAAATTCGATTGAATGTTTTATTGGAGGCTGGTTGGAAGATCTGCGACATTTCGAAAAGGCTTTGTGTCACTCACAGTTGTGTTAGCAAAATTCTGAATAGGTTAGTCGACGATGTCGAAAATGTTTTTTGAAACCTACACTCCCTCAGATATCGCCAGACGGGCTCTGTGAAACCAAAAGATGCAAAGGAAGGCAGAACAGAATCTCCACTAGTATTAGCTGTAAAAGATTACAGGTTACAATCAAATAAAATTCACACTTTTCTTATGCTCAATTGCAGGTCCCGACTGGGAATGTGCCGACAAAGCGAAATACGCGAGCAATTAATTCGAGATGGAATCTGCACAAGAGATAATGCTCCATCACGCAGTAGTATAAACCAGTAAGCTTGATGGACATATATTTGACGGCATATATAAAATTGTTTTGCAGTATTCTACGAACCAAATTGGATATAAAGCGAAGGAAAAAGTTTACAAATTGACTTTGGGTCAGTCTGATTAGATGAGGAGGAGCAAGATGAGCCACATTATCGTCTTTATTGACAATATATTTTTGGAACCTTTTCGTGTTGTAAGAAAATCATTAGATCTCGAGCATTATGTTTCCGTAAAGACAAGTTTGAAACTGGTAATAGTGTATATACATGATTTTAATCAAATGTGTTTTTTTTCTCAAATGTCCCTTTCACTTAGCTACAATGTCTTTCAAATTGCTATAATTGTTCTTTCATGTATATCGATAAAGTATTTACCTAATATACTAACCATAAATAAAGATTTCAATTTGATTAAAATTGAATGTTGTTGTCAGGCGTTCAAAACAACTGGATTAATCCATAAAAAGAAAAAAATAATGACATTAATGGAAATAACTGTTATAAAGTTTCGGGATAATCAAATCAGGTCAAACGGAGATCCACCATCGTGATAAATTAGGTCAACGTTAAACGGTGTATATAAAGAACGGATTATAATGAACAATTTGCGAATCTCACTTTTTTCTAATATTCGCACCTAAATCACATTCAACAATGGAGCACGGAGCGCAGAAGCGCTCTTTGCGTGTGATGGCTATCATCTCTGCCATGTTCGCCTCGGTGTCGATGATTGCTACTATAATCACTGTGCCACTTGTCTATCGTCATGTCCAACAATTGCAATCTGTCATGAATAGTGAAGTCGATTTCTGCAAGGTAATTCCACTGTCTCGGTGAAAATACAAGAAATTTTATTTTGTAGACGCGTTCACGTGACATGTGGCGGGAAATGATGAGCGTACAAGCTACCAGCGACCAAACTTTGGTCCGAAACTTACGCCGTTCTCGTCGTGATAACTACGGAGCTCAGCCAATTCAAGCGAATCCTCCATCTTCAATGGCCGGCTCGTGCTGCACATGCCAAGTCGGTCCACCAGGCCCACCAGGACCACCAGGACGCGATGGTAGACCAGGAGCGCCAGGAAGACCAGGAAACCCAGGACCACCAGGACGTGATGGAGCTCTATTGCCTGGACCACCTCCGAAACCACCATGCCAGAAATGCCCACCAGGACCACCTGGGCCAGCCGGTAAGCTTTATTAGAAATTTATCATTCATCTTAACATTTTCTTCAGGACCACCAGGACCAAAGGGACTACCAGGCTCTCAAGGAGATCCAGGAACCCCTGGACAGGACGGCGTTCCAGGACTTCCTGGACCACCAGGACCTGCTGGACCACAAGGATCACCTGGACTTCCGGGAGAAAAAGGACCAACTGGAGAGCCTGGAAAGGTCATCAATGGCGCGCCACCAGGCCCACCAGGACCACCAGGACCGCCGGGACCACAAGGACCACCAGGGCCACCTGGAAAGGACGGACAGCCTGGTAAGCCTGGACCACCGGGATTGCCAGGAGACCCAGGAGAGAAGGGAGTCGACGGATTGCCGGGACCACACGGTGGAACCGGACCAAGAGGACCACCAGGACAACCAGGATCGTGTGACCATTGTCCGCCACCTAGAACTGGGCCTGGATATGCTCGTAGATAAAAATGTGATTTATATTTTAATCTGGTTAATAAATTGTTCAAAGAATATTGTTCTTTTCTTATCAACACGTCAAAGGGAAATAACAATTTTCTGTTTTTTTCGGGCCTCATACAGATTTTACGTGTACATTACAAAAATTTAGTGCAAACCATATTTTAAATTTCAACACGTTTTCTGAACTCGTTTTCTGTATATTTCAATTGCCGTGTATCTATGCCACTGAAAAATATTCTGTTAACTTTATACTTTTGCATATATTATATTTGGGATATCAGTTCTTACAGAAATCGATTATTGTACGCTTGGCTGCAAGTTGAAAGAAAATTTTATTTTTTAAAATGTGTTTTCAATAAACTAGGCTTCCAATTAAGAACAGAGAAAAACAACAAAATTTATCATCTTTTAAGGTTGAGCCGAAATTAATTAATCAAATTTTTCTCAAATATTAACGCATGATTTCCCAATTAAATTCAATTTATTTTAAGTTGTACACCAACTTTGCAAAACTGATCGAAAAATGAATCAACGTTTATATTACATATATGTTTCTGTTTATAACCTTATCGATTTTTTAAATTGAATTTTTAAAGTTTTGTTCGTCATTCTGACAAAATTATTACAATATGCGATGATTGAACTTATGAATATTAATAATGTTTGCGTCATTGATATAAATTTTCATTTTTGTTCTAATGTTCTACTATTAATAAAAGTGGTTTTTGGAGTATCATTTAGAATTTTTAGTTAATATTTAAATGGTTAAAACATCATCTCTTGATTTCAATTTTGTTCGAATTACAAATTCGATTGTTATCATCATTTTTGTTCAATTAAATTTATTGCTCATAGAACGAATCATATAATTTATTATTATAATAAAATTAAAATTCTCTTATTTTTCTCCACTTCATTTTCGATAATATTATAAACAAAAAGTGTACTGTTAAACTAGGATAGGATTCCATACAAAAATTAAATGATTTTCATTTTCCGTTCTATGCCAAATTTCCCTAATGAAAATCGTTTTTTGAGTAGCACGTACATAAAGAATTAGATATTTTAAAACTTCATTAAATGTTTAAAATATTGATTGATTAACGCTGTAATCACGGCATGATTTCATTTTTGTTGGTGATTTTTAATTGTTTAAAACCGTTTTAATATTATCAATGGTGTCAAGAATTATTTCCAAATATGACGACATAAGAAGTTCTTTTAGCGCAAAAAAACCTTTATAGTTTATTTTTGTATATTATGTGTGAATTTTAATATGATCTTGGATAAAATCATCTATAGGCTGAAGTGAAATAAATAGAGCCGATATTATAAATTCCAGTCTTTTATTGTTTGACACTTAAATTGAGCGTGAAAGAGCAATAATTTACTAGACACTTTTAAATAGTAAAAATTACGTTTTATACCTAGGAAGAATTGCAAAAATCTGTATATCGCGTTTCATTGCCGTAAGTTATAAGAAGGATCGGTTTAGGAATGTAGACCACTCGCATAGAATTAGAAATTTAATTTATTATTTGACTTGAAATATTCTGAACAGTCAAGAGACTGTATTTAACAGTTAAATCATCTGGTAAATATATTTTTTCTATTCATCGATAATACAATGTCCGAACATTTAATTTAACAAGATATTTTTGCTCTATGCTACATTTTCGTATAATTATGGTATTAATATTTAATCTGCTTTAATACTACTTTCTGTTACAAAACTTTCTTGCATACCAAAGACCTCAAAGATGGAAATTAACAAAAGGTAATTAAATTTCGTTAAATCAATATTTTCCTTATTATTTTTTTCTAATAATTGTAAGAAAAGGGGTATTTCTAATAATTATAAGAAAAAATAGTTTTTTTAATGTTATATTGGTAAATATTAAATGCCAAATATAAAGATCTATTTTAAAATTTATAAATCTGTGTTCATAAAGAAATCAATAATATTTTCAAGATTTTTGGGTGTTCCTGAAAACTTTTTTTGTCTTTTTAAACAAAATATTTTTACGACAATCTAACTAGGATTTCCTTAAACTATCTAAAAATATTAGTATCTTCTCAAAAGGTTATATTTGAGTACTGAGCTCATTACATTAGCATACCAGTTGGCGTGCCTTATAAAATATAAATCTCGAAGTATTTACCGGACTATCTACTTATTTTCCATGTCAAAATTAGCTTGTCGCCGCCAACTGGAAAAAAGTTTGGTTGGTTCATTTTAGGTCACCGATATGATTTAAGCAGGCGATTATATTTATCGGTCTAGTTTCTGAAACATCTTTTCAAAATAGTCATGTCACAGGCAAGAAAGTGGTCTGACTGTATGACTGTAATTCTTTATATTTATATTTCTATAATACATCGCGCGTCAAAGCCATAGGAGAGACAAATCCAAAATAACAATAATTGTTTTGAATTTGCGTGTTCGAAAACATATAAACACTAATTTTAAAAATATGATCCGACTAGTTCGGTTTATTTGAAAAACTGTCGCACTATTTTTGCGCATAGCGAACTGTTCATAACGCCGCCTGCACCATTTTAACATTAGTGTAGAGAAGAAAGCATTGTACATGTTTGAAGAATTCCCCAAAAATATTACTGGTTTTTTAACGTAACTGTGCCAAAGTGTAGTCAAAAATTCAATTTCCTAGAGCATTTAATTTGCTCTCAAAACATGTTTTAATAAATGAAATTAGATTTTGATTAAACACGGTTTTTTATAAATCCCACCCATTTATGAAAGATTAACTGATCTCGAATTTCAATAAAATAATGATAATAGAAGTGTACATAAACAAAGTTACCTAACATTCTTCAGCGACTCACAATGGGTATTGCCTAATCTTTTCTAAAAAATTGTAAAAATCTATAATATTCTCAAAATCTATCATAGACTTTTTATAATCCGGCAAATTCAAATAAATCTTTAGACTCCATCTTGAGCTAGATAGAAATAAATAACGTATTGTGCCGATTGTGCACTGAAATTCAGGAGAATTAAAATAAAATTATTCAAGAGTATTCAAGAGAGCCAATTAATTTGGTCATCAGATGATTGATTTATAAATGGTAACGTGGGAAAAAACATCCCGAAACTAAATTTAAAAATATTTTTAGCCTTGTTTTTGCTCTCGATTATCGATAAGAAATTGTTTACGTTTTATCAGTTTATTGTTTATATGTGTACGCAAATTATGGTTTCTATCTTACTATTTTGTTCAATTACCGACTGAATGTGAAAATATGGAAGCTTAATATCGTCCTATTTAATGTTAAAATACTATATTGTTGTTTAATATCGCCAATTAATATTTATGGAACACTTAAAGTCGAAATATATGTTTGAATTGACGATTTAGATATTAAAAACATAATTTAAATTGTATTTTCTAATTTATTTGTCTTTGTCTCTTTGTCCTTATCGTTTTTTACTGAATCCTTCGTTTGTGTTCTCATTTTTATTTTAGCCTAGTGCATGTAGTTTAAATAAATATATAAGAGCATTATGCGTTTTCGGCTATTTCCGGTTCAAGAGCTTACTGGTCAAATTTACTTCAAAATTGCACTCTCAAAAATTTTGTCGGACTATTTTTAGTTTGAGTAAAATAATGACAAGTTTTTGAGTCTCTGATTTAATTAATTTTTCTACAAATAACTTCCATTTTTTGCATAAACACTAAATGAATCAAATGCATTCCTGGTATTTAAATTTCAATTAGATTGCAATTTCTGATTAAACGGATAGAATTGACATTTTTTGAAAACCTATTTCTCTAGTATTGTGCCACGCTTTTTTATTTATCGATTTTAATTAAATAATGTATGCATATTTTAATTTGAGCTTACATTAGTTAATAAAATATATGAAAAGATTTTTATAGATATTTCTATCAATCTGGTCGTCTTTATATTAATAAATACATTTTTTGTGTTTTTAGGGTTCATGCTCCAATTGTGTATAATTTTCACGTGTCTAGCACGCGCAGTGTAAAAAAAACATTTTCCATTACAAGTTTAATTAAACGTGAAGAAATAGGCGCTCGTTTGAGATAATAGAATTAGTTGTGATGGGTGGTATAATTCTAGAAGAAGTTAAAAACGTCTACTAATTCCTAATTGAGCCGCAATAGTAATAAGAGCATAGCAAAACGTGAATTATTTTCTAGTTATTTGTGAATACGTGCACTCCACAACCAAGAAACCGCGCCGCATTGCAAAAGGCTGCGCACCAACTGCAAAAAAAAATGTAAGAATGCTCGCCACTATTAACCGAACATAAATAGATTAGAAAGAGCTGTAAATAATCGCGTAGGTTTAAATTTCTGGACTAACACTTTGACGGTAAAATAACTTTAATTTGGTGTATTAAATATTAAAGCAAAATCAGAGTAATTAATGATTATCGGGTAACCAATAGAAGCTTTATATGGTTATATACTGGATCGCGATTATTTAGGTTCTTGTTTATAATCATCCAATTTTTGCCATATTGAAATTATTGTAATACGATGTGTGTACTTTTTCGTCATCCAAACAGGCGACGAAAAAGTGCAGTGATCCAAACTACACATCCGACAATTAATACTATTATTTTTCCTATTTTTAATAACTTCCAAGTTTTGTTTAAATCTAATTTCTTATATGATCGTATTCTTAATTACCGTAATAACTTTATTGCTCAATGCTTTTTTATCATCGTTCAACGGATAAATAGTTACCTACATACGGCCACAGGTGTAAGTTAACGTTATATAATATTTAAAAAGATATCGGGAATAACATTTCACATGTCATGACAAAATTTGAAAATAACAAACATAAAAATATTATTTAATTCAGCGCGATATCTTTTTCTCATGAGAATTCGTCTCTCGAAAAATATTGAGATTGATAATATTAGCGGACCACGAAGATCGCGAGAGCTCTTACATTTTAGACGATTATAGATGACGCAAATCTCTTCCACTGGTTGGATGAATTTCAAAAATCCCTTTCAATGTCTGAAACGGCAGAGCTGCGAATCCGAGTTATAGATTTATGATGGGCAACGCTTTGGACCAAACGGATAGAAGACAATTCTTTTGAACGAAATAAAAAAGGCAACTGAAATAAAGAAGGGAAAGAGAAGAAAATAGCTTCATTCTCAGTTCGTTTAATAGTTGCGTTTGCCTTTGCTTCTTATATTCTTAGTCGTCTTCATCATCATCTCACATTCGTTTCATTTTCTAAAGCCCCCCCTGCCTGTTCTCGTCCTCTTGCTTCTACTCCTCCTCCTCCTCTATTCTTTTGTCGTCATTCTTTTGCTCCATCCTCTATATACACATATTTTTTGCAATACTTTAGCACTATTTATTTTTATTTAAATTTTTGTTGTTTTCATAATTATATTGACACGTATTTTATTCACTCATTTTACACGTGTTTTTCGTGACCTTGTTTTTTCCAATCAAAACATTTCTTTTTTGTTTTTTGGATGTTTTAAACCGATGCAAATGGGTATGGAAAACGAGTCGGATTCGTTGGGGGATGCAGAGACACGCTCCTGTCCGGGTGACTTGGGCTCCAATGGTATAACCAAGCACGCGCGTCGTAAATGGTGAGTGTGCTGGCATTTGCATAATAACGAATAATGTTTATATAGGAGCCACGTTAGGCAAGCATCTCAGGGTGTCCCACCACGCGATATTGAAAGACCACCGAGGCGTAATCGAGATGTTTTATTGCCGGTTAGTTTTGCACGAAATTAGACATGATTCTAAAGCGAATTCGCTCAGGCTCAACAGCATGAGCTAATTGAACGTGAAATGAGCAATTTAACACAAGAATCGCAATGCGGTGTCGGTCAATGGCGGCCCAGGTGGATACAGTTTCTTGCCAACCGGCTCTGGATGCTCATATTACTTTGTTGGTATTGCGCCATGCAGGGCATGCTTGTTAATGGCTTAGTGCCTTCGGCAATCTCTTCCATTGAAAGGAGATTCAAGTTTAGTACGAGTCATATGGGAAGGATTGTGCAGGTTTTTTTCTGGGCGTAAATGTTTATTAGAATTTAATTGTTATTTAGTTTTATGACTTTGGTTATGTTTTATTTTGCATACCAGTTTCATATTTCGGAGGAAGACACAGTAAACCGGCCGTGTTGGCTTCCGGACTGGCATTGATGGCTTTTGGGTCAATGATTTTTTCAACACCTCACATGTTGTCGGATAGCTACTCCACATCTCAACCAAATATGTCATTGGGGACGTGCTCTATTGAAAGCTGTTAGTTTAAACTATCAATTATTAGCTAGATTAACTATTTTGTTACAGTATTAAACGATACGAAGCAATCACCGCTCGCCGAGCCAATATCGCAATGCCAAACGGATAATCAATACCAGGTGCATTTTCGTATTTCATATTTTTATAATAGCATTTTATTAGCCGTCATCGAGCAACTGGTATTTTCGATTATTCTGCCTTGCTCATTTTCTCCATGGAATTG
This sequence comes from Caenorhabditis plicata, assembly GCA_963931815.1. Lineage (NCBI taxonomy): Eukaryota > Metazoa > Nematoda > Chromadorea > Rhabditida > Rhabditidae > Caenorhabditis > Caenorhabditis plicata. The sequence goes on from OZ007493.1 coordinate 17,450,033, forward strand.
GGGCCACACCATTATTTACAATCGGCGTGTCGTATATCGATGAAAATGTGGGACCAGCACTGTCTTCTCTATTTGTCGGTATGTATTTCAAGAGAATAATAACGGCAGATGAGTTCAATTCTGTAGGAATATTCTACTCATTCGCCGTTTTCGGGCCGGCAGGTGGATTTTTAATGGCTGGCACGTTCTTAAAATATCACACAGATTTCTGGCATTTGCCGCCTGAGCAGATATTAAAGTTAGTTTGAACCATAATGAAAATTTTCCATTGATCTCATAATCCAGAGTGAGTTCTGGCGAATCGGATCCAACATGGGTGGGCGCATGGTGGCTCAGCTTTATTCTTTGCTCCATCATTGGGTTCATTGCGGTGTTTCCTCTACTCTGCTTGCCAAAGGTGCTGCCAGTTTCATTAAAATGGCATCGAGCAAGATTGCGGGAAGCGGCGCTCTCGAACAGAAGAAGAACCCCCGAGTGCTGCGGAATGCCCGGAACTAACAAGACGGCTGCTATTAACAGTGATGCACTGGCTCCGGAGCAGGCATCCCTGTTGTATTCGTCGATACCGGCAAGGGGTAGGGGGCCGTTGTGGTACAAAATATGGCTCGATGTACGCCACATCCCTATTGCCATCTATCGAATATTGACAAATGGACCATTCATGATTATCACATTCGCTATGGCCGTGGATAGTCTCGTTGTCACTGGAGCCTCTTCATTTATGTCAAAATATCTTGAAAGACAGTTTGGAGTTCCACCGAGCAAGGCAAACGTGTTGATTGGTAATTAATTAATATATAATTTTCAATTAATATTAATTAAAGGCTCCATAATGGTACCAATGGCCGGATTTGGCTGCATGGTCACCGGGTATATTGTGAACTACTTCAGATTCAATAGTGTTAAAATGCTCAAATTCGCGATATTTTTGTTATTATTGTCTTTGATCATGACTCCCATGTATTTGATCTACTGCCCGCACGACCCGCTCGTGGGTGTCGATTCAGAATATCCTGTGACTGGGTTCGTTTGAAACCATTCTACAATAAAATTGACGATTCCTTGCAGAGAGGATGAGTTTATATATACAAATGTGAGCAGTTTAGCTGAGCCGACATTGATAGCGTCCTGTAATAAGCATTGTTCCTGCGATCCGTCCGAATACAGGTTGGTTGAAGCTTCGTTGCTGTTAAATGATCATTTCAGACCCGTTTGTGCTGAATTCGACGATGGAAAACAGTACACGTTTTATTCGCCGTGCTTCGCTGGGTGCGTGGAAACTTATTCTCCTACAAGAAAGGTTCTTAGCGGCTTTATAATTGATATCGTCTTGATTTTTAAGATATATACGGATTGTATGTGCATTCCTTCAAATAATACGATGAGACCAAGAATTGTAAAGAAAGGAGCTTGTGAAACAAAGTGCACGGGATTATTAGGCTTCCTACTATTATTTGCACCCTTATCATTTTGCACATTTGCTGTTGCTGTTCCTGTTGTTTCGGTTATTTTAAGGTATTCATTTGAAGATTATCTTTAAACAATTAAATAATCCACCTAGAACTGTTGACTATAATGAAAGATCGTTTGCCCTTGGTATCCAATGGATTCTAATACGTGTAATTGGAACGATTCCAGCTCCGGTGCTCTTTGGCTGGATGTTCGACGTGTCTTGTATCAAATATCAGTCAGACACATGTGGAAACCCTTCGGTATTTTGAAGCCATCAATGATTATAAATTTGATTGTTTATTTAATTGACAGAGTACGAATTGTTTGCTTTATTCGAATCGATTATTGGCTCATTTATTCATGACATTCTCGATTATTGGACAGGCATTATCAATGGCTATTTTAACGTGTGTGTTAATGTTTTATGGGGCCGTTTTACACGATGACCCTGTTAATGGGCAAAATAATGTTAGTTTTATGCGAATACGACTGGTTATACTGTATTTGGTTACTATTGCAGAATGAACACCTGGTTGAAGCGAGTCTAATCGAACTTGAGAAGAAGCCTCTATCAGTTCAGTAATCGAGTGTATTTATTTAATTGTTATTAAATTACGGGCCACGGTTATTTTTTTTATAAAAAGCCCTAGTCATTTAATATCAGACGATTTGTTTTTGGTTGTTTTAGCCAAAGTTTTGATCCAACGAATGAATCTCTTATTGCATTTTTGAATTCTATATATATATATATATATATATTCGATTGTTAATGTTTTAGTATTTATTGTTTATTTTTAAAGCTTGTTGGTTTTATATCTCTCTGACGCAGGTAAACTGAACTTGTTTTTGTCATTTTTCTCCGGTTGAAAGTTTTGAAAAATTTCTCATCTAAGGTCATGCATGTATCTTATGTTAATAATAGAAATATTTTATTATCAGTTAATGAATCTTCATTACTATATCCTTAAGACTTGGAATATATTTATTGTATAATTAGCTTTAAATGTATACGATTGTTTTCATATCAAACGAAAATAAAAATGGAAATCGTTTAAATGGACAAAGTTGTTTTCAAATGTATTTGTATTTTAAAGGAATTTATTGTATTCGAGGAATATAATAAATTGTGATAAGAATGTTTCCGCCTATTTGCCGCTATAAGCTCAATCACTCGGCTCTTTTATTAGCAAATAATTCGTAATGGGCTCGGTCGCATGCAAAAGTTCCAACAGTTCTGTTTCAAAGAGAATTGACATAGAGCTGAAAAAGGACGAGGTTGAACAGAACCGAAAGCTCAAGCTCCTGTTGCTTGGTTTACTTTTCTGGTTTTTTTTGTTCTCTAATGAATATTGCTTTTAGGATCAGCCGACGCCGGCAAGAGCACAATTGTAAAACAAATGAGGTTTTGATTTTTAACATTTAATTAATTATTCATAGATATGGTCTTCATAGAATATTACACCAAGATGGTTTTAATGACACTGAACGTATTAATGCCATCTTTGAAATACGCGTGAATGTAATTGAGGCATTTAAGCAGATATGCCTAATTATACTCAATTCGGATGATATTATAATTGAGCCGGAAAATGAGGTGCTCATATTTCTTGTTTCTAATTTGATATTGTATTATTACAGAATTTGGTGAAATTGTTTGCTTATAATTCGACAACAATTGAATTGATGCCGGAAACTGATGAAATTAGTCTTATAAATAATATCAGGTTTATTATAAATGTTAAAAGCTTAGTCTAGGGTTGAAAATAGATTTAAATAGAGCAAATAAGATACCCTAAATATAAAACCGCATTATATAAAACTCTTTCTAATGTGTGCTGATATAGTGACGAATATACTTGCGTAGTAAATCAATGAATCTCTTTACATATCAGTACAATTTTAAAATTATTTTGATTGTCAGAGCTGAAATAAATACAATTTCCTCAAGACTATTGAAAAATTCGAAGATTAAACCTTGAAAAATGAGCATTTATGAGTGGCGTGCCAATACGCCACACAGTGACACGCCAACTGGTATGATAAAAAACTGAGCTCAGAAAACATGCTCAAATCTAATATTTTGTAATGATTTTAATATTTTAAGATAATTCAGGAAAATGTTGTCCAAGTGGGGTAAATTAAGTTTTTGTAGAATACACGTGAAAGTTGTATGGCGAGCGTAAAATTCAATAAATCATTATTTTCCACTTGGCATGCAGTGGTAAAATATTTATAATGTGTAGCTATCGTAATTTTGTGATGTAGGAATATAGGGATAGAGGGATAAAACACTGAAATACAAATTTAAATGATTTAAAAGTTGGAGCTGTGGAAGAAAGCTTCAAGTTTGTCCAGCCGACTTGCTTTTCACCTCTAAATTTTATTTCCTTTTCACTCCGCTTCATGTTTTACAGAATTTATCTCAGGAAATTGCAAAATATATTCTCCATTAAGGTATTGAAATTAATATAATCTGAAGTAGGTCGTATTTCAAAGAAACAGAGTAATAATTAAAACGCGGCATAATAAACCTATTGAATGAACTTTAAATATTTAAAAGCGATATAAATGAACCACCGGTGCACTCCACTGCCACGAATCCTGCGCATCTTGCAAAAATGTGTGGACAAACTGCAAAGTTCAGGCCCTTCATTTTTCTAATTAGTTTCTTTATTTTTAAGGATTCTAAAACGGTTTTTAAACCTTTTAAAAAATTAAATACGGTTCTATGCAACAAATAATATCAAATTCGACGAAGTTATGCTCGCCAAATATAGAAAGTCGTGGATCCATAATCTTATAATTTAACGAAATAAGGACCTACTCGGCACATGATTTTTCCAACTTGTATTCATTCGGCACGCCAACTGAAAATGATGATTTTCCGATTTTTAAACGTTTCTGAAAATTTTTACGTCTTTTCAATAAAATATTGTTAACCACAAATTAACTAGGATTTCCTTAAGCTATCTAAAAATATTAGTATCAATTCAAAAAGTTTTATTTGAACGGGCTTTCTGAGCTTGTTTTATTACCATACCAGTTGACGTGCATTAGGGTCTTCAAAGTTAGGATTATAAACCGATATATGAGTATTCTTCACAAAACAAACTTTTAAATATTTATTTAGTTAATGATTTAAAATGTATAATTGCAAAACAGCCTTATAATAAATATTAATATTTTAAGGTATTGCCCATGTATTAAAGAATTTTTTCGGATCCACAAGGCTCATCCGAACGTTCCACACAATATTTATTAGTACCGTTATTAAACTTTTATTTAATTCAAGTATTGATATTTAGTTATTTTCCGGAACTTCATCGAATCCTACTACCAAATTATATACCAACTGATCAAGATATAATTCATTTACGAGTTACAACATCGGGTGTTCATGAAATATCATTCGATTATAGAAAAATTGTTATAAGGTTGATCTCACGTAAATCTAACTATATTCAATAGCAATTTTGTAGGTTGATTGATGTTGGTGGACAGCGTACCGAGCGCAGAAAATGGATTCATTTCTTTGAAGGGGTCTCCGCGGTGATTTTTGTCGCTTCATTGACATGTTTTGATCAATTTATTGAAGAAGAAACGAAAATGAATGAAGTTTTTGTTATTTACCATTCATTTTATGAAAATGGGCTTCTTTTCAGATTCCAAAAGATACAACCAGTAATGACTCACAATCGTCTGTTGTAATTTCAGTAACTTTTTCATTTATAGTCTGTGGATAGAGACTTTGCACATGTCATTAATGTTCTATTAGAAAAAATTCTTAATTATTCTACCATATCAATTAATCACACTTTTTTTTTAAATTGTGCTCTGTCGTTATTTACAAAGTTTCCTCGATTACTAGAAAATAGCTACATTAGAAGGGCAAATGAGAAAGACATTAATTGATCATGAATATATAGCAGCTCAGCACGCTATCAACGAAAATTCAATCACAAAATGAACATGAGGAGCAAACAATATTTTCTTTGACAATTTTCGCCTTTAAATCACATATTAAGTTTAAGTGATTTTAGAAGATTTATCTTATACAATTTCGAAATATTAGAATATAGGCTCTTTACTAAACAGCTTTCATGAAAATGATAGCATCTAGTTGAAAAATCGTTTTCTCGGTCAAAAATATTAATAAATTTACCAATAAATTTATTATATTTCTTATTAAAAAGTTTTGAGACTATTCTAGGTTAACGAATGATTTTTATAACGTCATTTTCTCGTGAGAAATGGATAGTGCTGGAATAAGAGGAATCCGGAATGAAAACTGTAATTCCAGGATTCGGAATTCCGCCCATTTCTAGGATTGAATGTTTAAGGCAGTGTTTGAATGTGTTCTATTACATCTTTAAATTTAAAAAAAAATTATTAAAACCCGAATCAGATTTTTATTTTATCATAGTATTGCTCCACATTCTGGCTTCCGCTATATGGATTACATTAACCACACCAAGTCTCATTTCAAAAGAATAATAGAATTTTACGAAGAATCGCACGAACATGTGATTTATCATCTTAAAGTTTTAAACAAAATAGCAAATTCGTTGCTGATGTGAATAGCTTCGACTGTTTACACTTTTTTAGTATGTATGTTAAAAAATGCTGCAATTTTAACTCAATTATACAGGATACCGTATTCTATCTCCCTTGTTGATTATGGAATTTCACATTTATCAATCATTCTATGAAACTTTGCTCCATTTCTTGTTTTAAATTCATAGATTCCGTGTTTAGAAAATTTTTATATGGAAGCATTTAGATTCAAAAATTTAAAACTTCAATTTTCGGATTCTGAATCACTCAGTATTATAAAATTAAAAATTTGCCATTGATATACAGATCTACTAGGAAGATCCAAGCTCGAATTCCAATTCACAGAGAGTTTTCAACCACATCCCTTAAGAATTATGGTTAAGAATTGAAAAAATTGCTTAAAGGAGCATAAGAGTCAATTAACCCAATTGGTTCGTTTACTTTTTGTGAGTTATAATATTACAGTCTATTATTGTAATTATTATAAAAGTGACAATGAATTTATTAAGAAAGAATTTCTTTAGAAATAAATCTCAGAAAATGGGAATAAACTCTTCATTCTATAATTATTTATCGTGGAACTGAATATGATAAATTACAAGATAAGCGAGTTGCATTTTAATATTATTATTTATAAATTAGAATTTAAATAATTTTGATAAATAATTTTTAGTGTGAAACATTTCCTAATGTCATTGGTAGAAAGGTTTCCGTAAAACCACCAGAAGAAAAGAACGAAAGAACTCCAAAGGTTTGCAGTTTTATTTTTAAATTTTTTTTTGGAATTACGATTAATTCGTGTAAAATTTACATGCCAATTAGTGTGGTAATAAAATGAGATTAGTAAACGTGCTCAAATTAACCTTTTATTGGAATGTATTAATATTTTTAGATATAAGAATAGTTAAAGTGCTAAAAACACGCAAAAAGGAATTGTTTTTCTATGTGTTCAGCTTGAAGAGTATTCGGAAGGTAACCATTATACGTGAAGAGAACGAGCTCGCAAAAATATTTTTGTTTATGTTCCTGAATTCTGACGGTTCGTTTTGGAGCTTCGTGTACTCTAACTATTGACAGTAATTATGATGCGGATAATTTTATTTATCGAGGCATTAGAACAACTATATAATTAAATAATTTACGGAAAATATTACACAAATTATGGTCTTTGGTCTAAGAGCAAAAAAAAGAGCTTGACTTGTTATTTTCCAGAAAACCCTAACAATGATAATAAAAATACTTTAAAGATAAAAATTCGAAAATGTTCCGTAACTATTTGCAGATGATTAACCGGCTCACCGACAGTATCCAGCTATTTTCATCGGTGCAGAAGAATAATTTCTTGCACAAGTCAACATTTATTCTCTTTCTTAACAAACTCGACATTCTTAAAGAAAAGCTAAAGCAAATCAACTTTGTTGACTATTTCAATTGTCAATACGAACTGAGTGGTCGTAAGCTTAAACTCTATAAAAGTTAAGAAAAGTTAGAAAAATATTTAGTTGAAAATAATGATCCAATGGCGGTTTGTGAATGCATTGAGAGCCTTTTTCGAAAAGTAAGCATTTTTATTCTATTAAATTATTTTTAAAATTAAAGGGATTTAATGAATCGCAAAAGTTATATTCTCATTTCACAGTGGCCACCGACAGTAGTAACTTGGAAATGGTTTTTGATACGGCTTGCGATGTGATCTTTCAAAAGCATATAAATAATGTTGAAGTCGTTTAATTAATCAATTATGTTTGTAATGAAGTAAATACGTAAATAATTCTTAGAAACGCTTCAATTATTAATTGGGTTTTAATAACATCTTCTAAATCTATATTCACGACAAATGGACACACAACGTTTTCCCCTTATTTCTAAATATACCTATTGAGGTCATCTCTTAAAAGTGAATTACCTCAATCATACAGTTTATTGGCAGTCGACTTTTCCGCGACATATTACAAAATTAAGTGAGTTTTAGGTTATTTTGGATTTAAAAAAACCTAAAATGAAATGAAATCATTTATATTAATATTATTGATTGTATTGGGAAATCAATTCTCAGACGTAACGAGTCTTGATAGCAAATATCGTAAGTTTTCTTTTTGGCTTGCAGTTTATTATGGGCGGTTTATTTAGTGATCTCAAAAGATTCCTTAAAGCAGCTGGACGAGTGGGAAATTAGGTTGTTGAGAGACTTTGCTCGCGGTAGGGGCAGAGCTATCGTAGAGAAGATACCTCTCGACGAATTAAATGAAGAGAATGAAGACGAAAAGTTTAATTATAATAGCCATGAGCTGATAGACCTGAATAACCCAGCGATCGTAGCACAAGGAGGAATGTTTCAAGTATTTCTTTATACCACTTGTTTATTTTTATTATTTATTGTAAATTTAAAGAATAGCGTTACAACGGCATTTCCAGTAAACCGCCCACCACAACCACGGACTCAATTCGTGAAACCTAAGACGAGAACAAAGTTGAAAGTCGATAACCCATCTATCCATGATTATAAACAATTAGCAAGTGTGATACAGGTAATGAAATGCCACCCGTGAATTGTTTTCAACATTTCTGCATTGAAGATGTTTATAGACAGACGAAGCAATAAATCATCATTAATGGAAAAACGTGTTCCCCATAAGCATCATTTAAAGGATTCTTTTAACTTAACAACAAGTTCCTCTCCGAAGAATAACAGCAACCATGGTGTTAAAAGCTTCAATCCGCCGTCGACAAAATTTGTGGAGAATCCAGTGAATGCTCTTCCGTCGTCGGTGATAACAGTAGCGAACAGCAAGGATAAGAGCAACGTTACTCTCGATGTATCACAAGTCGGTTCATAAATTCTATTATCAATGAATGTACATTGGATTTAGGAAAGTGTGACACCACGATGGAAATCTCTTCAAAGATTTACTACCAAGGCAATGAATGAAAGTAAAAGTTTTTCGCTGACGTTATTTATTTTTATTATTTAACAGACCGATGTAATTATTATTATTTAAATGGGAGATCCCTATATGATTGCATCTTCGATGTACAATTGTTTGATATATGAAAAAGCGGTTGAGTATGTAATATATATATATATATATAATTTGAAAAATTCATTGGCGCTAGGATTCGTTATATAATAGAGATTTGTAGAAATTTAGCGTTATATTCTATTGTTCTCTTTTATTGGTATCTATGCCAGAAACTCGCTTCCATTCTTATCATGAGACAGGCGCCTTTGAATATTGGATAAATGCATTAAAAGAATTCGTTTTGCACCGCGGCAACATCGAAAGACTTGTTTTTGAAGTATCTTACGTAGAAATATTTCATCAAAATTGATTAATGTTAATCGCAGAATATTGTTGTCGAATTGAAACATCTCAACGATATGTGTCTTCGATGTCGTAAGGTTGCCTAGGAAAAATGTCAAATGATTAAATGGCACAGAAACGCAAAAAACTTGAATTCATATGACATCAAGTTTGGGTAAAATCATGATCGAAGTGCAAACCGTTATATCAAACACACCACGAGACAAATGTTACATATTTGTGCTATGTTAATACGGTACTTTTCTAAATTAAAAACATTTTAAACAACAAACGTCACCGGGGTAAACAAATCTTATTAATAAGAAAATATGGGATTAGGTTTAAAAACATTTATACAAAAATGTGTATGCCAACTGGTCTTCACTTTAACTTAAATTTCTAGACAAATTGTTTTAGTAGTCAGGCTAACGTGTCGATCAGGAGAAGAAAGAAAAAATTGATGGTCTCGTTGCAATTTTTTCTTTTCTATCTCATCACATTATTTTCTAATTAGAATATAGAGAAAGTTGTGGCAAAACGAGGCACACATTTTTGAATATTTTTTTCATTTTCCAAAGGAAAGAAATAGATATATCAGTTGGATTTGTTTTCCATTCCCATAAACAGTTATTGTCCTTTTCAGAGATCGGTGCCTAGTGGAAGAGGAAAAATGAGGTTCGCGTTTGGATGGTCATTCTTTTTACGAAACTATGGGCAGCACACATTTAAGAGGAATTGAGAAAAATGTTGTTTGTGGCCCCATCATTTTCTCGTCTTTTATTACTCTTTCATTAGGCACCGATCTCTGAAAAGGAAAATATAGTTTTAATTATTTTTCGCAAAATTCACACAGCACTGTGAAATATTCCGCCCAACTTGAATTTACGTACTAAATGATTTAAAACTATTATTATCAAAATATAAGAAAAAAAACAATTCGAATTTTTTTTTCATAAAAAATAAAAGTAATAAATCTTATTTGATCTAGAAATTTTGAAGAAATATAATGAAAAACAGAGAAATTATTAACATAAATTGAATATTTGTTTCATGATCTCTTTGAGACCATTGAAAATAATTCAAAAATGTTGAAATTGAATTTTCAATTTCTTATATTTTGATAATAATTTTTTTTAATTTGTAGGTGCTGAATTTTTCAGAGTGTATGTTAATAAATTGAAGTTTTAGGAGAAATGTCATAAGCAAATTTTAAATTTGGAAATCGTTAATTTTACCTGACATTTTAAATTCTAATGTACAGCATTTGAAGATTTTTAACAAATTTAAAATTTACTGTAGTTTTATGTATTTCCATTTAGGCGATGTTTTTGTTTGGCTTAAAATTTAATTCTTTTTATTTATTGAAATGTATATTTACACCCCAAAATAAAAGAGAAATTAGAGAATAAGCTATTCATCTTATTATAGTTTGGTTCTTCTTATTATAGTTTGGTTAAACATTTCGTCTTGTTAGTGAAATATTTATAATATATAGATATACTCTCTTGAGTTTTACCTGTTTTATAAAAATTGATATCTATTTTAAGAAATAAAAATCTACTCTAATTACTAAACGTATGTTGCGCGATCACGATAAAGAAAATCCACCATGAAATATTCCAAGTTGATTAAAAAAAAAACCTAGAAATTATATTCTGATGGTATTTTCGCGCTCCAGAAAATTTTTCAAATTTTCATTGAACGTAAAACTAAAAAATAACATTAAAAATATGCTTAGATCAACTCCACAGCAACCGAAAGTCATAAAATAATAGAGTTTCTAATATAATACTTCGCAAAGATTTGAAGGCTTTAAAATGTCTTACCTTTCTTACCTACTAATGAACGAAAAGGTTAATTTTAATTTTTATAAAACAAACCCTCAATAATAAATTGTATTTAAAAAATATACACGATTTTATGAAATTCAAATACTTTTTACAGTATTTCGTGATTACTATTCATATTTACACTGAAGCACTGCTCTTATTTCTCAAAAAAATCTAATAAAATTTCTCTAACATAAGGTCTCACTTTTTAAACTTATTTTGGTGTAATTGATGAATTCGTAGCGCGTTTTCACACATAGCCACATATTTTTTGTCTTTTCTGTGTCCTCTCTATAAGCTTTAAAAATGAGAATTTAAGACTCCTTGGGAAATTTAATATAAGTAAACTCGAATCTTTAAAATTGAGCCTACTTAAAGCATTCAAGCTTCCTATTGATAACATACAGAAAAAACATATATAAATTTAAAAAAAAAAAAGCGCTCCACTGAAATTTTAAAAAATATTGGAAAAAGACTACAATTGTGAAATTAGAGACATACCTATATAACATATAAAACAGTAATTTTAAATACAAACTATTGTCCTTTTCAGAGATCGGTGCCTAATGGAAGAGGAAAAAATTAGGATGGAATGAGGTTCCCGTTTGGACGGCCTCCCTTTTTAGACGGCCATTCTTTTTTGCGAAATTATGGGCAGCACACATTTAAGAGGAATTGACGAAAAAGTTGTTTGTGGACGTATGGCCGCCCATAATTTTCTCTTCTTTTATTGCTCTTCCATTAGGCACCCATCTCTGAAAAGGACAATAAATACTCTTTAAAATAATTTATGCCAAAAAGCGTAGAAAAGTTTAATATCGTCTTCTACTGTTATTTACAATATATAGCCAATTTTTTTTTTGAAAATAATGGAAAAGAATACTGTGTACAAGTCCTAAAACTAGTAGCCCTGTTGAGACTCTCACAGATATAACATTCCAGAAAGATGTAAAGATACTATTATAGTTTAAGAGTAAACCGTCAAAGTTAATTTAAGTTGTTTCTTTAATTTCTACATTAATATTACCTAGATTCTTTTAAAAATTGTAATATCGATTTTAAAATAGATATTGTAAAATCAGTGGATATGTTAGATTGGTTTTAAAGTAATATTTTAATATTATACATTTAAGAGATCGGTGCCTAATGAAAGAGGAAAAATAAGAAAATAATGATGGTCGCCGGCAAATCGAGACCATTATTTTTTTCTAATTTTTCCTCTTCCATTGGGCACCGATCTCTGAAAAGAACAATAGCTAAAATAGAAGTTTTACATATTTCTAGACAAGACCACTAAACTCGAGTTAAATATTGCAATTAATTTACATGTAGAAATAAACTAATGATTTTTAAAATTTATTAAATCGCCCCTTTTTTGACATTCTTTTTTTTCTTTCAAACCTCATAGAAGTTTAATTAAATAATTGTGAAAATTAAATATTTACAATATATAGGCTATATCAAATTTTTTGACGACGCGTTGCGAACCGCTGCGCAGCAAGAACATTATAAACAGAGAGACACAAAAGACAACTATCTATAATTGTCACAACGCGCAGATTTTTGAAAATGGGAGGTCATTTTTCAATCCAAAAGGTTTCGGGCTGAAACTTTCCTTAATAAAGTGGTTAGTTTCTCAATATTTTCTATGCGTCATAATTGACATTTTATTTTGAACGGTCTAAATATCTTATTTCCTACTATGGTCGGTAAGGTTTTGTGGATATAATGTTATGAAACAAATATAATAAACTGAAAGTTTTTAACTATTAAATTTTTTAAAAGTTTTTGAGTAACGGGAACTAATATTTAAACTCGCTGGAGTTCAACGAAATTCATGATTAAATAGCCTATCCTTTCAAATATTCAGAGTTTAACTTTAAGGTAAACATTTAGCTAAACACATTAAACTAATTTAAAGCTCAAAGATACATAGACTTCTCATCTCTAATAAAAAAAAATTCAATATTTCAGAAGGACTACCAGATTACGAAAAGAGAATGAAACAGCTGAGCGCCGAGCTGTCGAACATTTTGCGAAAAATCGAAGAGTTTAAAGGCGATCGGGCACAAGTTCACATCCTAAGAAATGTTTGCTATAAATAAACCCAACATGAGCAATGATAATTTAAGGGATCTGCGGAGCAAACCATAGACGGCCAATACGTTTTCATAGCCACTCTGACTTTAGTGCAAGATGCGGGAAAGAATATTCTTGTCGACACCGGTCTCGGCACGAATATCAATGGGAGGACGAAACTATTGAAATGTAGGCATGATTCCGTTTTGAGTGTAATTATGAGTTGAATATTTTCTAGCATTAAGAGATAGAAATCTTAGCCCAGCTGATATTGACATTGTTATAACAACTCATGGGCATCCAGATCACACGGGTGGTGTCTTCGATTTTCCCGATGCAACCCATTATTACAGTTGGTACTCTCATTTTGATACCAAGTTTAATTTAACGGCCTTATTTGAAGTAAAATTTGAGTAAGAGTATTATTAAAATAATGAAACTTTTCAGAATGATTCAATGAACGTAACTGAGAATGTAATGCTCGTTAAAGCGAAGGGACACACGTCTGACGATATTGCCTTAATTGTGCGCAACGTGAAAGGATATGGCGATGTGTTAGTGGCAGGTTGCATTGTTCTCTGAAAGTACCAACAAGTTTAGAAATCTTGTAGGCGATTTGTTTATCAGAGAGGAAGATATTGATCACAATATGATGTGGCAACCTTTATCAGCGGATCTCATTGCACAAACGAATGCTCGTCGCAAATATGGCTGCATAGTTGATTGGATCGTGCCGGGGCACGGAAGCATCTTTCAAGTTACTAATTATGTCAAGCGCTTGCTTAAATGTTGAAATAAACGAAAATGTCTACAGTAATTGTTTGGAACCAATAAGTTGGTCGGAATTTTCCTGTTCATTCATTAACAATGAAACATCTTGTCGTATACAATCAAACGAATAAATCCTCATGATTTCTCAATTAAAAATAAATGAGGGATAAATCGTTCCCCCTACCGAGAACCAGAAATTAATCACCTAAGACATTCATATAAAAGCGGGCATTTGCCAGAAATTTGCCCCATGTTTGTCAATATTTCGTATCAGAATTTAATGTATATTTCTATCATTTTTTTTTAATTTCTCATATCATTTAAATCGATATCGTTTATAAACGATTTAGACCGAATTTGTTGACCTCTATATTTTTTATCAGCACCTAAAAAATAGAGAGTTTTTTAGCAATATTTTAACAATTTTTCTCAATTTTTTAATTTTAAAATAATTTTCTAAATAATTTATATTTTCTAAAAGGTAAATGGTAACTATTATATATGTGACATAACTTTAAGATAAGAATAAATAATGAATGCAATATCGTTTAGAGCTGAGCACAAAGGGAGTTAACAAATGATAACTTTTCAACCATGTTCTACGGTTTAACTTAGGTATTCTTATCCAATAAGTAGGAAAATATGGATACATATTTAATTAAACATTTTTTATCTTATCAAAGTCAATAAAATCCCTCCTCGTTGGAATCATTTCATTATCGACTGATGTTGAAATTGATTTTAATTGAAATTGGAAGCCAATTATTCCAAACGCCTTTTTATTCTTATATAGAATATGTTGTGTAACTTAAGCTGTCCGTTACGTTATTATTTTTAATCCAAAACGAGTTCCTAGTTGTTTACCAAATATTGGGGAATTGTGGCCATCCGCATATCACGCTATCGATATCTGGCATTCATCATTTTAATGAAAGCTTGCCGCGAAGTGGCATCTTTATACGCTTCGACATTTTATTCGTATTATTTCTTTCTTTCCAAAATCCACGTCTGTTTTAGGTCTCGCGAAATGGCATCGACTCGGGAAGAACCTTCGTGTGTTTTGATAACTGGCGGATGCGGATTCATTGGCTCCAACTTTATCAATTACGTCTATAACAAATGGTCAAACACCAAGTAGGCTGCGAAATGACATTTAAAGATTCCAAACTATTCAATCTAGGATTGTTAATTACGATAAGCTAGCATACGGAGCTTCCCCATACAATGTGGTTGAAGATATTCGCGAATCTGGACGGTACAAGTTCGTCGAGGCGAGACTCGAAGATCAGGCGACTCTTGACAAGACCTTGGAAGAGAACAACGTAAACCCGCAGAGAACATTTACATCACCCCTTTCATTGAACTTTAGGTTGACATGGTGATCCACTTCGCGGCTATCACGCACGTCGATGAGTCTTACAGTGACCGTGTTGGAACCATTCAAGATAACATCATATCTACAACCACTCTTTTGGAGAGCATCGCCAATCGCAAATACAAAGGAGTCAAACGACTTGTCCATATTAGTACCGGTATGGAAGTCTCTTGTCAAAGTCATCCAATCCCATTTATGACAGATGAGGTGTATGGAGATTCATTCGGCGACACCACTCCCAAATCGGAAGACAAGTCATTGCCAAATCCAACGAATCCTTACGCTGCTAGTAAAGCCGCTTGTGAAATGATCATTAGATCATATTGGGTATTTAACAAATGAAAATCGTTTTGGAATAAAAGAACTTTTAGCACTCATATAAGCTTCCATACGTAATGGTTCGAATGAACAATGTCTACGGGCCACGTCAAATTCAAACTAAACTGATTCCAAAGTTTACCCAATTAGCACTCAATGGCGAGCCGTATCCATTAATGGGAGATGGACTTCATTCGAGGTTTTCTTGACGCCGTATAGAATCAACAAACAATCGTGATGTATTTTCTAGAAGCTGGATGTACGTGGAAGATTGTTCTGAAGCTATTTCACGAGTCGCTATCGACGGAGAACTTGGGCAAATCTACAATATCGGAACGGAATTCGAAATGACTAACATTGAATTGACAAAAATGATTCACTCCACAGTCAACAAGCTCATGAACAGGTATTTGGTCGCTTATCCACCTACATAAAATATCAAACGTTACAGAGAGCCAAGTCCGCCAACGTTTGCTCCAATCCCCGATCGCCCATATCACGATCGGCGCTACTACATCGACTTCTCAAAAATCCACAAAGCAATGGGTTGGCAGTGCACGACGCCGTTCAGTGAGGGACTTATGAAGACGATTGAATATTACGTGAAGCAGCACACGGCTAACAAGCGTATTCAAGGATAGACCTACTCGCACATTATTCCGATCTCGTCTTATTGGATTGGAACGTTTAATCTTTATCGGAAGTTTAAACTAACAACCAACACATATCCATCTCTATATTTATTTTCATTTCGTAAAACTGTTCCATCCTCATGCTTCTTTTAATTAAATTATGTTTTTAGTATGATAAATTTGTGCTCAATTAGTTCTTAAAACATATTAATGATTAATTCATCATTTATACACAAACTTGAATTTTAATATCGTTGTTATAAGATTTTGTTATTATATTTGTTTAATTATTGTTTTTTCACTGTTTTAATTAATTAATTTATTTATTTATTAGATCTTTACTATGGTCTTTCCGACTGCAATATATCATCAAATTCAATTTTTCATTTAGAATAAATAAATTATTTTATTACAATTGCAATTGTCATCATCTATGTTTATAATAAAAATGTTGGATATATTTATGGGTTGCAAAACAATAGCACAGGAATATATAATAGTACAGAACAGAACTCGTCAAAAACAACAGTTTAGTAGGTGATTAAAATTATTCCAACCTGTAGGTCTCTTTTATTTCAAATAATTTATTAATCTCCGCTCTACATTGCTAAAACCAACGAAAGAACGTAGAAGACTACGCAACATCTAAATGACTAAAACAAAACGATACCAACCAACAGGAATAAAATATCGACTACTAAACTATTTATTTTTCTAACGACAATATGGGGATTACAATGGAAAAAAAATTAATAAAAAAAATAGCTGACTAGTGCCACTCAATATGAAGTACAACATATATATGTACCTATTATTAAACAAATTATCTATAAAAAACTATATGGAATGCTTCAAACAATGAAAGATTATAAAATAATAAATAATATGCCCGAAAAAATAAAAACTAAATATGAAACAATAACCATGTCAAGTTTATAGTTGTTTCCAATTTTAACTGTCTTTAACATTGTCAGTTAAATTCTAAACAACTTTACTGTCATTTGTTTATCTCTTGACAAATCTACAAGCACCAATCCTTAAAAATGTTTTTCAATTTATAACAATGTCTTGACTAACATCAAAAAAATTGGTTCAGAGAAAATAAATCTCGAGATAAACAAATGAAAGTTGTTTGAAATTTTTTAAAAAAATTAATCGTTTAATACTGACATTTGAAATTTTTTTAATGTAGACAACATATATAGCTTAAAGAGTTGATTATTAAGAATTTTAAAATTAGATGAAACCAGTTCTCATTTCCTTTTTAACAATAATAGGTAGAAGTTCCATTATTGATTATCCAATTCTCTGAGTATTCTCCGAGTTAAGACTTTGGGAGCAAAATAATAAAACTAATTGACTTTATTAAACCAAGTAAATTGAAATCATAATACGAATGACATAGTTTCCTAATTTTTAAATAAAAAAATATGCACGTTTTTGGTTTTTGGCAGCATACTCGTAATTTTGGTGCTTTAATATACCCGATGTAATTTGCTAGACATAAAACGATTTCAAAATGGTAAAGTCAAAAAGTACATTGATTACTTCCTCAGATTCTGGTTTTATATCACAACAGGAATGGATTTGCTATAATGGAACTTTAAATTGTCGAAAAATATTTCTGAATCTAAATGTTAAAATTATATCAACATTAATAAAAGAAATACATTACAACCTTAATTCTAAAAGGTAACTCTTCCGCTTTATAAGTTATCTACTTCCCGGAAAACGTTGCAGTATCCTACGATTGTTCTTTTTAAATTTAATACAGCACATTTATACTCTAACCTAAATATAGATCTATACAAACTATTTTTAAACTAAACAATATTAATTCTACTATAGCAAGTAGTACTAATAAATAAAGGGTAGTAAGAGGGGAAGAGGGAGCTTTCTTTAAATCATTTAACCTTTTTACTTTTTCCATTTGACATTGGTTTTATTGGTTTTCGGCTTTCCTTCGCATCCTGACAATCCTTAAGTTTGGTTCGGGAAAAAATATGTGGTACCCTTATCGTAAATGGCAATGAGAATTCGTTTTTAACCTAAATAAATAGCAAACTCTGTCTTTGACATAGAATAAAACTACTTTTCCGGGAGACCCGTACTCAAAGAACCATCCTAAAGGAAACCAGACACGCATGCGATCATCAGTAGCAGTAATATTGGCGTGATTGTATGCATAAGCATGATAGTAGAGGAACATCCGAGAACTGATATAAAACGCTGAAATATTATTCAAAATAAATCAGAAAAAAATATTGTTAAAAATTACCAATAAAGACATCTATGCTATAATGCTCATGTGCTGCTAATATTAAAAATATGGCAAAGGAGTTCAATACCCACGTGGTGCTGTGCAGTCCCGTCCATTCCGCAGGAGTGTCTAAATAATAAATTTTATTAAATAAATCTCATAGACTGCTAACATTCGGTTATAAAATGACTGATCATTGTAATAACAGTCGTATGACCGCTGAACATGTAATCTCCACAGCTTCTAACCCCATGAAGTGACATTCCTAAATTTGACCATATGTGCAGTGCCATTTGAATCTTTTCCGAAATTGTCGTGCTTGGCTAAAATTATTGGAAATGTTAATATCAAATGATTTCTTCTCTTACGCGAGCTTCACATTGAAGATGAATTCCTGGCACAGACAAAGATGTTATTAACATTGTAAAACATCTTAGTAAGAACACAGTTCCTAGTAGTGAAAACATCCTTCGAGCAATGACGATCCTTAAATAAATGCATTATTCTTCACAATAATGACTTGTTCAAAACTGATTATTAATTCTAATTGTTAAATTTAACGTTTTTTTTTCACAGAAAATTTTTTTTATTCACAGAAAAATGAATATTTCCAATATAGTGCGGGTTCGCAGTCGGAAATTGAGAGTAATTCTCCAATTAATTCAAAGAAGGAGAGTAATATTAATTCATAAAGCTTGCACAATAAAATGTTTGATATCTCGAATTATAAAATACGTTTTATTTAAAATATTTTAACTTGGTATTAAAAATTATTCTATTTTTATAGCTCTTATAGTTATATAAATTTCTTTTAAGGTTCATGTTCATTTTTATAGATAAATATATTAGACTTGGGAAGAATCAGGTAAAAAATCCCTCCACATTTTAGATAATAAAAATAATCATTTAATTTTTCACGCATATTTTATGAAAATCAAAAGGGAAAAATCAAAAATGATTTTAAAACAAATTCTTTATTTTTGTAATGTTCCCAGCGAACGTTTTTATTTTATTATTTATGAAAGATTAAAAACTTTAGATCAATGGTTTGATCAAAACAAAATAATGATACTTATGAATTTATAAAGACTTTACCAATAAATTGGTATAACTAGTTGTCTTCTCAATTTTAAATTTTTCTGATGACCCCAACGTACTTTAGATTTTTCTTGTAATAACTGCGAGTGCTAGGGAATTTCAGATATATCAATTCAGTCAATTTATATAGAATCAAGAACTATTGCTTATTGAAGATCTAAACCATTTAATGAGCCGGTCAACATTGGTATTTTTTTGGGAATTCTGAACATCATTTTATGCTTTAAACCAATCATCCATTGACGTCCATGACGTAAAATACTATAACTTCGATATTTTTCAATCATCTTGGATATCATATATTTCCAGAATTCATATTAACGATTAGACAAAATTTAAGCATACCTATGATCATGAAAAATGAGGACGAAAATCCAAATTAACGAGAGCGAAAGACCAATTATTTCGCACATGTCAAATGCCCATGGAATATGAGGAACATTATCGAGGACAATATCCGGAAGTGGTGGGTACAACTTTGTATCTGCGAAATTGGCTTCTTATGGTCTATTACAAACTCGAAAAAAACCTGGTACGCGGTCATGCACATAAACCATAACAAACGCTGTAATCAGAAATGACACAGATGAATATAAAAATGCAATAAACAATTTAGCTAGCGATTTCTGATAGGTGTCTGGCGATTCGACATGTCTTATAATCTGAAAGACAAATTCTACTGAAAGGAAAATGCACTATAAACTCACATCTTCTCTTGAAATTAACTGAACTGTGGTTGTCCCATCAGATGATTTTGCAAGAGTGTCTAATAAGCCAATTTCATCGTGAACAACTTCAGATTTTCTCGTTGTTGTCAATACATCTTCTCCTGAGATTGACATCCGATTTTGCTGATTGTATTCCACAAGTAAATGCTCGTCTTTCAAGTCTCTGTGATAAGATACATCTTTAGACGCAACAACCTAAATTTTTAAAAAATAGATTTTATAGGCTCTCATTATACGCTCACATTACGCTTTAACTCATCTATAGCAATCATTAGACGTTTAATATCACCAAGACAATTAATGGAAACTGGGGGGTCCTTTAAATCATGTGAAGTTAATGTTAGTAAAATTTTTCCATCGATCTAAAAAATAAAAGTATTATATAAAGTTGATTCTAGAATATTACCTTATGCGTTTTAGTAAGTAAGTTAGCATACTTTTCCATTTGTATTCTTTCGAGCCATTGTGCAACATCATCTAATGTCCATTTATTCGGATCATTAGGCAGTCTCATAATATGAAATGACCTCCACCTAATCTAAAGAATTAACCATATTATATAAGTTTCAATCGATGAACTATAAAAGATAAAGTGTACGGCATTTTCGAGAAAATTTTCTTATAATATATGAGTCATAACTTAAATGGCAAACTTTAACGAGGTCATTGGAAAATGCACATTTTTGAATTTTTGTAAAAATAAAAGAAATTGGTGAAATATATATGGGCGGTATTAGCTATGTGCGCATGGAGTTCAGCATGTGGCGCATCAATATCCTTCTATTTATATTCGAGCTTGGTGGCCATTTAACGAGAATCTCATATTTCACTCACAAATATATTGATTTATTGTTCTAATAAATGAAAAAGTGTGGGGGGGGGAATGTAAACGTGTTACGTTGAATTGGAAATGTGCTTTCTTAAATGCGCTATATAAACTTATATAATATCTTTATCTAATTCAATTCAGCATGACGTAAAACATTACACTATATTCATACAATTTAATTCAATAATTCACATTATAACAATTTTAAAAATTTACAAAAAACCTGAAATTAGTTTAAAAAAATTGTTTCCTCCAATAAATTGTTATCAAATTTATAAACAGGGTGGTCAATAAATTATTTATTCTTTTAGTATTCTTTAAAGGTCTTTAATTAAAGGTTTTCTAGTTATTTTAAAAACGAAAAAAGATTTAAACGTCGATGTAAGATATATATTATGGGTTGTCGATAAAGGTATTGAGATTTCTGAGGTGGTATGCAAAAACGTATTTATCCGTTAAATCGTGATGTAATATCATTGATTAATTGTCCTTTACATTACATTGAAAATATTTTACCATCTATTTTGAATTAAAATATTATTCCTTACATACACTTATTTGAATTTTCTCGTAAAAGTAGTTTACCCATAATTCTCCATCACTATTTTACAGATAAATACATTCTTGCATACGGGTTCTGCATGTATTGTTAATGTAATGACGCATTTTGTTAGATCAGTTATAGTTAGAAATTTAATTTATGCAGATTTTTGACTTAAAATACTTCAAACTTGTATGTAATAAATATGTTCTTAATAATTTATCCTTCTATACATTCCAAACGTATGGTATACATTTTCTAATTGCTTACTCTTGCTTCAGCATTACAAGGCTGTTAAAAATATAACATAAATTTTCTTAAAAGAAACAGATAGTTTTCAGTTTTAAATAATTAAAATATTTTGTCTGTTATGTGTGTTTTTATCGTGTTAATTTCATATCATTGGACCTGCATACATAACTATACCCTTTCCTTGTTTTTGGATTGTTTATAGGGACACCATTTTATAAACAAAAATGTAAAAAATAATCTCATGCTAAATCTCAATTCTAAAGTCCTGCACGAAGATGGATAGGTTTCCTCTGAGCGAAATAAAAGGACATATACTAGAATTAACTATTTTTGCCTTTATTTGAAATGCATCAATTTAAAAATTGTTATGGAAATATTATATGGAGAGAAAATAATATTAATATAATATTTTATCGCATATCCAATCATATTTCTTAAAGGTTCTAAATTGTTTAATCAAGTGGTGATTTCTTTTTTATGCTTGGAAATCGTCTATTTAATAGTTTTTTATAGGAGTTTTATATATTGGGAGTATTATTTTCTTATTTTATAATACCATGTTAAATATAATTAAAAATCTTAATAAAAGTTAGTGCTGTCGGTTTAAAAATTAGTTAACAGTTTTGAACATTTTTTAAAAAGTATAATCGTGGACAACAAGAGTTCCATTTTATTTTTTTAGCACACAATGTGCTAACGTTTGATCTCGTGGATTGAACAGATATATTTTTTAGCGGGGAGTATTGCAGACCTTCTTTGGTGGAGTTATATGTGAATCGCGCTACTATGTCTATTTTGTGATATGCGCCACAAAAAGTGCTCATGTTTCAGATGCGTAGTGCAATGCTGGTATATTTTTCGGAAAAAAACCATAACGCTTTTTCACGATGAAATCGATTATAGGTTAAACTTTTCCAAAAACTGAGCAGGCTGTCCTGATCCTTGCTAACATATTCTTTTTTTTTTAGTTTTTTTTTACAATTCCTCCTACTACAAAAAATCGGGATTTCTACGTGTAAGGCACGCCATCCAGATATGTATATTTCACGAATTACGTTTTGCTAAACTTTGCACAGCCTTTTTAAGTGATTTTTTGATTTTTATGCCGATTGTAACTTTGATGGATAATTGAAGTCATAAATTAAATAAAACAACCACTTAACTTTAACGGATTATGAGAAGGGGTTATGAAACATTATTGTTTTAACAGGGATTATTTCTAAGACTTTTCCTTTTGGAATGATCGGCGATTTTCTTGATTTTGGACTATTATGAGAACTCGTTTTCGCGTAAATATTTTAGATATTCTAAAAAATATATCAACTTGATTTGTTCAAAACTCTTTTTTAAATTATATTTCTAAAATTTATTGAGATATTAAACTATTTATTTTTTAACCGCTATCTTATTCAAACCTTTTCAACAATACATGCCATTCTATATTGAAAATCATATTCACAGGTAATAAATATATCAAATTTCGCAACCCTAAGTTTACATGAAATTTGATGTTTGTATATTATTCATATTTATTTATTTTCGAAAGTTTCATTAGCACAATCTTGTTCCCAATAATATTAATTGTTTTTATTTAAAAACAACAAAAAACGGTCATGTCAGTATCACCATGACAATAGTGGAAATGAAAGAAAATTAATTTATGGCGAACATTATTATTAATAGGATTTGTTTTTAGCTGCTCGTGTTATTATAAGCTTAAATTGGTTTGCTGCAGCAAATATATATTTTCAATTTATATTTAATTACAGAAACTATAAAATTTGAATGCGAATGGGAGGAGATCGTCTTTTTAAACTAAAGGAAAATGAAATTTTTGATAAGTTGAGAAGAAATATTAATTAGTCATCCGGGAAAATCATAGAAATTTGAATCATAGGAAGAGAATTTAATATTATATTGTTTGTTCGCCACAAAATATTTTAAATTCATCTAAGATTATTCTGAAGATCCCATGGGGAAGTTTAGCCGATCCAAATAAGAAATTGGCGAAATCATGAATGTTGCCTAAGATCACCTTAATACGTACTCTTCCAAAATTTATATTTTAACTATTTTAAAGGAACAGAATATATCACAAAGCTAAAACATTGATCCTTAAAATTGTAAAATTGTTTATATAATAATCAAAATATTTGACAACCATATATTATATTTTACCTGCATTTTAGGTATAATTTTTAGTAACAGAGAAGAAGTTAGACCTTTTATGATCTGGTTAAGTCAAAGCCCGGATCTTAATTTGATAGAAGGATTTTGGAGAAACTCATAAACATCAAATTAAAGTTGTTTTTACCGTTAAGGTGTTATTCTCTAAATGGTACACAGATTTATTTAAAGCTCTACCCAATCTATTTTTGGTCGTTATGTAGTGGCGAATATTTTGACGTTATTTTACAAACGGAACAATATCATTAAATATTATAAATAAACCACACGTGAACAGTGGATTCGAAACAAATCCGAGGACTAAAATTTTCAAGGCGACGACAAAATTCAACATAATTTGGTGCGCTCATGTTAAAGGCGTCGCAGAAAAAAGGTTCGAGCAACTCGAGAAAGCCTGGATCATCCACATACCCCAGTTTGTTCAGATCCACGGAACGAAGATGTAAAGCTTAAATTTACGCCAAATGCATGGCAACCAATTATTTATTAGTCTCAAAGGACATATCACAAAAACTTTCCTATCCATTAGTAATATTTTTAACTTGATCTCGTGCCAAATACAATTATAATTGCAGTATTTCGTTAATTTTCAATTTTTTGGATTTTTCGGTATAAACTTGATACAAATATGAACATTCTAGTCGAAGAATAACATTTTTCGAAACGTTATAAAGGGCTGTTTCATAATGATTCGAATCCTATAACCTAAGTTAGGGTCAAAAAAGGGAAGTTGTATATCTCCATTACATTATACTATTGTAGGTATCATTTTTAGTAAGTAAGCTTGTGAATTTTTTAACGTACAGTCTTGGAATCACATGTAATTTAACAAGATACTGAAAAAAATAAATAAGAGTTTGACACACTTTATTAAAAAAAGAAATTGAACGTTTATATTGTGAATACTTAATAAAATTATTGAGAAGTTATATCACATTTAAATGTTTTGATTGGATGCCCAGGAAAAAAAGATCATCACAACTAAATTAGGCTCTATCGAAACGAAAATAGTGCCAACAAACAAACTGTTAATATTTAATTGTCCACTAATTTATATTAAAATAGATTTCTATGATTTTTTCAAAAAATGTAGAGGGGAAAACATACGTGAACGTTTATGAGGATCGTTTCAACATTGGAAAATTGAAAATTTTCCAATAGCGTGCTAAAAGCTCATTATCAAGTCCAATATTGAAAAAACTGGTGTGTTGACTTCAATATGAGTTTCAATTCAAATAAAATGAGAATTTTGATATTTTGAAAAATTTGAAATGGGATTTTAAACCGACCATTCGAGTTGTTTTAAATTTGATTGAATCGCTATAACAAAAAATATCTATTTTTAGTCCTAGAAATGTTCTTACTTATTATTTAAAGCATATAGAGCTTTAACAAATTTAAATACTTGTATTTGTTGAAGATTAGAAATTGGAACAATAAAATTACAAAATGTTAATTTATAAAACGCGATCTTCTAAAAATTTTTAAAAGCCAATACATATGAGATGAGCCGTTTTCTAACTATTGAAATTCTGTTTTCGGGATTTAAATTGTAATATAATTCTTGAGTTCTTTCAACTTTTTAAAAATTTGATTCCTGATTCCCACTTCCAGTTTCCCCATCATCTATTTTAGCATTTCTTCTTCGATTCTCCCTATTTTCAAATAAGCTCAATAACAAGCATGCAACATGAATTAATGTGTAGTAACAGAAGCTCAGACCAGTCTCTTCAATCTAAAATTTCACAAAATATTAAAGCGTAGGAGATATTTTATGTAAAACCTTCAAAATTGCAATCTCGTTTTAGGGTTTCTAAGAAAATTTTCAATTTCAATTTCAACTTGCTTAGATATTTTAAGACAAGTTTATTCTTGTGTAAAAATTTATTTGTTATTGCAACGTGAAAGTTCAAAAATCACGCTTAAAATGCCAAAAATCTAGTTTTCATTTGTCGTGTTGACGTGAAAAATGGTTTTAACTTACACGTAGAAATCAACAATATGCGTTTAAGTAATGAGAAATCATAATGTCGCTTTTTGCTTGAATAAGTATTTACATTTTACACGTTTTTGGTGAAATGAGGGACTTTTAGAAAGAAGTATTACGGTAAAAAACATGTTCGTATTACGGTACAAATACGGTAATGAAGTATTAGGGTACAAACAGGTTCTGGCAGACATTATTTAATTATGTATCATTTTCATTACAAAAAATGTTAGAACATTTTCATCTGAATAATTATACAAATAACAATATACTAAAACCATTCATTATATAATAAACCAAAAAAAAAACCCATAATAAAATCACAGAAAAAATTCAAATAATCAGAACAAATAAATATCCACAGCCTCCCCAAAAACAACAAAACCTGCAATTGAATAACTTTAGAGATATTAGTATCTGAAGCAAGCTCTAACTAAGTAAGAGTAATCATTATATCAAATTGTAGCGCGAGCGATGGTAAATTTAATAATCATTTCGGCAGAATCGTTGCATGGCAGAAACACAGAAGAATAAGCATAACAATGATCCCAATATGACGCATGGAATAATAATGAGCAATTTTCCACCAAGAGATGATTCCTCTTCCTCGTCCACTTCACTATTATCTTCTTCCTGGAAGACAAAAGGAGACGTGCACTTTTTCGTGTTTAATTACCTGTAAAGGGCATTGCCATCGGGGCATCATAAGGTCTTCTGAATGTTGCTGCGTACAGCTCGTGCGACATCTTCAAGCGATTATTATCAATTGTCAATTCACTTAACGCTTACCTGGACATGCACATTTCCCGAGTATCAAAAGTATGAATGAAGGCAATATCATGGTGAATGCTTCGCCCCTGGCTCATGCTCCTTGAGCACACGTTGTCGAATAATAAAATCGCAAGAAAACAGAAAACAACAGCAGATAGTGCATTCATTACTGAATATTTTATGATTATTGCGAATTACAAATTAATTGAATTATGGTAGAGTATGGTTTTATTGGTTTCGGATAAAATAGATAATTAATCCTCTTCTTATGTGTATATATGTGTATATATTCTTTTATACTTTTTTTTAAAGCTTTGTTATATGAGGGGACAAAACCACCACCGAAAAATAATTGGGTAATTTCAAGTAAGGAAACCAAACAAAGAAAACAATTGAAATGTTGTTCGAAAGGCTCTAGAATAGGAAAATACATAGTCCTAATTTTACTCTAACGAAACACAAAAAACCCGGTGAAGCGAGGAGCAAGTATTTGGAAATCTAACTCATCAAATATCTACTTATTATTCTAATTGGCGTTTCGTCGACAGTTAATTGATTAAATTATATCTAACACTATTAAAAGTAATTGTTGGCGAATATCGATAGCTCGATACGAAGCGATAAAATTTATTCTAAATAATTCAGCATCTTTTAGTATTCAGGTAAAATAATGCCAACATAATAATATAAACACGAAGCCAACAAGTTCCTTCAGCTAACGAGATATATATGTAATGTTTACATAAAAATTGAATATTTATTAAGCGATTTTCAACATTCTTTAATAATAATAAGAATAATCGCATGGCAATAAAGTAATGAAAACGTTATGCTTTCAAAATCGATTAAACGGAAGAAAAAACAACAATTAAATAATTTCGGTGAAAAAACAAACAAAACGAGCTAAACATCAGTTACATCGGGTGCGAAATAAAAGATCGTGGGAATGCGAATGAGCATCTTCAATAATGAAATGGAATCCTACTAGCTTTTCCGGCCGGACGACTGTTTCATCTCAAATCATTGTTCTATTTATTTAAGAAAGAGAAATTTTACAATATGTGTCAATGGATCATATAACATTCCAGCCGAAATCTTCCTAAAGCTCTATTATTTAAAAATACTAGTAAAATAAATTGAAATCGCAACTCATTTGAAGTATTTTGCAATTGTTTCCTGATTTAAAATTAATGTTACGCTAAAAAGTTGGTGAATGCAAATCGAATTTTTAATAACATTAAACAACAAAAGTGATAATAATGTAATAGCTTCGCAAAATGAATCAAAATCTTTTAAAATGGATATGATATATCCTCAAAGGATTAATGTTGTTATGGCATCACATTTAACTAATAAGAAATATTTGTAATAACTATAATAAATGCTTAAATTATATATATATATATATATATAAATAATTGTTACGAAAATCTATAATTGCTATTTGCAAATAGTCACAAGAAAAGTGTGAGCATGAAATTTGGGCCATTTATTAGTAAATTCAAAAAAATCTTAACCAGTCAATCTCTACTCTACACTATTTGAAATATAAATGCGGAATAAAGGTTCTTTCATATTTTCGAACATATTCAAATTAAAAATACATGAATTTTTCAGTAGCCCTTGGAAAATTTGATGGTTATTATAATTTTCTTGAAAGATTTTATATTATATATAGTTGAAAATAAAGATAAATTTATTATCAAATTGAGCATTATAAATAAATAAATTTAAAAAAAACCTTCAACTTCCGCTTATATGGTAGCAAAATAAATTTACGAGGTTATTTATTAATCCGCTTTGAAATGGCCGGTAGCTGAATGAATGATATATGTCTTATTCGTTTATCGATTAAGATTTCTTATATATCCTAATTATCCGGATATGGGATTATAGATATGTATTAAAGTTTAAGAAGCCCATAATATATTAAAAGGAATGAACAAAACTATTGATCAACATTTGTAGAGTTAACTGGCACGTCTTTGATGAATTAATCCACAGGAAGATTAGAATATAATACATTTACAAAGCCCTTGGACAATAAGCATGATTGATAATCGATGAAGTTCTATCCAAAAAAAGGAATCTCAAACACTGAAAACAACACGTAGTGTATATTCAAAAATGTTACAAATACTATGATCACAAAGCATATGAAAACATATTACTAAAAGCATAGCTACAAAAGTTCAAAATTCCATTGGGAATAGTTGGAGCTTATAAACGCAGACAATGCTCATTTTCAACGTCCACACATTCTGGGGTATCTTTATTTTCAACAATAACGGAAGCCAAACATGCACAATGTATATTTACAAATTTAGGAGAGACACACCAGTTTGTCTTTCATCCCGACAAATTCCTATTATCTTGCTATTCTGATGTATTGAAACGCGCAAGGAAGTTAGGATGAAATAGAAGAAAAAATATTTGACTTCCAATTTAGTAATTAATGTTTTATTGTTTTTTTTAGTGTGCATTGGAGATAATGAAGAATAAAAACTTGAGAAGAAATATTTATAAATAAGACAAAGAAAAGTGACTAATAATCCATGTTCATTTGCAAACACGAGAAAATATTTTTCAATTTCCTGACGCATATGAGCCACGTTTGTTTTTTTTACATTTTTACTTTTCCCTAATTGTTCTGTAATTTGATTAAAAACAGAAAAACAAGTTTACACAAAAAACGCCAACAAATTTACCGGAGATGGGCAAAATTCAGGATTCCCGATTCCGAAATTTTATATTTCATATAAACGTTAACACCGGATACGTTCGAATGCCCTATTTTGGACTCCGGCGGATCCAGAATTCCGGATTCCGAAATTAAAAAACTCATCTCTGATGATTCAACTGTTAGATAAATGATTTTTTGCTTCACAGAAATTTGCTTCACGTTCTTATAGAGACCATTTGAAATTAATTCAAAATATTGAAATATATATCACTTACACTTTGATAATATATAATTAACGTTAACGGGACTATCCAGAGTGACTAGTAAAGTGTGCTTTTTGGCTCTCAGCTTAACCTTCCGTCACAACAATTTCTAAATAGATTCAAATAGATTTTCTAAGTGTATCCTCAAAATGAACAAAAAACATATTGAAATTAAACGAAAACGTCATAAAAACGACCGACAAATACCTGAATTTCCATCATAGTTTAGAATTTTATTTGAATAATGCAATAAAATGGGCTAAATATGAAATTGTAAACTAATTTGACATTCAATCTTGATATGCCTAGTTCTAGACCTATATTAGAGTTTTGCGGAGTCGGTATACTTGAATACTTATGTAGAAAGGCAATAGATACGAATGATACTCATTAACAATTCGCGTGTATTTTTGCAGCTCACTGTTGGAGCTTCAAGTTTTCTTGATTAAATACTCTTTAGCAATAGCAAATTGAGGGGCTCATTTAAGGCTTTACATCTTAATTTAGCAATAGAACGTGGTGATACATAAAATTTCTTAAATGAATTCCCTTCAATATCACTTAAAATTATAAAGAAATGTCAACGATATAAATTATTCTTTATTAAAAGCTTCAAAGGTGTGTTATAACTCATAATTGCTGTATTAAAATGAAACTGTATAGAAATTGATAATTCTAACTTTAACTTCATAAAAAATAAAAATAACCAATAGGACGTGAACTATAAATTTTGATGAAATATAACAAAAATAATGGAATAAAGCGAAATTATTTTTAAAAATGGGAAATTAGCTTCATGTTCCATTGAGACCATTTGAAATTAATTCAAAATGTTGAAAATGAATTATCAATTTCTTACATTTTGATAATATATGTTAAATCGTAATTATTTAGTACCATAAATATGCTAAATTTAGTCTTTTACTAGAATATTTACACTTTCAAGCAATTTTAGAAAAAACTGCATTAATATAACAATTATAGTCGTCGCCAAATTCGATTACCACCGCAAAATGAGGCGCACTTTTTTAAATATTATTATTTAATTTAATTTTCATGATTATAATTATTTTCCACAATTATTCCACTATTTAAAAAACATCTATAACATATTCTTCTATTTATCTAAGCTATAAAAGTATAGAACGAGCATAAACAAGGAAATAATCTTAAAAATTTAAAGAAAAAATAATAATTAAAAAGTGCGCCACACTTTGCGGCGGTAATCGCATTTGGCGACGACTATATAAATTTTAAAAATTTCATTTTCCGGTGGCTTGCTACTTATACAGTAGCGAGAAAATAAATATCAAAAACGCTGTTTGGCTGGAACTTATCAGAATTGTGATAGAATCTTTGAAATTTTTTGTAAAATTTTAGTAAAATTATTGAGAAAATATAGACAAAGGAAAAACGTTCTATATCCTACAAGAACACCTTTACGACCCGGAAAAAGTTAAATAAATATCCAAAATCAAAAATCGCAATTTAAACTACCAAGATCATATATTACAAAGAACAAATATTTTTTAATTTTCAGCTGGCGTAACGCACATTACTAAAGGAAAAATAAAGATACCCCAGTCTAATTAACCAATTAAGGTTCATTAAGATAGGACAATATATATATATATATATATTGAGATAAATACAATTGGAAGAAATTGACGGAGCAGTTCTCGCGTTTTGTTATACCAGAAAATGTATTATTCGCTAAAAGACACCAAAACTTTGTTTTTGGTTTTGGATAGAAATGTATGTAACTAAATTAGCAATATCCCAAAACTCTCGTCTTGTGCAATATATCAAGCTTTCCTTAACGAAGTAGTAACTGAATGGAATTAGCAAATTTAAGTCCAGAAAAGATCGCATTTCGAAAATTGAGTGTATTATGAAAGAATAGAAGCTGCTTCAGATTAGTCTTTAATACACTTCATAAAAAGCAAAATATCTATTATTCTCAAATTGGAACGTGTCTTTTTATTTGCTAGCAAGGAAGTCAAAAAAAGAGCGGAATTATAATAAGTTTTAATGATTTATTAGTTTTTATTGCTGAAAAGACAAGTAAATGTGCATTTATTTATTTTATGCCAATCGTATATTGTTTTTGTGCATGAAAAAGGAGTAAGCTAATATTACGAGTAAAAATTATTGCCGTTGCCATAATTTCGATAATTATTCCCAATTATGTGAATAAAGCATTTACGCCTTTTAATTATATATTATGAGGAGAAAAAGTATTTTAGTTTAAAAATAACAAAAATATTGAATGAAATTAAATCATCTTTAAATTAAAGGCAAAGCTATTAAACATTTCAAAAGCCACCAGGAAATTGCATTTTCGTACTTTCTTGAATGAAGGTTTTGAAGTTAATTTTAGTAATAAATTGAAATGAAAATGGAATTTATTGACATTGTAAAAATGAAATTAACAAATTTAATACTCATTAATAAATTAATTTTTTGTTCTTCACCTCTACGTGGTAACTAGGCACTCTGCGTTCAAAAAACAATGACGGCTGCAGGCGAGGCTTTGACGAGTACACTAGAATATTCAAATTTTCGGAACAGAGATTGTCTCGTGAACAAATCCTAGAAATCCAACAAAAAACTGTAATTAAACACTGGACAATCCGAACGTGTCCGCCGCGAACTAAACACGCTTCGTTCACTAGAGAAATCTGAAAAACATCGATTTTAAGTATTCAGAAGCAGGATAAGAGTGAAGTAATATTTTTACTGTATACACAATAGTTGAAACATGTAACCCTACCTTAAATGTTACTTTAAAATTCTAAAATTGATTTAAACATCATATTATTCCTATTATCATTTATTTTAATGACCTTGACTCTAATGAGGTTGAAAAAAGTTTAGTTTTTATATCATTAGAGTTTAATTTAGCTCTATATTTTATTTCAATTGTCGCGAGGAAACCTGGACTACTAAAATTTTAATGATTCTTATTAAAAGCTTTTTCTTCCATCGCCGAAGCGCATTTTGTTCTCAATCCGATTTACCAGTGCTAATAACACGCGGACATGCCAAATGTTTTCTGATATTTCAATAATCATTATTGCTATAAACGAACGTGCCAATTACATGATACTTTACCCGTAAATTTGCCAGGAAGGTGCGTCGATACATATTTTTTAATCATTACATTATCACCTATTCGTTTTTCATGTTAAATCAATCTTTTCTTTTTTAAGTTGATGGTGAAGGCTAAAGATCCGATTATCGAGCTGTTTAAGCAAAATTTGGCTCCTAGAAGCATCAGTGAGCGTCTCGGGGTACCCCATATATATACCGAGAGCTTGGTACAGTCGATGACCGCATTGGACGTGAAACACCAACTTCTGTTATTACCCCTTGTCATGTCGAAACTGTTCGACCTAAAATCAACCGAATGGAAGCATGAGACAAATGAGCCGGATAAGAGTCGAGAAAGGAAAACACCTGGCCCGTACGCAAACAGGGGAGAAATTTGGTTATCTGACGAGAAGTTCACGGTAGAGGCCGAATTCAACTCTCATTTAGCGTGCGCGGATATATAGGTCTAATGGGGTTCAAAGTGCATTTTTTGAAAGCTTGCTCCACTGGTATAATATTTTCATGAAACAAATACAGCGCGTTAAACATTCTACAATATGTAAACAGAGAAAATTTAATCTTTAGTAAAACGACTCATACATGTACGGGGTAATATTAAATGTTTAAGATTCCTAGGCACAAATTCTAAAAAAAATAAGTCACATAGAGTCGAGAATAAACGTGAAACATAAGAGAAATGCTTAAATTCCTCATTTTCTATTGGCGTGCAATGATATTATAAAATAACCATAACTAAAAGAAAATCAGGAGACTCAAGCCTCTCCACTGGACTCTGTCATAATAATTTTAAAAACGAAAACCTCCAAGATGTTGATATTTTATTATCAGAAAAATATCTCCTAACTTCATGAGAAATAACTTGATGGGACCTACGTACCGCAAGTCACTCATTTTCCAAAAATAACTTAAACTTTTATACAAAATAATAAATTTGTTGAAATGCGATAATTTGGATGTACATTAAGCTTTTTTTGTCGGCACGAACTTCTAATCCAGATATTCCACACAGAAACATATTTTCTTTTCTATTTTGACGTTAATTAATCCATTGAAGTTTTTCTTTGCTGGAAGGGCATTGTTTTCTAGATTTAATCTACTTTAATGATATTAGGGCGAACATTATGGTTATAATATTAACCGTATGTTCCCGTTCATACAAAATAACAATAATAAACCCCCGATATAATAACAAACAACAAATTGTAAAAGTGGATCACCACCGGGTTTCGCAACATACAAGGCGAATGAAACTTTACGACCAAATAAGTTACGCGATTGAGCACGTCAGGACCATTAGCGTACTGCATTACGAATAACTTGTAGAAAAATAAAGGATTTTACCTTTAAAAAAACGAATGACCCATAAATGTTCTCAAGAAATTAGATGAACATTCGCACAATCCTTTTTATATTGCAACGTGAATGCAAAAAATCGAATTGAAATTGCCAAAATCTCATAACCATTCATTGTTTTATGCAACAAATACAAACTAAACTATTTATTACAAAATAAAATAACAAACTGCAACAATAGCTAATAACAAAACAATTCAAGATTACAAATTGAAAATAATCTTCTATTTCAATTATTATCCTTTTCAGAGATCGATGCCTAATGGAAGAGGAAAAATATTAGAATGGACTGATGATCTCGTTTGGATGAGCTCTCTTTTTAGACGGCCATTCTTTTTTACGAAATTATGGGCAGCACATATTTAAGAGGAATTGAGAAAAATGTTTTTTATGGCCCCATCATTTTCTCTTCTTTTATTATTCTTCCATTAGGCATCGATCTCTGAAATGAATAATACCACACATTTAATTTTTCAGCATTAAAAAATTATTTTCTAATTTTAAATGTTCGCTAATTATGGGAATAATATATCCCAAAAGGAAAGAATAAGGGTAAAATCCAGTATTTATGCTGAAAAACTATACTTACCGTTTAATACAATTATTTCCTAATATTGTACTTTTCAATGATCGGTGTCTAATGGAAGGAATGAGAGTCTCGTTTGGGCGGCCCACGGACATATTATCATCTATTCCTCTTCAATGTGTATTATCCAATTTTCGAGACAAAACACACTGATGATATAGAAAAGACTGGCCGTCCAAACGATAACCTCATTTCATTATATGTTTTCCTGTTCCATTAGACACCAATCTCTGAAAAGGACAATAATTTAAACGTCTTTTAGAATGGTGGTGGCAATTGAAATTGAAAGAATCATTGTAAGGAAATTATTAATAAATCTCCCAGATTACAAAACAATAAGTTTTAACAAAGAAGTTGTTATGGTAAATCATAATAAGTCTACAAAAATTTGTATCGCAATATAGAAGTACAATCAAATATGCGTTTGACAAATTCTAATAAAGGGAAGCAGTCTTATTTTATGAAGATAGATTATAAAATGATTATTTAACAAATTAGCTTAAAGAACAACCCACTAGCGAAAATTAAGCACTTAATTATTTTCAAACGAATTTTTATATTAAACAAAAAATTAGTGAGATCTTGATGTAAAATATGATAGTTCGTTTACCGGTACACGCACAGTGAGCTCAAGAGGGGTCGCAAATAAAATATAAACAGAATTATCCTTAAAAATTCAAACTCGCTTCGTAGTATACTAATCATACTCCGATAGGCATATTAGTTTAACAAGATAACAACATACAAAAGACAAAAATTGTGAAAATTAAGAAAAAAAAACCACGCCAACTTAAATGACTAATTTCTACTGCATGGCCAAAAATTGATGTACTGCATATTAATTGGGTAAACCTATACAAGATTGTGTCCCAATGAATCAATCATCATCTGATGTTGATGATCGTTATTCAAAATTGGTTCTCCAAACATTAGTGACAAATCTTCAGGAGTTGGTACCAAAATCTGAGGGTCTGGGTTCTGAAAACAAAATATTATTGACAATCATTCAGTTAACCATACAGAAATATTTCCCCCTTGCAACATTGACCGCACTCGCAAATGATAACTCTCATGTTGTTGATATTCCGAAGTGTCGTTGAAGATACGCAAGCATTTCTAAATCAAGAAATATTAACTATAATTATTGAAATTCCCCTATCAACATAAACTTAATGATAACGGTTTGTTTTCCAAACCCATAACCTTTAATATTAGATTACAACAGGAAAAATCAGTTAAGATACCTCACAGAAAAACTCCGGTTCGGTTTGATTAATACGATGCTCCATATTATAATGAGTGATACAGTCAACACTAGACATAAACGATGTCTTGCATACAGGACAATCATACCTTCAAAGGTAGATAAAGATATATAGTGAAATTATCTAAACTCACATTTCAAATGCAATGGAGCGAGCTACTTCAAATAATGCATTTGTAGAAGTAATCGACAAATTGGAAAATATATTATCTTCCAATCTTCTAATTTTTTCTACTAGATCCATTTCAGGAGATAATTCCCCGCGCTTAATTCGGTCTACCCAGTGTCTAGGATCTATACCAAGACCGAGCTTTCTGTAAAATTAGTATTTGATTAAATTTAACACGGTTTTTACATTATTACCTCTTTCTAATTCTTGACGGAGGAGTATAATATGGTCCGCCATTGCCTCGAACAATAATAGCATCATCAGGAATATCAGCAGGAGGTCTTCGATTGCTAAAATAAATAGTTAATTCCTAGTTTCTTAACGAAGCTGAAGTTTAAAACCTAACCTTGCAAATGGTCTCCAAGCAGCTTCAAGCTCTTCCTTTGTAGTAACATGAGTTCTTAAATGTTTTTTCAAGTTCCCCTTTAGTCTAAATTTACAAAAACCAATTATAATACAACAATGCTTCGAATCACCTGCAGGTTTTGCCACAATAGGGGCAAGCATGAGGAGTAAATCCAGTATGAACAGAACGATGTTCAAATAGATTTGACTTGAACCGAAATGACTTTGAACAAATATCACACTGAAAAGGTTTTTGGTCCGTATGGATCACAGCATGTTGTTGAAGACCTATACAAATTATGTATCTATATATACAATCACGAATAAGTTACCCTTGAACGAAACAAATATTTTATTACAGACATTACATTGATGTACAGCTCTTGGTGTGATCATCCCTTCACCTAATTCATCCTCTTCTTCCTGATATTGCATAGCCATCTGTACAATTAAGACTAAAAACTTATTTAAACCCAAGTAATTACCGAGGGAAACTCATTATCTTCAATTAACATATCTTCGTCCATTTTAACATGTGGAAATAGCTTAATTCAATTAAATTATTTGATAATTTTAACAAAATAACATACTGATGAATCAACATTGTGGTTCATCATAATAGCATGGATATCCTCAAGTCTCTGAACTTTTTTTTTTAATTTTATTCTTATAAATAGTTTCAAACGGCAATAAATTACAACTTAATAAATGGATACTATATAAACACCGTAAGAATACAAAAACACGGTAATCAGATTTAAATTCCTGTAATAAATAGGATTCTTGAAGCGCTTGCAACAATTATGGTAACGCTTGTTTTCAAAACACTCGTCGCGACCGCGTCGCGGGAACAAAACCGCGTTGCATTGTGAGTTGAAGCAGTATTTCAACACACCGACAGGGGCAATCCTATATTTAATTAATATTATTAATTTTAGGAAAAACGTTAATTTAATTATTTAAAACATTTAAAACGTTAAAAATGATAATTTGAATTTTTAGAAAGAGTTGTCAATAAAGCACAATATATTATTTTCATTAAACTCCTTATAGATAAATGAGTTGTTCTAATTATCTTCAAAATTATATTTTAATATTTAAAATATTTTATAGTCATTTTAAGTAACGAAAATTTTCATTTAATTTATAAGATCTTATAAGAAATAATACAAAATAAATAGAAGTGTAATAAACCATATTAAAGGCAAATAAATATGCCATCTCATTTCGCTCTTAATATTGTCTTTAAACATTAGACACTAAACAGTATCGATTCATGTTTTAATTTTTTTATTTAATTCTGTATTGATTTATAAAAAAGTTAATTGTTACATAAAGAAAATCGTTAATGTCTCAAGTAAAAGACTAAAGAAAATTAAGGAAAATGAATTAAACTTGATGTTTTAATGTCAGTGAGGGGTCGTGTGACAGAGTTCTATATGACTATAGAACACGTGGAGAAGCATAGAAATTTGCCAAAATTAGCATATTCACAATGTGCACACGCTTGAATTTGCCGAACTTTGCAAATCGCCAGTGCAACTATTTCATCAATAAAATTTAATGTCAAAAAGTAAACTTAGAAAAACATTTTATTAAAAAATAACGTAGAATTCTGCTACCTCTACCCATAACGAAGTGAATTCACTATTCACAACTTTCTTTTTTTGAGAAATAATAAAAACGGGTACCCGAATATTATCATTTTTGTTCCGGAATTCCGTCAATTAAAAATTTCCAAAAATCAGATTATAATTATTCACGAAATAACAACGATTATAAATTTAAAGATTAAACCAGTTTGAATTTAAAAATTTGCAGAAATTTTACCACGTTTATCTTCTCCAAGCACTCTTTTACCGTAATAAAATCGCGTTTATGTTAGTTGTAATACAAAAATGTAAGTCTAAAACAAAAGAAGAGCATGACGATTTTACGTAATTTAATCACCTATTACGTAGGCTTTTCAGAAAAATTAATTTTATTTAGATACAAGCTATAATTCAATCTTTATTTATCAATCTTTTCGAGACAATGAAAAACGAATTACTATGCTCACTTTGATTATTAATTTTAGGAAGATGTTCATCGCGGTACTGGCTAAAGTCGATTCCATCGTCATTAGAACTCTGCTCCCAACTTTTTTCAATGCTTTCATCAATTCTCCTTCCATTAGTAAATTTTTTATTCATTTCTGAATTGTTATTCAATCGCGTGCCATAAATGTTTTCAATTTTTTGTCTGAAATTCTGAGATTTTTCAATTAATTTGCTATAATTCTTACTGGCTTTCATTTGCTTCTTTATGTATTAGCGATGTCGTAGGATC
Organism: Caenorhabditis plicata; assembly: GCA_963931815.1. Classification (NCBI taxonomy): domain Eukaryota; kingdom Metazoa; phylum Nematoda; class Chromadorea; order Rhabditida; family Rhabditidae; genus Caenorhabditis; species Caenorhabditis plicata. Next base: position 17,489,103 of record OZ007493.1, read on the forward strand.
ATTGGAGGGTTGTTTTTTATCTAAAAGGAATGGGAATGTGTTATATGTCGCTCTAATTATGATTATAATTATTAATGTTTTTTATCATGACATTTATTCATTTTATTATTTAATTTCATTATTTCGGATTTACAAGGAAATTTTCATTATCCTATTTTATTGTATTTGCAATTTATGTCATATTTGCTAATATTAAAATGTCTAATTTAGATTGTTAAATCGAATTTCTAAATTACATTGAAGATATCCAGAATTCAAGATTAATAATAGATTATAAAATTTACAGCTCAATTCATGACTTATACTGTAGAAATTTATAGCACTAAATCTAGTTAGATGTTTAGTAAGTTAGGGTAAAAGAGATTCCTGAAACGAATACATCGAATTTCGTAAAACAGAGTTAAAATCTATTAATTCTGTAATTTTTTATTCTCGATGAAATAACGTGAGAATTCCACTGCCAGGAAACCGCACCGCATTGCAAAAGACTTCGCACTAATTGCAAATAAAACCTTTTAATGTTTTATTTTTATTTTCAATATTTTATTGATCAGTTAACGTTTCATTCTGTAGAAATCCTGATGAATTAATGAAAAAAGTATTTCTTAGTACCTCAATTAATGGAAAAGAAGAGTCTTCATCGTCAATATAAGTGACTTGTAAATATTGAAAATAAAAATAATAAACTAAAAGGTTGTGTTTGCAATTGGTGCGAAGTCTTTTGAAATTCGGCGCGGTTTCATGGCAGTGGAGTGCGTGAGCTTATGAAACGTGTTCAAATTTTTCATTGTTAGAAGATATTACGTTTTTATATAGTTTAAGAAAACATCTTGTAAAATGAATGTAAGAAATTATTTGTTAGGTAGACGTAAAATGTACGTAGTGTCGAGCTATCTAGGATTTTTTATAATTCCCTACTAAAAGTTGATATGTTATTTAATTGCGTTGTGCTCTTAGATTCAATTCGATCGAATCTTAAGAGACACTTGAATGATTCGAAGTGTTGCTCCGGCTAGGTAATAGTTTCTTTCAGCTGTGTTTAGGTAATTAAGAAAAGCGAAACTATACCTGAAGGAACTTTTCGCCTCTTGTATACATGCTTGTCAATTTCTCCGATCCATAGATTTTTATTAACGTGCGGTAGACTTGTTGTTATATAACCTGATTTGAATAATTCAATTGTGTTAAAGGTCAATATTCACCATTATTTACAAACTCATCTTGAGTAGATTTATAAGCCTCCCGATTTCGAATTCTTTTCAAATTACTGCTATCATCCATGCAAACATATTTTTGAAAAGTACCAGCATTCATTTATTCATAAATTAAATTGGATAATAAAATGAAATAGGTTCTATGAATAAGAATAAATCAATAAACAAGAGCTCCATCACAACCAGCAAAGCAACACAAACACATTAATAATTAAATAAAAGTCTAGAAGCTGCATATAAGAACAACAAATCAATAAATAATGAACAACTTGTGGATCGTATTGAGTTTTTCGTCACTTTCCGGTATTCATGTGGAAGGAAGTATTTCAAATAAAATTCCTGTCCAAAGCTAATATCACTGAAAAACTTGGTTTGTGTGTACTCACTGAAATTTGAATGATTTAGTAGCGATTGGTGAAGCGAGTTTCACCTGAACTCGAGAGACGAATTTAAATTGTTACAATTATCACTCGAACATACGCAGGTTGAGCTTTGACTGGTTAACTGTTAAGGAAATTATATGATTTCTTATATGTTTCTATGGAAAGTTATTTAGATTAAAAAAGTATATTTATAAGTTAAGTTTTGCTAGCGTCAAGAGTATTCGTAGACGTCAGAAACATTGTCGCCAAACAACTAATTTATAGAAGTGATTATCCAAAGGTATTTTTTGAACAACAGAATCCGAAGATTGCAATAAAAATTTAAAAAAAAACATTAAATCCATAAATGTAAAAATTGTGAATGTAGAATCAAGGAGCAAGCATTTTTGAATTCCAAAAAAACGTTTTTTATTTTAGAAAGAAATAACTCAAAAAATGAATGAGACAGACTATTATATTTATTGACTAAGTCCCATAGTTTTTCAAAAAAGCTAGAAGATTCCAAAAACGCTGTTATTCGAAGATTATTTATTTATTTTTATTTTTTAATACATACCAACCGAAAATGTCAATTTTCCAATTTTTAATTTCGTTTTATTTACTCCCACATAATATTTACCAAATATTTTTGAAGAAATTGAGGGTATCTTAACCTTTAAAAATATATTACCTACTTATTTCTATGCCTTACTAAGGACTAATTTGTTAAATGAGCCATCCATGATGTGCTAATGGTATAAATAATATAATGGGAGAGGGGTGCAAAATCAAAAATTGTTACGTATTTAAACGAATGTAATATATCTTTCCCGTGAGCATGTTAGATGAATTTGTAATAGCAAGCGGTTAAAAATGTCAGTTAGGGCTAGAATTTCATAAAATTTAAAGCAAAATAGCACTCCACTGCCACGAGATCGCGCCACATTGCAAACTTTAATTTATTATTTTTTCAGTATTTACAAGTCATTTATATTGACGATGACTCTTCTGGTACATTAATTGAGGTACTAAGAATTTATTTTCATTAATTCATCAGGACTTATGAAGAATGAAATGTTAACTGATAAATAAAATATTGAAAATAAAAATAATAAATGAAAGGTAGTGTTTGCAATTGGTGCGAAGTCTTTTGCAATGCGGCGCGGTTTCTTGGTGCAATAGTGTTTTAAGCTCAGCCTGTAGCGTAAACATTATTTTCTATTTTCTAACAAACATTTTTAAATTAATAAAATACGTTTTAAACAACCGTTGTCAATAGGCTAGCATTTTTAACTTCAGTTGAATGCCTTGCCTTAAAGTATCTAAAGTTTCTATAAAAGTTATAAAATAGTATATTATTTCATAGAAAATTAGTTCACATTTTTACAAGTCAAGGTGATAAATGTTTATTTTAATTGGAAAAGTTCTAAGCCAGAACCTCCACATGAGCGACTTCCGAAGGAGGACACAGAACACTTTCTTCATGTTGACTACGCGAAATATTGGAAGGGTTGCATATTGACGTCCGCAACAGTATTTCCTCCATGACTAGAGTATATCACTCGGGTGTCACCCGATTACCTGGAGTGATTTTCTGTCGTTTTTCCAGTGTCCAAACCGTAGTGTAGTCACACACTGGACCCGCCTAGCAAAAAATCGCGAGAAAGAAGAGTTGGAAGCAAACGCTGTTGAAAAACTAGTCGACTAAGTGTCTAAGTAAGTATGTAAATTCGAATGATTGTACCAAATTTGTCTCTGTTGCACGTCAATTGAAATGTTAAAAATTGATTCTTCGTTATAATCCTAGTAGCTTAAATTTCAGAGAACTTTAGACAAATTTAGTTTTATTTGGGGTGCTTCCGCAGCCGCGAACCGCTGTCACACAACATTTTTGTTAAACTTCGTTATTTTTTTAATGTGGGTTCTCTTAATTTCGAGAATTACAGTTTTTATGTGTAATAATGAGCAGAGAAAATTTATATTCTCGTTCCACACTACACTGCCATGATTACTGCGCATTTTGCAAAACAATCGTGGACAAATTCGCAAAAACCAAGCCCTTCATTTTTTATTGAAATTCTTTATATTTTTAATGCGTAACTGTAGTTTAGAACTTGTTAGTTCATAAATCTAAATAACTCTCCGTTGAACCATATAGTTTACCTCACATAGAAGAGTCCCATTCACATTGTGTTTCTCTTGAGAACTAAAATACAAAATCATATTGTCATCGCTCCCCATTTCGCAACTTACCTTGCTTGCTTCCTCGAGATTTCCCTTACTTGCTCAGTTGTAAAGTTTAAGCAACCGCTAGTGTACATTCCAGAAAGCATGTTCTGCCTATTGTCGACCCCTGACATAACATTTGTTGCGTAATGAATTTGTGGTTATTAATAACTCATGAAACAGCTATTTCCAAAACAATGAAAATGTTTACGTGTGGTGCACCCGGTAAATGATATATGTGGTCGCTCGTAATTGAGGCAATAAATACACCTAAATAAAAACGTGGCAATTAATTAAAAAAAGAAAAACCAACTTAATGATGCGATGCTCGTTCCAGTTCTTTAGTTCAGGTACGTACGAGTTTGAATAATGGAATAATGTTAATAATATGATCATGCGCATCGATAATTAATAAATTACATAAAATCCTTGAGATAATTTGAATCGGAATTAAACTCAACACTATTTTGCTATCGCCAAAGTCATTATTATTATTTTTATTATTTTTCTGAAAAGTCGATTTAATGTTATGAATGTTATGGTAATTAAATTTTCAATAATGTATTTAAAAGCTTATTCGGGTTTATATAATTATGAGCTAAAATATTATTAATTTTAGCAAGAATAATGTATATAGATTACACATAAGATTGAGCTCTATTTGTGTGAATACTAAAAAGCAAAGACGAAATCAGACTAAATGGGAAAAAAATTCCGATTAATCTGTTTCCATCTTTAATTGAAATAATCGGAATTTAAATGTTAACGGATTTATCCATGTGAATAATACAAAATTCATTAGATAATAAAACATATAGAATGAGGATTTGTTTTTTTTTAAAGAGGAACTTGTTTGTTTAATACGATTATTTATATAATTGCTTAAGATATATATAATATTCATTTAATATTGAGTTACAATGGAATTTTTTTTTGCGCGAAAACAAGCGTAATCTAAATCAGAAAGAATTATTCTTTAAAACTCAATTATACAGTGGCTATATTCAAATAAATATGGTTCAAAATCTTGTAATTGATTTTGAAACTTAATATCATAAAAGAAGTTTCTTTTGTAAAACACAATGCAAACAATAGACAAATGAAACAAATGAAACTTTATATATTTCGAGATAATATCTGCTCAATTATAATTATAGCTCATTTGCAATTCTGAAAATATTCACACCTTTGAAAAGGAAAATTTAATTACAGAATAATCTATAATTTCTATTAAATGATTAATATGCGAAAATTGCAAAAAGAAAATGTCGTCTATTTCCAAGTTTATGTGGTGTCATAGTCGAGCATTTATTCAATTATTTTGAAAAAAAAGTGTGGTGAATAATGCTCAGTATTGTAAGAAGGAAAATAAATAAAATATAGGTTTTACTTAAGTAACCAGAAGAATATAAACTCTTAAAAACAAATGAATAACAAAAACGTTTTATGGTTTATTTGTCAAAAATAAACAAGCTTTTTGATTTAGGCGTTTTGAAATGAGAATATTATTCTGAGCTACTATTGAAGGAATGGGTAATTCGGGTAATTCAAGTTTAGTAATTGGATGCTATTTTTATTTTGAAAATTATTTATTTAATTTCCCATGCACACTAACTAAAAAGTGTAGATGGACTATAATTTGTTATTGTTTACAAAGTTGACCACAAGTGTGAATTTGAGACATTTAAATTTATGGTTCTGAAAAATTTATTTTACAAAAACCTATTATTGAAAAAATTCTAAGTATTTTGCTACCCCTTAATGTTCATGTAATGTAAGAATGATTCTTAAAGAAACTCTGGTTCCGAAACGAACACTGAAATTAAATTTAAAATGACAGAATAATGGAAGAGGAAAAAATAGAAAAAATTATGTTCTTGTATGGAAGGTCACAAATCTCTTTCTCTTCTACTCGATCAACGTGTGTTATATATTTATTCGAGATAGACCATTTTAAAATAATTCAACAATATTGAAGATGAATTTTCAATTACTTATATTGCCCTTTTCAGAGATCGGTGCCTAATGGAAGAACAAAATAAGAAGAAAAAATTATAGTCTTGGATGTCAGGCGGCCACAGGCGACTTTTTCGTCTATTCCTCTTTAATATGGTCTGCCCATTTTTTAAGACAACACACATTGATGAGATATGAGAAAATGGCGGTCCAAACGAGAACCTCATTCCATTCTAATTTTTTCCTCTTCCATTAGGCACTGATCTCTGAAAAGGACAATAGTTTGGTAATAATTGTATTTAGTAATCCAAATAAGTCAACTTTACGAAATTTACGTGGAAAGACGCATATCGTTCATTCATTTAAGTGAGGCTGATTGGTATCGATTCCGTATTCCGGTCATTTTTCCATTCTGAATTCCGTGTTTTCAAACATTATTACGAATTCCGCATTCCGGAATTTTGTTTTGATTCCGAATTCCGGATTCCAAAATCTTAAAATTTAATTCCAAAGTTCAAAAATGCACTTTTCATATAAACGTTAACACCAGATACGACCGAATTTTCAAATGTGATTCTGGAATTCAAAAATTTTCATTCCGCCCATCACTGATGAATTTGAGTTCATCTAGACTAAATTGCATTTTAGGTAGTTTTGCAACAGTATAACTCAAAATAAGCTCAAAATACCTTTAAAACAGGAAAACTACTAATCTATCAAAAATTTAGAAGAAAAATCGGCCATAAAAAATGTATCAAACTTCAAAATGTCTTCGATTCTTGTGAATTCACAATTTGATGAAAGGAAACGCATTCCATTTAATTAGAATAGTCGTAAAATAGTCGAATCTACAACCAATTTTTTTCCAATTTTTGCGGCCGTTTGCTAGAACGACCAAACTGAAATTTTGGCGAGCATCACATCGTGTTCCATCTGCCATTTATATTGCCCACATCCAGTGTCCCGCATCATCCACGTGGATGAGTGCATATCCCACCACTTTCCTCTTCTGTGGACGCAGTGGTTCCTTTGTGCGCAAGATATTTGGATATTGGCCTTTCATGGTCTGTTTTAGTGACCATGTTTTTTTAGAAAACAATAGAACATGGTGGGGGACTGTTTCTATTAACAGGACCACTTCAAATATTGTAATTGTTTCTTTTTTTTTGAGAACTCATTTTAAAAATCGAATTTTAGCCTACTCGTAGTCTTACTATTTTTCTTTTTTGATTCTTATTATTGACGCTGTAGGTAATCTCTGTTGTGCCCCTTCATTCCAATCACTCGACTATCCAAGGATTAAGATCTCGCAGTAGCTAAATGAGCAAAATTGAATATAGATTGTTGGCTCCAATGAATCTAGTTTACTTTTCAAATTAGTGTTCCAAAAGTGATGCTACCCAGAAACAAAAATTTTACAATATTTGACAGTATTTAACCGATTCGTTTACTTTCAATTCTGAACTTGACTTTAGTAAACTTTTCTTAAACTATCTGGAAACATAAATACAGACAGACGGCCGCACGCCAACTGGAACTAATGACTATGCGATTTTTAAGCGTGTATGAAAATTGGTACGTCTTTTCACTAAAACATTGCCTTGCTTTTTAAAACCAAACAAGATAACTAAAAATTAAATGTTCTATCAGAAAAGGAAATCGACCATATATAATAATAAACAGAATATATTTTATATCAAACTAATAGAAGTTTTAAACTAACTAAAAACATTATCGCATTTTCTTGTTGTGATGAGAATGCACTTTTCCTGGTGTGCCATATTAAATGATCATGGTTTGATAATCATATATAATTATTGATTACATTAAACGGGATAGAAGAAAATACAATGATTCTAAATGAGCAATATATAAATATATATTGCAACACACATGTTTTCATAAATATTATAGTAAATTTTAAGTATCGACGTTCAAATGAGTTGAAGGTACATTTGATATTCTATTTTTAAAGCTTTAGATATTCTTATTATGTTTTTATTGAGTTTCAAGAAACACGTTTCAAAATCGAAAAGTAATCATCATTTTTATTTGATGTATGTATGAAAAAGAAATATTACGTGCACATAAAATGATAATGAGTGTTTACTAGTTGTTAGCGTGTGTTTTAAAATTCTTGCTATAAATTGAAGATTATTTTCTAAATTTGTTTGGTACTACTGTTATTATATATATATATATATAGTATATATATATATATAATATTAGATTTTACAGACTAATTTGACGTGTCTCGTGCATTGTCAAAAAATTAAAAAATTTATCAAGATATAAGAAATTGACAATTCCAATTTTATTTTCATAAAAAATAAAAGTAATAAATCTGATTTTACCTAGAAAATTTGAAGAAATATAATTAAAAGCAGAGAAATTATTAACATAAATTGAATATTTGTTTCATGATCTCTTTGAGACCATTGAAAATAATTCAAAAATGTTGAAATTGAATTTTCAATTTCTTATATTTTGATTATATATATATATATCAGTAACCTCGCTTGAGCTTGAAGGATTTCAAAAAAAAACAATCATTGTTTTACTTTCATTATGTTAATTTTTACAGAATTTTTATTTCTATATCTACCAAACTTTTCAACATGAAAAATAGCTAATTTTCTTAAATCCATAAAAATTAATTTCTAAATAAAAATATAATTAATACAAAAAATGATTTAAAATAAAAATAAGCATAATTTTTTTCTAAAAATTAAAAAAAAGTCGAGATTATTTCCGAACTTTCAATTTATGATGATCACATTCATACTTCGAGGAAGTCTAGTTCTTTCATATATTATTTACACCTGTGAAAAAGTATTAAATAGCCCAAAAAACACAAATTATTTTCACTTTAACCGAAAATAAGCAGAGAAGCTATTTCCGTGTTTTTAAGTTATCCATCAGTCAAGGAATTAATTATAGGAAAGAAAAGATTTGATATATTTAAAAGAAATAATATAAGAAAATAAGAATTTGTTTACAATTGATTAACTAAGTGAATACTTTCAGTAATGTGAAAACAACAACTTATCTTTCGGATATATTATATAAATTTCATTTTGTATGTTTTGAAATTTGATTATTTTCGAAGCAAAATCAAACGTAAGAAGCTGCTAAAATATTGTTGACAGTTGTTTTTTTGTGATTAGATTAAAAATAATGCATGAATCATCCATATGTCGTATTAAATGAAGCCTCTAATTCCTTAATTGTTTCTTGTTATTTTTAAAATTGAAGTATTAATAACAATACGCGAACTGACGATTTCGAACTATTTAAAAGAGTTTTATTAATTTCTACATTACATTTAAAAACTAAAGTTTGCGTCAATTCCACACTCTTTCCTTAAAATTTTTTCCTTACTATCAATGAATTTGAGATTTAAAAACACGGGTGTTTTTGCTAATTCATTTGGCGTGATAATGTGTCCGGTGATTCTTTTTTCTATTTGTAAAACTTTCACGCCAATTTGAATAATAGTTGGTGACTTATTGTTGATAAGGATTAACACGTAGTCAACAACCAGCATACTACTTTGTCAATTGAAATATTTTCGACAAAGCGTGGCAATTCAAATTGTAGGGTTATCAAGTATAAACTTAAACTGCTTCTTGTCACGGGGGATATTGAAATGGTTCAGAATGTGATAGACGCATCAGAATAGAGAAATATACTAGATATCATTAATTTAATTGTATGAACAATATACTTTATGTGGAAATTAAACAACATTTTAAATTCCAATAAAAATTAGACAATCTGGTACCTATTTCGCCACATTTGCCGAAGGTTCACTATATAAATCAATTTTTACTTCAAATAAAATTATTTTCTTATAAAATATTGGAAATACGGAAATCCTTATTAGAATATTAAAATTGATGATCCTTAAATGAGCCCCCGTTTTTAGAAATTCAGTTGGAGCCCTGATTTATTTTTGGGAGTAAATCGAAGGTAATTGGCGGAATCCCGAATTCGGTAGAGAACATAGTTTACTTTTATAGAATCCTGTACTCCGCTTATGGATTATGAAATTGTAAATTATTGCGCCTGTCGATCAATTTTTGAGTTGTTCTAGCTTCAAATTCTTAACAGATTCTAGAATCATAATTTTTAAATTCTATTTCCAATTATTCTGTTTTTTTTCATTCCGGGTTTGCAATGTGGAAAATTGGCATTCCGCTTATCACCTACAAGCCACACATAAATATCGATTTCGGAACATAGATTTTCGATTAGGTTTTATAAGGTTTTCCGCGGTCTTTTAGGATGGATTTTAAGCTTATTGTGGTTCTTTGAACAAAAATCGATATCTCATAAAATTCAAAAAATAAATGAATGTCGAAATTATCAAATGTGCCCGTCATTCTACTAGACCGGTTGGCGTGCACAGATATAAACAGAAAAGTTTGACAAGCTAATGTGCATTTCAGAAAGAGTCCTTTAAAATCTGATGATGAGCGCTCCAAAAGGAGAACTTAATTTCCCATAAAAACACAGCGCTATTTTTTACCACGTTTATTATCCAACATTCAATCGGAATGTTTAAGAGTTCGTTTTATTAAAATATTTGAAAGAAAACAAACATTTGTTTGGAGAGCATTGAGATTTCTTCGAAACAATAACTTTTCTATTCACAATATGTCTTTTTCACTATAATGTTCATTGAATGTTTTTGTTTTACTTCTAGAACATGGCATATTAACTTAAACACTAAAAAAGGTAACCCTGAGTACATATACGAACGTTAGGTTAATATATAAATTTATAAAGGGTCCTTTTTATGTTTTTTACTTTATTTTTAATATATTCTACTTATTATTATTACTTGTTTGTACTTTTCAGTTTATTTTGTTTGGTTAAACTGATCGGATATTGGATTTATAACTCGCTTTTAACCTCAGATTTTTGTTTATTTTAAATTTAGTAAAAATACGGTCGTTTAAAGAAAAAGTTCTAGTTATAATGAGAATAATAAAGGGAGTAATAAAAATAATAATATTTTGGATATAATAATTGTTTATTTACCACGTAATAACAGTAAAACATATATAACGAGGGAAATAAATGTTAAGATGAACATTTGACCCCGCAAGAGGTCGGTAGCTCAAATGCATAGAAATAATTTAAGCATAAATAAGTAATGGTTAGTACAATAAATTGTTAGGGATAGATTCAATAATATAATTAATATTACGCATATTACAATCAACAAAATATTTACAAACTCTATTCCATAATGATAAATTATTTACAAAAAAGTTGTTATGACTAGTTACACCGGGTTTTACTTTGAGCATTAACGGGTTTCGTGGGGACCTAGAGAATCAAATGAATTTATTAAAGGATGGACAGTGGTATATATTGCACAGTATTTTATAATAAGTTATATCTAACAAGGTACTTCATCAGATTTTGATTTTAAAAAATTTGTAGGGTAGTGTAGGGTACTAACGAAACATAAGGATTAGGTTAATTATGGGCTTTTAATTTTTCTAATTCTTTGTTTAATTTGTTGTCAGCGTGCTATAATGACTCAGCAGTTTTGTATCAAAATCTAATCTTAAACACCTCTCTTGTAAATTTTTGGAATCTGAATTTAAATAAGTTTCCTAGGGTTTTTAGTGGCTTATTAAATAATTTAAAGATTCCACAGTTTCCCTTTCATTTGTATTATGAGAAATATTTTGTAATTTTTATATTAAATTGTTATATATATATATATATATAAATTTTCTCTTTAAATTATAATCGTTTAATGATATTTGTCTAGGATGGGTGTTTTGTGTCTTAACCTGATTCATACTTTTTTAAATACAGTGTTATTTTGATTATCTTCTTTGTAAAATAGCTATGTCCGAAGTGGGCGGAGTTTCGGATTCCGAACTTTCATTTTCGATTTCGAACTGAAAAACTTCAAATTTCTTATAGACGTTAAGACGATGAGCGTAATTACAGATTTCAAATTCATAATTTATAAATGTGATCCCAAATTAGGAAACTTCAACTTTGATTCCGGATTACGAAATTGTAAACTCCCATTTGTCTCTTTGGTCTACTCATAGTACTGTATATTACAGTACATTAGCCATTATTCTTGTTTTTTTTTTTAATATCAGCCTGCAAGCCGTCGCCCATGATTTCATGTAAATAATCCAGAATCCTATTATCCGCTTCCTTGGTGTAAATTATTCTTCTCAAATAGTGTTTTAAAATTATTAGATCGGACAAAAATAATTATGGTCATAAACATTATAATGAATTGCTTATATTTCCTTAAAATGTGGGCCCTTGAAGCAGCTAAAAACAATGTTATCCTTCGTTTTTAATAAATGAATAATCAATAGTGGAAACTAGCCGGACTCAGAATGCTGCAGAGAGCGAGGAAAAGAGCATAAAATACATTCAAGGAGTACGTCGATGACTTAGTTTTCTCTCATGCATTTATTTTGAGTTAAAGACATGAAGCAAGCATTTTCACAAAAAATGTAATATCGAACTTGTTTTAGTGAAGATTTATTTTCGCTTCTCTTTTATGTCAAATATTGAATTAGAGATATTAGGCCCTAATTGTTTCTTTCTATTTTTGTGTATAAACCGAATTATTTATCATGCGAATATAAAAAATATTATCAAATTTATAAATTTAATTTACAATTTATTCCGTTAACCGTTTAAGAAATAAATGGAAAATTAATAGCAAATCAATATTTTTTGATTACAGATAAGATGTCGGAATTTTAGCAAAGTCTGTGGTTAATATTTTTGTTACGGGCATTAATAATATACGAGGTTTGTGTCACTATCGAGTTGGCTTCTATTCAAGATTACAGATGTGGCTATGGACGTCATCCCTAAACTTTGTACTAGCAATTCTACAACTTGGATTTAACCTGCTTGTATTGGTGACGATTGCTTCCGACCATTCTTTGCATACTAGTCTGCACCTACTCTCATCCAATTTATGGATTTGTAATAGTATATCGGCTATTGTAACAATATTCTTTTCCTTAAATCCGTTCAACTGCTTAGAGGCGACTTGTTTTCAAAACAAGAATATCACACATGCTCCTATTCAGAATAATAATCACAACCAAGTTTAGATCAATTTATCGAAATCATTTTAAATGCAAGATTTAGTTGAGCAGTCCGAAAATTCAATCTTTTATGGAGTTGGAGAGATTTCCGGCTTTGACGACGTCAATATTGCTCAACTCCACAATTAGTTTGTTAACATTGCTTGCTATTGGCTTTGTGCACACTCTTGCTCGTCAAAATTACCATCTTTCAAGGCAACAAATCGTTTATTTAACCTATTATTGACTCTAATTTAGGCTGAGAATCTCGCGACTAATTGGAACAACATGGCTATTAATTACCCTCCTATTAATAACCGATTTCTTTCTGATAAGACTCACCAGATCATTCATTTTGGCGGTCCCATTTCATTTAGCACTCCTCTCGGTATTTCTAGTTATGAATCTGGTGATTCATCCATTGAATCTTGTTCAACTAACGATTTCTCAACGAACATCCGAACAAGTTATTCGACAAAATAAACAACAATTACTTTAATTTGTGTTTAGATAAGCACCGAGGGCGCTCGCTTGAGGAAGGATTGTGCAACAGCATCTCTATGGCTCTTACTAAACTGCTTATCATTTGTAATTATTTTCATGATGGTTGCATGGGAGAGCACAGACAAGGTTGATTTGTAAATTGATACCAACGATTTAATAATAATGGATAGGACCATCATGATTCAATAATTGGAATCGAAGTGGCTGCATTTTCTGTTCATTGTGTTGCAAATCCACTCATTGCGGTTATACGAGACACAAATTTAGAACGAAGCCTCTCAAGAATGATAATGGCTAATAAAAGGTCAGTATGCGTTTTATTTAAGTTCTTCAAAAAATATTATAGATCACGCACAACAAATGAGCACGATTTGGTGATTGCATTGATGAGAGATCCACCGCCGCCCTATTCGGAATAACGGAACAAACTTAACTTCTTGTTATAACAATCGTAACTATTTATTTGTCTAACGTTGTAGATTTTTTTATAAATACTTAATGAATAATGTACTTTACTGTTTAGTAACTTTCAATCATTTAACGTTGATTGAAGTCAGGATAACTTTTTCCACAACTTTCCTCTTTCAAAATTACTTCTCAAGAGTTTTTTAAAGAATACCGTGAATGCCATAAATCTTGGAAATCGAGAAGCTTAGGTTTAGTTTATCTATAACGAGGTCAATTCAAAATCAGAATCTGATCAGGAATAAACTTGTGTGGAGTTCAATCAAAAACAATAACTGACGAAGCAATGACTGAATTAATAACAAAGTAACAAAATGATCATAAATTTTTTTATTAATGAATATTAAGACAGCAATAAATAATAGCACGTAAGCCGGGAAGCCGTTTAGTTTAAGGATAATTGATCTAGCGCTTCTGATTCTGAAAAAAATCAAATATAATTATACTCATTATTGCATTAAAATTCACTAAGTGTCAGAACCCCACAAATAGACCAATTCTTGAGTTTGACAATAGCATATAACAAAAATTTCTTACCGTTTGATTCATTTTCATCTTCTCCTCGTATCAAGTTATCACTAGAGCCAGGGATTCCAAATGATTTTCTAATTCTCATGTTTTCAGCGCGCCTGCGATTGGCATTGCCCCTATAAAATTTGCAAATTATTTTCTGTAATGAGATCAAAGTGAAAGTATATGCAACCAACCTTAAATTAGCAATCTCTCTCGTCAATTGATCATTTACATCTTGCAAATCATCTGCTTCACGCTGAATATTACGTACTTTGGTCCTTTCCCTTGACAACTCTTCTTCGATTTCATCCATTTGTCGTCGCAAATTCCGTTGTTTTAAATTTGATTTTTCAAGCTAAAAATTAAAAATTCCCAATTTTTCATGTTAACGTTGACAAACAATTTCTCTATTCTGCTCGTTCAATCGCTTTTCGTCATCTAACTGCTGCGTCAAATCATTCAATCGTTTTTCTAATCTGCGAGCCGCACGATTAGCCACCGTTCTATCTTGACATTCCGTATTTAATTGATCCTCGAGGTATTGAATTTTCGATTCTAACGCATTGATTTGAGCTTTCGATCGTGTTTGAGCACCAGCTTCAAGTTCTGTGACTTTTGCTTTAAGTTCTCTGCAGCTTCGTTCAACGCTTTGCTTTTCCGATTCCGCCTTTTGAAGTGCAGCTCTTTCGATAGACAATTCAGCCGATATCTGCTCGATCTTTAATCAATTATAAATAATACATTTAATTTAATCATGTAGTTTACCTGCATTTGGGCTTTTCTTTGCTTGTCAATAGCTATTTCACAATTGCTCTGCTCTTCTTCAAGTTCTTCTTCCAGTTGCGATATCTTCGCTTCGAGACGCCGCTTTTCTTCAGAGCTAATGCCACCGAACTAAAATATCATAATTTTAACCAGCAATAAAACCAAAAAAACTAACCCTTGCTCGAAGTTCTTCAAGTTCATCATTCTCCATTTCTAATTGCTTGCGAGAAGTTATCAATGATTCATTAGCTTCCCGAAGTTGATCGCATTCTGCTTCAATTGAGCGCAGCCGTCGCTCCACTTCTCTCAAATGTGAGGCGAGATCTTCTTTGGATTGACGAGTTTCTTCGCATTCTACTTGATATTCCTTAATCAGCTGCTGGTTCTTCTTTAACTGCTTGTTGTATTCATCCTTGAGTCGATTGGATATTTCAAGTTGCTGCTCTAACTCCGCTATTTGACTCTCCACCTTCTTGCGGTGACTAACAGCACCGGTTCGACCCCTTCGCTCATTTTCCAATTCATTTTCCAAATCTCTGATTTGTTTCAACAACATTCTTCGTTTCTCTTCAGATTCGACCTCTTTATTGCTCAACGCCCGTTCGTTTTCACTCTTCAACGCTTGATTGTTCACTTCAAGACGAAGGCGAGCATCCTCCGATATTTGAAGACTGTCTTCCAACTCTTCCATTTGAGATCTCAAGTCAATCACTTCTGTCTCGAGCATTCGTTTCGCCTTCTCCAATTCATGTACATTTTTACCAACGTCGTCTTTATTTGATATCTACAATTAGTTTACCTTTAAAAGTTAATTCAAAATGTTGATATCTCACCGAGTCATTCAATTCCTGCTGCAATGTGCGACGAATGCGATCAGATTCCTCAAGATTTTGCTTCAACGCATCTACTTCATTCAAGAGCGACAATATACGGGTCTCTCGATCTCGCGATTCCTGAGCAAACGCGTCGCGATCAATTAACGCTTTTTGGACAGCCGAGCGCTCTTCAGCAATTTGTGATTCAAACTTCTTTTGTCTTTTTTCAGCGTCTCGATGTGAGCTCCTAATATTATCCAACTCTATCGATATATCCTCGAACTCTTGTTGCACCTTCTTTTTACTTTGGATAACGCGTTCCTTTGACATTTCGACCTCCTCCAATTTTTGATACATTTGTTCCATCTCTCGTTGGTGCTTCTTCCTGATTTCATCAAGCTGTGCAAGATACGATTCTTCAGCCTTCTTCCTCGTCTCAACTATTTGTTGCCTCGATGCCATCAGTTCTTTCTCCAAATGAGTTGCAAAAGCGATTCTTTCATCCCTATCCTCTTGCAATGAAATTTTCTCCTCTTCCAACTGTCTCACACGATTGATCTGCGAAATTTTGGCTCTCGTTTCTTCTTGAATTTGTTCGTTCAGTTCGGCTATTTGCGATTCAGCATCGGCCAGCTTCCTCTGGATATTGCTGAATACATGTTCTTCTTCTTCGCGAATCCGATTAATATGATCTAATTCGTTTTTAGCACTATCCAATTGGTCTTGCAACTGTTTCTTAACATCCTCGTTTTCAGCCAACTGTGATTGCGTTTCCAAAATCAATGACTCTTGATGCTTCCTCTTCTTGTCACTTTCAACTTTAGCCGATTGCAAAATAGCAAGATCATGCATAATATCATCTCGTTCTTGTCTATATTGCATTTGGCATTTTTCGAGTTGGTGTTTCTGTTTTTTGTAGTCCTCCAATTGTTCGTGCAAGTCTTCAATCATATGAGTAAACTTCGATCTTTGCTCTTCGATTCGAGATTCCAAATTGTTTTGTACTTGCTCTAAGATTTTCTGAAAGGTTTAAAGTAAAGAAGAGATTATTTAAAAATGTATTTTACTTTTGTATTGCTGACTTCCTCATCCTTCCTCGCCATCAGGTCTTGGAGCATTGTAGCTTCATCAACCTTGTCGAGGACATCTCCTTTCACCTTCTCCAATTGACCAACTACTTCTCTACAAACAAAATATAATTATAACAAAAAAAATAAACTAAACAACCTTCTAGCAATTTCCGCTTTATTTCGAGCAAACCTCTCGGTTTCGATATCTTCACGCAGATCGTCGATTGTACTTTGCATATCCCTCATTTGCTTCTGCATCAAGGCTACAGTCGCCGTTTCCTCATCATACTTTGTTAAGTGCTGTTGCAATTCCTCATCCCTTTTGATTAAAATATTGTTGAGCTCTTCCACCTAAACGAAATTAATTGAATTATTACTCATCGCCGGAAAAAAATTCACCTTGGCAAGTTTCTCATCCAGTAAATCTTTGTTATCCTCAAGTTCGGCTAAAAGTTTTCTTTTGTGCTGTTCTGCTTCTGCTCTCAACTGTCTTTCCCTTTGAATATCTTGTTCTAGTTCATGTAATTGATTTTCAAGACGTCCCTTTATCTTGATACTATGCTTGGCACGTTCTTCATAATCCATTAAATTTGACGTAAGTGCTTCTACTTTATCTTCCAATATCTTTTTCTCTTTTAGAAGCTTATCGTATGAGTCTTTTAGTTCTGTTAGTGTTTCTTCTAATGCTCTCAGTTTCTGATCAACGTTAGTTTTGTCTAGCAATAATTTTTGACGCGCCGTTTCTTCCTGCTCGAGTTGTTCCTCTAAATCACGCACTGTCTCCTGCTGCTTCCTACGTTCATCGTTTAGTTTATCCATTTTTTGCTCTTCTTCCGCTAGTCGATCACGCATGTCATTCACAATAGCTTCAAGTTCATCCTTTTTAGCTTGCAACCGTCCTTTCATGTCATAAAGCTCCGCATTAATTTCAACTTCTTGTTGCAATTGCTGCTGAACCATTGATCGCTCGACCATAACCTGGTCCAGCTTCGTTTGACATTCGGTGAATTCATCTTCAATCTTTGTATATTTCTCTTTGAATGTTTTTAGTTCTTCGTCTTTCGCTCGGATTTCGTGATCGGTTCGCGTTACTTGCAACAAAGGTTTAACTTTTGTGAACAATCTCCACCATTGCCAATTTCGCAATTTCAAATAGGCCAATCCGTTTCTTTGAATAACCCGTATAGCACTGGACTGTTGCATCTAATGGTAAAAATATTTAAAATCAACTGGTACGTTTTAACTCACTCGCTTAATATACAATCGTCTCGACAAATATCCTCGGCATTGTGCTTGGAAATTCATTATCAACGCTGTTAACTTAAGGTCCCTTTAATAAAAACTCAATTAATTGCGCATATCAAACCCATTACAATACCTTTCTTCCTCTAAATGAGCTAAAACACCGGTACGGAAAAACACCTTAGATTGACCAATTCTGTAGAGGTTCACATCAATATCCAATGCAGCAATCATTTTCCGAACAGATTCCTTTCCATCGATGAAATTTTTCGGTATCACATCCGGTGTTAAAATTTCATATCTATGACGGAACTCTTGGAATGGAACTCTATTCGGGAATCCCTGACGGCAAATACGAATCCCTTCCAAAACTCCATTGCAACGCAATTGTTCGAGTACCAAATTCGAGTTGAGCTTTCCAGGTTTCTTCTCGTGATTCGGAATTATACAGCGAACAAAATGCGGCGATGTATTTCGCAGGATTGTCATTAAGCTAATCAATTGCTCCTTGTGCATTTGTGAAACAGTTCTGAACATTCCCTTTCTACATCTCATTCCAAATGCCGTCTCGTTCATTTCTGCAGCACATATGCTCGCGAACTCGGCTGAACAAGTCCACAATTTATAAATATTTCAAATCAATCCATCATACCATTTCTCCAAATTGCTGTCACAAATGGATCGGTAGAGTTCTGTAGAATGCCAACAACGTTTTCATTAAGAGGATCCATGTTTTTCATTAACCATTTGTCCGCGCAATAATCAACTCGTCCTTAAAATCATTACATACAAAATATTCCATTAATCATTCAAACCAGCGTAATGAACAACCGCGAAATGACCCTTAGATCTCATATCCGGAATGATGAATTTCGGATTCTTCGAATGCGTTTTTTGAAGTTTCTCAACAAATGTTTTGTCTGTCGCTTTGGGGAAGAGGCATTCTTCATCGAGTAATGAAAGAACTCCCATCGGCTTTTCAATCAAGTCGATTGTGGGCTGTAGATCAAGACCAAAGTCTATAAAATCCCATTTAATTCCTTCACGTTGATATTCCTCCTGCTCGAGAATGAACATTGTGTTATTGAAAAGCTGTTGAAGTTTTTCATTCGTGTAGTTTATACATATTTGTTCAAATGAGTTCATTTCGAAAATTTCGAATCTAAAACGTAACATTTTTTAATATTTGAGATTACACATACCCAGCAATATCCAGAATACCGATAAACGATGCGCCCTGTCTATGAGTTCGATCCAAAGACTTGTTAATTCTGGTAACGAGCCATTTGAAAAGTCTCTCGTAGAAGGCTTTCGCGATCGCCTCGACGGCAAACTCCGTTTGTTCCTTGTTCTGCGACTTGTTTACAAATTCTCGTCCAACTTTAATTCTTGGTCGTAGGAACGCCTTTGTCAGCTCAATTACTGGCAAACCGAGCAAGTGGCACACCTTTTGGATAACTAAAAAAAATTTAAATTATTATTATGCAGCGATTTTTCAAATCTATTTAATAATAATCGGTTTTAATATTAAGAAATACAGCTAAATTCCGTCGTGAATGAATTATAAAGTTATTATTTTAAAACACAACTAAAAAGATTTGAACAAATAATGCCTTCAATCACAATTTTAAGAAAAAAAATGAAAACTTACTTCTGTCATCCGGTAAAATTGCTTGATCACTCTTTTTTTCTTGAATAAACTCGATGTTTCCAAACAACAGCACAGCCGATACCACCCGCAATATTGCTTAAATCAATTATATTTATAAAATTAAAAAAAAAACTTTTGCATACCAGATTTTTCCTCCGCACTGAATCCCATAATATCCATCGACTTCATAGTATTTTCAAATTCTTGCACGTCATCGACATTCGGTAAGTTGATACCCTTATTAACCAAGAAACGATAATTATCCACCGAGTCCAATAAATAGTTAGCTAAAACATTGTTACTCAATTCAATCTTACATGTCACAAATTAAAACCTTTTTCTTGTTGACTACAACCACGCAAAACTTGGTAGAACACGTGAAAACTTCTTTCATTTGCTGCTTGTCTTAAAACTCTTGATTTTTCGAGCAAATAAAATTCTATATTCGCGCCACAAATGTATCCACTTATATCAAAATTGATACGTATGAATTTTCCCTGAAATGAAAATAGAATTTTTTAAATAAAATTCACCACAGAACATACAAATCTTGATGAATTATCGTTCTTAACAGTTTTGGAATTACCGAATGCTTCCAATATCGGATTCGCCTGGAGCAGTTGATTTTCTAATTCTCCCTAAAACCCTCAAAGATATTGTCCATTAAAATTATTAATTCAAACTCTTAGAGGCGAATTATTCGTTGAGCCCTTGGTACGAATCGATCCGGCCACGTGCGCCAAATATTGAATAACTTTCTTCGTGTTCTCTGTTTTTCCAGCACCGGATTCTCCCGTACATAAAATTGACTGGTCTTCTCGCTCTAGAATAATATAAAATCCATTAACCACAAAAATTTATTTATTTCAACCTTGAAGAGCCGATCTGTACGCGGAATCAGCAATGGCAAATATATGTGGCGGCATTTCATGTCTTTTCTTTCCTTTGAAATCTTCGATTAATGCTTCCGAGTAAATTGGTAATCTTTTATACGGGTTAATAACAACGCAAAAAAGACCCGAGTAAGTATAAATTAAACTGCTATAATATCTTTCTTTCAAATTGTAAAGCACTGATGCTTCATTAAGATATGTTAGTTCAGACATATCTTCAACCTAAACTTTCCCAAATGTCGAATTTAAAAAAATGGTCAAGTAATTCAAACCTTGTCAAACTTTGGTGGGTTAGCTTTCTGTACATCATCTTTGCTGAGAGAAATTAATCTGCCAGTATCGCATAATTCAACTGATACCTCATCATTTGTTTCACTCCTTAAAACTCATATATTCAATATTTTCCCGTCCTCAAAAAACAACCTTATTGATCCTAATAGGAAACCGTCGTTTTGATCTGGTACCCAGCAAAGCTTCTTCTGTGCCCATGCCGCAAGCATAGCTGGGTCCGCGACTGCGGCTCGTTGAACCTGCAGATACTGCAGGTCGCTCATGCTTTAACTCTGAAATAATCATAACATTCAATTTATTCAATTCTAATAATAGAATCAATTTTCAGAGAATAAAAATTTTAATAGCACCTATATAGATGAATCCATGTTTCTAAATTCTATTTATTGCGGAAAAAAACAAAACATGGTGATTCATTATTACACCATTTCCCTTTACAAATAATTATTCATAATATATTACAGTTTTCCAACACATAGAAAGCAAAAATAAATATAAAAATTAAAATAAATTCGAATGCTTTGAAAGGCATGAATCAGGGAATTATTATTATTTTTAATTATTAGTATTATGACCTATGGATGAAACGATAATCATCAACATGGTGTGTTATCCGAAATTTATGCGTTCATAGATTTTATCATTAAATCTCGGATATACCCCTTGTAATGTATTTCATACAAAGTTCATAAAAATTAATAAATGAATTGTTAGGACATCAAACCCATCGTGTCACAATTAAAATATGAGTTTGGTTTTAAAATTTTATAAAACTACGGTAATATGCGGTAAATGTAAATTGCAGTTGTTCGGCTGACATAAAACTGTTGTTAAACTGATGAAATATGAAATTTCATTTAAAACTATCACAAGTAGATTAGGCAAATTATATATTCATGAATTTTAATAACTCAAATATCAATTCCCATTTTTAGAGAAAAAATTATGATTCAGTTAAAATATTTAAGCGATTATATTGACCTCAGGGTAAACTGCTATTAAAAATGACTTCAATCGATTGTACAAGGAATTAATGATGTATTTGCAAACAGTAATATACAAACAGTTAAAAGAACTCCATTAAAGAAACAATTAATCCTTACAAACATAAAACGTAATATCAAAATGGTATACAATCGATATACGAGAGAAAGACAACGCAACCCATTCCCACTTGTATGGTGTTTATGTATGTCCAGTTTGGTTCCACATAACAGAATTCTGTAGGGAATGAATTGGAGGTCGCGAATAAACAACGGTAGACATTCAAAGGTATAAAGAGGCGAAAAGATATACGATGAGGGAAAAAAGAGCCCAATATAAACGATCTAGTATAACACAAATAAAAAACATTTCAATTTTAAAATCAAGAATTTCGGATTAAAATTCTGTTGAATTAAAATGTCATTATTTAATTCAAAACAATAAACATAAAGCATCGTTAGTAAATAATATTTCACCAGAATCTTGAGCATTTTGAATTAAATTTACAGTGACTAGTCGACATCAGTAATCTGAATATACACATTTTAAAATCACTCATGTTAAGTTAATTTAATACACTGAATGAAACTTTAAGGTTTTAATAAAAATGGACATCCCCTAAAAACCCTAAAAATATTTGAACTCCTGAATTTGTAGTCCTAAATAATGTTTCATTATGATTAATTTAAGCTTATCTATTCTCAAATTCGAATTAGATTGAACACTAAATTCATTTTAAAAAAAAATGTAAGATTTAAACAGCGTAAAATTGAATAAAAATGGTTCGAAAATAATATTTTATACGATTTTCTTCAACAAATCTAGATTCACTGTATTTTCTAATCCGCATTTTTCTAACGGATATAAAACAATTATAAGGTTTTATCCTTTAATAATTCAAATGCATTCTTAATTATTGTAACTACAATAAGGAATAATCTACGATTATAAAAAGGTGGTTTGGTCATAAAACTGAAAAAAAAATATAAATTATGATAATAGGATAATTCAATTTACGTTTTCCCTACGTTTAATTGCATTTTTAAATTCTTCCTAAAGAAGAAATTGAATGTAAATATTTCGATAGTTTTAAATAGGTTTGTCTATAGTAAAATCTTTCGCTCGTGACATTCTAAATACATTTTTCGCTTCTGCGTAGTATAAAACAAGAGCTGAAATGGATTTAAATAATCATTGCAGATTCTAAAAGTAAACCCTGTTTCATTTTAATATTTATAGATTAATTAAGTAAAATTGGACCCTTAAGTTTTTTTTTACGAGCATCTGATTAATATGGTCCCGCCGAGCATGTTTATTTTCAAAATTTTATATTTATTACCGTTTTAAGACAAGGACGAGACTTGGAACCATTATTGCTTTATCGGCTCTATAAAAAATTTAAATAATTTACTTGAAGGTTTAATTAATATTTCTTAAGGGAGATTTTCTAATTCCATTCAACTTTATTATAGAAGTTTGTCTTTCTAGAGCAGAGACATTTTCACTACATTATTTGTTTGGAAATTGTAATAAGACCATTGAAACTTGGATGAATATTGTCGAAGTCGAAAACTCATAATTTTATTTAACTTGATATACAATATCTAAAGGTTAGTGGACATAAGTCATTAGAAAATCCCATCTTATTAGTATCTTATAAATACAAAATTAATCTGTGTATATTTTTATTCCTTCATATAGAGCTATAGAGTATAGATTTTCGATGCATTGTAGAAATAACGCTCTGCCTATCAACGACAGGGTTACATTAATTCAGTACAATCTCAGTCATCTTGGGAACGCGCAAATATCGTATACTTTGTTATTCTGAACACAAATAGGACATGTTAGGTGTGGTTTGGATTAATTTATACAACACCTAACAATAGACCGCTTTTATGAAAAAATGTTTATCGAAAAATTAATTTCATAAAAAATCTGGTTTTCTAATGAATTCATTAAAATGAAATTTATAAGAAGTTTATCTTTTAATTAAAAAAAATAGTCTAATAAGATAAGTGGGTTAAATTTTAGAATTTAGTATATTTCAAACGGGAATTCCGACTTCCAGGACTCGGCAAATCATGAAATTATGTTTAGAAATCCAAAATACTCTACGGATTCTAGATATAGAACTTAAAATTAGATTCGGGATTCCGTTATTGAAAATTTTCCATACCAACCATTACTATCAGTACCACAAAAAACCATATTGGAAATCATCGTTACAGGATTCATTTCATCTCCTTCCCGTCATCACTCCACGTTTCTACAATGTTCTATAATTTTTCTGCTGCCTAAAAGCTTCCTATCCAAACTTTCGTTGTAAACCAGAGCTTTCTATTTATATCAATAAGTGAAATTTAGAACCAACATCATATCTCATTTATACATAATTTATACAAATGATGACTAGGCGGGACAAGATATGAATCATTCGATCTTCAATTTTCTTATATAGTAGAAATTAGTTATAATATACTTTTAGGATAATATTAACAAACATCTATAATGCATTAGTTAAGAGTAATCAACTATCTTTTGGTTTCAGATGCGAGCATGAAATTTTTCTGCTTAAGAACGAAAATAATAATTATGTGAGAAATTATGATCACTCATTATAGATAAATTTTCAGCTTCATAACTCATTAATCTATGATGGTTGAAACCTTATCTCTCTGTCATTTTTTGCTCATAAAAGTTATCTTATCAACATTCAAGAATTTAAATTATATTTTTTATTCTCTATTTAATTTTTAGTCATAATTGAATTTTTGTTGATGTCGACGAATCGGAACACGTCGGTCGAGTACAAAACGCGATTCGGCCCACGGACTCTTAGCCTGCTTCTGAATACTTAAAATCTATGTTTTTTTAGATTTCCCCCGTTGAACGAAGCGTGTTTTGTTTGCGTGGGATGGGTTCGGATTGACAAGTGATATGAACATAAAACAGGTAAAATCCTATGCGGTAGCATTATTAATTTTATACTATAAAGTTATACATATACAATCGGAAAATGATTACAAATAAGTTAAAATAAGAAAAAACTAGTTAAAACGGATATTTCGCTGCTTTTATATGCGAGATCCACGTGGACGAGCTGTTCGAGGTCACGGCTACGTTAAAAACAATTTATTTCTTTTTATTTTTTAACCAAAATTTTTAAAATGAAGAATTCGTTATTTTACGAATGTTTCGAATAAAAATTGACTACATCTATACAATAATCATAATTATGTCAGCTTAAAGGTATTTAAAATGCATATTACTCAGAGTTAAACAAGTTTAGTTTTAGTGAATATTGTTCAGATGAATTATAATTTACTAATTAGTTGATGGTATTTGAAATCAAACCATCTGATAATTAAAATTTCCACATCCAGGTATATCTGGAAAGTGAAATAAAGTTTTGGCAATATATCAGTATAATTTTGATGCAAATAAACCCCCTGGAAAACTGGTCATATCTCGGGTTGTTTTTTTCTTGTAATAACGGTATTGCGAATGCTATCATATCAGGAACATTACAATTATATTAATGTATTCTGAATTTTTCAGGAATCTGCAGCTTCCATATCGGCATCTTTCTACATGTTTAAATAAATATTTTTGGAAATTCAACAAAGAATAACTCAAATATTCAATTTATTATTAAAACTTTTTATTAATTATTATTTTATGAATTTTGTTCCAATTGTGGCCATTGTACGCAATCGTGACGACACTGATGACGGATGTTATTAAATCTAGGAAAAGCGGAAATTGCTCCCGTCGGAAAATAAAATGCATTTCTGCAAAAATCACGGATTATTACACCATCTCATTTTAAATTTCGATTTTTTTTCATTTTTATAAAAAAAGACTAAAAAATCAAAGATCTCAAAGGAATCGAACCAACATATATTTTTCGTGAATCAAATACTCTACCAGGTATGCTACGCTTCCTCATTTGGTTTAATTAATTAATCCGTTGATGTTTGAAGAAGTATTTTAATGTCTATGGTGTAATAATCCGTGATTTCTTTTGCGGAAATGGATTTTATTTTCCGACGGGAGCAATTTCCGATTTTCCTAGATTTAATAACATCCCTGATGACGAAACTCCCATTGATACGTTACCTAAAATTAAATTGTTTTGGTTTTTGGTATTTTCTAACAAAAATTGACAGGATTACCAATCAACCATTAAAACTAATTTTTGAACATCATCTAGAAAGAAATAAACCGACATTTCCTTCAAATATCTAAGTGAACGAATAGAATACACTATTAGCACCAAAATATGAAACGTTTATCCCCCGATATAGGTTTTTATATATTTTTAAGTTAAGGAGCTCGATCAAGTCTGTTAGAAAAATATATAATCCTTATATATGATTTCAATTTTAATTCTATCCCAATTAACTAATTCATACACCGTGAACGTGAACACATTTCATCAGATAATAAACTGTGAATATTCATTAGACGACTACGACTAAAAACACTCCTGATAATCATCGTCTTCCAACGGGTCCATTTTAAATCAAAAACAACATTTACTGTGTTAGAGTTTATTAAAGTTTAGAATTGTGAGGTGAACTTATATTAACGTAATCATATGTGAGGGTACCAATATAATAAAACAAGACAACAATTATTTAATACAGTAATTATGTATCTTACAAAAACGTGAACGACACATAGCGATATAACTTCAGCACAAATATTTAAAAACTGGCTTCGAAATTAGCCATCATTTCCATTTGGTCAAATATTGCGCATGGTGTTTCGAGATCACGCAGTCTTCGAGCCTAACATTAAATTTTATTTTCGGTTTTATTTTCCCTTTACAAACCTCTGCGACACGTTTCTTAATGCGCTCCATTTCCAACCGATCATCTTCATCTTTTGAAGTCGAAGGCACCTTATCTTTTAATGATCGGAAATCTTCGCCACTACCAGAACCAGCACCAGAATCAGTCTTCGATCCAATATCTGTCGTGTTCGCATTATTCGACTGAGTTGCATCACTCTTAGTTGGAGTTTCCGGTAACAGAGAATCTAATATTGTCAGACCTGTAAATGAAAAGACACTTTCATGATATTCTTTTTATTAAATACATGCTCCTGAAGATGATTGGCTCGGCTTTGGTGCTGGCTTATTGGTATGGATCTTAGGTTTCGCACTAGAATCCTCCTCTTTTTTCATGCTCACAGTACTATTCTTCTGATTCATCGTAGATTTCGCCTCATTATTTATAGGAGACTTTTCCATAGTCCCATTTTTCACAAAAGATGATCCTCCTCGTTCGTTCGATGCTCTTTTTCGAGTTGTTAATTCATCGAGGCGAGGTGCGGCTTCAAAAAACACAAAATTGTACACAATTTTTTAAAAGATTTCTAACCTGATTCAGAATCTGAGGAATCGGAGGAATCTGAAGATGATGAATCTGAGCTATCAGAGCTACTTTCCGAGCTCTCTCCAGCTTCTTTCATCTTTTGCGACGAAACAGGTTCATTGCTCGAAGTAGATGGTAACTGACGATTGCTATCTACTTTTGATGAGCTGGTGCTTAGATTATCTAACTGCTTTTGTAATTCAATCTTCTTCTTTTCAACTTCCACAGGATTTTTAATCGCTTAAAACCAATAATTATAAAAAATCCTTTATATGTGTATACTTACGCATCAATTTCTTAGGTTTTTTCGTAGTCGCGGAATTCAAATATGCTTGAAGTTCACGAAGTGTGATTGTGCTCAATTTTTCAAAGTCAATTTCAAACTCCTCCATATTAGCCCGTTTTCCTTCGCGTGCTTCAATGATATGAAGAACAGCGTGAACCCGCTGCACCGAAAGCATGCTCACGGCCTGAGACAATTCCAACTTCTCATCATAAGATAAAGGCTGCGTCGACATTTCATCATCCGAATCAAAGTTGTATTCCTTCATTGGCACCAGATTTTTTGGCTTATTTTTACTTCCTGGTCGCCTTCCACGTCCTGAATAAGGCCTAGCCTCCGATGGCGGGTTAGAGTTAGTGGATTGGGATACTGTCGGCGTGTTATTCTTTATTTTCTTAAATTTAGATGAATTTTCCAACTTGTATTCATCGATTGATCTGTTATTACGTCCTATCGATTTAATAGAAGCCGCCGGAGATATAATATGACCTTTCATGTTTTGCACAAAGTCATTGGTTAATGATATCCCAAGTTTCTCAAGTTGAGCATGTTGCAGAGCACTTAGAACGGGCCCTTCCTTGCCGTTAATTTCAGCATCTCTCCTCTGCAGAGCAATATCATACAAACTGTCACTGAGTCCACGAAGAGTTTCCAATCTTTCAGAGAGCTTCTTTTGTTCTGCTTTCACCATCGATATATAGCTATTGATTTTTTCATCTTCAGACATATCAGTCTGAACTGTTAAACTTGAAGGCACTTGTGAGGAAGCAACAGTAGTTGGTTCAGAAAAATCGTCATCTAACGGACAATCAACAAATTTCTTTTCGAATACGCTGAGCAATTCCTTTCCGTGATTATGAACTGCACTTCCTTCAGGATTATAAGTGGTGCAATTGTTACAAATCTTTAAAACATAGCCTTATTAATCGCTTACAAATTTAAATCTTACCAATCTGATGTCTTCCGCAAATTCCTGAGCAGTTTCGTACTGACGATGTTCCAATTTCTTTTTAACGGTCCCCAAATCCATAGGATTCGATATTATGTCATAATAATCAGGGAGATTCAAACCCTCTACGTCAACCGGTTCATAAAAAGGCCAGGCAAATGACTAAAAATGAAACCGTTCAACTATTTTATATTATCAACAAACCTTGTATTTTTTACTGAGCAACTCATTGACAAGTCGTTGACAGAATTTTAAAGATTCTGTCATTTTACCTTTCAATCTCGGTTCCAATGATGAATAATCAAGATTTGGTTTCTTAATTGGACGTCCCGATTCTCGCCTAACAATCTTTCCCGGCTCGTCTTCAAACGTTGTCGTGTCAGCTTTCCGTTTTACTCCTTTTGTTGTTTTTCCACTCTTCTCACTCTTAAAAACATTAATTTAAATATGCTTTTAACAATATAATCTTACCGAAAACGAAGTTGAGACTGGTGTTAATGGCACATCTATTGAACTATCTGCATCTTTCTGTTGAACCGAAACCACAGATGATTCCCTACTCATTGATTCTAAATGAAATACAATTAGAGAAAGAAACCATTGCATAAATTAATAAACAACAGAACATAATGTGTTACAATCCGAGAATATCTCCCAATAGTAAACAACTAATATTATCCTCAATTGCCATAGATGCTCATTCACAAAACTCTCACCGTGTTTCTTTACTTCGCTGCTAGTCTTCTGATCATCGTCCGGTTGGGAAACTAAAATTTGAAGTTTTACATAAATAATGTCTATTGGCAAGTTTTAGCGTTGAAGGAGAGACTGAAACTCGGAAGGGTAACACACCTGCTCGTGTTGCGCGATGAAAATGATCAATAACGTGCTGATCTCCTGGGGATAATTCACCTTTCCCGCTCTTTTTGCTGCTCAAAGACGCCCGGCTTCCAACGTTTTTTAGTCCACCTCGTCCCTTGTGTCCGCGCTTTGGAGTAGGTCGTGGCGCTTCTACTTCCTGAATAGGTTAATATTAGAAAAATAAGGATAGGAATAAATTTTGCCTCCTTCGGCATATTTTGCCAATGCAGTTTAACGAGATTTTCAACATTCTGACACATTATAGAAATGTCGTCATTGGCACCATTAAACTCATAGCAGTTTTTGAAAACGAGGTTGATATCCTGAAAAATTACTTACTTCATTTGGCATTTCACTCATTCGTCCCAGGATGTATTCCTCAAGTCCTTTCGCCATAGCATAAACGCCGTAATGTGGCGGATTAAAGGTGTAGCAATTGTTGAACATTGTCATCAAGTCCTAAAAACCAAATTGTAATAACGTACATCTAAGAGAGCTTGATAACAAATATAAACTCATGCAGTAGCACCAAAAATTAAAATACCTAGTAATTTTTAGTATTTCAAAGCATGCACGCTTGAGAGAGCTCTCATGGATGTAAAAATGTTTACAAAATGGTTTTTAGTGACTTAATGACAATGGTCCAAAAAGTGCTACAAATTAATCTTGAACACAAGAAATACATGCTACCAAGACGGTGGGAGAAAATGCATATTAAACAAAAACGTCTACAAACCTCCATAGCTTCTTTTGCACTGTAATAGTAAACATTTTTAAGCCTTTTCTCGATGGTCCTCAGATCCATTGGTTTCTTAATAACCTTGTGGTACTCCTATGAAAGAATTTATCAACGTTTATTCAGATTGAAATATTACTGGAATCCCGAGCTTGTTCGCATCAACTGGAGAATGAAACGGCCACGAATGTTTGTGCTTCATCGCATCTTTCATAACTGTATTGAGCAGAAAATCTAGCTGATTTGTATGACGCGTAGGCTTTCCAATAGGTGGTACTACCCGCGGCTGAACGATCCCGTTCGATGGAGTCTTAAATTAGTACAAAATTATTAATTTTTAATTAAAAAAAATTACTAGTGGTGGTGATTTCCAGGGACTCGTCGTTTCTTCTGTTGCTTCTTCTTTTGGCTCTTTTTTAACTTCTTCTTCTTCCTCCTCTTCCTTTTTTGCTTCGATTGGTTCAGATTTCTCCATATTTGATGTTGTTTCTTCAGACATGCTTGAAGAAAAAACGTGTAGAAAATATATGTCAGTAATATCAATTGGTTACACAATATGTGATAAATGAATTCAAGTTTTAAAATGGTTTAAATAAATATAAATGCGGGAGTATGCAATAAGTGCATAGAATTGTACACACATTTAATTCATATTTAATTTTAATGCAATAATAAGTAGGAGGGGATAACGAGCGATATGAAATTGATTAAAAACATCACGTTGATAAATAATATTTCAAATAAGTACTTAAAATAGGATAAAATTTAAAAAAATATATCAACCAAAACATTATAACGAAATACACATAAAAACACACGCTTGGTAGAATGGAAGATAACGTAAGATATAGCATGTAGCAGAGAAAATAAGACCACATATTTCCACTACGTCTTTGCCAACATTTGGCGTCGCTTTGAACAGACATCCATACAATTCAGTTCTTGCCCTACTCAACTCTAACCTTAGAAGACCTGAGAGTATATGCACACAACAGCGCATACATAGAGATAACAAGAAGAAAACACATGTTTGAATAATACAACTTTGATTATAGCGTCTATAAAGGACACTTACCTAACGTCTTATATAAGAGTATTCATATCATGCGAATGCGTAGTTATCCCTGAAATAATATTAGAGTTTGACTTGATTATTCCACCAGCAAGTTATAATCCGTAAAAGTTTTTAGCAGCAAATGATAAAAGAAGCAATGAGAAATTCCAAAAATTTAAAAGAAAAATTATAAAACAGAACATGTATCAAGGGAGAAATTTGTAACAAATGAAACTTCGCGGCCATAAATTTAATATAGAATTTACAATGTGGCGACGAATCTCGATATATAAAATGTCACCAGAAATAGACTTCGAACGCCCAATATTGCACAAATTTTACGTGATTGTGTACATGTTCGTGTAAAAAAGAAAAATCAAATTGAGGAATGCTGGCCTTTAGCCATTAAATTATAATCTGTCGCTTCCGAACCACGAAGACAATTTTCTTATTAATTAAAATTTTATTGCACTCGAAAAGCAGTTTTGTGTCAAGATGTTGCTTTCATTTTCGATTTCCCTGAAAACGTTGCGCAGTTATCATTTTTAACATTTAAAAGTTTGATTTAGTATCTTTTGTTGTTACATTATCTATTTTATCTTTGATAAATATATAGACGATCTAGACAGTTTATACAAACAAATAATTTAAAATATTTTCATTAATTAAAACTGAATCGCTTAAAAATATAGTCGTCGCCAAATGCGATTACCGCTGCAAAGTGTGGCGCACTTTTTTAAATATTATTTTTTCATTTAATTTTTATGATTTTTATTATTTTCCACAATTATTCCACGATTTAAACAACATCTATAACATATTCTTCAAATTATTTAAGCAAAAACAGTATAGAACGAGCCTAAACAAGGAAATAATCATGAAAATTAAATGAAAAAATAATATTTAAAAAGTGCGCCACACTTTGCGGCGGTAATCGAATTTGGCGACGACTATAATATTAAATATAAAAATATCTCTATAAGTATCTAACTAAGAAAAAATGTAAGCTTTAGAGCAAATGAAAAAGGAATGAAAGTTACAAAAAGATGGAAATCAGAATCGAAAAAAATGTACAAAAAAAAAGTGAGTGTTCAAGCTTTTAAAATCTGCTTTTTTAGAACTTTGAAATGAATTTAAAAACCGAAACTAGGAATTTCACTTCCTCTACGAAAACACGTAATTAAAAAAACGACTAATTGAATATATCACACTGCAGAATGATATCCCGCTTTCCGGTGGACAAAACTATGATATTAATAAAAGAAAAAATGACATTAGTATAATGATTTACTCGTTAAGAGTTTTAAAATACTTTTAAAACTCTAAAAAATATACACAACAATTAGAAAAAAACTTGTTTGAATGCGAAATTTGTGGTTGGCGTGTACATTAGTTTAAGTCACCCTTAAACGCTATTTAGGGTTTTACATGAACTTACGTCTTTTCTATTCCCATTGGTGTGAGGTAGGAACATTGAATTGTTTTCCGAAAATGCTCGTTTTTCTAATGAAATGTCACGGGAACGCGATCAAGAGGACATACGTTACTTTATAAAACAGTCACACACTGAATTAGAAAAAATATCCACGTAAAATCGAGCATACAACCAGAAATAAAATATGTAGAATAATCTGAAAGCATGATTAGTGGGAATTATGAATTACATACATAATTGCTTATCAAACTATAAATTATCTATAAAAATATATATTAAATCTACTCATTTCTATTATATACAATGCCGAATTTTTTGGTAATAATGTGAACATTTCTCAAGTCTAAGGCGCATTTGTCGAAATTCAAAATAAGGAACATTTGTGCATCTGGTAGATTTTTCATAATAAAGTACGAAACTGTGGGGAAAATGAAAGTATGGTTATAAAATTTTGAAAATTATATATGATGGTGTGTCGGTATTCAATGTTGACTTATTTTTTTATTATTTTCTAAATTTCACTAAATATATAGTTCATTTATCGAGTCATTATGAAGATTAGTAGAATTTTTGAAAAGTTGGTATTTAACAGAGCATTTCTTCAATTCATACCTTAATTTTGAGACGAGGAAAAATAACATATATAAAGGAATGGGAAGGTTACTCAGCATGTACTACAATTTACATAAACTAGGCAAAAAATATGCAATGGTCCAAACAAAACCATAATTTTTATCCTAACATTCATCTTTCCTTGAAAACGACAATAGAATCTATTAAGAAAAGGATAATTAGCATTGATAATAAAATATTTAAGCCACTATTCTGAAGTATTATCTTCGTCACGCTAATATGCATTTCTGGAAAATAACGCGAAAGGCTAAATATTATAGTAAAAAAAAACTTGGCCTAATTTGTCAGCTTTTTCTGTTCCACATCATACAATGATACAAAATGATTAAAATCGAAATAGTAGATCATTTTTGAATAAATGTATAATTATATCGTTTTTAGAGATAATTTAAGTCATATACAGTAAAATATTTACCAATTGAACGGTGCCAGAAAATAGGTAAATTGTATTTAGACGTAAAAATATTATACAAAGAGTTTTATCTTTTTTTAATTTTTAAATACTTTTCAATTGATAGATATTTCGTGACATTAAAAAGCTTACCTTCATTACTTGTATGAAATAATATGAAATAAAATTCGAATAAATTCAAATTACCACGTCTGTAATATTTGAAATACGTGTCTGCACAATATTACATCAAAACATTTTGTTTTACGACTCGATCGTGTGCGACAACCTTTACCGGAATCTGGCTAAAATAATTTTTGCTAAAACCCCTGATTGAAAATGCTTTATAATTATATCCACGTCAAAAAACATCGAAAACTTCGAATGAAAACGAAAGAAAAAGTTGCTCACCATCTGCAGCTATTTTTTCTCAAGTCACGAATAAAAAAGAAAAGAAACTAGATGAACGGTGGCCGCGGTGGTGTACTAAAGTTGTGAGAAACTTCGCAAAGTTAGTTCAATATCGCATTGTGAATAAAGATAAAGAGTGATAAAATTTGCGAAGTGAACCAACACGTGAGAAATATATTTTCATCATTCTTTGGTTTTATTTTGGCCAACTATTTTTTTCGATAGCGTCGGAATTATAAGACAGTTTTTAAGTTAAACTTTTTAGATATAATCGAGGAATAAATTGGAAAGGGTTAAGTTTTTTTATTTGAATATGTGATATTATCTCGAGCTAACCACTCGCAGAGGACAGTTTTAATCAACAAATGAAGTAATAGAAAATAAATATAAAATGCTATTGAAAGAACGATGGGGAAAGAATTCCCCACCCTACCAAAACCTTTCCCCATTACAATTCCCCGATAGAGTTTCTTGAAATAAGCCTCTGGTGGGTATAACAGTAACGTGACCATCGATTTAAATCGAAAATGAAGATCTTCATGCGTCAAATCAAACTTATTAATAAATTGGACTTAGCATCCGTAAAATCCTCCGTATTCCGATTTTCTGGTTTTGGAATATGAAATTTTAATTTTTCGATCACTTGATAGATCCATTTTCAGTGTATTAAGCAAAAAATAAAGCTATACTGAAAATGTATTACAATAGTTCGATTCCGGTTTCTGTTCTGAAAGTTTTCCACTCCATAACTTTGATATATTTTCTCATAAACTTTAAATAAGAAAACTATAGTTTTATATTTCATAAACTTTTGCGTGAATATGTGATTCTGAGTCATTGTGCTCAGCAGAAAAAGAGTACATTTCTGTTAATGTTGAAGTGCTCGTCAAATGCCATATTTGCTATCACAAAACTGCAATATTGTTAAACTTTTCCTTTTACCCAAGGGATGGTCCCCAAATAAAGTTCTATTCTTTTGTACCCTAGAATATTTTTTTTAATTCCTTAAAGTAACTTTACAAAATATTATTTTGCAGGAGGTGGAAACATTCATGTCAGTTTTTTGTGAGCTCTACTGATTAAAATTGGTATGTTAAATAGAGCAAAACAAAACGGAAATTAAATAAATTCTTCTATAAAAATAGAATGACACTAGATTTACATAAAATGCAATTAATTGAAAACCTTATAGAAGTTACGAAATGAGTTTTAAAAATCGTCTTTCTTTAGTTTGTTGAAATTTAAATCGCTGTTCTTATCCATTTATTTTTACACATTTAAGAAAATACAAAATTTATATTCACGTTGTTTTCAGGAACTATGTTCCCTTTATTTTCCGTTTATTTGTTTTTTTATTTGTTAAATCTTGGAAAGAGCTCATGCATGAAAAAATACAAGTTTAGGTTCATAAACACTAGAATGAGCGTGTTTGGCTCACGATAAACTTAAATACTAATTAAATAATAAAATAGGAAATAATGAATACATAATCGAGTTTTTGGATATATACTCTTTCCGGCTTCTTATTGATTAGCTCCGTTCATAATGTGTCACTCTGTATAACTTTTCCTTTCAAATATAGATTTCAGATAATACTCGCTCACACGTACATTAAAAAGATAAAACAAAAATATGAAAAATAAAGAAAATAAAGAAGCTTCGAATATCTTGTGAACTATTATACCCTCTACCCTATTCTCATCTTTTATTTTTATTTTCAACGCTTTTTAAACATATTTTCTTGTGTTCATTACAAGTGTTGCAAATATCGGTGTACTGAAAAGAATAATTCGAACCTATAAATATCAGTCAGCAATAAATCACACGAAACAAATTTGTTGGAACGGAGCTTATTCTTAAAGAATATGCTTTTTTTGAGATTGATGATGATTAAAGGAAAACGACGGATTTTATGTTGCACTTTACAACTAACTGAAACTTGAAAAGTTGCGGTTTTGAATCAATTCTGTTAAACTCTCTTCCTTTGAACATAATTAATATCTATTATATGCAATTCCTCTCGTTTCATCTGTTACCGATTAAATTGTGCTTTTCATTATTGAACCATTCTAACATAATCTATATTCTAATATAATTTATTATATCATTGATTGTTTTAATTTATTTCCCTTTATCCACTAAAAAGGAAAATAAATTGCACTAAAACACTATTAACTTAAAAACGAATATTAAAAATATAATTATAATTATTATTTTAATTTCTTTCGACTTCTATGAATATTATTTAATGTTGTTATTGTTTTTTTTATTAAATTTATTTATATTATGCTCCGTATTTTATATCTTGTGAACTATTTTATTTATTCAATTGTATTTTCTATATTTAATTGTTTATTTTTTATTTAAAATCAATAAATTATTTATTCCTGCTCTCGTTTATATCTAGAGTGTTTTGAGCCACTCGCTGAGTTTTTCGTAATCATTTGAGCCAAATTATTAATTCCAGAATATATTATTTTCTTATTATTGTTAGTATTGCTTTGGACAATATAGAAATTTAATATTGTTTTTATATAGTTGTTTTTTAACCTTTATAGATGTTTCTCCGGAAATAAGCTTTTTTTAATTGTAGAGGGTTTTTAAGCCAATGTTCTGAATCAGATAAAACATGACTAATCCAAAAACAGCTCGAAAATAACGGGCTAATTTGAATTTTCGAATAGTTGTATGAATTTTAAGCTATCTTGCTTTTTTCTTGGAAACCATGCTCTTTGTCTCATTATGAATTCCAGTGAAAATCAAATGTTTCAGAATTCATTCTCTTTTGCGAAAACTGACACTGAGACACGCCAAAGGAAAACCGCATTTTTAGAAGTAGTAAGGGCCTTCTCCTGTTTTTACGTGCCTAATTTGCATCTGTAGCCTTTTTTTGCTTTGACAACCTCATCTTTTAATCATTACATTAAAAAACCAATTTTAATAATCAAAAGTAAAAACATGTAAGGATTCACGTAAGCCGTGGAGTCATTTCTCTAAATTATACGGATCGAATTAAATATTTTCAATATGTTTGATCTTAATCTATTTGTGTATTAAATTAACCAATAACTTTAATAATGAAATTCGTGTAATTCGATACTGTAATACCTAACGACTGCTGTTGGTGGCTTCCCATATACGCTCTTCTGGAAATATGGGATTCGGAATTTTATAGGATGTTACTATATTTTTATATCGGAAATTTGTAGCTCTTCTTTTGGTAATTGAAATTTTTCCTGCATGAATTATTG
The DNA here is from genome assembly GCA_963931815.1 of Caenorhabditis plicata. Classification (NCBI taxonomy): domain Eukaryota; kingdom Metazoa; phylum Nematoda; class Chromadorea; order Rhabditida; family Rhabditidae; genus Caenorhabditis; species Caenorhabditis plicata. The sequence goes on from OZ007493.1 coordinate 17,526,536, forward strand.
CGAAACATTCTATATTAAAATTAATTTTAATCATCAATGGATTATTACAATTAACAATATGAATATATTGCATAATTTGCACATGTGAGCACATTTACAAAACATTTTATCCTTTTAAAATCTTAATTTGTATAGTTGATTTCAATTGAAAGGAAAAGTATTGAACTTTTTGCGCTTCATCGAGACGATATCTAATAAGTTAGTCACGAAATTGTTGTAATTTTAATAAAGTCATACAATATAATATTTTTATAATTGTTAAGATTTTTTACTAAAAATCTACCAGAAATGACGAGCAAAGTATATAGTTAACGATTATGTTTGTTGTAGCTTCGAACAAAATCTCATCAAGAAACTTGAGTGCTGTGTCGAAGATTGCATTAAGTTGGACGGTTAATGGTATGAAGACACGCGCATTCTAAGATAATGCTCACGAAATTCCCACTAATCTATTATTTTACTTTTTATTTGAAGACACTACAAGAAATATTTTTCTTATAACTTTCACGTGCACGTTACATAAATATTGTATAAGCCATTTTGTCATATTTTCCCTAAACTCTTCAAATTATTTAAATATTTACAAAATGTTCAATTTGGGCACATTTTCTGAGCTCGCTTTATTAGCCTCCCAGTTGGCATGATACAGTAACTTCACAATTAAAAATTAAATTATTGGAAAGTTAATATTATTATATATATATATATATATATGCTATATCTGCAATAAGAAAATATAAAATCACCTGCTTTAGTAATTATAATCATTTGAATTAAGCTTAAACATCATGTAGTAAATAAAATGTCTTAATAAACGATATTGTGCTCTCATACTGGTAACATAAAAGAAACGAGACTTTTCTCAGATACGAGGTCAAGTGCTTGCTATAGAGTATGAATCGCCAAGTACCCCTGCAGCTGGCAAAAAATCCGATTAATGAGATGTTATTGTTTCAAAAATCTACTTTTATTGTGTTTAATTTGTTTTGTATGTATTAAATGAAGAAAATATTTTAAAGTAAATATTTCACAACTTGTCTTGTGTAACTGTTTCCCAAAAATTTTTTGTTTATTATGATATTATTTCCAATAATTAGCGTTCATCATTTAATTAAAAAGTTAATATTATTATATTTTCGCTAGGGAAATTTGTTGCTTAAAGCGGAATCTGCATACTACCTTAATCGTGTTTTATCCCGAAGTTTTAATAATAATTTTTCAGGGAATTATGGCTATTTTTAGTTACAAAATTCATATATTATCAAATTCTATGGATGCATTTAAAAAAAAATAAGAAAATAAGAACGACCGTCAAACCGGGAAAGATAAACCGAAGTTGTTTTTGTGGCAATCACTCTCACGCTGTCGGTTTCTCATCAGTTTCTAGTGAAGCCGGTGTAAGCACGATTTAAAACCGGCTAAACGTTGGTTAAAGGGCATGCACCGGTTTTCCGTTGCATATATAATGAACACGTCACCGACAATAATTACGTCCTTTTAATATATGTGACGTAACAGTAACATCGGATTAAATTTGATTAATGAATGACAAATCTATGATGTCACTATTAGTTGACTTACAAAGCTAATAGAATCTTCTCATTTTAGTTTGACATTCAAGGCGTTCATTTACAGGATTGTCGGAGGAACGGAAAAAAACGGCTTCAAACGAAGAAAAACTACTAATATTTAGAAAAATACAATTAATATTAGCTACACTGTGAAAAATATATATCTCGTCCATTAAAACATGATTGCAATATTGTTTGTCTCGTTTTACCACAATTTGGAAAGTTGCCAACTTTTTCTCTTCCATATCATTCATTATTAAAATGGGTGAATTAATATCAAAGCTGATTCTGCGTTTATTTTCTGTCAAATTACTCACACTTCAACTTTCCGAAAATTTTTTAGTTCCGTGAAGCTGACGACTAGAGGGTTGAAATAGCTCGGACACGCCATGGTCTATATTAAAATGACTGTTCATTTAATATTATTTGAATTAATTCACTTGTGGAGTTTGATGGTTATATGAACTTTTGATTTAAAATAAAAATATTCGGTTTAAAAATCTCTTTGAAAATTCAGACAATATTTTAGTAAAACGTAACATTTCCGGGTAGCGTGTAGGAATGAAATTAAGAAATTAATGAACAAGTAAGAGAGTTGAATACCGCCTAGGGGTAGTGTTATCCCAATTGACAGGTTCAATAGTCGGAACAACGCATAAAATAAATTGAATATTTAAATTAATAAGAAAGGTGAAAGCTATATGAACAAGGTTTTTGTAAATTCGGCGATTCAATTTAGCTCAGAATTAAATATCTACAATTTGTAACGAATTATTCTTATTATTATCGAATAACACGAGTTTCACAGCTTATTTATTGATAAGGTGCTCAAACATTTACCTCAAATAAAACCAGTTTTCTATTTATCCACATTATCTACTTTACCTATATTTCATTTTAATAAACAATTTTAGCTCTTTTCGGTTGTTTGCATTTTGTTTGACTTTGAAATGCTATTTTCGTTTTTATTATTAATAACCATGAATAATTGTGGAATATTATTTCAGCTTATAAAATACAATTATTTACTTATAGTTAAGTTTCACTGCTCCCATTGTGTTTATCACAGACTGAAGTGAGTGTTGTTGTAATATAAAAGTATTTATTATACGCGGAGATCATAAATACGAGAGATAGTTTTAATCAAGAAAATGGATCTCATTGACAAAACTGTTGAGCTCCGTGGCAGTCAAATACTCAATATGAATTCATATAAATCAATTGTTTATAAACGACGATGCATGGCGTTTGCAACATTTCTCGCGTGGGTAAGTGATTAACCTAAATTGTACATCTCCAAACCTGCGTTCAGATTGGCGTTGTATTGATGACTATCGCATTGAGCACATCCAATTGGTCAATTGTGCATTACAAGAATGAAGACTTTTATCCAGTTACAACTGAGGTTGGCACATGGGGAGAATGGAGAAAAGTTAACAAATATGACAATATTAATTGTAATTGTCGAGTAATATTATCATGAGTGTTTTAATATTTTGCAGCTGAATGGATACCACATTTCACGGAAAGCAAGAGCAAACAAGATACATTGATATTAAAAAGTAATGAAAGTTATTAAATGCCATTCAATTTTTCTCCCTTTTTAGATTACTATCGAGCTCAAGCAGTAATGGGTGTGATATCATTGATATTTTTATTAATCACGAATCTCCTCGCGATTTATACATTCTATCACCACAGATATATGTTCAAGAGAGTTGTTGCCTGTTTATATGTTGTTGATGGTACCGCTGACCACAAATAATAATCCAATTAATAATAACCTGTTTCTCTAGCGATGGCAGTATTAGCAACCATTGAAATTTTATCGAAGGGAATTGATGGATTTCGAGAAGAGAAGAGGGTACGATGATTTAGATTTTTTTATTATTGAAAAACCAGTTATAAAAAAATTACTTGCATTTTTTTAAATCTCCACGTACGAAAAATAACGAAAAATGTCACGAATTGCAATCAAGATGATATGTCTGACAAGAAAATAGTGAAAATATTAATCCTTTTTTTTACAAAATTATTTTTTGTTCAATGGGATATTACAAAGCAGATTTTCTGTTAAAATGAATTTATGCATTAATATTGCTCGATTTAATATTTTAATAAAACTACTAGCTAAATTTAAAGCTTGGAATATACTAGAAATAATTGCATTTAAAAATATGTTAAGAATTACAAGTAAAACATGCTATTTAAAATAGGAAAAACTATTTTGATTATGTTTAAGTTGTAAATTTATTTTTATATTCTTTGTAATATCATTTTATTACAGTAATTCTCACTTTTTAAAAAAATTTTGTCAGGCTTACCATACACTGGCTTTTCCGGTATTGTTTTCCGGTAAAAAATGAATATATATATATATATATATTTGATCGAGAGCAAGTATAATGTATAACATTAAAATACATAACTTAAAATGTAATATAATAATAAAAATGATCGACCCGCAAACCACAGTTGTGCTTTGATCATTCTCGCAGTCGCATATACTGCGGTTTCCAGTGATACCGCTGTTAAGCCGATGTACAGCCGGCAAAATGACGTCTAATGGTCGTAATCGGTTTGCCTGTATAAACTAAGGAAAAACAACTGAACTATATAGGAGCGTATGATCGATCATAAACGCTACATCACAATTATTCCAACGAGAAAAATTCTTTTAATGAATGTACAATACAAATTGTCGGAATTCTTAAAAAATTGCGAAAGTTATATGGATTACATGAAACAGAGAGTTCTGTTTTTACTTGTAGCACTAACTTGTAACTTTAAAAAATGCTGTTACATTATTGGTCAATAGCACATACACACAAAATTTAGTTGCACCTGTATTTTGTCGGGGCCTTGTAAATTTTAATCCCCAGTTTTATTTCGAATTTACTGCGCAATAATATTTTTCTTGATTTACTGATCCGCTTAACTAACTTCAAAATGCTCGTCACTTCATAACTATAAAAACAAATTTAATTTGGTGTTTGCACATAATTATGCACATAAACTTTAAAAATGGTGCGAACGATCCATGCCTTCAGAATAACCTGTTAGCCGGCTTTAAAAAAAAAATTTTATTCCGTATTCTGGAGAGCAAGAAAAATATTCAAAACACACTTCAAAATAAGAGACTAAAATCTTAAAGGTAAGAACGTTTAGACAAATTTATAAAAATTGTCGATCTGACAATAATTTAATCTTACATTGTTTGAATGGTTTTGAAGTATATTTAATGGATAGAAAATAAAAATATCTCTATAATTGCCCAGAAGTGATGATACTTTAGTGAATAAAGGCTTTACAAAAACCTATATCTACTGAAACTTACAAAGTACTAAAAAAATAAATGACAAACCCGATTGTTATATTATTTACTCATTTTTTGTTTAGTTTTATGCAAAATCAATCCGTCCCTGAAGAAAAAGTCATCAAAGTATCCTAGATTCAATGAAAGTTTGGCAAAATCGAGATTATATTGACATTCTCAATCACAGTCATATCATCTGAATGGAATTAATTTTTTTTTAGGAAAGTGATTCGGACAACGAAGTGGTTGTGAAAAATGGATTATCAACATATCTGGCACTTGGAGTAATTATGATTTGTATTTTCGCGGCGTTGAGTTTCGCCATTGGCTCACACAAACAAAAAGGTGAAAATGCAGCCACAGCCGAGCTGGAAATTGAAGATCGCGAGTACCACATTGGCCGATAAATTAAAACAATGTTATCATTTTGTTAGTTTTAATCGTTCCTTTATCGATTCTGTTTTCTCAAAGTTTTGATTGATAATAAGTTTTGTGGAAACAAAATTATTCCTATTTTATTTTTTATGACAACTAGCTACGTGCCTCCAATAAATCCTTATTTACGATTTCCCTTAATTTCACTGTTCCATTGGAAACTAACCAATTATGCTGAAGAAGATATATGAGGGAATTAAATCCCTAAAGATTACAATGGAGCCAATTATTCTTCTTCTGGCTGCCTGTAACACCGCGGCGTAGGAGAATCGAGTCATATTCCACACGATTTCAATAATCCTAGGTCAATCGTTTCGCCGTTTTTAAAGGAGCAGAAAATGAAACGGTATTACATACCACCGCCTGATTTACATGGAAAGGATCTTGATAAATTCTACAATAAGAAAATGGTAATGTGGGATAATTATTACGAATATGTCAATTTGCCAATAGCATGCATAATGGGAATTATTTATGGTATATTAATTAGTAAACTATTGTAATTATAACTGCTTATAGGTGGTATAAGTGACCACAGAGGTAGGAAAGTACCTCTTCTTGTAGGCATAAGCAGCATTATTTTTAGCAACGCAAGTAATTGATTTGTAGACAATTTTAGTAAATGGAATGTTTCATTATTTAGTGAATATATTGATTTGGAATGAAAACACAAATCTCTCCTTGCACTTTACCTACGTGAGTGCAGCAATAACTGGCCTCTTGGGTGACTTTCTTCTCACTATGAACTGTATCAATGCTGTAATTGTGGACACATTTGAAGACAAAACCGAGGTTTTTGTAAATCGCCTAAAAAGTACAATTAACAATTTGCATAGCTTTCGTATAGAATGATCCTCATATCGATTATGTTTAGTCTTGGCTCATTTATATCATCAAGAAGCGTCCGCTACCTAATTAATTGCACTTCACATTCTGTTGTGCTGATCATAGTTGAAGGTGTGATTATTGCTAGATAATAATTGTTATCATACTCTAGGAGGATACATGCTTGCATTCCTGCTAGCATTTTTAATTTTCAAAGACAGGAAAAGGAAGTTAAGCTTGTCTGGTTCAAATGAAGAGATAATAGCAACAACAGAGAAAAGATTGTTTGTCGACAACATTGATAACAACAATGATGACATTTTTATAGAACTCTTAAGGAAATTATCATTAGCTCTTTTTATGCGGTGATTGAATCAGTGCACGTATTGATTCAAGAGAGAATTGGCTACAATAGACTATTCCTATGCTTATGTATATTAGCCAATTTCTTGGATCAGTTTGTGTGGGGCGAGGAGAAAGGTAAACTTTCTCAATTTATCCTAAAATACTATCAGCTGTTTATAGGTTTGCTTGGAACTTATGTGAGACTTCCGCCGTTCAAATGGGATACAAAAACTTATGCAAATTACAAGTCCCTTCGGCAAATTGTTCGTAAGTAAATTCTTAAATTTAAATCATATTGTTTTCTTTGGCAGAAATCGCTGGAATGGTTATAGGCACAATAGTTTTAAAGAAATTATTCAAGATGCATGACGTATTAGTTATTATATCGGGGATATTAAGCATGGCGCTGTGTGTGTTGATGATCGGGCTAGCACAGGTATATTTTCATGACCCTGACATACTGTCATTTTGTCATGCTCTTTTAGAGAAGAACATTAACCAGCGCAAAGAATTTGATGAATTCGGAGCGCATTATAATAACGAATATTTGTTTTTGTCTTTTCTGTCTCTAATCCTTACTGTTATCTATTTCTGTGGTTGACCAGGAGCCATCATGTAATCAATAGTTAATTTATTTGTCCTTGTCAAGAAAATATGCCGAATGGAGGATACAAAAACTATTCCAAATACTGATTGTCTTGTTATTTCCATAGTATAGATAAATAAATTAATGAGATTAAAATAAAAAATTGGCAATGGGATTACTTTTTTAAACTTAATTATAGTAATGTTTTGAGAAACGTTGTTTAGCTTTTTTATTTTTCAAATATTCGCAGTTTTACTTACTAATTATATATCCCTTATCCTTAAAAACTATTTTCTCAATAATATGTGCGCTTCTGTACATCTTAACATAGACATATCTATTTTAAATATCATTTTGTGACATACCGTACGTGTTTCAGCCGGGCCTACAGAAACATACATAATAACAAACAAGTTTTTCTTAAAAATACAATGAAGTTCTAGCGATTCTAATTGCGGGATAAAGTACGTGCTTCAGCACACCAATGCAGATCAAACGAATATTAAACTGAGTGCTCAGGAAACTTACTCAGATTGAGTTATGCGTTTAGACAAACGGTATTCTAAATATTTAAGAATGTGCTTAAAACATTTAACTTAAACTAATTCTGGAATATCCACATTAAAGATTATAATACTATCTTAAAAATTGTAAAATGCTAATTTTGCAATGTTATATTTAATTGTTATATAACATGACGCTGCATTACAAATATAGATAGTTATAGAGAGACAGAAAAGTCAAAAACAAATCTGTGGTTATGTGTAAAACGCGCTCCAAAATCATCATTTTCTTTGCGCAGGTTAATTCCTATTGCAATCGCGAAGCATCGGTTGGGAGGGAAATTAGAAAAAAACAAAAGTGACACAAATAATTTTGTTAATAACTTTTTTATAAATTCAATTAAAAATTGAAATTTTTTCCCAATTCTAATCTCATAAATTAAATTAAATTATTTTCACTGTTTTTTAAATTCAAGTTTACTATTTCGCAATTGGTTCATATATTATTTCAAACGAATTTTAAATACAAGATGTTTTTCAGGTGTCATGGGTGATATTCGCAAGTCTTGCTCCTGGTAGTTTGCACGGTTTATTGAATCCAATGACTTGCACGTTTATGTCATATATAGTGCACCCAGATGAGGTACATATTTTATATAATTTTTAACTTACATGCAGTCCAGTATTCTACTCTAATCTAATACTGTGACAGATATCGGTCATCCATTACAAGGAGACCAGAACTACAGGCGTAATAAGCATTTATTGAAATGTAATATTTTTTGATACATTTCTAAGAAAAATAGATTGATTTTATTGGCTATAAACGTATATCTCCATTTTTCCTTTAATCTTTGATTTGGGTCCTCTAAATGGATTTAAAAATAAAATTTAAGTAAATAATATAGAGTTATAACAATTGTGATATTTTTCCGATTGGCAAAATGTACGCTATTTCATCAATTGCGCAAAAGCTAGCTGGAATCGCTCAAAGTTTAATATTACAAAACATTTATATTGCAACTGTCGATTGGTACCAGGTGATAAATTTCTTACTAAATTGTACTTTAATATGATTATTTTCAGGGTTTCACCTGGATCTTAATGTCTGTTGTGGCCTTAATCGCCGCTCTTATTTATTTTGTGATATATCTGATAGCAAAACGAAAAATGCTGAACTTTTAAATTAACATGGGTCATAAAATAATAAAATTAACATTTAGTACTTTGCTGCATTAATAATTATTAATTTTTAAAAAATTACAATGTTTCCCATAAAATCATAAGATATTTTATTTGGAGGATTTTCTATCCCATGGTCGAACCGAAGGTTATTTCATATTTTCCAAATAAATGGACTAGAATACTTCATGCTGAATTCAATTGAACGCTACATTGCCATTATAAATAATGTCGGAGGTTAAATGAGTCACGAAATGAGCTGTTAAAGAATTGTGTTTATATTCGTATATCAATCAAAAATATTTATTAGAAAATTTTAATATCTGAAACAATGGAAAGCAACGAAAAGAAACGAAAATAAATCTTCTGAAAAAAGTATAATAACAATTAAAAAAAGGGAAAACCTGAAGTAGTTGGATAACAAAAATTGGGAAAATGCATAAAAATAGGATTGTAGAAAATGATATGAAAATAATGAAAGACATTTGTTTTTCTTAATGTCTTTGTTAGGGTAGTTTAATCATTTAAAGTTTGTTGAATTGCAAGGTACAATGGAACAATGCACAGAGAATAGTTAAAAAGGAAAATTCTGGAAATTCCTATGTTTGAAAGTCCTCAGGAAACAACAACATTATCAGAGGGTTAAAATTTTAAAAAATAAATGGTTATTCAAACTTTAGGATGAAAATATTTTTAAAAAATTCAACGTTTTTCTCATGGTTCTACTAGGTAATTTAGAAAAAAATGTTAAATTTTTTTAAAAAATATCTTATTAGAACAAAATCTCAGAGCAATAACATTAAAATTAACAACTGCAATTAGCTTAAAACTTTTTTATCTTGCGTGCATTCTCCCATATTTACAATATCATTAGTTTATGTATGATAATACGATTCTTCGACAGAGCAATCGTTCGATTGCAGAAGTATCAAATTGGAAACTCTTAATAAATACCCAAATACAATCCCATACTTATGAAGAGTAATAGATTAGAAACTGCTTTTATAAACAAAATCAATATTATTTCCTCGATTTAATTGATGAAATGATTCCACATGCACAGACCATTGATATAACCTGAAATTGAAAATTTTGATTTAAAAATGCATGTTTTAGGGATTTCCTAATGAACTTTTAATGTATTATATTGTCGTGGTGTAGGTTGATGAAAAATTAGGGGTAAAGGAGCATACCGAAAAAAATATGGTCTCGCTTGGGCTGGTGTAGATTTAATTTGCAATTTGTTTATTATTTCGATCCTAAATATAATAAATTATACCTAAAATTTTTATTATAATAATTATTATGTTGATTTAACAACCAATTTAGTAAGAGAAAACAAAATTGTGATGAAAAAAAGCGAAATAATAAACAAATTGCAAATTAAATATACACCAGCCCAAGCGAGACCATCTTTTTTTTCGGTATGCTCCTTTACCCCTAATTTTTCATCAACCTACACAATACATGAATTATAAATTATCTATAATTTATTTAATTTGTTTTAATTAGAGAAAATTTGAAATATCATTGTGCCATTAGTTTTATTATTTTATTATATGCTTTTGTGTATGAATTAATAAAATATCATTGAAGCACGTTGTAACTGACGGTTCCTATGATTAACTTATTATCTCAATTATTTCAAGCTTTGTAAATTGTAAGAATTAAAATAGCCTTTTAAAGTTATCCAAAAAGATTCCGCTCGTTTATTTTATATACCCTTAATTAATCTCCGGTGTGTTTTAAAATCGACTATTCAATAAATTAAATTATGCCAATTTTTATAAAATAATTAAGATAACTATGAACGTCTTTTTAACGGAACTCTATCTCTCTCTCTCTATGAAAAATAGACTTTCTCTGAAAAGTTTCGGTCTTACGACAGAATTAATTTATATGTATCTTATAGATTTATCTTCTTACTCACAATCTGTAGAGCTTAATATCGCCATTCTGATTCTAAACGGGAAGCTCTAATAAGTTTAAAAATTAAAACCCGCCCAAAATGGTTCTCCATTTCCCTTAAAACATTTCTCATTTACTCAAACCCACCTCGTATAATAAAATTGCAGTAATGGTAATTCCAATATACATTATATTGGCTTCAATAATTCCCCAAATATACGTTGCACAACCCATCTGTAAGATTTACAAATACTTGATTTGAATTTTGTAAATTATCAGACTCACTTGATCTTGGTATGAGCATTGACATGAAGGAGGATAACCCCCGTATGTGTAAAAGTCGGAGCAGCCGTAAGTTCCACAACAATGAAGCTGAAAAATCAATATATTGAACCTTTGATCTCATTTTTTAAAAATTATTATCTAGATATTTTACTAATTCGAAGTAACACTTATTTAAATAACGTTGTGCTCAAAACTGTTTTATGAATTATCGGTTTTTCTTTTTAAATGTTGCGTTTTAACTTCTTCCCTAATATTTGCTGCTCACTCTTAAACTTTCTCAATGGTAGGTTTAAAATCAGATTTTTTTCAGCAGATTCGTCCACAAAAAAACAGACTATATAACAAAGAACCATTTTGTTTACTATTTTAAGCATATTATAGATGATAATTAATTTGTTATTCCAGCTGATATCTCATAATTATTCTGAAAATTTGGTCGTATTTTTACAGAATGAAGGAAATAAGCTGAGTAATATAAATTCACTTGTGAAAAACAAACTTCGGTTTGAATGTTATCCAAAATTGATTTAACGTTGGAATTGCCTTGAACATATTTCTCAATCATTTCTTTTTGCCATATATTATAGAATCCATTTCGTACCTGGGTTAAAGACATTAAATTTAAGAAAAGTCAAGTTTCCACTTACATCGTCTTTCTTGATAATGTATAATATGACCAGTACTACTTCTAATACAAAAAATGCAAAAACGAAGATGAAGTACTTAATAATTGATTGTTCTTGAATTAAATGCTCGAACAACTTACGAGAGATAAACAACAGACGCTGCCACAGCATATTCCACAAAATCCGAAGAAACCCAAAACGAGTAAAATGATTCCAATAGCGATCAGGACATATGTAAAAAACGACAACTAAATATTTTTGTTCAAATGAGCCGCTTTTAATAATTCGTATACCTTATTTAATATTTCAGGGCTCAACGAATTTTGAATGGGAAGGATAATTTGTAGGAAACTGTTTCTATCAACTAATAACCATACTGATACGGCAATGAGAAGGCATCCAAATAACGAAAAATGCAGAGATTAAGGTGTTGATTTGTATTAAGAACTTACGAAAAAGATTAAATTAAATAGCCAGAAGAAAAACTTTGCTATAGCTGATCCACACCCCATTGTGATATAGAGGAAATGTGTTTTATGAAGACGTTATGTATGAATATATACATGTAATACACCTCTATCAGTGATTCGTTTCCCTGGTGATTTTAATTAAAGCACCCTTTTATTCGACAAACGGCGACTACTACGGTTTCTCATTGCTCATGGGAATCCGCGAAACGAACGCGTATATAATTTGTTAATCGTTGTTGTTTTGTTTGAATTTTTATTTTGATGCGTTTTATTTAGAATAGAGTAATTGGCTCTTTTCGCGTTTAGTTTTTTGCTTTTTTGGTAATTGGTAGGATAGTGAAGCTGATTCGATTTATTTTATTTGGTTTCGGTTATAAATGACATAATTCTGTCAATGGAACGCAGTTTATGAGATGACTTTGGATTATTTACTCAAATGCAATTTATTTTGTATGAATTAAGTAATAACGCTTAATAACATCCATGTTACCGCTAAAGGTAAGAACTGGATGAATCAATAAGGTCCATATTGTCTAGACCACAATTTAGTTTTATTAAGGAAAACTGAAATCTACAACAATCCCAATTTAAACGTGTGAGAAATAGTTAGCCACAACTTTAGAAAGACCATCTTGAACAAGCACAGAACTATTCCAAAACCTTAAACTCTTCAATTGTTGTTATTATATAGAAATAAACATAACAAGGATTTATAATATTGAACCATAACAATTAATATAACAAATTACTCATAGAAAATTTTAAGATTCAGGTTACAAGCGCGGCTATTACAGAAGAAACTTACCAAGTTGTGCGTTTTCAAATAATATATAATGAACTTCAAATTTTTTAATTGACGCCAAAGAGTTCGATTGTCCGTGGATATGTCATGACGATATGACCGTTTTATAATTTATTTTGGTTTAATTCAAAGGCTATTTAATAAAAACTTTTTGCTTCTTAAAACCCCCTTTCATTGTGAAAATTATATTTGAAAATATGAATGGAGATTTTATGGAAGGCTGACTATAGATGCGTTGCAATCAAATAGAAAAATTTTCAAAAACGATATAATTCCTAACTTTCAAATATGTATCTGGCTTTGGTTCTTATTGATAATTGACAGTACAACATTTTGCATTCGACACTGTCGTTAATCGCCGTTGAGAACGGCGACAATATGAACGAATACAATTTTTTGACCGTGCGAATTTGTAAGTGCATCTGAGAGAACTCCATCAATGAAAGAAAAGAAAAAATAATGAACCAGTTTTTGTGTTGTTTAAAAAATAGACAACACACAAACTGAAATCTTTAAAAATTCTGTGCTCATAAATTCGCTATAAACTAATATTTTGTAGATTCTAATTTTTCCTGATACTTTAATTAAAAACTACTGAAGTGACTTATAAATTATTAGTACTTTATTCGTAAAAGTTAATAATACACGGTTACATAGTGTAAAACTAACATTTTAATTTGACGTGCACATTGAAGAGGAAGAGATGGAAACGTCTTTGGTGGCCGTCCTAATGAGACCATTATTTTTGTCTTATTTTTTTGCTCTTCTATTACGAACGAATAGGAAAGTTTAAGAAATCATTCTGATAAGTGTAAATTTAAAGTCTTAAATAAAATAGTAAATTTAAAATTGTATATGATGTAGATTAGTAATAGATGCGAATGGAAAACTTTTAAAAGCTGATTACGAAATAAAATGTAGAAGTTTGAAAATTTCGAGCTCGCAAACTGTAAAAAAATTTATTTTTGATTTGTAGACGAGAAATAGTGCACAATTCGAACGTACTGAAGCATTTACAGTTACATTATCCAAATCCCAACTATCCGAATCGAAATTCTGGCCATCACTGATGTCCATAACCTAATGAGAACATTTCATTATTATGCTCTATTTTTTCAAAAATCAGATTCTAAATTAAAAACTTCAACTTTATTATTTTTATATATTGCTCATAACATTTTAAATACTTCATATGGGTAGAAGTTATATATTTTCATAGAGGTCTAAAATCAATACCCACGCTAAGATTTTACATTTAGAATTTTAAAAATAGAAGAGTGTGCAAAGAACTAATTATGCGCAGGCGTATTCCGCCTGCGCTATACTTGGGTTGAGGCCGAAACGACGAATTTTAGGTTAATAGTTGTTTTCAGGTTGTGCTTTCCACACCAACCGCAATAGCTTATCTCATTTCATGTTGCACATATTAATTTACTTGAAGAACTTTAGGTTCTATATTCAGTAAAACTTGAGTAAATTCCTCTTCTTCTCCTCTACTGAAATTAATAATTTTAACAGAGAATATTTAAGGTTATCTCAAAATCAAGAAAAATCCTAATTTGAGCTCAGAGGGTCCAAACCAATATAGAATTTCTGATCACCGTTCAGTTTTGAAGTAATATGATATATCCAAATTTAATATTCTATACTAAATTGTCACGAATGTGCAGAATTGTCATTCGAACAATGGGTATCGATCAAGATAAATGAGCTCTGAGGAGAGCGGTCATCGTGTGGACTTGTTTGCAAATATTATATCTTGCATTTTTAATGTCCTTCACTATTTCTTCGGAATGCATGTCAAAGTGACATTTAAGTCTTCTATATTTCCAGAGAATCCAAACTTGAATTTCTGCCTTCTGGGAAAAGTGTGGAAGTGACTTAGATTTTTATTAAAATATTTTGAAAATATAACAAAAACTTTTGCGGAAGAATTCGATTTTATATAAGTTATGAAGTGAACCAGTCAATTTAACAAGTCTTTGGAAAATGTAGCGTTTTTCCCCTTGGACTTTGTTGATTAGTTTTATTAGCCCAATGTTTCTAGGCTTGAAACAAAGATAAACGGCAAGTTGTCTTCGTTTTGTTTCCTTCTGAGTTCTTTATATAGGACTTTGTTAAATAATTACATGCTTAAAAAAACTACTACAATCAGTTTCTCTTTAAAATTTTAAGGAAAAATGCTTAATTACTGATTAGTTACATATATTTTAAAACATTCCCTATTTATATCCAATGAACAGAGCTTTATTTGCGTTATTATAAAGTCGTTTTCAATTCCAATTAAAATCTGACAAATAAATATTATTGCCACCATCAGACAAATAATTAATTGAGTATACCTGGAATTATGCCTATTAAGAGGACTATTTGTTTTTCTATTGTGGATGAAATGGATGGATATGTATAAATATCTAGACAAGTTCTTGTTATTTAAACATTAATTACTATACAAATTTCAAATTTAAGAAAACGCTTGTAAGATATATTATAAAGAGAGAAATTTATGTCGTGGGAGAAACGTGACTAGAAAAACAGTTTTTATTATTTTCCAAGTCGAATTTACGGGAAAAATTACAAAAGCGTCTATGCTATCGTTGGAATAATAAATTTTTGAAAATAAAACTCAAATGTCGTCGCGCTTTTAAAAATTCGATTGGCGTGGCTCATTTTCCTGTTTTTTTTTTAATTTTAAGTAATGGAGATTGTATCTTATAAAAAAGCTTGTATTTTATTTTAATAGGGGATATAAAATTAAATACCAATTAAGATTAAATGAACAAAATGGAAATCAATAGTGGTCTTCCACGTAATTCAGAGATTGTAGCACGCTCAATGAAGTTGAATGCATTATCCAATATTTAAATTAGCCTTATAAGTTTGCACGTATCAATACCAGAATAGTTTTTACTTCATTTTGACAAGAGCAACTTAAACAGTACAAGATATATTTTTTCAAACAAAATAACTATATATGATAGCAGAGCACATCTTTCGAGCTCTCGGTTTGAACGCGTCAATGCTCGAGCTGTAGATTATCCAAAAATTCCTCAAAATTCCTATAAACAGGTATGATATATATATGCATGTTTCAATTACATTAAATCCATTATATAAATTGGCGGGGCTCTATTTCCCATTAATGACTCAAATGATACCCCAATTCAATAAAGTACGTTGCAACATTTATATTATTGTGGGTCATTGTTGTTTTGGTCAATTGCAAATGTTTAATAGAGAATTCGAACTGGATCAGCGTTAAATCTTAAATTTTATTATATGAATATTAATCTATTAATATTAATATGATGTTTCATTTTTTGAAATTCTTTTTCAATTTTCGAAATCCAGTGCCCAGAATTCGTTAGAATTTATTGAAACGATAAGGTTAGAATTTATTGAAACGACTATAAAGAGATTCACTCAATAATAGCAATGTACGTTGTGCAATGTGATGTCAAATCGAAAACTCTGTAAAAAATAAAACAATCTTGAGCTAATTTGCAACTAGTCTGGTTAATTTATAATAGAAATTAAATTTACGTACACATTTTGAAAAATTCATTTAACTTCTACTATACACCGAATTTTTTTAGGAGCAACACTATTTGAGCAGTTTCAATCTTTCATCAAAAACATATGTTTCGAATCGAGTAGTGAAAACATGACCTTCGTTAATGAAAAAACTCTTGACTTATTTTCCCATGCATGACCATTGAAGTGGAAGATTTATCATAAATAGATATCGGATCATTAAACATAGTATAGTTTTCAATCTAAATAATATTAATAATACTATTATAGGTTGAGACACGTAATTTGAAGGTTTTATACGATCCGGAATGAAATGTGATAAGGGAAACTGTTGATTGAAAAAAAAAAACTAATCACAATTTTAATGACGCGAGACGTGTCCCGACTAACTTGCTTAGAAACTGCAATATCTTATCATTAAAAATCCCAAAGCAAATACAAAAATTTCAAAATTTATTAAGTAAATACAACGAATTCAAAGAATTATGAAAGATTAGAAACATCAGTAATCAGATTATGAAAATCAAACAATTATTAAAATTTTTAACATCAATATTATGTTCATATGCAATTTGAAGTAACTATTCAGAAACAGTAAAATAAGTGTATTTCAACCACGAAATTATTATATCAATACAAAGATTAACAAGTGTATAATAATATACAAACCACATCCCAGAACAATTGAACATTTCAACTATTATAAATAATCAAAACAAACACGGATAAAATGTCTATAAACAATGGCATCATGGAATGAATATCAATATTAATTATTACATAATATTATGGCAATGGTAAACTGAATAAATGCACTATCACGCATAAAATTCTTTTGTGGATGCTTTTGTATAAGCATACGTTGCATATGGTCGTGCTTGCTTTGGTTCATCCAAAGCATAAGACCCTTCATCTTTCTTCCTAATCCGGAACACAACAAACATTATTAACAAGATTGCCGTAATAATTGCAATTAGAGCAATTCCAGCAACAGCTAAAAACGAAACTTTGCAAAGAAAATCGCTGAACACTACCTGCATAGGCACCATTTCGTATGGTTTCATGGAACGGAGCAAATGGACTTGATGAAGTGGTTGTACTCTCTTTAACCAGAACATTTGTAAACGCTGGTGTAGTAGTTCTAAAATATTATTGCATTCATCCTTTCTTTTAAGTATTTCCTACGTGATATCATCCTCAATACGTCTCGTTGGCGATTTAGATGTCGGTGTAACCACATAAGATACATCATCGTGGATGATTTCGTCGTCGAATTCATCTTCATTTTCCTCCTCATCATCGTTATCATCCAACTCGTGTGTATTTGCAGGATAAGTGTGCCTCTCATCATTCTTCGGTTTCGCCGAACTATATGATACTGTCGTGGAAACCTATAAAAACAATTAACTTTAATTAACAAAACATTAAAATGATTTTACCGATTGAGTTGTTAAATCAGGCTGTAACCTAGTTTTTTCAACTTTTTTCGCGTTGTATTTTGATGAAACGTCAATCATATCACCTATAAAAGAATAATGAAGAAATTCAACTTTATATATATATATATATATACCTGATCCATGAATACTATCGCCATCCTCATCATCCGTAGGATATCCAGACCCGTCTGTTTCAGAATCCGGTAATAATGTATTATGTCCATTTGCGCTACCCTCAATAGTCTAAAAAATCAATACGAACGATTCAGAAAATAAATATTTTACCTCTGTTTTGTTACTTGATTTAAAAGAACCGTCTTTTTTGATTGCTGACACTGTGCTCTGAAAAAATTAATTTTATAATACCGATATAGTTCACTAATTTACTTACCACTGTTGAAATAAATCCCGCCACTAATATTAAGATACATATCTTTTTATTTAAAAAATATATACCGACCATTTTCTGATGTTCCTTTCTACCAACGTACCATGTTATTCCTATTATACAATTTAATTTTTTCTCGTTGAAGACGTTCCTAAAAAAAATAATTAAATTGATATAGAATTTAATATTAAAATTAAAATAACGCTTAAGCTATGCTATATAGACATATACACATAATATCGATTTTGCTGCGACAAACAATAGAAGAGACAAGACTAAGTGTGGACGCCCTGGCCATCTGTTTTATTAGCACTACGCCGTCCATTGATCGGACACTTCCTATTCTTTGTGTGGCTAATCCGCTCTTCTATTTCTCCATTTCTGTTTATCTCTACGTGCTTACTCTTTATAACGCGAAGTCGCTGATAGTAGACCTTGATTACATGCGTTGTTTATAGATGGTATATTTATAAGGTCACCCAACGTATCAATTCGAAACTATTTATTCTTGCTATAATATTAAACACCAACAAAGAAAAAATAACATAAATTAATCACAAAAAATGATGATAACGAATAATTATTTATTTACTTTTTACTGGATTAAAAAGTCTTCGCGAAACGTAGATTTCCTCACGAACAGTCCACGATCGGTAAAACGCAGGAAGAACAAATATACAAGCAAGTACAATGCCACCTTAAATTGTTTTTGTTTTAATTAAACAATATAATCGGGAGATTAGAAGCTTAGCATTTTTTTAGTTTGAAATTTCTAAAGCGAAACGATATTTTTAAATTAATAATTGATGGATCATTTTAAGTAAATATATCTACGAGAATCTACGAAATTTGTTAAATGTGCTGGAAACGTGCTGGAAACATTTAACGTGACATTTTCATAGAGCGTAATTTAAAAAAAAACCGTTAATTACTCATATATACAACTAAAAATCTATATTGTTCATAACTAATAATATTTTTACAGCGAACTGTTTGACTGTTTGCTAAAAATTATGATTTCTGTAAACATAGTTCCGGAATATTACAGACACATGTGATTTAACGTCTCAGTAATTTTAATTCTTAAAAATTACATTATTTAAATTGTAGAAATTATTGACTTATTGTTGATTTGTAGAAAATTGTTTAAACGATTAGAATTTTAAAACTTTCTGTTTACATTTGAATTTGTACTGAGGGAATTTCAGGGTAAAATGGTTTATGTTTTAAATATATGTACATTTCAGCATTTACCATGATTTAATCATATCATAGGTTCGATAACGTATTCCTTTTTTGTATAGTATGAGGATAGAATCGTTATAATCATAGAAAAAATCTCAGATGTGATAAATTAGATTTAGGTCAGTGAATGAAAAAAATTCTTGACAATTAAAATTCAGTTAGATAATGAATTAATTATGAGACATATTTAAGCTATTATTAGACCTATTTCCGAATATAAAATACAAAATTTTTAAGAATAAAATATTTACGATCCGAAGTTTTTTAACTTCTCAACATCTGCTTATACTTGCCGAAACCTTCTAAAGATACACTGGATGACAACCGAAAACCTTTTTAAATTGTGAACATCGTTCAAAATTAAAAGCTAATATAATGTAGTTTTAATTTCATCCAGTATTGAAGTAGCTTAAATTTATTAACCCTAGAGAAACAGTTTAAAAAAATGCTAATTTTATTTAGAATTAAGGAAACGCATTCTATTATTCTTAAATAAATACAACCACCAACCATATACGTCAGTCACATGGTGCCAATAATCAGTTACACGGGAAATAGCTGTAAAACTAGTCCAAATAAAGTATAACGGCACAAGAATGTTTCGCGCCATTTTAATTTGATCAACTTTGGTATTCTTTGCCATTCTGAAGGTGATGACATCAGATAAAGCATAAGAATTATAGGATTCTACCTGTATAAATACAACATAACAAATAGAAAAACGTGAACAGCAGCGGCTGTATGTCCAGAAGGGAATGACGTACGTGCAGTTCGGATTCTACGTTTATCAGGATTTGTGCACACCAATTGTTCTGCTGGAAAATTTAATCTGATGAATTGACACGCAACGTTATTAATTAACGTTTAATAAAATTAGACGGGTCAGTGCAATTAACAGCAGATAAATCAGGCATGCACACTGAATAAAAATGTGGCCTCAATCTTCCAATGCTAAATTATGAATAATGATTAATAATATGGGGAAAACGTACTAGCATTTCAGGAACTCCATGGCAAACGTGCATGCGGCATAAACCAGCAAATATTGTAAATATGTAATTGTTGAAACGAAAAAGAAATTGACGACTTTATTTTCACCCTAAGTTGTTGATTTATTAATTTAAAAAATAAAATATTTTGCTCCACCTTTGAATACAAAAATAATAATCCTTCAACGATTAATATTATAAAGAAGGGGGATGCCAGTGACACAAATAGAAGATGCTGAAAAATTTTACATCGAATCTTGAACAAATATTTTAATGATTGCTGTCATATTAAAAGGAAAAATGTTTTTTTTTAATTGCCAACAGAATTTGCCACGGGGCTTAAATAAAAATATGAGTGACGTTTATTACAAAATCTGAAGATAAATATTGCTCATATTTTTAACATGACTCACTATCTCCCATTAAATATATTTTTATCAATATCAACTTATAAATATATAAATTAAAATAAACCTTTAATCCCACTGTATTTGGATAAAATGGATGACTTATTGTTTCATCGGAACACGGCACTTCCCGCTCATATGGTGATATGCCTTTACTATATAATCATGATAATTAAATATCCATTAATTTCGCTCTCAAAACAAACCCTTGAAACCAAAAGAATAATGCACATGTTACTACTAAAACCACAGATATATCAACAATCATGCAAATAATTGCTTTTAAAATATTCCTAGTTTTATTAGCCGTTTCAGCATCTTCGTCCAGTCTTATCAATCTTCCGCTGAATGTTGTTCGATGCAGCACTCGGGACATCTGAAATAAATAATCAAGGATATAATCATGTGTAAAGTAAAAGTATAATGAAATCAAGATTCGGATTATTTTTCTTATCATTTCTGATTCATTACACAACTTTCCACGTAGCGGTTCTAATAGAAGGACTCATAATATATTAATGACCATTATGAACCAAAGTGAAAATTTGCGGCAGCTTCAATGCTATTCCGGAATATTGCGGACCGTCAAATGTAATTTTTTATTTAAAATTTAATTTATACCTTAAATTAATAAAGTACTGTATATTAATTATTTAAATTTGATTCTAAAAATATACGTATATTAATATATTAAATCTTGTTTATAGAGTTTATGTATTACATATACCTTGTTAAAATTATTTTTTAGCATATGAAAAATGTAAAAATTTGTATATTGTATTTCATTAATACAAACATCTAATTAAAGTGAAACTAAATAAAGAGAGTAATTTTCTAAACTTTGTTGATAATCAAAAATGAAAGCGACTTTATTGGTTATACATTAAATGTGTTCTTAAAGTCGATTAAATACATAGACCTTGTTGAAAAACTATCGTTAAAATAAATTGATAATTTTTGTATTAATTAGATAAGAATCTGGTAAGCGAAAATGTTTTCAAGATTACGGGCATTTACTCGGGTAAGTCCTTAATTAAACTTAAAATATTACGAAATTCGGTTTTCTTTTTTCCAATGTGAAAATGATTATACTAATCAATGATGGTTTGCGGATCCATTAATGCTCAATCACGTAATAATATTAAATATTAAAATGTTGAATAAAGATTTACACGCATTTAAAAGATTATAAGAAGACTGTCATATGGCAGTTCCTTTTTTCCCTTGGTTTTACACGTTTTATGACATAATTTTCATTTCATTATATTAATCAAACATTGAGAATATAACAATATAATAATAATAATAATATAAACATACATCACATTATTTCTATGAATATAAAAAACAATTTCATAAATAGGGATACAATAAAAAATGACTATACGGATGAGCATAACACATTTACATAAATTTGGAAAAAGGTACAATTTTATTGATGTGACATCATATTTTCATGCTTTAAAATATTAACAATTAATTTAAATCGAATTATACTCATATAAAACTTTTTTAGCCATAAGCTTTACCCATTTTGTTATGAAATGGGTTATCCAATATTTCCCGTTTCGTTCTATAAGTAATAAAATTCTTTGTTTTAATATTAAAATAAAATCTAAATTAAAATTTGAACAAAAGATAATCAAGGGTGATTAGTCTTGCTAATATTATTATTAATAATGTTAATAATATCAGTATTCATTTGATGGAGCCTCGCGTCGGATGTTGTCATGACTGATTTGCAAATATTGGTCAAAATCTCGGGGATTTATGTCCTTAAGAAATATTTAAAAATTGAAAATAGTTTTAAAAACGTACCTCATTATCATAAGCGTTATGTTGATAATTTTGCTGATGATCGTGTTCGTTAAAATCTATTTCCATGGCATTATCAGAAACATTTCTCTACAATGTTTAATTTTTTGAATTATTTATGCAAAGCAACTTACATGATAATTGTGTGGCGTATTATTCATATTGCCAGGATAATGATGAGCATTTGCTTGATTCTGGTAGATATAAGGATGATCTACATGATGTGGCGTCTAAATGTTGATATTTATTTCTTAACTCTGGTCGTAATACCATGATTTGAGATGGAATTGAAGACATGGATTGATATGGTTGTCTTGGGCTATCCAACAATCCCTAGAATATGTAACATCGAATAACATTAACAATACTTTAAACAAAGTACCGATTGAAGCAATTGAACATTTTTTTCTTGTATCATCATTCTTTCATTATGCAGCTGCTGAATATAATCGACCTGATTCATAACCAATTTAAATTTAAATAGATGAGGATTACCTGAATGTGAGGCTGATACTGTTGCTGGACATGCGGAATTTGATGAATTGATGGCATAGACCTTGATGAAACACTTTCATCACAATAATTAAAGGAGCTATTAACAGATTCATTGTCCATTTGATTAGCTGAAATCAATCGATAATACCACATTAGATTGGTTAAAGTAAAACCCACCAATCATTCTTGGATCATTCCAGGTCGTAGTTTTTGTATTATGATCTTTGAAATATCTGTTCCCTTCACTATCATAACACATTTCCCATCCACTAGGTAAGGGCATTTGTTCAATATCCTGACATTGATAGATTATTTAGATTTGGACCTAGTTCGACCATGATCTATGTAGGATTTTGGTAAAAATTTTATCTTTAGTAAAAACTTATTCAACGATGTCATATACCAATTTATACAATAGATCATTAATGTCATGTTATAAACCTGAATATAATTTCGCCGTAAAGGTTCCGTCGATAGGCATTTTTCTCGTGTATTTGAAAAGTTATTTACATGTGGACTAAATAATTGCAATAATATTATTATAGTTATTTTCTTTTATGGACAAACAGGTTGAGTTGTATTTAGTTATCTTCTGTTAAATTTTAGTGAAATCAAGAAATTAAGATAGATGACTAGTCAAAATGCACTCAAATTAAAATTATAAAAATGAAATTTACAATTAACGGCTCGAATCTTTAAAATATTGAATTCTAGAGGAACCCAGTAAATTGGCATAAAAAAATAGAAAGTTATCAGGAGGAAATACGTGGAGCTCCTCGCTTAAAAATTGTAACGTTATTCGCGTGAAATATTTAATTAATATGCGAATTTATGGAATATTTGAAATATTTAGAAACTCAAGTTAAAAAAATTTTCCGTATATTTAAAAGATTGTTCTACTGCTCCACCTGAATATTTTAATTTTCCTTTGACGCAAAATTACTAGAATTGATCCTTCAGGGCTTAAGGGCAAATCAATTTTTATTATTTCAATTGAATTGAATGTAATAATTAACGAGGGAAACTTTTATCATTTACAAAGTGAGCCGAAATTTTAATTTACCACTAATTATATAATCGTTGTCAGGAAAACATGGGCCATCTGGAATAGCATAACATGTTGGTATCGTTCGTAGTGAAAATTTATATACTGTTCTCTTCTAATCATTTGATTCTAATAATAGTTTGCAGGGATGAAAATATAAAGAAACGAGACAGTGGTTGATCAATTTTTGGTATAATTACAATATTTTTCTGACAATGGTCATATAAAAAATAAAATTTAAAATGTGACTTGACCCGTTTGTCCATAAATTATATAGTCGTCGCCAAATTCGATTACCGCCGCAAAGTGTGGCGCACTTTTTGAATATTATTTTTTCATTTAATTTTCATGATTATTTTCTTGTTTAGGCTCGTTTTATACTGTTTTTGCTTAAATAAATTGAAGAATATGTTTTAGATGTTGTTTCAATCGTGCAACAAATGTGGAAAATAATAAAAATCATAAAAATTAAATGAAAAAATAATATTTAAAAAAGTGCGCCACACTTTGCGACGGTAATCGCATTTGGCGACGACTATATATATATATATATATATAGAAATGAAGATACGTTGAGTAATTGTTCTGTGTATAGTTTTCGTGTGATAACGATTTTACATGATGTGCATTCTGTGGATAGTCCAGATTTACAGGCGGAAGTGCTGAGGCACTCTACAAAATATCGTCTTATGACTAACATTTAAAGGGCAAAAATGATTACTTTAGAATATTGATGCATTACTGTATTACCCAAGTTCTGTGAATGTGGCATTGCTGGCCTGCTAATTAAATGTGCAAATACAATGGATATCATTAAAATCTCAATTACCTCATATTATACTCTGGGTGCAATTCGGGGGCACTAATTTGACGCTTATGAAAACAGTTTTGATTCGGCTCGTTTGGTCCAACTACGGTAGATGGGCTAATTGTCGGACGGCTACTTGATGAGCATTCGTCGACTGAGCCCTTAATTAATGCACAAATAACAATGAGTAATTATTAATAAACCAACTTGTGGAGAATGGCCGGCACTGCTCCCGCGTGGCCGCTTCTGATGAAAAAATGACGGCGGTAAATGTTGTTGGGACGGTTTCTGAACAAAATATAAATGATGAAACAATTTGCAAATAAAAACCTTTGGATTCGGATTCTTTTCATATTTCTTTTCCGGCCTAATAAGCTCCTTTATACTCTGTTCGGGATCTTGGTATTGAGTTATTAATATTTTTTTGTTAATGCTCCGTGAAGCCATTTTAACAATATTAACAACTCCTATTCGATCACCTGTCCTCTCTTCAATTAATTGATTAATGAATGAAGCAAAGAGAACCAATATTTAGAGTAAGGAGAACAGTTAAAAATTGCAACCAGTCGATCCGAATTTAGTAGTGTTAAAAAAGAAACTTAAACTTGACAAAAAAAATATATATACTTTCTTATGTAAAATTGTATGTTGTCCGTCGTTCTTATTTCTAACTCCCGGGAGTAAACCTATGGTTTCTCTGTGTGTTTACGTCTCGCTGATGGCCTCAATGCCCCAGTTCAACAAATAACGCCTCAATACCTCTGTGTGGCAACATACCTTAGGAAAATCGAATAGAAAACAACAATATTACCCCTTGTCTCGCAGCATATCACAAAAACCTCCAACACAACACCATCACCATCGCATTACATAAACAACAACACTCTCTAATCATTCGCTTTCTCCTTTTTCTTCGCAATGATTCAGTTTCTTACAATCATTATTGAAGTATTCAGTGCCACTTTACCCCACTATGTTAATAAGTCACAATCGATTCATATACTACAGGTCACGTTGTCGGTGAACGGTCAAGATAAACCTGAAATGGATGCATTTAATGAACGTGACAGTAAGATGGCATAGACAAACAGGCTGTTTAATTGGGATCAACTGATCCGATGGAAATCGACTTTTGCGAAATTCAATAATTAAAAGAGCAGGGGGATTTATTCGAGCGAAACTATATGAGATTCTTTTGAGCAAATGAAAATCTCTTATTTGGTAGCTAAATTGATATTCATTAATCGTACACTGATCAACTGCACTCCAACTCGGCCTAGTGTTAAAAGCGGTAATGGTTATAAAATATCCTTTGACGGCCACGTTATTTTTCGACCATGTTTATTTTTTTATTATATTCGTCGCCAAATGCGATTACTACCGTAAAATGTAGCGCACTTTTAAAGTATTATTTTCTCACTTAAATTTTAAGATTATTTTCTTGTTTATGATCGTTCTATACAGTTTTTGCTTAAATAAATTGATGAATATTTTTTAAAGGTTGTGCCAATCGTAGAATAAATGAGGAAAATAATGATAATCATAATACTTAAATGAAAAAATAATATTAAAAAAAGTGCGCCACATTTTGCGGCGGTAATCACATTTGGCGACGACTATATTAATTTTACATTTTTACATATATAGTTTCTTCAGTGCTGATTGTAGCTTTCAACTTGATTTTTATTTTAATATGATTAGAAATACATATGCATATGTATATGTCATACATTTATTGCGAAATTCACGTTTACTTAACTTCCCTTATAAAAGTTTTGCAATAGAACTATTTGGTGTATTAAAATAAATTATGTACCATTTATTTGAACTAATACTCTACATCTCTTTAGTAAATAAAATTATCAACATTAAAACATGTGGAAGTCAGCAGATTCTTCATCTAAATCATCCAAAGCAGTTGTTTCCCCTTCATAAGTAGAACGGTGTCGTGATAAAACTCGAAGTAATGGGCGAAGCCCCATCCACCTGAAATTTAGTAGTTACATTTTGAATTCTGTAATTTCAAGGGGCTTTTAAAACAATTTTTAATACATTAAATTACTCTAAAAAAAATAAATTTTTTTTAAAAATAATTTTCGAATATTGTATAAAATATGATTTTCACGTTCATTTCTTGTTTTTCAGCCTCCCAAATGAATATCTACAAATGAAAATACCATTGTGTTACTGGAAGTCTGTGTTTGAAATCTGTTTCCTTTTTCAACTCCAAAACTGGTGTAAATGACACTTTTCGTCCATTCAAACCAAGTAGTGTGGCAGTTTTCGGTGAGTTTGTATTCACGACTCCATCTTTAAGGTTCTCCTAAAACATAAAAAAATTACATATTCTATCGAATCGTTTTTACCTTTATTTGTATGAGAAGGAATTCTAGTGCACGTGCGGCCATTTTGGTTCCCATATTTCTGTCAAATGGCGTCGGACTTCCTCCCTGCTGCACATGTCCCAGAACATTTACGCGCGTAGTAAACTAAAATAATACTAAAATCATTATGTTTAGGATTTAATTGACATACGCATCCTTTTGATTCGGAATCAAATAAACTTTGTACAAAATCAGTAGTTAAATGCTTATCAGCCCATTCGTTGCGTACAACTAGGTATCTCTTCGCACCGACCTCCATTTTTGATCTTATGACCTTTGAAATAAGTTATTGTAAAGGATTTTTATTTTATTTCCATACTTCAACATCGTCGCACAGATCGTTGACCGTAAACTTTTCCTCATAAATATAAGCGTTGTCGGCACCGGAACTCAACGCAGAAACAGTCGCCAGGTATCCACAATATCCGCCCATTGTTTCAACAATAAACACTCTTCGTTTAGTTCCAGTTGCAGATTGTTTAATTTTATCGATCATCTGACAAATCTCATTAACGGCTGTATCACTTCCCAATGAAACCATGGTTCCTAAAAAAAAAAATATATATATATATATATATTAATCGAATAAATAACCTGGAACATTGTTCGAAATCGTGCATGGAATGACACACATTGGAATGCAAAACTCCGCATATTTGTCTCTGTGCTCTGCTAGTATAATTGTAGAATGATAAGCTTCGAATCCACCAATCAACAGTAGCGCTTGAATTTTATGCCTCTTGAGATTCTCCGCAATCATGGGAATAGTTTCTTCCGTCGGCAATGATTTTTGCGTTCCCAGGAATGAGCCACCGTACATTGCCCAATTTGTAACATCGGACCATGTGAACTTTTTGAATGAACCCCTCGCCATTCCCTCGAACGAGTCCTCGATACCATACACATTGCAGTGATGGTACAATGCCATTCGTACGTAAGAGCGGACAGCTGCATTCATTCCGCCAGCAGGAGCACCAACATTAATAACTGCCACGTTGAATTCATGGCCTTCCGAGAGATTGTCTTTTTCCACAGTACGCATTTTTGTCAGCAGCTTATAAGTCTCAAGGTTTCGTTGGAAACTACGACCACGGAGCATGACGGCTGTTGTCCAATCCTTTTCTGCCATTGCCTTTTGAACCATTCTGGTTCTCTCAACACATTTTAACAATGGTACACGCACCATTGTATTTCCATCAAGGGAAATTACACATGGTTCCGACTCCTACAAAACATACATATTTTATTATTATGATAAATCCAAACCGCGGTCATTTCCATCAACGCAAATACAGCCTCTGCGCCCATTCTACATCCCAAGAGGCGATCAAATCCAGATGGCGCACCTCCACGCTGCACATGACCAAGGACTGTGATTCTTGTGTCATACTTCAATTTTTCCTTAACAGCATTCTTCACATCTTCCGAGCTAATAGCATTGCCGTCACGGTCACATGCTCCTTCGGCAACAATCACGATATTCAGGCGTTGCCCCTGCGAGCGCATAGTGCTGAGCTTTTCGCAAAGCACATCTCTCCAATTATCAGGCACTGGCCACTCTGGAACAAAGCAAAAGTCAGCTTCGGACGCCAGAGCAGCAACTAATGCGAGATATCCACAGTGTCTTCCCATTACTTCAATAATAAATGCGCGTTGGTGACTTTGCGCTGTGCACACTACTGCGTCAATTGAGCTTATGATTCGTTGCAATGCAGAATCCGTTCCAATTGTCATATCAGTTCCTTAAACAAAAAATAATTAATTTTAATATTGGCGCTAGTTTTGTTTAAATATCTGCTTATAAGTTAAAATTTTAGAGTTTTTTCTATCAAAATATTTAATTTAACCTTAAACTATCTTCAGCCATTAAAAATACTCGCCAAAAATATAAATTTAAAAAAAACTTTTTTGTAGTATTATTATAAAATCTCAATTGAAAATAATAATAGTACGAACCGCAAAAGTCATTATCAATCGATCCCACTAATCCAACAATTTGAATATACGGCACCGATTTCGCTTGTTCCTCTGTTATACGACCATCTTTAACCAAATCTCCAACCAATTCTCCCCAATCAAGACGGAATTGATTAGCTCCAGTCAAAGAACCATCTCCGCCAATGCAAACCAGGCGACTAATACCACGAGATATTAAATTATAAGCAGCCTGTAAATGTTCCATCAATATTCGTCAATAACCTCGTTTGTACCTTCAGTCTTCCTTCCTTTGTTCGGAACGCTGCAGATCTTGCTGAACCGATAATAGTTCCACCCTTATTCACTTGTTAAAAATATTTGAGCGATATGTGGGTCTACCTGTTGAATTATGTCCGAGACAGAGTTCCACGTAGCTTCTTTGATGAATTCACCTCCTTCGATCATACCTTCATATCCTTCATAAATAAGATAAACTTTGCATCCACAATAAATAGCCATTCTTGTGACACTTCGGACGGCACTATTCATTCCTGAGCAAAATCATAAAATTACATTATTTCATCATATGGAAACCTTGGGAGTCGCCTCCTGATGTATAAATCGCCAAAGTTCTACCCTTAAAAATATCGGAAACGATTTCAGTTCCTTCCCTTCCAGCTGTTGGAATAATCGAGTCAAAACGGCTTAAAGCACGTTGCCTAATCATATCCATTTCTTCAGGAAGGGTCATTTCCACAGATTCCGTCATGCTTCACTAAAATTATATATAAAACTTTGACAAGTCAACACCAAAGTTATATAAAATAATATCAAAATAATTTAGCGAGTGGTTAATATCAAGAAAATCTAAAGCAAATAACAACAAGAAGGCAAATACGTGCAAAATAGAAAAATGTTTAAGTTCATTCTGAAAGATGCGAGTGCGAGAGTATATGCTTAGAGAAACTCATGTTTCTCAAATTTTTGTTCTCTGTTAGCTATGAGCGGTTTAGCATAGCAAAAATATCCTTTCATCAACAAAACACGAGCTTTAATATAAAATTTAATGGTACATGTAATCTGTTAATAGAGAAAATTGGTCTAAAGGATTTAAAAGGATATTATACATTAAAATGTTAAAATACTGATAAACGTGTGATACGGGCTCCTTCTTCTTCTTCTTCTGGTGAAACTTTCGTTCTTCATGAAATTACCAAGCACATATTGAAAATGATTCGTATTTATGTTAAAGAATATCAAATAATTAATACGTACGGTGGTCAATTTCAAAAGATTGTTTTTTTTCGACAGCAACAAAACAAAAATGATAAGACGTCGAAGAGAGAAATTACTTGCTTATATATTTAAACAGGGGGTCAGAAATCGTTAAACAACATCAATGCAAAGACATTAAATTTTAAATAATAAATTCCGTAACGTAAAATTTAATTAATTTGTATCCAATTTCAGCCATTAAAAATCAATAACCATTCCCTTAAATTTCTTATCTTTTATTATTTGTAATATAGCGTGTAGCTTCAAAATAAAAAAAAATAATGATTCTGAACAGAGAATCTAAATATTCCTGAAAAGCTATTCTACTATTTAATGAACAAGTTTCAAAGTTGAGATTAGTCCCGAAATTAGATATACTAGATTTTTCCCGGATATACAAATTCAGAGTCATTAATTTGTACCTTAAATAAGTAAAATATTATATCAAGTTCTAAATTGAAATATTATATCAAAGAAATATTTCTAAAACTTTAATCACTGGTTATGAGAAATTGAGAAAATTTTTTGAGAATTAATTTTAAAATAATGAGATTTAGGAACTTAATAATTAAAAAATAAGATAACTATTTATGTATAAAAGAGTATAATGTAAATTTAAATAGAATATATTTCGAAAAGTTATAAAATGCATAAATAATATTTAAATTTTTATTAATTATATGAGCCAAAATTAAAAAATTGTATTCGTTAGCCTACCGAGAATTGATCTCGGTGTTTCCCAGCTTGCGCCACGAGGAGGCCGAATACTTGCAAGCCAAATGGAGTGTACCGATAACTATTCGATAACACTCCCTCAAATAAAACTATGGTCCCGATTTTAAATTTTAAATACTAAATCTTAAATCCTAGAGATGATGACGACGTTGCGTTGTTGTAGACGACCAGGAAGATTGAGCAGGTGGAGAAGGAAGAAGACACAAATACTGAAAACACACAAACAAATGCAAACAAGGCAATAAATAAGAGCGAGATGAGCATAATAATAAGTAATTACGAGAAAAATTTAAAACAAAATAATAAAACAAAAAATATTGCGCCTCTTAAGAAATTTAACTCAATATTTAGTTTTTGATTCGATATATAAAGTTTTAACTCGATATTTTAATGTTTTAACTCGATAATTTAATGTTTTAACTCGATATTTAAGTTTTAACACAATTTTTAAATTTTTAACTCGATATTTTAATTTTAACTCGATAATTTAATGTTTTAACTCGATATTTAAGTTTTAACACAATTTTTAAATTTTTAACTCGATTTTTAATTTTAACTCCACTTTTGCATTTTTAACTCGATATTTTAATTTTATATCGATAATTTAATGTTTTAACTCGATATTTAAGTTTTAACACAATTTTTAAATTTTTAACTCGATTTTTAATTTTAACTCCACTTTTGCATTTTTAACTCGATATTTTAATTTTATATCGATAATTTAATGTTTTAACTCGATATTTAAGTTTTAACACAATTTTAAAATTTTTAACTCGATTTTTAATTTTAACTCCACTTTTGCATTTTTAACTCGATATTTTAATTTTAACTCGATAATTTAATGTTTTAACTCGATATTTAAGTTTTAACACAATTTTTAAATTTTTAACTCGATATTTTAATTTTAACTCGATAATTTAATTTTAACACTATTTTTAAATTTTAACTCGATATTTAAAGTTTTAACTCGATTTTAAATTTTATACTCGATATTTTAATTTTAACTCGATATTTAAGAAAAAATACGAGAAATTACGAGAAAGAATTAAAAAAATAAAGCAAAAAACATTACGATTCATAAGAAATTTAACTCAATATTTAGTTTTTGACTCGATATATAATGTTTTAACTCGATATTTTAATTTTAACTCGATAATTTAATGTTTTAACTCGATATTTAAGTTTTAACACAATTTAAAAATTTTTAACTCGATTTTTAATTTTAACTCGACTTTAAAATTTTTAACTCGGTACTTTAATTTTAACTCGATTTTAAAGTTTTACTCGATTTTTAAAATTTAACTCGATAAAAAATTTAACTCGATTTGGTGTGCGAAATTGGAGTGCGTTGGTGTGATTTTGAGAGCCGTCAGCCTACCGAGATGAGAACTCGGCGTTTCCCGGCTTGCGCCCCGTGGAGGCCGGCTCTCTGCAAGCCAAATGGGAGCTCCGCCCCAACGGACACTCCCCTCACCTAGTGGGACCATAGTTTGTACGACGAAGAGTTACCCTAACTTAACCTAGTTTATAAAATTAGTGTGGCCGGCCAGCCTAGCTTGATAAGCAAGCATAGTAAAGAAAGTAAAGAGAAGAGCAAGATAATAAGAGAAAGATAATAAGTAAAATAACAACAATAACAATAAATACAACAAAAATACAACAACAACATATAGCGCGCAATGGTACCATTTTGGTTATAGCTATAACCCACTCATTCAACTCATTCAAATTATTCAACTCATTCAACTTTTTCAACTCATTCAACTTTTTCAACTCATTCAACTTTTTCAACTCATTCACCTTATTCAACTCATTCAACTCATTTAACTCGTTTAACTCGTTTAATTGATTCTCTCACACATTAAATTTTAAAAATTTCCTTCAAACACACCGGTACACCGATTTCTTGAGCTCCTAGATTAGATTCCCCGGTGTCCCTGGTTGCAAGTGTCAATGGAACTTCTTCACGATTGGTCGAATCCACCGGAACTACTAAATTAAGAAATCAGTTACGATGATATCTTATTATCTGCTTACACTGCTTCTCCACGACGTCGTATGGAGTTCAAGTCCTCTTCTTTGTCCTGCTGCCACTGTTGATTGATCCGTGTCGAGCTCTACAATAACCAAAATGTGAAAACATTTTATTAAAGTGAATATTAGAAATTAAGGTTACTCTTCCGATCCACGATGAGCCATCTCATCGATCCCTCGTCGATTCCTCGTCGATGCCACTGTTGATTGATCCATGTCGAACTCTACAATAACCAAAATGAGAAAACATTTCATTAAAGTGAATATTAGAAATTAAGGTTACTCTTCTGATTCTTGATGAGCCATCTCGTCGATCCCTCGTCGATTCCTCGTCGATGCCACTGTTGATTGATCCATGGCGAACGCTACAATAACCAAAATGAGAAAACATTTCATTAAAGTGAATATTAGAAATTAAGGTTACTCTTCTGATTCTTGATGAGCCATCTCGTCGATCCCTCGTCGATTCCTCGTCGATCGCTCGTCGATTCCTCGTCGATGCCACTGTTGATTGATCCATGGCGAACGCTACAATAACCAAAATGTGAAAACATTTTATTAAAGTGAATATTAGAAATTAATGTTACTCTTCTGATTCTTGATGTGCAATGTCGTCGACCACCTTCTTGAGCTCGACTGCTGATCCAATCATCATATGACCTAAAACTGGTTCCCGCAAATCTGTAACTAATAATATTAGTTTAATTTTTTTAGGGACCATTAAAATTTTTAAATCTAATACCATCCATATGTCTTCTAAGTTGGATCCGGATCCTTCTTCATCGAGGTAAACAAGGAGAGTAAAAAAAAGGAAGAGAAGATGAAGAAGAATAAGAAGAAGAAGAATTAGAAGGAGAAAAAGAAGAAGAAGAAGAAGAAGAAGGAGGAGAAGGAGAAGAAGGAGAAGGGATGTGGTAATGAGCTCAATACCAGAACGAAGAAGAGGAAGGGGGAGCACTGGTAAATCCGATCGCTTCGTTCACAATAGAAATCTTCGATTTAATGTTTAGTGTATACGAAATAGTTAAAATATTAAAAGGTTTAATGGATTCAGCCGACGCGTTCGGAATCACCAGTGGAGAGATCTCTCATGACCACCATCGAGACCTGAAAATAAATAATTAATATAGAATCAACAATTTGAATCAACTTACATTCAAATGATTGCCTCTCCGGTGGGGCCACTCATCAGTCCGTCGAAGCAGACGGCACTACAGGGGACAGGGAAGGAAGCCGACCGCTCACTACCGAACGTCCAAGTGACAAATGATTCGTTGCCAATCTCGATCCATCGTCGACCTCGCTGATCGAATGCCGCGCCGACACCGATTGGTCAAATTTCTTATTCTCTTCATTTGCATGTTATAGATTGCATAGTTTATTAATTAAAGCGTTTGACCAACGGCGTCGGTGGTTTCGAAAGATAAGGGGGCGTTTCTTGTTGTTGTAAACAAATTTGAAATTGAATTCAATTGTTCAAATATGTTGGATCAATAACCTCGCCTCAACCTCAACAATTTAAAAGTAATTTACTACTCATGATAGTCATCCAAATAGTTTTGTGTGTTTTTAGTACTTGTGTCTTCTTTCTTCTCCATCTGCTCAATCTTCTGGTTCTTCTCCAACAACGCAACGTCGTCATCTTCTCTAGGGTTTAAGATTTAGTATTTCAAATTTCAAATCGGGACCATAGTTTTATTTGAGGGAGT
This sequence comes from Caenorhabditis plicata, assembly GCA_963931815.1. Lineage (NCBI taxonomy): Eukaryota > Metazoa > Nematoda > Chromadorea > Rhabditida > Rhabditidae > Caenorhabditis > Caenorhabditis plicata. Next base: position 17,561,609 of record OZ007493.1, read on the forward strand.
GGTATCGAATAGTTATCGGTACACTCCATTTGGCTTGCAAGTATTCGGCCTCCTCGTGGCGCAATTTACAAATAAGTTGCTAATCATTATCGCCATCAATTAAGCTATTTAAGTTAGAATACTTCTTCAAATTATTGTAAGATTTAAATAAAACCGCAGATACCATTTAAGTTATTTTTTCAGGTTTGCTTCATTTCTTCTCTCACCTGACAACGCCTTCTCCAATGAAGATCCACGTTACAAAAATTCGTCTAAATTTTTTGTATTATAAATTGAACAGTGAGCATTCAAATAAAAACCACAATATTTATTTTATTCAACAATGGTCCCGTTACTTCGTTGTAATCAACATTTAACAATAACAATATATACACAAGTTACACAAATAATCATCGACAGGTATTGTTGAGTCGGCCGATGCTTCCTCGTTCTTCAATATGGTTTGATTTGATTGAACTTGAATTGAATTTAATTGACGAACAAAGCTGTACCACATCTGTCGGATCGATGAAAGTTTTCCTAAAATCAAAGCATTAAACAATATCTGGCAGAATTCCAGGAAACCTTTCTTGAACTGATAATCTCTATGCTCTCCGGTATTCGACGGGAACGTGCGATCAAAAGACAACTTCAATATCTGCCGCTCGGGATTCTTTGTGTGATTTCGGAACCTCACCATTATTGTCTGGATGTTCCCGCATCATAGCCCAAACGGCGCCACAGCCGTCTCCACGGACCCCAAAGTATGTAGAAGGCGAATTTTTGCAGAAGCACCTGGAGCATATGTTCGTCGAATCATGACCGCCGTTCTGGACTACATGGGCCGCTCTTCGAACAACTATTTCATCAAACGATGCGGCTCTTCGTTCTTGCAACGAACGTACGAGTCTTCGATGGCTTCTGATGTGGCACAGCTAGGAAATTCTTTCTCCGCGTGAACAGTCACCGATAAAGCCCTTCGCTCCACTCGCAATTCTGAAGATAAAAATTTCTCTCAAAGCCAGTATAAAATCAATCCAAAATTGTCCTGAGCAGAGGTTGAGCCTCTTCTTCCCTCTGTGGCCACATCCGATGTAATCCTTGGCAAATATCTTCGTCGTCAGTGTTGGGTATATAAATATCCAACTACACGAGGCACGATCGTAAATGTCAGTTACCTGCTAAACTGATAATGGCAGTGATGCACATAAAACCTCATTGATCGGCAAACAGGCACCAAATAATGGTAGTTGCAACATAATTAATGTGTTATAGTGTTATTGAAACAGGTATTCGATATACCAATTGGCATCGAGATTGTAAACCGTTTCAATAATATTTTAATTGCCAAGTGTGTGAAATTAAATCAAAAGAATTTGATAGCAAAAGTGGAATTCGTGGATAGCCAACATGCTGATCATTGTTGCATTCAGCGGAGACAGGGGAGAAGAGCTGGAAATAGAGCTGGCCATCTAGGGTTTCCAGATGCCGGAAAATCGACACTGCCAAAATGTTTTATACAGATAAAGTCAGTTAAAATCGCGGATTACCCTTGCACAACAGTAAGACATGTTACTTCGTTTCACTCGGCAGATCCATCTCCAAATTGGCTGTTGGGATTCGAAGTTCTCCGAAGAACAGAGTAAATTCACCCTATCGCTGACTATCGCTGATCTTCCAGGTATATCTTTTTACCTATGTCCTTAATCCAAATACCTTTAATAGGAATAATCGAGGGTGTATCGAGAAATCGTGGAAAGCGGTACAAGCCCTTAAAGCCTTTGGAATATTCTCATGTTGTTACACTGGCCGTCGATTCGACGGGATTTCAATTGAATAATGATCTTGAATCCTCGAAGGTTCGTTTGGATTTTCCTTCTAAAACTTCGTTTTTTTTTAATTGCTTAACAAAGAAGTTGGAGCTTATGATAGAAGAATAACTACGAAGCATAGTCAATAGCCACCAAGTTAATACATTGTGTTCAGGAACTAGAAAACATTAGAGATCATTTGAAGAAAGGATCATGGACAAAGATGGTTGACAAATCAATGAAACCACTAGACTGCACCCTTTAAAATTATCTGAAGACATTTAAATAAATTTTTATTATTATGTTTAATTCATAAAAAATAATTTTTCAAAACATTCAGACACGATTGATTTTAAAAAAATGTCGATTGTTCAAATTTGGCAATTTGGGTCGTTTTCATCGTCTATCTTCGTAATAATTCCATTTTTATTGCTCACTTCATGATATTCGGGGACGAATGAGTTCTTCCTGTGATAACGATTTACAAATGACCATTTTTCTAAAAAAAAAACAATTATTTTAATTGTATTCGTTACCCTACCGAGAATTGATTTAGGCGTTTCCCAGCTTGCGCCACGAGGAGGCCGAATACTTGCAAGCCAAATGGAGTGTACCGATAACTATTCGATACCACTCCCTCAAATAAAACTATGGTCCCGATTTGAAATTTGAAATACTAAATCTTAAACCCTAGAGAAGATGACGACGTTGCGTTGTTGGAGAAGAACCAGAAGATTGAGCAGATGGAGAAGAAAGAAGACACAAGTACTAAAAACACACAAAACTATTTGGATGACTATCATGAGTAGTAAATTACTTTTAAATTGTTGAGGTTGAGGCGAGGTTATTGATCCAACATATTTGAACAATTGAATTCAATTTCAAATTTGTTTACAACAACAAGAAACGCCCCCTTATCTTTCGAAACCACCGACGCCGTTGGTCAAACGCTTTAATTAATAAACTATGCAATCTATAACATGCAAATGAAGAGAATAAGAAATTTGACCAATCGGTGTCGGCGCGGCATTCGATCAGCGAGGTCGACGATGGATCGAGATTGGCAACGAATCATTTGTTACTTGGACGTTCGGTAGTGAGCGGTCGGCTTCCTTCCCTGTCCCCTGTAGTGCCGTCTGCTTCGACGGACTGATGAGTGGCCCCACCGGAGAGGCAATCATTTGAATGTAAGTTGATTCAAATTGTTGATTCTATATTAATTATTTATTTTCAGGTCTCGATGGTGGTCATGAGAGATCTCTCCACTGGTGATTCCGAACGCGTCGGCTGAATCCATTAAACCTTTCAATATTTTAACTATTTCGTATACACTAAACATTAAATCGAAGATTTCTATTGTGAACGAAGCGATCGGATTTACCAGTGCTCCCCCTTCCTCTTCTTCGTTCTGGTATTGAGCTCATTACCACATCCCTTCTCCTTCTTCTCCTTCTCCTTCTCCTTCTTCTTCTTCTTCTTCTTCTTCTTCTTCTTCTTCTTCTTCTTCTTCTTCTTTTTCTCCTTCTTATTCTTCTTCTTCTTATTCTTCTTCTCTTCCTTTTTTTTTTACTCTCCTTGTTTACCTCGATGAAGAAGGATCCGGATCCAACTTAGAAGACATATGGATGGTATTAGATTTAAAAATTTTAATGGTCCCTAAAAAAATTAAACTAATATTATTAGTTACAGATTTGCGGGAACCAGTTTTAGGTCATATGATGATTGGATCAGCAGTCGAGCTCAAGAAGGTGGTCGACGATATTGCACATCAAGAATCAGAAGAGTAACCTTTATTTCTAATATTCACTTTAATAAAATGTTTTCTCATTTTGGTTATTGTAGAGTTCGACATGGATCAATCGTCAGTGGCATCGGCGAGGCATCGACGAGGGATCGACGAGGGATCGACGAGGGATCGACGAGGGAACGACGAGATGGCTCATCAAGAATCAGAAGAGTAACCTTAATTTCTAATATTCACTTTAATAAAATGTTTTCTCATTTTGGTTATTGTAGAGTTCGACATGGATCAATCGACAGTGGCATCGGCGAGGGATCGACGAGGGATCGACGAGGGAACGACGAGATGGCTCATCAAGAATCAGAAGAGTAACCTTAATTTCTAATATTCACTTTAATGAAATGTTTTCTCATTTTGGTTATTGTAGCGTTCGCCATGAATCAATCAACAGTGGCATCGACGGGGAATCGACGAGGGATCGACGAGATGGCTCATCGAGAATCAGAAGAGTAACCTTAATTTCTAATATTCACTTTAATAAAATGTTTTCACATTTTGGTTATTGTAGAGCTCGACACGGATCAATCAACAGTGGCAGCACGACAAAGAAGAGGACTTGATCTCCATACGACATCGTGGAGAAGCAGTGTAAACAGATAATAAGATATCATCGTAACTGATTTCTTAATTTTGTAGTTCCGGACGATTCGACCAATCGTGAAGAAGTTCCATTGACACTTGCAACCAGGGACACCGGGGAATCGAATCTAGGAGCTCACGGAATCGGTGTATTGGTGTGTTTGAAGGAGTTTTTTTAAAATTTAATGTGTGAGAGAATCAGTTAAACGAGTTAAATGAGTTGAATGAGTTAAATGAGTTGAATGAGTTGGATGAGATGAAAAAGTTGAAAAAGTTGAATGAGTTGAAAAAGTTGAATGAGTTGAATGAGTGGGTTATAGCTACAACCAAAATGGTACCATTGCGCGCTATATGTTGTTGTTGTATTTTTGTTGTATTTATTGTTATTGTTGTTATTTTATCTTGCTCTTCTCTTTACTTTCTTTACTATGCTTGCTTATCAAGCTAGGCTGGCCGGCCACACTAATTTTATAAACTAGGTTAAGTTAGGGTAACTCTTCGTCGTACAAACTATGGTCCCACTAGTTGAGGGGAGTGTCCGTTGGGGCGGAGCTCCCATTTGGCTTGCAGAGAGCCGGCCTCCACGGGGCGCAAGCCGGGAAACGCCGAGTTCTCATCTCGGTAGGCTGACGGCTCTCAAAATCACACCAACGCACTCCAATTTCGCACACCAAATCGAGTTAAATTTTTTATCGAGTTAAATTTTAAAATCGAGTTAAAATTAAAAATCGAGTTAAAAATTTAAAAATTGTGTTAAAACTTAAATATCGAGTTAAAACATTAAATTATCGAGTCAAAACTTTATATATCGAGTCAAAAACTAAATATTGAGTTAAGAACCGTAATATTTTTTGCTTTATTAAAAAAAATTTTTCTCGTAATTTTCCCGTACATATCGAGTTTAAAATTTAAAATCGAGTTAAAACTTAAATATCGAGTTAAAACATTAAATTATCGAGTTAAAATTAAAATATCGAGTCAAAACTTTATATATCGAGTCAAAACTTTATATATCGAGTCAAAACTTTATATATCGAGTCAAAAACTAAATATTGAGTTAAATTTCTTAAGAAGCGTAATATTTTTTGCTTTATTTTTTTAAAATTTTTTCTCGTATAACATCGAGTTTAAATTAAAAATCGAGTTAAAACTTAAATATCGAGTTAAAACTTAAATATCGAGTTAAAATTAAAAATCGAGTTAAAATTAAATATCAAGTTAAAATTTAAAAAATAGAGTTTAAATTTAAAATTCTGTTAAAGCTTTAAATATCGAGTTAAAACTTTAAAATCGAGTTAATTTTCTTAATAGGCGCAATAATATTTGTTTTATTATTTTATGTTTACTTTTTCTCGTAATTACTTATTATTATGCTCATCTCGCTCTTATTTATTGCCGTGTTAGTATTTTTTGTGTCTTCTTTCTTCTCCACCTGCTCAATCTTCTTGGTCGTCTACAACAACGCAACGTCGTCATCATCTCTAGGATTTAAGATTTAGTATTTAAAATTTAAAATCGGGACCATAGTTTTATTTGAGGGAGTGTTATCGAATAGTTATCGGTACACTCCATTTGGCTTGCAAGTATTCGGCCTCCTCGTGGCGCAAGCTGGGAAACGCCGAGATCAATTCTCGGTAGGCTAACGAATACAATTTTTTAAATTTTGGCTCATATAATTAATAAAAATTTAAATATAATTATTTATGCATTTTGGAACTTTTCGAAAGATATTCAATTTAAATTTTCAATATACTCTTTTATACATAAATAGTTATGTTGTTTTTTTTAATTTTTAAGTTCCTAATTATCTTAGAATTAATTCTCAAAAAATTTGAGTTTCCTCCAAATTGTTTTATTGTACCTGATTCTTGATTTTCTAATTTAGATTTTTATTTCTAATTTGTTAAAAAACGTTGAATTATTATGATTATTATAAAGATAGCTTGGGATTTTAATACCAATCCGTAATAATTTTAAGTTAATAGAATTGGTAGTTTTTGATAGTGTGGATTTACAATAATCTTTAAAATTTTTAAAAAATATATTTGAATAATTTTTAATACTTTGACACTCATAAAAATGCTTCTTTAACGATCTCTACAGTAATGTATAGGTATTTATAATTTTTATATTAATATCTAAAAATGACCTCCCCATATTTCGTTGTTAATATTTTGGTCGATATTTCAATACAATTAATATTATACTTGTAAAACAACATATTCAAAATAATTATTCAATAGAAAATGTGAAAATTCCTAACATTTGATATATAATAAAAAAATTATATTATTTATAGTTTTGTATTGATATATTGACCAAAATATTAACAACGAAATATAGGGAGGTCATTTTAAGCTACTAAAAATAAAAATTATAAATACCTATACATTACTGTTGATAGTTAAACAAGCATTTTTATGAGTGACAAAGTATTAAAAATTATTCAAAAATTTTTGTTTAATTTTTTAAAGATTATTGTAAATCCATTGTAAATCTCATCAAAAACTACCATTTCTATTGATTTAAAATGTATTATTTATTTAAATTTAATACTTAATTAGCATCTTAGCAAGCTTAATGTTTGAAAGAATTTTTATCGTTTATAGTTTTATTTTTCAACTAACTGCGAAATATAATAAATTTCTTCCTCTTGATTCTGCAGAGATTAAATTTTTTCCAAATTTCCGTTCATTGTGCATATCCTTTAATCAATAACATCACCTTCCATCACTTATATGGTCCTCTGTTTTATTATACGCAATTTGCTAGGAGCACAATAAGGTGTTAATATGTCAACGGACAAAATGCCTAAACCCATAGTATATTGGATGACATTTGCGACACGCCCTATGTTATAATAACACGTAACACACCCCACAAACACTTTGCGAGATCATTTAGTGACATTATGCCCGTATTAACTACTTCAAATGGTGCTCGCACACATGCCACTGGGTCACTAATTAATCAAATCAGCGTTCTTCTACACGAACGTGCTGCTTCAAATGCCATTGTCAAAGAAAACAACTCGGCCTATTCCTTATGCAAATCCATTGACAGCGGAACGCAGGACATTGTCAAGCTCAATTCGAAACGGAGCCCATCACCTTCATGTTCAACAAATGATGTAAAAAGATACAAGGAAGAGGATGACGACGAAAAGTTAAACGATGAGACTCTCGAGTTCATGATGCTGAATAATTTTCCAAATATTATCACCGAAGGAGATGTCTTCATGTATGTACCAGGAAGGCTTTCCCTTTTGACGTCAACCAATAAATACAAGGTTACTATTGGAGAGGTTTGTAAATTTGATTTTTCTCATACATAGCTGCAATTTCAGATTCAAAGAAGACTAGAGCATCCCGAAAATCTTAATGCCTCAATTTTGGGAGCAATTCTGAGAAGAGCTAAATCAAAAAACGGAGGAAAGGAGCTTCGAAGCATTCTCGAACGGCATGGGATCATTTTACCTCCAGGCCGAAGAAAATCCACCCAAATTACGTTATTTACATCATTAATCGAAGGTGAGCATACATTTATAAGGATATATTATTTAATTTTTTGTAGGTGAATCTGAACATCTTGCAAGAGATTTCGCGTCGTTGTGCAAAAATTCGTTCCCAGTGGAACAGATTGCAAGAAAGGTTGCAGAAAAAAAGGAGAAGGAGAATCAGAATGTCATTAAGAGACAGGAAGAATTGAAAACAGCGAGGTAACTTATATAAGAAATATTATATTAATTGTTGAATGCAGAAAATTAATCGACGAGTTTCTATCAGTAGTAACAGAAGCTGAATCAGAAACGCCAAATACTCCGATAGATGAAGCATTAAATCATTTCCAACTTCTAACACACAACTTTGGAAAATCAGCACTGTTAACTTCAATTCAAGTATTAACAAGGTTAAAGGTTCTATCAATATATTTAATCAGATAGAAATATTTTAGGTACATTGATAGTCAACTGAATCTAAATAAAGCTGTTGAAGAGGATAAACAAAATACGTCACCACCATCAGAAAGCGAACAAAACTTAAAAATTAAAAATCTATTAAGTTTGTGTTACAATACTATATAATTTATTCGTGTTATATTTAATTTAATTTTAATTTAATATATTATTAAAATATGTACATTTGAAATAAATTATTTTTTACGAAGCCTTTTTTGCAAGCTGCAACTTTAATTCCTTTATTTGTCCAATTACTTTCAAATATTGCGACGTCATTCCAGAGCGTTGAAAGATTTTTTTGAGCTTCAAACCTTGTATGAATAAAGACGGCGAGTTCTGTTATAAATAAAACGATAAATTTTAATATGATTAGCAAACCGGATTTCGCAGTTTTAACCTCTTGTATTGCTTCAGTAGAAACTTTAACTTCGGCAGATCAGTCGGTTGATGAAGATCAAGATCTAAATAACTAAAATCAATTCATATTTAGGCATAAGTCAAACCTTTGTATTTAATCTTGTTTAATGTTGACTTGTGGCAAGGTACTAATAATGGCTTAGGGATTGCAGGTGTTTGTTGAAAATTGTCTTTAAAAATTAACGATATTGATATTTTTATTTGTCGTTTAAAATTTAGTTTTTTTCTAGCTTAAAGTTAAAAAAAAGTTATGGATAAAAGGTATTGGTTTTCATTTTTATTATCAACTTAGTTATAAATTTACAGATTAGTATGTCCTTAACGGTAAAAACATGTACACGCCAATTGGTATGGTAATAAAATGAGCTCAATAAACATGGCCAAATCTAACTTTCTGGGAAGATATTAAAACTTTTGAATAGCTTAAGACAAGTCTATTTAAATTGTCGTGAAAAATATTTTGTTATTAAGACATAAAACTTTCCATATATGTTTAAAAATCGCAAAACCGTTATGTCAATTTGGTGTGCATGTAAAGCTTATCAATTTGAGTAATTTGTGTACTTTTCAAAATTTCCTCCTAACCCTTATATTCACCTTGATTGTTTAAAAACGCAGGTAGATTGTATTTCCCACAGAAATCCGACAACATTATTTTTATTCGCTTTTGCGAACGCTGACAGAGCAAGTTAGTTTTTGTCTGTATTGTCTTTGTATCAGAATTCTCCCTCGTGCCCAAATCCTTCCGCCTATTTGCTGTACTCAAGAGCGACATAAGTTTCTAAACAAATAAAATAGTAAATTATTCGCGATTTCAGCATACCATACGATTCGTTAATAATCGCCGAAATAAGTTTATCTGATGCAAACGATAGAAATGCTGATATCGTACCTATAATTCATGTAGTAAATATTCTAAAATTTAAGACTAACTAATTTATTATCCAATGTAATTGTCCTTCGGCTTTTCTCCGACGTTGAGTAATATCCATTTTTTAATCTCATTTGTAACTTTTTCACCGGTTCCTCATTGATTAACTTTTTATCGGTGCTGAACGCTGTTTTAAGAAGTAATTCCTCATCCTCATCGTTGTTGTGTTGTGGTAAAAATTTCTTTAAAAATTTGACTAATCATAATGATTATAATTTTAGAATACCATTAAATGTTCTTTAGATTCATCTGTTAACTTTGTAAATGATTTCATACTTAACACATTTTCGAGAATAAATTCCTAAAAATTAAATTATTTAAACGGATAAACGTATTGAATGACATTACACTATCAATAACTATTTTGGGAACTTCGAACACTTCCTCTTCATGTATAAGTTCCTTCATTCTGAAAATCGATGTATTGCTATGGCTATCTAAACTAAAAATTTTAAATTGATACAAGATTTAGAGTTACTTTTGCAATAAGTAGAACTTTTTGCCAGTTTCATGATTTCATCCATAAGTGTTTCACCACCATCTAGTTTCTGCTCACACGATTCCGTCTGCTGGCTAATAACAACTGACGAACTACATTCGGAAGTCAATTTTAATGTTGCCTCCGTATCATTGAGTAGTTTTAAAATATATGCCAAGTCATCCACATCAACCGTGCTACTTTCGTTATTGGCTTCATACGACGATTGATCATTGACATATGAAAATGTGTCAGGAACGTTGACTGGTTTATCAATTGATATATTTTTATCATTGGAGGGTCCCGGAGAATTATATATCCTTTTTAGTGTCTTAAATAAAATAAATCATAATTTGTTAGAATCTTAGGTAATAATAATTAAGTTTAAACTTCAAAGACACGGCAAATGAAAATCATGATTTCCCGATTTTAAAATATGTCTTACTATTTCTTCATCTACCTAACGAAAAAAAAAGTTATGTCAACTTAGGCAGTGTTATGGAATATTAACTAAAAATTTAAGCCTTCTTTTAAAAAATTTAGATTTGAACACACGTTTTATTACCGTATCAGCGGGATGGTAACAGGTATTTCATTTGAATCCACATGATGTCTTCAATTTAATAATATAGTCCACTTTTCGGCTCTCGTGAGAATTGAAAATAGCGAATTATGAATATTTATTGGAATCTCATTAATTTGCACGCAATTTTCAAAATTTCGACAACATTAAATTGACAGTTATTTACGTTTTATTAGTATGATTTGATAACATTAACTGAGCTTTGAAAAATTCATTCAAATTCATGCACATCTACTTTACAATTTCGACATTAAAATCTACTTTTCATTAATAAAAATAAATCATACTTTCTTTGGAAGTTGTGGAACCTTAAAAACATCATCCGGTACACAAGTATTATTGCTGCCTGTTTAAATAATATTATAAAGTGCAAAAATCTAGACTTCATACCTTTCGAATTATTTTTATTCATTTATTATTGCTCATCTAAATTATTTAGCAAATTTATTCCTCATGTAAGATGCTCAATTAATAAATGGGTGGTGTAATACTGGAGTGTAGTACTGAAAAATAAAATATTTTCCAATCACTCCCAATACTTAATACTAGTAATATATATAATATTTTGTAATGGTTAGCCATTATTAATATATTTATTGTTTTGAATAATTAATTTCACAATATCATTATTCACATTATCAGATGGACGCAGAAGTAACTGAAGGTAATTTAATAGTTTGAAATTGTATTTAAAAATTCTATGTTTAGGTCATTCTGGCAACGTAGAAGATAATTCTTCGAATAGTACGGACTCTATAATAAACGACAAGGTATAGCAAATTTAAAATTTGCTGTTTTATTTATGGTCAAATTAATTAAGGTTGCCGAAGTTTTACCAAATATGGAAGAAAGCATTGCAAATGAATCTTGTAATTCTGACATTATTGAACTTGAAGAATTATTAACTAATACAACACGGCAGGAAGGAAAGGCTCTAACTTTAAATTCATATGATAAGGTAACTTTAAAAGTGGATATGCTGAAAATTAAAATAAACGTCAACTGAATTTCTTAAATAAAAAGTCCTATTACAAATTCCGCTTTTAATGAGCATTAGGGTATGAAAGTATCATTGAGACATAGGAAGCTTGTTCAGATTAAAAAAGGGTGTTAAAATATTGAATATTTATTTCGTTGGTCACTTAATTGACATGTGTATTATATTTTTCGTTTTAGGAAAGAACTAGCCATGCGATTTTACCAACATCGACACGAGTTGAGGCCAGTATGAAAGATTTAACACCAACTATTTCGTGTGATATATGCCATGATGTTATCACCAATTCTGTTATGACTAAGGTTTGGTAAATGTTCTTCAAATTAAATATTTGACTTCTAGAAATGTGGACATCGCTTTTGTGACCAGTGCATTCTTTTATCTTTGATGAGAGCTGGAAGTACGTGTCCATCTTGCCGAACAACACTATCGTCTAAACGGGAGTTAAAACAAGATCCCCGATTTGATACGATTATTAGCCAGGTAACCGATTTTTACATTTCCCAAATATAATTCGAATGTTTTTTAGTTATTGAATTCTCGCTCTGATTTCTCAAATTTTTCAACAAATGAGACCGATATGCTTTCAAAGGAAGGTAAGCAATGGATATTTTCTATAGCTCAAATAAGTTGCATTTAAATAATACAATTTATTATTTTTCAGTTAAAAGTTTAAGAAATAACTATCAACATCAGCAAATTTGCTTCCCAAATTATATTTTTAAAATTATATATATATATATATATATATATATTTGAGCTATACCTAATAGATAATGTAATGAAACATGATTTTTATATAAAATCTATTTTCAGGGGACGATAGATGGGATAACAAAAGCGTTGAATATGATGAAAAAAATGACGAATTACCACAAAACCATAAAACTGCGAAATCAAAGTCACCAACTCCTGAGAGTAGAAATACTAATTGTAATAATAAATATTATATCGTATATTTAAAAAAAGTTTATTTTCAGCACAGAAAGAAGATAAAAAAGAAGATGGGCACAGATTCAAAGTACATGAAGGAATATTATTTGATGATTGTGATGACTTATTATTTAATAGAAGTTATAGTAGTGATGAAGGAAAATCTGATTCGGACCAAAACAGTGATTAAAACGACATTTATACTTGATAAGTTTATTGAATTACAGATACAGTTAGTACAATTCAACAAGGTTCTAAGTCAACTTCTGATACTGATTATAAAAATTCAACAACTGTTGAAGGGGTTGATAGTTCTAAAGGTTTGGAAAATAAATTTAAAAAAAATAAAAATAATATTTTATTAAGAACTCAAACATGTATTAAATGAATATATGAAATCTCTAAGTCAGTCGAATGACACAGTTCAAAAGTACAGTGTTGGTCAGAATTGGTTAGAAGCTTCGAATTTTGATTCGCTTAAAAACTATGTACGCTCAGGAATACGTTTTTTAAAAATTTATATAATATTTCAGGCTCCTAATATATTTGGAAAGAATTTAAATCAAAATGATTTTTGTGATCTAAATGCTTCAACATCGGATACCTCATTTTCAAAATCATCCATTGAAAATCTTGAAGATAATATCGACTCGGAACTTACTTTAAATGATGCAGAAGAAGGAACATCAAAGGAAGTTGTTAATACGAATTGTACGTGCAACTCGAATGGCTCTCCAAATATTTTTATACTACAAGAAGAGCAAAGTTGCAGTTCCGACAATGAGATAGAAGACCATTTTATTGAAGAATTTGGTCTGTTCCCATATTTAGTCATTTTGCTAAATCAGTTGCATTGTTTAGAAGACAGTCCGTCCTGTTCTAATGAGTTAGACAGCATCAATGATGATTTGAAAGAATCTGTAAAATATTTAACAAGTGACCGTATGGATAAAATAGTGGATGAGGAGGTTGCATGGCAGGATTTTCGCAGTAATTTTATTATAATTAATACAACATGTATTAAAAAACATTACAGGGAAATGCTGGGATGTGGATTCACAAGGAAATGATGGAATTGAAGTGAACTCGAATGATGATGAGGAAGTGAATTGGTGTATTTGCGAAATCCTCTGTGAACCTTCCTTTCAAGCAGTCGAATCGATAGATAATGTACCTGAAAAAGATCTATTAGAAGTGAAACTTTGCCTAGCAAAATTAATATTTTTTGTGGAGGAGGAAATGGATATGGACATTTTAAATGAAGGTAATTTTGGAGTTTCAAGTGTTCACCTATTATATTAATCCAGATGTGAATAGTGATATTACTGATAATTATTCTGAACAATCTTGCTCAGATATAGACGATGACCCAGATGCCGAACTTTTTAAGTCATTTTCTAAGTTCTGCGAGGTTAATTTGGAAGACGTACCATCCATTGAAATGATAACTGATTTTTTAGCAAAAAGTAAGTGCGCTTTAAAATTTTTAACTCATTTATTTTATATAGATGAAGCAAGTATTAAACCGAAGGATATATCAAAATTTACCGAGGAATCAACAGTGTCTTGTATGAATAATAAGGATGCGTTGTTGTCAACAGATGCTTTTCTTGCGGATGAAACTAATGCCATTTCTCATTTCGATGATAAATTAATTAAATGGACGAAACATAAAAGGGACGAATATCAAACTTCTTCTTATAATTCGTTTTTAAATTCGGTTTGTTTAAAGTTTTGAATAGTAGGGAAATAATTCAATGATTTCTAGACGGAAAGTAGGCCTATTGAACAGAATGATATAACTCCATTAGATTCTTTGCATCTAAATATTGCTCAGGCTTTATTGTCTGTAAGACCGAACGATGATGAAAACGGGGAAAATCCCACCGACGAAGGTGGCGATGAAATCGATAGTTTAGTAAAATCTAAAAATGGTGCTGCCGGTGTTAAATTTTCTCCATTTGGCAACGAAGTTGAATCTAATACAAATGACAAAATTAGTATGAAAGTTGATAGTCGGTTTGATGCCGATGAGTTTTTATTAACAGGTTATTAATTCTTTTCCTTCTCAACATAATTATTTTTTAGATATTGATTTAATAAACGATACGATTCCAATAAAGTTAATAGATCCAATTGATGAAGATGATTTGGATACAAGTATATTTGAGCCAAAGATACCAAGCCAATTAATGGAAAAGTATCGATCATTCAAGCTAGAATTGGAAAAGAAGAAATGTAAGCTATTATATATTATTTATTTGTTGATTTGTTTTTTTTCAGTTCGAGAATTCTCCGAAAGGGAAGATGCGAACCAGGCTAAATATAATAAAAAGCGATCAATTGTACCACCATCATCAGATAAACCAATTTCTATTAATAATGAAGTAATTACACAAGGAATGGACGCAAAGAAATTTGTGAATGAAAATAGCTGTAAATATAATAATAATAACGTTTTTTTAAGAAGTCAGCAGTGTCCGAACCACAGACAGCAACGAAGGAACCAAATGAATCAAAAAATCCGTTCCGTATTGAGGCCAATTCATTGATCGGAGAAAGTAGAAAGGAGTTAGACGCCACCCAAAATAATACTATTCCGAATCGAATTGAAAATATCAACGTGAAAGAAGAGATTATTATGACAGATAACACACAGAAATTATTACCCCAGAACAGGGATCGACCGGAACCGTTAAACTCTGAAAATAATTTTAATAATTCTGGTCTTTTTAGAAATGAGGCTATTCAACCGTAGGGAATTCATTGTAATTATTTAAACATAATCGTAATTTTTACAGGGGCACTACAATAACACCAATTAATCAACTTCATAATTATTTTGCGAATTTTAACAATCTGAATATTTATGGAAATGGAGTTTATCCGATTATCAATACACCGTCTCTACAACAAAAACCAGAAGGAGTTAACGATTTCAAAAAATTACAAGAAATGTTTTATAATAATTCGAATTATTCACCCGATCTGTTTTTGAATCAAGCGGGATCATGGAACCCGAATTGGAATATGTATCAGGCACAACTTGGATTGAATATGCAATATATGCAAAATATGCAAAATATCCAAAATATGCAAAGAATGTCGGATGGAAATATTCAGAATCAGGCAATGATGCCTAACTATTTTAATTTCCAACCTAATCCTCTAATTCCTAACACGAATTTCAACTTCCCAATGGTTCCTGTTGATAACAATATTAAAACGAATTTGCTGAACTCACCCTTTACTAGGAACAATCCTATCGAAAAGAAACAGGAAAAATCGCCGAGTAACAATGATTTTAAGGTATGTATGGTTTCAAAGGTGATTTTTTCTAGAAAATTTACTTTTAAATCTCGAGAAGACATCGGATATAAAACGTGATGGACGAAATGGCACATTATCAAAAACTGATCCAGAATTTAATGTAAAATTTTTGAATCTAGAATATAGAATACACATTAAAAAACCATAAACTGAACCATTTTTGCGTTTTTAGCGAGAGGATAACATACGGATTGAAAAGTTTTAGATATAACGTGGTATCCTGAATTGCGCCCATTACTGATATCGATGTTATTATAGAAAGAAATTTAATCTTAAACAAGGACTTTAACATTTTATTAACGTAAATTTTTGTTTCAGGTTAAATTGGAAGTGGAAATGTGGCCTACGAACGGTTTATATTCGAAAATGAAACGAATTGGAATTTCAATTGATACTTTGTTCTGTGGCGTTTCCGGTAATGCAACATGTAAGTTTAAAATATGACATTCTGTTTTATCATAATTTAATATAATTTCAGTTTATCATATAGCTCAACTTCTATCATCCCGATATCCTCAGTATCATTCCTGTTTATTAAGTAACTTCTGGGCATATGTATGTTTTTTTAATGATAACTTTTACAATATCTGAAAAACCTCTTCGATCCTTTATTAACATTTTTCCATAGCTTAAAATTATTTAACTTCTCCATTCATTTTTTATTTAGAAATAAATAATTGAAACGATTTTCAGAGAAAACATAATAGAAGTCTTCGACGATTTTCATTGCATCATTCTCTGGTCGAGGCTCAAAGATTTGTTGGAGGACAACATTTAATAATATTTTACGACGAGGCTGTACATGATTTGGAGTTGTCACAGGAATATATAGTGAACAATTTATTTAATCCTATGTTGTCGTAAATCATCTATTGGATAATATTTTTGGACGAATCTACAGCGTACTCCAAAATTAAATGAATAGTCTTACAAACAGTAACTGTTGAATATTTAAACTCATAACGGTGTAAGGGTTTTGAAGCCTATATTAGCGCAATAATTTGTTTTGTTGATACTAACAGTTCGTTAAAACTCGAAATTGTTTGTTGTATTGTATTTTTTGTTATGTTTCTTACTTTTTAATTATGAAAATACTTTATCGTTGATGTCATATTTTATAACCACGTCGTTTATTATTTATATAATTAATTTGGATTTCAATTTTGTAAAATTTTGATACTTTGTATTGGAAATTTTGTTATGAAGGCAGTTTTTTTTAAAAATAAATTTAATTGTAAGTCACGGACAGCTCTCATCAATTTTTCTCTTTGTGATCCTTTCACTGGAGATTCATTAGATCTTCATTTAACCAACAATGGAAATTCGCAGGTTAATGAAAGATCAAGCCGGCTCACACGTTGAAACGCTAAAGCTTTCTATTTCAATAGCAGTAGCTAATTGCTTATAGCAAAATCCATCGATACTGATACTGAATTTCTCATGCAATAAACTCGTTCTAGGTTGTTCAAAAAAATGCAACGGTTTTTCCTCCTCCACCCCGAAGAAGTTATAAAAAAATGAAAAATAATATGTTTAAAATTTATAAGGCACGCATTTTCGTTTAAATATGATACATGTTAATTTACATTCCATTCAGCATAGATTTGAAAACGATAATGGACGAAATAATTATTAAGGGTGCGGAAAATTTAGTAGTGGTTAGTAGACACGCTTTTCAGATTTTAATTTTCATTACCTTCTTATTACCTAAATTATTGATTCCTTTTATGTTATTTATACTGAATTCTATTGTCAAAATGTGGTTTAACTTAAAGGAGCATAAACCAGCACGCCAACTGGGATCTACGATTTTCCGATTTAAACGCTTGTTGCGTACTTTCAATAAAAAATTGATTACGCCAATTTAACCAGGCTTCTCTTAAAACTTTCTAAAATCTAAATAAATTTTCGAAAAGTTTTAGGGGCGCTTGGATTACTCAGTGAATAATATTAATTAATAATTACGTAAAATTTATTAAGAAGAAACTAAATAAAACAGGAATTGCCTTGAAAAGAAAATCGAAGAAACAAATAAATTGAAAATTAAATCGACACTTCTGCCTCTCTGCGCCAAGTGAGACCAAAACACCCTTCCTTGTGCTGCTTTAATCCGTTTCTCATTAATTTATAGCGTGTCAATGAGATAACTTTAAGTTTTTTATTGGGGTGTTATTAGCTTCATTAATATTTTTTCAATTCAGAATAAACTATTATTTTAAAATTTACTAAAAAAATAATAAAATTATTTGCGGATTCGACTCATTATAGTAAATTTTCAAGAAAGAAAACAAAAAATGTTAATTGGCCTATGTTATTTTATATATTTTTTAAAAAGTTTTCTAATGCTGCCAACAAAAAACAACGTAATGTTATTATAAGATGATTATTTGTGCTTTTTAGAAAATTATCGGAAGTCATCTAGAATCTAACACTAATAAATAAAAACATTAACGAGGATATATAATCGATTCGTACTTTTTAGTAGTTAAGTTCATATTAAGCACATCTAGAACAAAAATAAATGAAAATATTACAATAAATATTAGTCATTTATTAACCCCTCCTTACAAAATATTAAAAAAAAACAAATATAAAATGTAAAGGATATTATATAATATGAATACAAATCACAGAATTAGTTAGGATTTATTTATTTACACACAACAAAAAAAAAATAAATAATTAAAGCAGCAATATTCAAAACATTTATTAATTAAAATAGTGAAATGGTTATATTCAGGAATTGTTTGAAGTTATACGTCTAGATCCGTCCCTTGTGGCAAGTTCCGATTTAACTTCTAAAACATTTAAATTTAAAAATTGCTGTTAAAGTCAATTAAAATTAATAAAAACTTTGGTCAACATGAAAATTTAAAGAATAGTCAATCCCGGATCAAGGCACATACGTAATAGATCTTTAACGATTTTTTTTAAATATTAGATCGTGGATACAATTACACAAAAAGTTCACATAATTATAATTATCTCCTGTAATTTGTTGAAATATTTCAAACTCATACATTGAGCAGCATATTCGTTGACCGTTTTTGATGTGCACAATTCGTTGTGTTCCGTTTTTGTCGTGCTCTTGTGCAACATGTGTTTCCGAGAGCATTCCTTCGTATTACAAAGTAGTCAAGTAAGAGGACGGCTATTATTAAAACCACACACGCAATAAATGACCATATAGCCCATTGCGGAACCTGAAATGAACATAAATATTTGGAACTATGTAATGATTTGTAGGACATACACCAGCCAGTCCCGTTTGAACAGGACCGGAGAAGTATTCAATCGATGAAAAGTCGCTGGAATAATTATCCATAATGAAAAGGATTTAAATAAGAAACATTTCTCGGATTTTGCTGTCAAACCTAAATCAAATTTGATTGTTTAATAGAATACGACCGAAATTTATATGAAGAAATGAAGATAAATTAATCAAAAAGGCGATACGGATTTATGGACATGAGAGCTCTTTTTGCTAATAAAATAATACTTTTTAAAAATCTTGATTCAAGTGCTACGAACTTATTCCCCAGTGTATTAACTATCTTCAGATCATTCTGAATATACGGGAAAAACAATAATAGACAATTTATGAATTAAGATAATACCAGGAGTCCTTTCCAGTGCAAATAAAACAAAAATATTTTTCGGAAAATGAAGAGTTTCTGCCAAATTAAGTAATCATCGAAGACCAATTCTTTGAAAAATAATGGTTTCTACTAAATACTGATTATTCATAAAACAATAATAAGAGGAAAATTTCAATTACCTGAATTATTTTGTGATTTAAATAAGTAATCTATTAATATTTAAAAAAAAGTAATTAAGGATCCTAAAAGGGCCGTCATAAATTTTCTGTTCCAGCACTTCTTCCATCGGAATTTATACTTTTTAGATAAAAGTGAAAATAAGAATATGGAGTTTCGGAGATCCTAACTTCAAACCACGCCCCTTTTAAGAAATAGTAGAAAGCAATTGTTATTGGTTAATAAACAGTTCGATCTCTGTTTAGAACTCGATGTGCAGTTAACGAGGCGTGACAGCTAAAGGTCAGAGCAACCTAGCCGTTAAAAACAAAAATAAAGAAGAACAATTAGCATATCTTAAACTTCTGATTAAGCTATCTATCTTGTGATATTGTTTATAAAGGAGTGTCTCGATAGTAAACGTCAGAGGAATACGGTATGTCATCTTCCAGAACTTGAAAAAAATACGAGCCTAGTTTTTTCTCATCGTCTAATGTTTTTAGAAAAAATTAACACTGGTGAATCCGAACGCATCGGTTGAGAACAACTATTAATAAGAATTATTCGAATTTTGGAAGTCCAGGTTTCCTCGCGACAATTAAAATAAAATATAGAATTAAAGTATAATGATATAAAAACTAGAATTTTTTTAAGCTCATTAGAGCCAAGATCATTAAAATAAATTAAAATTGAAATAAAAGGATTTTTAAATCAATTTTGGAATAAAAAACATTTTTGGTAATGTTTCAACTATTTTGTTTACAGTAAACATATTTCTTCATTCTTAAGCGGCTGGCTTCTAATTACTTAAAATCCATGTTTTTTAGATTTTTCTCGTGAACAAAGCATGTTTAGTTCGCTGCGGGCGCGTCCGGATTCATCAATATAAGATACTGGATGACCACTTCTAGAAAAATCTCTAAAATATATTGTGGTTGGGTAATATTTTGATCGTACGATTACAGGATCGCTGCTCTGGTTCTCTGACTCTCTGTATTGTCGTGATCACTATGAACTGATGTGTCATAATAATGTTTAATAATACTTTAGTAATACAAATCTCTCATTTTTTTACAGGAGATTAAGTTGTCCTGTATTTTTAAATTATCATCATCTATAATCAATAAAACAGAGGCTCACTTAAGTATCCATAGTAAATTATTTATGTTTTTCAGATAATTCATGTAAAATAAGTCAATTAAATGACAGCTTAAATGTTAAAATTTAGAGGAGTAATCCAATGCCATATTTTACTTCTAATGAAATCAATGTCAAGAATAAATTAAAAAATAGTGGTACTAGTATTTCATGAGAAATTGTTATTTATAAACATACTGTAGGATAATATAGTGAAAAACACTTTTTAGGAGCTGCAGTTTCATTTGAATGAGCTTACAAAGGGTTTTCAGTTTGTTTTCAGTCAGTTTATAATAAACTTTATTCGTCTCCACAAAGAATACAATAGATGAATATAGTTAATATGGAGCTAGAATAGGAGCTAACATCTCACCCACGGTCGGGGCGCTTCTCCCAAATAGAAGCGACCTTCCCGTAGCCCTGCCGAGTGAGCAACTGAATGTCCTTATGATCCGTGGAGGCGGAGTCGTGTCCTTATGTTCCGTATTTCATGGTGTTGTGGTGTCCCGCTAGCTCGACGGCATAGCGGTCCACACATGTGTCATCCAGGGTATGTAACACTATTAAACAGCAAATAATGAAATATAAATTTCCATGACTGATTAAACTACGTCAACCAAACAAAATGAAAACTAGATCACGTCTTTGGATCGAAAGAAAATAATGACAATATCTATAAATCATAAAAAAAAGGCGTGGTATTTACCCTTTTAACTATCAATAAATAACAATATCATTTTATTTTTGGGTTTGCAACAATTATTGTTGAAATCAAGACATTGCTTATAAAAGATAAATCATCTAACTATTTGGAAAGAGACTCTAAATTTATGCAGTGCCTAAAAACTAATGGATTAATCTATTTCAGAGAATGAAACTTTCAAAAATTCTTTCATCATACTAAATGCAATAGAATGTTTTGAACTATTGATTCACGTTGATCAATTTGTTTCTTTTACTTTATAATGTTTTTTATAAACATTCTTTTGCTTGAAACACAGAAATATAGTCTATGAGCATGAAAAATTCTTTATAAAAATGCATGCTAGAAGAATTAGCAGATATTCTGATAAATCGTTCTCTGCTCTAATTTACATTCTCTTGCCAAATTTATTATGTAATAGCCATTCATAATAGAAAATTTTAAACATCTAGATTTACAATGAATACTGGAAAGAAACCAAATATTAAAATTTGCTATGTTCAAGTTTCAAAGAAAATTATAGCTTACATGAAAATTCTAATGTTTTAGTAAGTGCGATTGAAAAAAACGAATGCTACGTTTATTTGTAGTTTTTAGTAATTTTAAACGCCAACGCAAGTCGATTTTTCTTTTTCAATGACAATAATAAGAGCATGGCTAAGACGTTCAAATGTATTTTTCTACAAACATATATAACTAAACCTTAATTGAAATGTAAGATTTTCAAAATTCATTTTATAAAAAATTCGAAAATGTTAAATGTAAATTCTCAAGAAACTTTCCAATAAGCTGAAAATGCTCGGGTTTGAAATTGTATTGGCGTTTAGCGGTTCGCATTTGTACACTGTTCATGTCACTTTTAGCGAAAGTTTAATTTCTAAAATTAATTCGTGAGTTTCTATTCAACTCACAACTAAATATCCACTTAAAACGTTAAAACAAGGAAAACATGGAGATTTGCTCACCAACAGTGATAGACGGGTTTTGAATTGAGATTTTTATTTTTGTGTGAAATATTAAATTTTAAGCTTAAGCTCTAATTTAATTTTGTCTACTTTCCCTCACTTATATCACAAAACTCAAAAAAATGTTTCTAAAGCTTGATTCTTGAATCAAACTTTTTCAAATTTGATCCCCGAATCCAGATTTCGTTCCCTTGTTCCAACTCTTGTTGTTTTAATTTGCCAATCCGCTCATTATTGCACGGAAAATGAAGTAAAAAGGACCTCGGATAAGTAATCTAGAAATTCGTAAAACCTTAAACCATCAGTTATATTTTAAGAGAAGCATGCAAAATTTACGCACTTCAACTGAAAGGCTGAAAGGGAAAGGAAATCGTGCTCAAATCTAACGTTTTGTAAAAATTTTTAAATATTTCTAGAGATTTTAAGAAGAACTGACGTAAACCGTTTTTCTTTAAAGTACACGTGAAAGTTCTAAAGCCAGCGTAAAATTTTTAAAAAATAAATATTTCCATTTGGTTTACGTAACAATTAGTTTCTAACTTCTACGTGTATATTAGTAATACTCATTTAAATATTGAAAACTCGTCATATTATCTGACGTTTCATTGGTATATACTCTTAATAGATAATTAAAACGCATCAATTCAAATATAACCCGGCAAAAAGAACCTGAGGCGTCTTATATATTAAAATGTCTTAAATTATAATTTTTTATTATTATATATATATATATATATAAACTATTTCCAGTAATAATATAAAAGATGAACCGAATTCAGCATATTAAAATTTTTATAATATATGTTTTAGAAAATTACGACAGTATTATTCAATAATATTCTAAAAAAGCTTCTAAGTCACAATCTTGAGGAAGAGCTTGACTCAGCGGAGCCTATTTTAAAGGATATAATAACTCGAGTCATACAACTTTGTAAAATTGAGTTGGTGCAGTAGAATTATACAAATTGTAATGGAAATACCGATTTTCCATCAGAAAATTTAAAATATATAAGTTTTATAAGTTTTTCTGACATATTTACAGTTTTAGTTGGCATGTTCATGGATTACGGTAATTCTAATGATCACTTGTCACCAGATGTCCAATTTTCAAACGCGGAAACGAGAAAGAGGAAATTGAGAAGCAGGAATCGAATTTTGAATCTAATATACATAATTCATAGGTTCTAAGAGATTATTTTTTTAGATAAAAAAAAATCGAAAATCTGATCGACGGATTCGAATCGCAAGCCTCTGGAAAATCGTTTTCTGACATGGTTATTAACAATATATATTAAAATTGGGACTACGGGGCACAGCCCAGTGTTTCTCGCATTAAA
This sequence comes from Caenorhabditis plicata, assembly GCA_963931815.1. NCBI lineage: Eukaryota > Metazoa > Nematoda > Chromadorea > Rhabditida > Rhabditidae > Caenorhabditis > Caenorhabditis plicata. The sequence continues at coordinate 17,585,303 of OZ007493.1, forward strand.
AATAGCTTAAAAATTGAAAATTCCATAACTACGGTACTATTTTCGGACCCTTAAAAGAAGGACAAAAATATTATTTCGTGTAGATTTATGAATTGAGCTAGAAATGGAAAACAAGAAGAATAAAATCGTAATAAATAAGAGATATTTGTATCATTATCCGAACAAAAAACTAGCAAAGCTGAGCTAAATATGTCAAATTATGAAATTAATAGTAATGGAAAAATAATGTAAAGGGAGATTTTATGGGTTGCTTAATTTATTCATGTGTGTGCATGTGTGTGTATCGGAATATTTTACTTCTATAATTGGAAGAGGCAGAAAGAGGAAAAGGATCAGAGAGGATGAGTATGTTCGTAATTAACAGACAGGAAAGATAAAACCAAGACAATTATAGAAGACGAATGCTGTTGTTTTCTTGTGTATAGCTCGAATGGAGCCTGCGCAAGTTTGACAGATGACTGATGTTAAAAATTAATATAATTACTGAAATTGAAAACAACATGTGGGTAATAAGAAAATAAGAAATTCGATGTGTATGTGTGATTAATCATGATAAAGTAATAACAAAAAAGAAATAATAAAAATAAAATATCTAATCCTTAATTAGAAAAAGAAATATTCTGAATCTAACACAAGCCGTTTAGAATTTCATCTATACTTTTAGGGGAAACTGTGTTCATCATCATTAAATTGAGTACGAATTTTGTCCTCAAAGCAAAGAGAAATTCATGCATCAATTGATATTTGTGCTAACAATGCCATTCTTGTTATTCAAACCCTATTAAATCACAATGTTAGAACACAAACGAAATGCAGACGTTAGGATGAGTGCTCGTTTAGAGCGGTCCAAGCTATTATTTCTCAATTAACCAATGTTACATGAAAAGTTGGGAATATTAGTCAATATATAAGATTAGATAGTGCATGTTAAATGCGTTTTCAAACAATTTTTGTGAGAAATTTGTTCAAAAATATTGTAATTAAATACTTTTTGTTAAATCTAGTTTTCTTACCAAAGAAATCTAGTAGAGCATCCTTTGTTAGCTTTGAAGTTTGGATATGAAATTAACATATTTTCTAAACAGATATCATGGCTTGAACAATATCTTTCCTTGACATTTCAGTCGTAAATTTTCATTTTTTGAATCATTTTTCATTTTTAGAAACTATCTTAATTTATTGATGGAAAAACCAAGTTATAAAGTGCCATTTTCTAGAATAAACGTGAAAAATTGGAATAATTTTTTTTCGTCACTGTTGCTTCCAGAGAAATTCGGCACATTACAATCTTAACAGAATAAATTAATTTCTCACTAGGCTATTGCGATTTCGATCAGAAATGGACAATATATATGAAGAAGGAATCGACGAAGTCGGTGTCCGTGTCGTCACTGCTAAAGCCAAGTCGCCATATTTTCCAAAAGGAGCACAATATATTTTACAGTTAGAGACATCGCTAATAATGAAAAGCAGAAATGCAGAACACAGATATCTTACTGTTTAAACGAATTATCAAAAAGCCTGAATGCTTAATGAACGAACGACATGACAATAAAAGCGTGGAAATTAGCAATTTTGTCTTCTACAGAATTTTTCTTTAAAGAATATTAGAAGAATATTTTGAAATGGGTCGCAATCGGTAGAATATGAGAAACTGATTTATCTACAGGAAATAATTATCGTCGAGAGCCGAGAAATGTAGCTCAAAAATTTTTTTGAATTTTCAAATGTACATTCATTAAAAAACATTGTTCATCCAGCTTAGCCAGATTTTTATTTAACTATATGTAAACTATAAGTTAATATCATTCCAAAAAGATAGATTTGAGCACTCCATTTGGCGTGCGGGGTTAAAACTTCAAAAAATTGACATTTTCATTTGGCGTGCCTACAATTTTTGATTTTAAACATTGACTAAAATAATAATTCATATTTTCAAGAATTAATTTTAATTGATATTAAGGGGAACGCCATTATAATGTTAGAGAGTATTTGAATAGTTCCTGTCACTTTTTAAAGTCTTTAACAACAAGAAATGTTTACCAACAAAATATTGATGATGAACCCGAAACCAAGTAAAAAAAAACGTTTTTATTACATTTTCCACAATTTATTATTATTTTAAAAATTATCCAATTAAGAAACAGTGCAAATGGTCCAAAGAATTTCACCCTACTACAATCATAATAATCAACCCACGGAGTTTACGTTGAACATCGCAATTCATAAATCACACAATAACACAGACGCACACAAAGTTTTACTCTTATCATCAAAACCTTTCAATTGATTTGAATGCAATCATTTTTACATGTATGTTTTACTATTTTTGTTGTTGAGCTACTGTTCTGCCAAAAAGGTTTGTGTTCGTTTAGCTTTTGATTAGCTCTCCTTAGGCATCGCGACCGTATGTGTCCGGGGTTCGAGTCGAAAACGACATAAACAAAATCGGATTTCTGGGCTACAGTGACGCCGGTGAGATTCTGGTCACGCCTAACGTCGAGCTCAATGTTGTCATATTCGGTCATGGTCTCGAAGATGTAATGAATTCCTTTGTCTCTTTTGCATCTCATAATATTATAGGTTGAATATATCTCATTCACCGATTCCGTATGTCTTACATCCGAGTTTAATATATCGAGCACTGAATTTTCTATACACAAAGATATGAGAATTGTATTCAAGCATAGCTTCGTCGAGTAAAAACCCGACTAAAAATATCTTCTGATTTCTCCACGTTTAAGGTGGGACACCCCATGGAGGATATGTATTAAGTCAATGGGATTTAATGCAATTCAAATTGATGATGATAGGACATGGATACAAACGAGTAGGAAGTTAAATGAGACTTATTTTCCTCCATTTTTGCAGGTAAGAAATATTTCTTTTTCTATTTTATTTGTTCTTTGAAAGACTTAAACTACATAAGAATACAATAAAAAATGAAAAACTACAATAGAGCACATTTTCTGATCGAATGTTTTTTTTGACTTTTTACTTGTCTAAGCAAGAATTCGAAATAATTCTTAATTAGCTAAAAATGATTCTTAATTAGCTAAAAACAAGTTGTTAAAAGAGTGGCACATTAAAAGTCCAGCTGAAATATTGGATAACCGTAATTTCGAATCGTTTCTACTTAATTATACATTTGAAATGTATATTCAAAAAAACTCACAATGAAAATGAAATATTGAAAATTACAAGCCAAAAGAAAATTCTAATTCTACAATATTTAAGCACGTTTTATGAATTTTCAAGTTCAGATAACAATTCACGTTTCTGTGTCAGTTTAGCCTATTTTCCTTAAACTATCTCGGAAAATTAAACTTTTCCAGTAACTTAGATAAATTTCTAATTAATTTTGTGATTTTAATACTAATTCTTATATACCCTTATTTACATTTTCTTCGAAACGCAGTTTATCAATTATTTTCCATCACCGTTTAACGAATAAATAATTTCTTGCATACGGCCTCAGGGTTAAATAGACTGTGATAGAACTCGATTAACTCGTAAAACTTAAACGAAATTATTTTAGATTACTTTATTTGTAAGTTCACTACAGCACGCTAAATCGAAATTGCGATTTTACGTGTTAATAAGGAATAAGTATTTATTGCAATTTAATTAATCTTGTCTTAAACTATATAAAGTTATTAATATCTTGCCATGAAGTTATATTTGACCATACTTATTGAGTTTATTCCTTTACCATACATGCTGGGGTGCTACAGTCATTTTAAGTCACAAATTTAATTTTTTAAAATTTGAATAATACATTTTTAATTAGCACGTCTATGTAAGCAACGAAAATATTAGAAAAAAACATTATAACCTTCTACAAATCCTGCAACATTTAAAAAAGTCAGGGGATTATTTTGACAAATGTATGTGAACAGAAATAAATACTAATGAGAATTTGACTTTCCTGGGAAAATAATCCACGCATTCAACTATAATAATAGAAGAACACGTTTTAGCGAGTTGTTATCCAAAATAAATAAGAAACAATATTAAATTTAGTATAGAACGATATAGAATCATTCAAATATCGTTAATTGAGATGTACTGTATAGCGGATTTATAGCTGTCACACACACTATGAACTGATGTCAATAAAGTCTTAATCAAATTCTAAGTACAGCTCTTATATTACATTGTATTGACCTTAAACCTTGTACTTCAAAATAGTCTATCAACGCGGAGTTTTTACAAAAACTATAGTCAATTCAAAAGTATGAGCACTTAAATCATTCTTATATGATTTTTGCTACATAATGTTGCTATAAGCACCATAGAGCCTAATTTGCTAGTTATTTAAGAAACATTTTTTGCAAAATATTCTCTTAAGATTTGTGGTATTTCAAATCAGACCCATTCTACATTCTACAATCCAATTACTAACCAACTAACTAAATGCAATAAATAATATTATCATGAAATATTAAAGGACAAATTTTCGTAAAGATAAAAATTTTTATCAGAAATTATCTATTGCAACTGAATCTTATTTTTAATGGAAATTTTTGATCCCATTTTAGGATATTATTAATCATTGACGACATAAGAAGATTAGCTTATTTTGATTTGTATCAAAATAATGAAATACTGATGTATTTAAGAAGAATGTAACGTGGAACCAAAAAAACTCTTGACATAATAAGAAAAACAATGCAATTAGCACGCTACCCGCTTTAGTAAAATGAATCTATTTTTTACCTGATTAAATCTTTTTTTTTCTTGAATTTGTTGTTATTTGTTTTTGGCTGAATGTATTCATAATTAAATCGAAGTTTTTCAAAACAGACCACGACGTAATTAACAAAACGTGATAAAATTTTGAATAATCAACAATTGAGGGTGGCGTGCATTAGAAGTAGTGCTTGAGAGCGTTTTCTTACAAAAAGAATGCATTCAAAGATGTGAAATTTAAAAAATGAGTCGTCACGTAAGAAAAGAAACTCAAAGTCGATTTGGATATAGACTATAAATAATACATTAATTTGTTGCTTCAGTTGCTCAGTAAGGCAATAATAGATATAATGTGAAGAGGATGAATTTGAAATTACTTTAAACGAGAACGAACATGAGAAAAAACTACCTGGAATCAATCGGAGTAAATGTAATAGGGGCTAATTAAATTGCAAATGGTTCGTTTCAATTCAATAAATTTTTTTCGGAAAGATTAGGATTTCTCATTGTAAATGTAGAAAATTTAGCAACTGGTTTAAGTTGATGTTCAGAGTGATTTAATTAAAATAATTCATATGGTGGCACTACAGACGCAAATTCCAATATTTTGTGAAGTTTAATCATATTACTTTTTTATTACTAACTTCCACGAAAACGTTACAGTATAGTTTTGATATATTGTGACCATTTAAGTTCAATCATCACGTTTTATAGCTAAATGACAATATAGAGAGATTATCAACTTGGTAGTGCGGGTGGCAAATTATATAAATTCCATTTGTCATGAGAACGCGTTGAATATAATAAATAAATAAGTTCTCTTCTGTCATTTTAAACATAATGATATTCAAAATTGAAAAAAACCTTAATAAATTTTTATACAATTATCCATACTTGGGAAAGGCCGGCCCGATTGGAGTCGGGCCGGCCCGCATTTTCGATTTTGCGGCCCTGGCCCGTTTTGGGGCCGATCTTCAATGTCAAATTTGTCAAATAAATTATTTAAAACAAAAATTAAATGTTTTAAAATATTTATTTTAACATAAAAAATCATAAAATTTTAATAGATCCTTACACATTTTAATATATCCTTACACTTTTGTAAGAACCGACGCTTAAATATTAACCTCAAAATCCGAATTAATACCTAACGCTACATCATAAATTTTTTTAAAATTTCCCAAGTATGCAATTATCCTTAGGTCTTCATCATCTGTCTACTATTTATGCTATCATCACTCTGTTCCGGCTTGAACATCGGACTCATGTCGCTCTCGCCCCAAGAGCTCAAAATCTTAATGAAATGTGGTTTATATAACAATGATTAAATATATTTTCACATTAAATATTTCAGGTTCACCAATTGAGCAGAAATACGCAGGAGCAATCTATCCGGTCAGAATGAAAGGAAATCAACTACTCTCCACTGTCATCATTATAAATGTGGTTTGTTTTTGGTTAACAGCCAAGCAACAATAACTTCATTCAAAGATAGTTAATGCCGCCGTTACAATATTGTTTGAAGACTTGACCGAGGGCTTAACTGCTTTTATTGTATCTTCAATTGGAATTGTTGTTTTTGGAGAAATCATACCACAAAGTATTTGTGTCAAGTTGGTTGAAATTTGACATATATTTATTGTTTAATTAAATTTATTTAAGGTATGGGTTAGCAATTGGTGCTCATACTATATGGATAATGAAGTTTTTTATTATGATAACTGCTGTGATAACGTATCCACTTGGAAAGGTTTACTCTTGTTTTGGTAATGGAAATTATTAAATGAATTTATTCTTCTGTGCCAATATCGGTTGATTTGAGATCATGCTATATTCATTCGAGAGAGCTCAAGAGCTCAGCTAAGAATCTAAAACTATTATTAAGGAAAAATAGAAATATCTAGAGATAAATTCTCTCGTTGGTAAAATTGTTAGCTTAAAGTGCTTATTTAAACAAACTATTTCTATTAGATAGGAGTATAGTGATCTTCTAATTTCATCAAAAAACACTTGGAAATATTTAAAAAAAAAAACACTTGAAAATAACATTCTGAAGGTTTAAAACAATGACAAATTGAAATACATAGAAATTATTTATTTATTAATTCAATTATTCTAAAAATAAATATGAAACTCTTAAAACATGAAATGAAAATATATCAGTCACTAGCTTTTAACAAAATAAAACAATAACGAATGAAACCTAGCAGGTAAAGACCGTATCTACCTTGAAAGTCACGTTAAGGGAAATATAATCATTACTTCCATAACTTCACGTCAGTTATTACCTTAAATTACCATGCGATTCAGGTTCTTGATATATATGCTGGTGTTGACATGGATACTGTAGATCGCGGTAGAATTGTACAAATGATAAAGATGGATATGGAACAAGCTGAGGACGATTCGGAAACGGTGACATTGAAAATAGCCATGGGCGCAATGGAATTGAGAAAAAAGACAGTTAAACATGTTATGACAAAAATAGAGGTTAAGACAATTATTCAAAAAAGTATGATTAATTAATTTAGGAGGTTTTCATGGTTTCCGAAGATGAGACTTTAGATATCGAAAATATGACTAAAATCTATGAATGTGGTTATTCGCGAATTCCAGTGTACGAAGGTAATAATAAAAACAAAGTAATTTTGAAGCCCAACAGATATAAGAATAAAACATTAACTTATGAACAGATAAACTCCTTACTTTGTGTCAGCGATCTAGCTCTAATTGGAAGGAATAATAATATAAAAGTGAAAGCCGTGGCTGAAATAAATCAAAGGAAATTAAGAATTGTTGATGAAAACATGCCACTCGTTGCATTAATGGAAGAATTCAAGATGGTGCTTTCTACAAATTAATCATCAATTCTCATTTGAAAATTCAGAAGGATTATCGAATCGCAATGGTAGCGAAACGTGTCAATTCTACTTCATGTTTAGATATACTCAATAAAAAAGTAAATCGAGTTTTTGATTCGTTCATAAAGGCAATTTTAGAAAAATGATGTGGACACGAAGCTCGTTAATTTTTATGATGTTGCCAACGATGTTCCGGTTACTTTAGTTGGACTCGTGTTCGTTTCCAATTTTGATGCGTTTTAATAGAATTTTAACAGGTTACTCTCAATGATATAACCGAGGAGTTGATGCAATCCAATATTGAGAACATGCCGATTAAGAGAAACCAAATGTCCAAGAAACGATATGCTGAAATATTCTGTAGTGAAAAGAAAAGCGATCAGTTACCTTTTCATTTGTTGCAGGTATACTACTAGGAACATTGTGAAAGAAGCTTTAAAATTTGAAAAAATTAAATTCGCGGCTTTCGCTTTGAACTACTATATGTTAGAAACTACTTTTACCATCAGCATTATTACCTCTTTAATTTTTATGGGCGTTTTAACACTTAAATGCATCTCGATTGTAAGTTTTGCAGCTTCAGTGGTATTTTTTAAATGAAAAAAACTTACAATTTTTGTGAAAAAACTTATAACGTTTTACAATTTCTGGGAATCTGTATCTGTCTATTTTATAAAATCACCCCCATGGTTATAGCTACCACCAATATCCGCTTTAAGACGACGCCCAATTTAACGAAAATCTGTACATAAAAATGTGCAATTTACTTTATAACAAAATTCCACTAAACCCGCCAAATATTTTATCTCAACACTTTCAGATGACAAAAAAGTTCCTACTAGAGAAATCTCAATTGTTCGAATATCTGCCAACAAGAACATTCGAAAACCTTATCCAACGAAACATACGAGAAGTGCTGATTGTCCCTCCAAAAAACAGCATGACACCGAGCACTGTCAAGTTATACGAAAACGGCGTAATGAGCAAGAGATTCATGGTTATTTTAGAAGGGAAAGCTATGATTTCCTTTGACCGAGTAATAGTATATTCCTTAATAATTCCCTCCCCGTTTGTGAAAGTTTAGAATAGAACGGTGTTTGAAGTGGGTCCATGGACGTGTCTTGGCGAGCCAATTCTGTGCATTGCTGATAAATGCATAAATGGGGATAATGACTCGCATTTGGGATTCTTCTTTAAGCCTGATTTCGATTTGATTGTCAGTCAACATTGCCGATTCCTTCAGGTTGCCACAAGACTTTTAATTGACTTCTAACAAACTATCATTCAGATTTCATTACCAGCATTGCTACATGTACTCAAAACGAAGCATCAAGTAACATGAAATCGCAACTGCGGATTAGAAGCTTTAAAAAAATGCTGACCAGTCGCAAAAATAAATGTTGTTTGTGTTATAAATCGTAAATTGTTTGGAATAAATCATACCATGACATTGAAAATCTTTAAATCTCTTCCCATAATTATGATCTCTTGCCATAGTAATTATTCTTTGCAAATGGAGTGGTCATTTATTTATTTAATCCAACATTGTTGGTGAAACGGTGACCTTATTTAGGCTGAGTTGCTGGATTTATTCATGCTGACATTTATTCGAGTTTCAACATTTTATATAGTTTTGAGTAAGTTTGCTTTTTTCATTTAAGTTTCTGTATGAGAAGACGATTATGGGTAAAATTAGGATTTGTTTATTACATATTGCACGGGAAAATTCCAGTTTTTTTGAAGGAGGTTCTTTATTTTTAGAAAACACGAATAAAAATGGTTATATTTAGTTTGAATCTTTCTTTTTGATTATTTAATTAATATGGTTTTTTCTTATAAGTGGCTATTATATACTATTATAATCTTTGAGAATAGTATCTTGCTCTGGAAGTCTTAAAATAAATAATTTATTTGCTTAATTCGATTTCTAGTTCCAATAAAATTGATATTAGCTGAAATCTTATTTTGCCTAAAGTGAATTTGTTTCTCTTCGCTGGACTTTAATTCATAGAAACGACCACCTGCCTCTGAATATTGATTTGGCGTTTATGTTATAATAGTAAATAATTTAATTGTTGAAGCAAAAATATCTGCTTAAGAGATATATTTGCGCTATTAGGTTAAATTCTTCAACGATTTCCTATGTGGTATCCACCGCCGCTTGTAAATTCTACTCTTTAATCAGATTATACTGACATCTTGTCAATTTTTTTCTAAATAAAACACTGAGAAATGTTCAGAAAAATTTAGAGTTTCTAGAATTAAGTAAATTAATTCTAGTACTTTATTATTAAAAACAAATTCAGGATACTTCAAAATATCTAAATTTCGAGTTTTTCTCTATAAATTAATTCAATTCTTCACCAAATTCTTGAACCCTGGACTCGTTGTTTTATTCACTGGTCTGGATTGTCTCAAATAAGCTCTGTTGTATTTCTTTCTAGAAAATTTTCCTTTCCTTCGACTATCAAAAATTATAATTCCATAATTTGAAAAAGTCGAGATCCAGCCGATCGGGGTTTGTTTTTTAATGAATATAGCCACAATCCAATCGACAGCAAATATATTGTATAAATTTAAATGTTACTTATAAATTAATTGAAATCAAAACAAAGTATAAAGGAAGATAACAATCGACCGGTTTACCGAATCGCCTCCTATTTGTTTTTGATTTTAAGCGGAAATTTCATATTTAACTTGATTATGAAAATCTAAAAAACTTTTGAAAAATAAAAAATCCGTCTTTCCACGTAAAGACAATTTTTACAACATATTAAGGCTATAAAAATCGATTTATCAAATAAATGCATTAATATAATTGTAATTTTAAGCCCAACAATCAGAAAGATATATAATTATTTTAGTAAATAAATATTTTTTAGTAAAAATAACACCATTTAGCCAACGCTTATAAAATTGTTTATTTGTTTATTTCAGATTACATAATTATCGTGAAATCCGAAAACACTCGACCGATCGCTATCCTTCCATGGTCACAGTATATTTCCCGATTGTCGGAAGAACGAAATGAGCCGCTCTACAGTAATCCACAACAGTATCAGCAGCAGCAGCAACAACAACAACAACAACTATTGCCGAGACATTCCTCTATAAAGAAACAAAGACCTACCGTAACAGCAGCTATCAACCTCGACAAAAATGATTTAACAATATCGTAAACTATTCATCAAAGCTAATAACACAAAATAAATATTTTAGTAAAGATAAGAAAGTAATCAGACCCCAGAGGCGTGGTCCACCATTATATGTCAACGCAAAATCCTACCAAACCGCCTTGATGGATGGCTCTACTGATCAAATGAGCAAATATATACAGGACTCTGGCCAAAAAGAATTCAAAATGTACGGCATTCCAACTCACAATGCTGCAGCCGTTCAGCCTACAAACCAACCCACAAATCAAATGGTAATATTTTTGGATACTATAAACCGTTTCATTCATGGACAATGCATTTAGTTGTCTCCGCCATCGTTAGAAAATCTATTTCAAAAGGATATATCGATGGAAGAAATATCAAAAATTATTAGAACACTGTTGCGGATGGAAAACAATCAAGAAGTGCATATTGAAGTTTAATAATGGTTGTAAAAATGCTAATTTTACAGGGTGGCCAATCCAGTATTTTAGAGAAGATTATGTCTAGCTTTCATCGAGATATGAAACCTTTTATTGAGAGCTCAAGTCGTATTAGTTCGGCTATTAAAAAGCCGCAGTCATTAATGGAGCAGTTACTAAGTGAGTTCAAGTTTTTTTTTTTGAATGTATTAGTTTATTCAAATAGTTTAAAACCCAGGACTTGGTCGTAAAATAATGAGAGGGAATTTCTGAGGGTAACCTCATTGATATATAGATTTCAGGTTCATTTACCGTTTCTTTGGGATTAGTCATTGATATTAAGAATTTTGCTTTAATATATTTTTATTTTTACTTTGCACTATCCCATCCTCAAATCCAGACGTTAAAATAGTATATAGTTAACGATTACATCGAATCATCGACAGAGACTCAAACTTTCTATTTTAAAATTTTCAATCTACACTCTCTTAAAATTGACATTTTTTATCATTATTCCATCTCAAAACATTACCAATTATTTAATTTATATTTTATATTTTTAGATTATTTAATCACAAAATTTCAGACACGAATATAGCCGATCAAGCATTGAAGAAGAATGAAAATCTGATATTCGACAAAGTAGCTCACGATGAAACTAAGGCTGCACAAAAACCGAAGAACATTGACATTTTATCACGTCTTCCTCCTGATCAGCAAAACTTGTTGAAAGATGCAATCATTTCGGGAGAAATAAGTCCAGACTCCGAATTATTAAAGTAGAGAGAGAGAGAGAGACATGGTTTGATGAGCATTGGCACAAATTTGCTAAAACTTCGAATAATACATCTGTGGCTACCTTGGTTACTTATTTTATTTATAACTCTGATTACACGCAGGAGCTTAATATTTTGAGAATATATTACAAAAACGTTATGTAATGTCAATGTGGAAATTAATGACGAATACTTTAAATTGAAAAGAAATGCTATGTAGTTTAAAATTAGAATTTCCTCAATTGTAGATATTTTGAGTCAAAATCTATTGGATGAATTCCTGTCTAATATACTTTAAAATTACACATTTTTATCAATATATGAGACGGGAAAACGCTTCCTTTGTTAGATAATAAATTAATAATACTGAAGCACTCGACTTGCACGAAGTATGCACAAATTACAAAAGACTGCGCACCAATTACGCTAAACATTTTCTTTTAATAATTAATTATTGTTTAACAGGACTAAAAGAAACTGAAAATGGAAAGAGTATAAAAACTATTATATTTTTCTGAAAACCATGAAAACCATAAAACAAAGGTTTCTTTGGAATAATAATTAATAGAAGAAAAAAATAAATTGCAATGGAGTGTTTAGCACAATTAGTGCGCGTACTTCGAGCAAGTAGGTTGCTTAAGTTGATTTAAAACTAGACATCATGATATGTTGAATGTCATATTTAATTATTAATTTCAAATGTAGAAATAGACATTGAAAGATTCTTTAATTATTCTACTACCCAATTCAATTACAAACTTTATTCACGTAATGTGATGACAATTGCCAATGCTCATTTCTTTATATATTTTACAAAATACATATTTACAGGGGTCTCATTTCAAACAACAGTACCGATCTAGCAAATATTGATAATAGGAATCGATTGACCGAATGGTTGAGGGAAAATCGCTCGAAGCTTTCTTTGAAACAACATAATTTATCGGAAAAGGTGCCATACTACGGTAAATATCTCGGAAGTTTTAGTGATTCGGTGAGTTATAATTATTACATTTGTACAACAAAAATATTTTCTGAGAAGTTATAAGCGAGGTCGAAATTAGGAGAAGCTAATCTGAATTACTTTTTTATGATTTATAATGGAATTGAATATTCTGCTCAATTGAATTTCTATGGATAAATGGGTTATTCATTACATAATAGTAAGAAAGACCGCTTAAAAGCTGTTGTTATCACGTTCACCACTTTTATTTGAAAATGCCATTCATCGCTGATTAAGGAAACGATCTAGCCGGGGGAAATTTCGCGAATAGGTTCAAATCTTGGTTATTTCTTTCAAAACTATGATAAAAATGGTTTAAAGGAGCGCAAAGGTGGCAGTTTTGATCTTGCATGGGGAAAGGAGGTTGAACACTCGATTTAATTTTAAATCTGTTACTTATATCACTTATCTTTCGTCAGTGTCGAACCTAAAAAGAATAAAATTAGCCAGAATATTATATTATGAAAGTAAAAAACAATTTATTAAGAAAACAAAAAAGGAAATTATAAACAAAACGAATTTAAAATTAAATGGGCACCTCTGTGCCCTAAGTCTGCGTTTTCAATCCTTTTTTTATTAATTTACACTTTATAATTTAAAAAAAAATAATATTCTCTTAAAGACGGAACCTTCTATCGCCACACGTGGAGCACTTTGGGCAGTTGATGACAAACGATTCATTATTTCCAAATTTGTATTTCATCCGAAATCGCAATTAAACGGTATAATTTTTTTAAATTAAACAAAAAAAGTAGATACATTTCAGACAACAATATAACATTTTGGCTCGGTCCTCAAAACATTACCGGCAATGTCATAAACGATTTAAATCCATCAGAGAATGGGTTTTCCATACAGCCCGTGAAGCTTGATATAACTGTATTTACCAAAGAGAAGTTACCGGTACGTTTTAATGTAAATTATAAAGAAAAGTGTTATACCGATTTTGGAGATATTAAGTCCGAAATTTTGGAATAAATTGTAAAAGTTTAGAATCTAATATCCGAAAAAAAATTTTTTATATAGTCGTCGCCAAATGCGATTACCACCGCAAAATGTGGCGCACTTTTTTAAATATTATTTTTTCATCTAATTTTTATGATTATTATTATTATTATTATTTTTCACGTATATTCCACGATTGCAACAACATCTAAAACATATTCTTCAATTTATTTAAGCAAAAACCGTGTAGAACGATCTTAAACAAGAAAGTAATCATAAAAATTAAATGAAAAAAATAATATTTAAAAAGTGCGCCACACTTTGCGGTGGTAATCGCATTTGGCGACGACTATATTTGATTTTATATTTGAAGAGTTTATTTACAGCAATTGCTGCAGCAATGTTAAAATTATTAAATTTTGTGAGCTCAGCCCGAGGCTGTATTAATTATGAAGAAATATCGTTACAATAATCCAACACGATACATGTTTCAATTATAAGATTAAATGAAATTAATTAACATTTAAATGGAATGCCTTAAAAATAAGCAATAAACGCAAAGTTTTTTATTTGTTTCCGAAAAACATTATTTTGCGAGAACTAACTCAAAAAATATTTAAAAATTGCAAAAAATTCAATTGTATAACCCAACGGTATATGAAACTCGCAATTCCGCTCACCACTCAACATATATACATTATAAGAGATTTTAGTAATTTACGTTTAATAATCAACTAAGTCTATATATATATATATAAATAATATATTTCAGGACATTAATGCTACATCTTGGAAAAAATCTGCCCCATTTAATAATATTGATCGCAATAACAATACCAAAGGTATGAAATCTTTTACAATTGTTCGTTTAAGGTATAATGAATCATTCATATAGTATCTTGTAAGAAGTTATAGATACATATCAGCGGAATGGGAGTTTTTCAATTTCGGAATCCCGCCCATCACTCTGATATAATTTTATTAGTCAGTTTCAATGGAAAAAAATGCACAAAAATATGTTACACGACAGTTTTAGAATTTAATTCATCTTGAAGGAGTATAAAGTGTTGTCATTGAGGCAATCAAGTCACGTCCCGTTCAAATATAATCCCTCCAATAAGATATACAATTTCACGAATTCGCCCCTAATTCAGGGTTTTCTTGGTTTTCCGAGTGGTTTAATTCGAGGCTTGAAACAACCTCGAATAGACACACTTCGACATTTGGAACTTTTTGAGCTCAGCCAGAGAATGCCCCATACTTCGGACAGATTCTATCGTTAGATTTACAGATGAATTTAGACTTTTTAAATCTCTTGGTAGTCTTATACTAAAAATAGATCTTAAAAGATTACAAACCGACCAAAAATAAACAAAAAAATTTTAAAAGTCCGCAAACATCACACTTTGCTTACAGTAGTCCAAAGTTCTATTATCGTTCTGAGCATTTTGTCAAAAAATTTGTAATGACCTGAATCCTGGAACCTGCATTAGGAGAGGAAAAATTAATTGGTTTATCTTATTTAACAGTAAATCAGATTTATTATTTTTATTTTTTATGAAAATAAAATTGGAATTATCAATTTCTCATAACTTGATAATAATTTAGAATTTTTTCGAAATTCCATCACAGTTTTAGCAAGAAATTATGCAAAATGGATTTAACAATTTACGATTTTATAGTATAGATTCAAAATTTGAGCTCTAGTTTAAAATAACCCGTAACTTCTAACTAGCACAGTTCAATAGGAATGCGGAGAAATAGTTGAATCATTCTTAAATAATCCTTGGAGTTTATATGCGACCATATTTTTTGATTGATCCGCGCAAATTTTAATAAGAAAAGCGTGTGCTCTATTAAAATGTTTAAAATTATTTCCTTATAAGGTTTTTTGGTTAAAATATGATTTTGAGCAAATATAGTTAAGTTAAAAATAAATGTAAATTATTTTCGTGTTATTCAATATTGCCGTTGTCTCAAAGTTGTGTGTCATGAATTAATTAAAGTTTGAAAAGGCATTCTACAACGTGAAATTTCAATTTAACCTAATTTTCATTTTCATAAAATTGTCTCTTTAATTTGAATAAGAAACCCGTAGAATTCTCAAATAAACCATATTTTGAGAATTTTACTAATTAAATTATATTTAAAATACATTTTAAGATCTCCTTATTACTGCAGTACCTTCATCAGATCCCTCAACCGATAACACAACCGAGACGGTAAACGAAATAGAATAATCGCACTTATTTACATTTCAGGACGATTCTGTACTATTGTGGTATGACGGCTTCCAACCAATCTTGATTGAATTGCCCGATGACAAATTAATCAAACAAATCAACTGGGTTGCAATAAGAAACCATAAGCAAAGCGAAACAATCGCTTCTATTATATTACCCAATGGCCCATTGCTAACAATACCATCAATTGTTAAACTTCGCCCATTGTCTTCGAATGGATTTATGTCTAATATCAGCTCCGGAACAATCAAAATCATGGATATAAAGACAATCGTAATCGAGCAGTTTAATATGGACGTAGAAGATGAACTTGTCTGGTTTATGGTTGGAAAAGATTTGTTGCCAAATAGAAATGGTCATATTGTCCCACTTTGGAATGAGTTTGTTTATTCTTATCCAATCGAATTTAATAATAATAAATCTAGAAGTTCGCATAGTTTCAGTTGCAGTTCTTTGAAAGCATACAAGAATGAAACTATAACACTTCGACTTCCGAATAAAATAGATCTAAATGAAGTGGTTTGGTTCTCAGGTAATTCATAATTATTTGGTGACCAAATATTTTTAAAAAATTTAGCTCAGAAAATAAGTCATTTAATTACTATTTTTCTGTAGGTCAGCCGGGAAAGGTATGAAAAACAAAGATGATTTTGCGCAAAGAATATTCGCTTTCTACTGAAACCAAAGTTGAACCGGTTAACGGTTAAATTAATCGGGAAAGTGAATATTCTAAATCATTTGATCTTTCTATGAGCCACGTACAATTCTTAATCAATAATCACAAAAAATTATGAAAATCGATTGACAATCTCAATTTTGAGTAAGATTTGGAGAAAGCTAAATATTTCATGATATTGTTGATGGATTGATTTGTAAATTGAGAAATAGATATTCCTAATAGTTTAACATTTTGTGAATTCCAAAAAAAAATAACTTTTTATTTTTTTTTTTTTAATAACATTTTTTAATTTCTAAAAAATTTATCGACTAGATTTTGACATAATAAGCTTTGAGCACGAGCATTTGAGCATTTTTAAACAGATTTTATGGAAACTTGAGAAAATTATTTTGCAAATATTTTTTTTTTGCTAACAGTATTTGGAGCAAACAATGTTTTTTTCTAAGTTTACGGTAAATTTTCTATTAAAGTTTTAATTGTATAAAAATGTTTTGACATAATTTCAACAAGTTTATGTCAAATTATGTAAAAATAGGGTTGTTCAGGAAAATGCACGTGAAGTATATACAGAAAACACGCATGGTGCATTCGTAATTTGTTCTCACGGAAAATATATGTATACCGCATTTACAATATATTAACCCATTTCCTCGGTTTTCCACATGTAATAATTATAAAGAAATTTTTAGAATGTTCGGTTTTTTTAACATTCCGATAAAATAAAAAATATGACCACAATCATAAAACAGACCATTGAGCTCTATTTTCGACATTATCAATCTGTAAAATTCCTTAACAAAATCCTTCGTACAAAACTCTAAAAATAAAACGAGGGAGTGCAAAACTGGTAGCATCTATAAAAATGGATTTCTACATAGAAAATCAAAAATCACTATCTTATACTTTAAATATTTCGTTTTTCTGTCAATTTGAAATTGATCTTGTTCAATATTTCCGAACAACACTGTCAGTTATGGGCGGAACCAGTCAATCAAAATTAAAATTTGAGTGGGGGGTATCCGATTCCAAGTATACACCAAATTCTCTAAAAGTGCATGTACTTACAGAAGAAAGTTTTTCCATGCAATACCTATAGAATAACCTAATCAAGAATTACTAATGATGGCTATCATGTATATTATATACATTTTTTTTCCAAAAAGAGCACAAAATGTCACAAAGATAACACTCATAATGGTCCTGCGCGAAATTTGATTTTTCAAATAAACTAAAGAAACAATTCACTTACATTTTCTGAAGTCCACGTGTATATTTAGCCTATTTTTTTATTTTTAGGGTAATTACAGTAGTTCCATTAGGCCGAAAGGTCACAAACATTTGAATTTTTTGAAAAATCAACTCTAATGAAAAAATTATCTAAATGGCTTATAGTTGTAGACATTACGTCTCTCTCATGAGTCTTTTCCTTTTATAGAAATGTGAACACTTTGTGATAATTTTACAATTTTTAAGATATAAAAAACTACCATAGATCAGAGGCCGTGTAGGGAAGTTGTCAAATAAAAGGTGTTAAAATTTTACACGTGTAAATTTCTTCTGATGTTAATTGTCATCTTAAAATAAATTAAAAAATCAGCGTCTTATTTCCATTCTTTGTTAATCAAGTTATATCTATTAAGAAAAATACTTTTTTTTCTTATTGCAAAAAAAATAATTTTTTACTATGGCACTAATAAGTTTCAGTGGTGGCCATAAGTTTGTATAAAATCGGTTTTTTGAAAAGAACATGGCTTATACTTGAAGGAGCAGCATGAAATTTTTTCTCATGATTATGACTGTAAACTTCGTTAACTAAGAAAATAAAATCCGGAAAAATTTAACAAATTATTAAATCACTATAGTAATCTTATAATCGAATAAAATTTCAAGTTACATTAAAATTTAATCGATACTTCAAACAAAATATTTGGTCGCTAAATAAGCCAATAACCTAATCAGATTAATTTAATTTACAGTATTCTCATTGGAAAAGAATATATCATATGCTCACGTGTACATTCCATACAATAGTATGTTCGTCCCAGATTTGTCATCTGTCGAGGTATATTATTTATTATTATTTTTATTAAATAACTATTATTATTAGTTATAATTATTAGTGACATATAATTCTTTGAGAATTCCTCAACATTTAAGGAACAGAAACAGCCAAAAAACCAATGTTTAACTCTCTCACGTACATTATCTGGTTTTATAAAATTCCTCCGTTTAATATAATTAACATGTTTTTCAAATACGATGATGAAAACAATTTTCAGATTCCCAATTGCATATACAATGGATGATGGCTCCACGATTTACTCAATTTTATATATGTGAATAAGAGATGTTAGAATAAATTATTTACAATAATATCAACATGAAATATTTCCTTTGCATATATGGTGGAAGTTAAAGCCGTTCTAATTAACTTGAAAAATCTCCTTTCCAATTTTGAGATTTAGGATAACAGTACTAAACTAAACATTTTTATGCATTTTAAAAGTTATAACTTTCAATCTATATATTACATATTACATACAGTAACCACGGCATGCTTCATTTTAAAAAATCTCAGAATTTTAGGTGGAACAAAATGATAACTCACATCTCAAAAAAATAATCACCCTTTTTACTAAAATATTCGAAAAACGGGAATGGAAGTTTTCAATTATGCATTAAATTAGTGTTCAAGAGTATTCAATATTAATATAAATTGGTATATATGATATTGTTTCGTACATGGAGGAATCTAAATTACTTTGCAACAAAATTAACATAAAAAATCTCTAAATTTTAGCCATTCTTTTGTACTGTATTTGTACATATTTCTTCTATTAATGAAACAAACAATACAACAACTTGTATGGTAATACAATGCGTTCAATACAATAAACATGCTCAATTCTAACTTTTTAGAAAGATATTACCATTTTTAGATAGTTTAAGACAATCGTAGTTAAATTGTAGCAAACAATGCTTTGTTTTAAAGTCGGAAAAACATTTACACACGTTTAAAAATCACCAAATCGCAATTTCAATTTGGCGTGCAAACATAAATTTTGTTTTTTTTTAATATTAATTAAGTTTTTTTATACTCATTTCACATTCTTTCCTCAACTTATCGAACATTCAAATATTTATTAGCAACGATTTTTCGAACTTTCTAATTTTTTTCATAAATTCTAAATATGCTAAATTCAATTAAGCAAATAGTCGATTAAATATTTGGATAGATGACTAAACTATTAATCACTTTATTTAGAAACAGTAGCCATGAAATGATGATAGATTATAATGGGAGTTACGACCATATGCTTTCCAATAAAATAGATATGATGTCCTATTATCAAAACTTTCTCAATTTCAATGACCGAAAATCGTCGCGTACTTAAAACATACAATATGAGGTGTATCGTTTTCAATAATCTGGTGTGAAATACAGTTTTTTTGCTATTCTCGCGACAGAAGAAGTTCGGAATGAGAAATAGATCAACCTATGGATATTATACTATTGCAGGCCAATTGGAAATAATGAGTTACTGAATTTTACGTGTATTGTACAAAAACCTAATTTATGTCTAATGATATTAAAATTTGAGCGAAATATTATATTTGAGAACTTTTTCCCTCAGGATGCAATCGGCCTCATGATTCGATAAATGAATATTTTGGTTGAGGATTGAGCAATTTCTAGATTAAATGAACCAGAGATTTTTGAATTATATTCGACTACAAAAAAACATTTGTTTGTTTCCGATTACATTTCTGCAAGTTAAACAACAAAATGGAATAACAATTATTAACTTCTAGCTCCCTATATTTTGTTCTATTCGATTATAAAAATTAAAACCAAGGTTTGAATTAAGAGTGCATTACTAAATGAGTTGAGTAAACAGTTTGATATGCAATAGCTTACGGTCGTCAAGCAACTGCGTGGAAAAGAAAGCGGACTATTTGAAAAAACTATAAAAATGTTTTTCTTTATTTTTTCACCAATTTAGAATTTGGATAAGAAAAATCCCTTCAGAAAATATCAAAATTGTTGATTTTTAATGTTGCGGGTTTTAAACCCGATTATGTCAATCTTTCACATAGGTCGTGATGTTTTTTAGTGTTCATTTCAATGATATGCACCTTGTTATCAACAAATAGCGACAATCATATGATTCAATAATCTTAAGTTATTATTAATCATTGAAATCCAATGAAGAGTATCAATCTAATACTTGCTATGTAATCCACATTCTTATTCTTCGGGGGTATTTCCTTGTGAATCTAGTGAAAACACGACCTAGTATGTATTTTAAATACTCGATAGAAAATAACCAAAAAAAGCACATTGAAAAAATAAATGATGGAAAATATTAATTTTCCATTTACTAACAACGGTTGCGTTTTACTTTACTAAACGTTTATATTATATCACACATGTTTGAATATTTGATAAGGAGAATCAACAAGCACAGTATGTGAGAAGTATCTCGAGATACTGTATCATACTTCTCCTTTCTTATCTACAGATATACAATGTATTTTAGATTTCAATAAATTTGAATTTGCCAAATTTATTGAAACCATTATTTTTTTAAGAAGAATAACTTTAAAGAATAACTATTTTTTAAGGATAACTAAATCAAATTTGATTTAGAAATTAGTTTACAGTAGTGATACAATTTGTTAAAAGAATAATAATTTTACTGTCTAAATATTATTGTACTTATTTACTTTGAACACTCTAGGGTACGAATCATTCTCGCAATTAGAAGCGGACTAACTCTCCACTTCAAGCAAGCTAATAGAGATTGTCGATCTTTCCAGAATTCTAGACCTTAGAGGTTAAATTTGCAATCCAAACGATTTCATTTGGTCTTGTTGCTCCTTTCGGCTTGCCAAAAAGGGGTAGGCAACTCAATTTCAACCAAAAGAAACTTGAACTGAAGAATTCCTGCGTCGCTTGGAGGCTGTTTCCAAAACGGCTATTCCTTTTCTGGCATAATAGTCAAATGAAAATACTTAGTGCCGGAAACTCGGTTAAATTTTGTGACGTTATTTTGCAAATTGTAGACCTTAATTTCTCAATAGATGTTTTTACTCTGTGAATAGTTATGATTAAAATATTCAAAATTTACTTAAAATATACTGAAAAGTAAGAGTTTTAAAAAAGTGGATGGTGTGCTTTAGACAAATTGGAGCAGCGCATTATAAAACGTGAAGATGGATAACATAAGATAATATTAATTTTCAAAGGCATACAGTAATACAGAAAGTACATAGAGAAAACATTTTTTTATTAACAATAACAATTACAGAAAACTTTTCAGGAAAAGTAATTTTCTACGTGGTCATTGTAACCGTTTTATTTATGAAAGTTTGACGAAGCCCGTCAAATGAGAACTAAATTTTTCAAACTTTAAGTGATTTTTGAAGTCTTACATATATTTGCCTTAAAAACTTGCCTTAAAATATCTAAACCCTTAAAAATCAACTAAAAAAACTTTAAAATCCTTAACTAAGCTTAAATTCAGTTGTCGAGACGACGTTTAATAAAATTCAAATTTTTTAATCCTTGATATTTTAACTTTATAAAAGACCCACTTTAGCTATCAATATTAAAAATGCATCTTTGAATTAAGTAGCAACAGTTTTCAGTTGTTCCCAATTGTTATACCCGATTTCTCAGAAGAATTTAAAAACTTCTACAAGGAAGTAATTGTCTAAATTTTTCATCTCTCATAAATTCCAATTTTCCGCCTCAACATCCCAATGATCCAATTAATTATATTTTTTACAAGCGCTTTAAATTAAAACCACAATTCTTTCAAAATCGCTTATATCAACAAGATTCAAGCTGTAAATTGTGGAATCTTCACATTCCTACTTTCACTATTTCCGAAACAAATGTTATTGTCACAGTCAATAAACATGAAGGCGTGGGAATCTCGGCGATGAAAAAAATCCCTATCACTTTTTCATCGATCAAGTATGGTTTCAAAGTGAGATTGAAACTGTTTCATGAAGTATCAAATTAAAAAAAACCAACGGTAGGTCATCAGTTTATCACTAAATAAAAATAATAATTTTTGAGTATCATTGTCACCATGACCTTAATTGATATACCAACATAATTGAAAATTTTGAAATTATCCGATTAGAAAGTCTGATACGATCCATTTCTGTTGTCGCAAATTAAATTTTGAAATTGAATAAGTATCCTGAGCGCCAAATTTGAAATATTTCATGTTAAAATGACACTAATCGAATTAAATGAAATTAACATCAGATATGGAAAAGTGCAATCTTAAAAGGCGGAGCCATTGTCAAATACAGACAATATAAAAAGAGGTTTAATTTATCTCAGATATAGAGCGCACTATAACGATAACGCAATTTTCGATTTCATACTATATTCTCTATGCTAATCTTATTAGTCATATCTCATCAAAAACCTTTTTAATTTGACCTGGTAATCTGTTTCGCTTGAAGAGAGTTTCATTTTTAGGTTATTTCACAAAGACACATTAAAATAATACTACATCATCGCGATAGTAAGGGTATTTAAATTTTATTATGAATCCTCGAATATGGGTACTATTATTCTTTGCCATAACTCAGCTCAAGGCCGATGTAAGTTTCTCGCATCCACTTCATTTTTAAATCTATTTGTTCAAGTATATTGCCAATGATGTTGTCAATAACTACGCTCACGTGAAAGAGCTTCTACGTGAATTTTATCGAAAACATGAGCGCAGGGAAAATCATGACATGGTAATCTGATATCTTCTTTAAATACTTTATACATTAAATTTTGTTGTGAATAGGATCCAACGCAGTACAAAATAATTTCGGAGAACTTAGATCAGGCAGTGAAAAGCTATAAAACCGAGGCAGTTGTTAACAGAAAATTATGGACAGAATTGTTTGAAAATGATATCATTCTTACGTTAAACCAAGCCGAAGAACTTTTAAAGGAATCAAATGGTGATAATTTTTCAGCGATGTTTAAATTGTTAAAAGAATTATTTTAGGACAACCTCGTCTTAAGAGACAAGCTCATCCGGATCCGCGAAACTTTTGGCCTAATCTTACAATATCTTACGAGTTCTATGGGGGAGAAGGTATGAAGTACTCTTAACATGTAAAGATTCTTAAAGTTTAATTATAAAGGAAAAACAATGGAATTAAAATCGCATTTTTGATTTTTTGTCTAGGGGACATATTCCCAAAAAAGTATTTAATTATTGGCAATTTTATTAAATCTACATGCATTTTAATCAAAACCATCCAAAATCATATATTGTTTTCCATCAACTAGATTTACTAATTCAACAATTTAGAAAAATGGCGTCAAATGATCCGTAGCTCACTGCGACACGTCGAAAAAGAAACTTGCTTCAAGTTCCTCGAAAATGGGCCCGATAGGTAACTAACTCCACTTCTTCTCACCATCTCCACAACTCTCAGAGACGGTTTGCGATATTTCCGCGGTAGCGGCTGCTGGTCAAATGTCGGAAGAATTGGCGGCAGACAATTAGTCTCAATTGGATATGGATGTGATAGCGTAAGTATCATTATTGAAGATAATCAAATAAAGCAGATCTTCAGTTAGGTATCGTATCTCATGAAACGTTGCATGCTCTTGGTCTATGGCATGAGCAGTCGCGAACGGATAGAGACGATTTTATTAGAATAGTTTCGAATAAAATAACAAGAGGCACCGAAGGAAATTTTGCAAAGCGCACAAAGACTTCCAGTGATAACTTGGGACAGCCATATGATCTTGGAAGTGTGATGCATTACGGTTCGAAAGCGTTTTCTTATGATTGGACAAGGTAAGAGATTTTTTCGATTTATGGAATAATGTTGTTAATTTGTGTGATTTAAAATGTAAACAATAAGTCATATAATTTTCATTATATATATTATTTTCTATACGAAGATGTCGGAGTAACAGCTAGCCAACCGGGTTAGTAAAAAAATTATTCCTTATAAGAAGATGACTTAGTGTTTGATGATATCTAGCTATAATTAAAATAACATCAACCGCCCTAAGAAAATGAATGTCGACATTTACGTTTTAAACCATGTAACCGATTTCCTTTTATTTATCTAACTAGAAATGTCAAAAACTCACAACAAATATCCTAATGGAAAATTAATAATTTCGAATATTCAAACGTATTAAGCGCCATATATCATTCTTTCATTTTCTTTAAATTATTACTTTTGCTCAAAATTACCTCTAAGTTGTAACAAGGGTTCTCAATTTTAGCTTTAAAAATGAGCTCATTTTCATAATTTGAATTGACGTTTTTTTTCAATCAATCAATCGAAAAATCTTGAGTAACCGTAAAATCGGCATTTGCGACTAGGGCTCAGTAGCATAAATAATTTTTTAAACTGTTAAATATTTAGAAATCTGAATGTCCTACATGTAAAAGTAACTACTCTTCTTTTTTAATATATGTGAGAAATTCCAAGTTATATGAAAATACAATTTTTCACCTGAAAATTCCATTTTTAACGAATTTAATCAAGTGCCGCTCTATTAAAAGTTTATTAAAGATAATAGAGACAAATATATTTTCACGCCAATTTGATAATAATATCTTTAACTTTATAAGTTTTCCGATCTTTCGATTTACACATTAAAAAAATAGAAAAGTAAGTTTAATTTGTTTTTAACAATTATGAAGGTAGCAAGTTTGGGAAAAAAACCAAATGAAAATTTGTAATAGTTTTATTAATTTACATGTGCATGTTTCAAAGTTATTTTATCGTAAGTTTTACAAGAAAATTTTCAGTGTTAGTTATTTGTTATTTTAAACTCTTATAAAAATCTAAAAAAATTTTTTTAAAAAATTGACAATTCCAATTTAATATGCATAAAAAATATAAGTAATTAATCTAATTGCTCTAGAATTTTTGGAGAAATATAATGAAAAAACAGAGAAATTATTAACATTAATTGAATATTTGTTTCATGATCTCTTTGAGACCATTGTTGAAAATAATTCAAAAATGTTGCAATTGAATTTTCAATTTCTTATATTTTGATAATAATATTTATATTAAAAAAAATTAGAATATTGTTTTGAGCAAAATTTTATCGTAATAATATTAAAACTTTAAAATTATTAACCTTCGCTTCCTAACAAGATTTTAAAACCCAAACTATTATTTTAGAACATAACCAAAATTTTAAAATTTAAAGATTTCACGCCAACTGAAATGTAAGATCATTGAAACTTTGAGAGAATACCACCGCACTGAATATACCAATTTTTTAAACATTTACTACCAAAAGCTGCCAAGTAAGCTCGGTGCATTTAATCTGGGTGGTCTAGAGCACGGTATAAACTTCTTCCGTTGGTATGAAGTGCCACGCCGATTTACTTTTTGGGGAAATTTTTTTTATTCCTATAAAGGTTTGCAAGTAATAAGAAGTATTTCGATGAAACTGTTTTAAATTGCACATTGATTTAAAATATTATTGATATATCACAGTACCGCAGAAAATCGGCAACTAGATGCTAACGATGACAAGAATTCTTATAAATTCCATTAATTCAAATGATTTCAGCGAAACAATTCTTACAAAGGACAAGAATTATCAAAACACTATTGGTCAAAGAGATGGTCTATCCTTCAAAGACGCCAAAATAATAAATAAACGATACTGCTCTAACGTTTGTACAAGAAAGCTTCCATGTTTAAATAGCGGCTATACGGATCCAAACAATTGCAATAGGTGTCGATGTCCAACGGGTTATGGTGGAACATTCTGCGAACGTGTTCAATATAGTTTACAAATTTTCCATTCTTGACAATTCTTTCTAAATATTGCAGCATACTGTGGCGGTACATATCTTTCCTCTGCCAATCTCAAATCCATCGCAAGTGGTTATCTACAGCCTAATGCGCACTGCATTTGGCACTTAAAAGTAATTATATATCTTATACTGATTTATAACAATATTTTGAATATAGAATCCTGGCGGCCAAATTGCGGTCTATTTTGATGAAGTCAACTTCCCTTGCACTGATCCGTGTCAAAGTTACATCGAGGTTAAAAGTGCGGCGGATAAAACAGCAACAGGTGAAAATCAGAATATTCATCCATTCAAATCGTTGTCATATAGGAGCACGCCTTTGCTGTGGAGCCCCAGATGTTATAAAATCAGAAGCAGAAGATATTATATTGATATACAAGGTCCAGTCGAATATCGTTACAGGATGGCGAGGATTCAATTTGAAATTTAAAAACAGTAAGATCTGCTGATTTTTAGTAAAATTTCGCATTTTGAAGTTTACCAATATCCACTACCGCCACCTACAACTTTCCTTCAAACAACAGTAGTTAAATCGCAATTATTTGTTTCACGTCAATAATTCAAATAATAGGTAACAGTGCCAAGTCCAAGCACCAGCCCTCCCGAGTTATCCGCTTGGGGTCTATGGGGAGAATGGTCGAGCTGCTCTCAACCATGTGGAGGATGTGGAACAAGAACAAGACTTAGAGCATGTTATGGCGGTGAGCGAAAATGCTCGTTAGTTTTGATCAAATCATTTCAATCGTATTAATTCCTGCTACAATGTTTGTTCAGAGGCACCAATGTGGAAAGTGGCTCGTGTAACACCCATCTGTGTCAAAAACCTGCCAAAGGTATGATCTGCAATGGACGGATATTAATCCCTTGTGATTTGATAAGCAAACTGAAATTTGGATCCAATAATTTTTTGAATCCAAAATACGATACTCAATATTCGAAAGGTTGGCTCAAAATCATTTAGACTATAAATTTTGATTTTTAGAGCACAGCTTGCCGTTACCTCGCGATCCATCCAAGTTTACTAATGCGAGGTCTGTCTTCGTTTTTTCTATTTCTGCGTGGCTCCTTCTAAAATTATAACAAGGGTACAGAGAGTGGCTTGATTATTCCACATTCAAAAATAAGTGCGTATGTACACGCAGAATTTATAAATAACAGTTTTATTTTGAAACTAATATACTAATATCCGACGTATAGGTTTTTTGGGAGTTGATACGATAAGGAATCTAAAATATTTACGTGGAAGTAAATCTCCATATTCAATTAAAGTGTATTTACTTTTAATCAATGCATAGACTCTTTAAAATAGAATAGATGGAGCGAATATTGATTATCGAGTTCAAAAATGTTAAAAGATACCAAAATGTATGTAGATTAAGAAATCCTTACTAGTAAATTATTTTGTTAGAAAATGAAATTCCTAATTTTCATATGCCAAAATTAAATTCCCAGAAACCTAGAATCCGGAAGCTTAGAGCATTTGATACATTCCCCCAACTTACACGCTCCTTGTAACATACGATTTCACAAATTATAGGAGCATGGTTGTGTTTCTCATAATGGACATAAGTTGGAAATGATAGTTTTGAATTATTTAAGCGTTGTTTATTAATTTCAACGTGCAGGTTACTATATCCTTTTTCAGTAATCATAAAACATCTTTGGGGGTTAAAATTGTTACCCTTCAATTCCAGGATCCGGAACCTTGTGGTTTCATTAAATAAAATAGATCAATTTTAAGATTAACATTCAATAGATAAGACATTGCCTTTGTCAGCAGTTCTAGCTGAGTAAAATATCAATAAGAGAATTTATGAAAAGTGTAAGAGGTAAAAGCGCTCTAGTTTCGTCTTTAAAAAGTACGATATTTTTGGTTAAGGAATTCTGTGTTCCTATAACGTTTTCTTTATCTAAAAGACGAATCACTAGTTAATTGAAGTATAGGGGTACTTTGATACTTTAATTTTTAATAATTTGACAGAAAAAATAGAATCTGAAATAATTTAATAGAGTCAGACTTATAAGCAGTTTTGTAATTATTCTTATTAGCACGCTTTTTGTCTTCCAGAAAATATACGTATCAAATTATTTTCCCTACCGCTTAATACTTTTCAACATATCACAATTTTAAACATCCTATACCTTTTTCAGGGAGGACCAGAAAATTGTTGTGCGCAAAAAGAGAAATCAAACTATACGATTCTGCGAGAAGAAGTTTCTCTATCAATGTCCCACCAATTTACTGACAATTAATATCGAGTACAAAAACGAAAATTCTTTAACAAGAGATGCATACTTTGTAAGTTTGCGAGTTATGAATGCACTCTAATTTATTTTATTGTAGAACGAGTATCCGGAGTGCTGTGAGGGTTATGTTCCCGATGGTAATATTTGCGTTCAACGGCAAACCAACTAATTTAATAAATAATTTCATAATAAAACGTTTTAAAGCATTATTGTTATATATTCTTCTAAAGAAGTTTATAGAAAATAGTTATTATTATCTTGTCAAGAAAAAAATATTTAACATACAGCTATTTATTATCAAAATATAAGAAATTGAAAATTCAATTTCAGCATTTTTGAATTACTTTCAATGGTCTCAAAGAGATCATGAAACAAATATTTAATTTATGTTAATAATTTCTTTGTTTGTCATTATATTTCTTCAAAATTTCTAGATCTTCTATGAAAATCTTTTCTATGAAAATAAAATTGGAATTGTCAATTTCTTATACTTTGATAATAAAAAATGATAGTTTATGGTTCTTAAAAAGTGTCTGTAAATTTTTTAAGTAACAACCAGAACCTAAAAAGCAAACTGCTTCATACGCTCAGGCCTATTTCGATTTTTTCGCAAAAATCAATAATCTTGAATAATCAACCTGGTTTCGTTAATGGGCTTAACTAATTGGTCATGATTATTGCTATGTGTTCTTGATTCTATGTATAAACAACTTAATTATATACTTTTATCATGATTGACAAGATTTTAATTATGTCAACTTTTTTTGGTCACGTAATTACTTTTCGTCTGAAGTTATGGACCAACAAATTATTTTGATGTATGTATTATTCATTTCAGAGATCGATGCCTAATGGAAGAGGAAAATTTTAGGGGCGGGGCAAAGGTCTTGTTTAGGCAGCCACACGGCCACTAAGGCCATCACGTCTCTTCCTCATTTGTTTCTCATAAATTTCTGTTATCTATTTTTTGATGACAAGAAATGAAAAGTTTAATTTAAAAATGAAAATGGATGAAATAAAAATATGATGACAAACAAAAGAGGAAGAGACGTGATGGCCTCAGTGGCCGTGTGGCTGCCTAAACAAGACCTTTGCCCCGCCCCTAAAATTTTCCTCTTCCATTAGGCATCGATCTCTGAAATGAATTATAGTTAAATATTTATACAATATCCTGTGAAAAGTTATTTAAATATAACACTTCGACAAAATATAAATTTTATTTTAAGTCAAGCCTACAAAAAGAAGTTACTGGCACGTTATATAATATATAAACTTTTAAATATTACAAAACTCTCATTTTCAGTTTGCGTTCTTAAAGTATAGTAAATAATATATATTTTATAATTTTATGGTCGCTGAAAAAACATACGTTTCTTAAACTGTTCTGTTATAACAAAAAACTGTTATTATAGGAATCGAAATTCCTCTTTTCAAATTGGCGGTAAAAATCAGAAACACTTTTACTGTCATTATACTCAGCCTAAAATGTCGATACCAAAAGATTCCAAAGATAAATGAGATTACCAAATTTATCTGTCATTTTACTAGACCGGGTGGCGCGTGCTCATTGAAGTCGAATCTTGAGTTTATAAACGTGGTCAAATTTTATATTTTATTTTAATAAATATTATTTATAGGGAACGAACAGAGGTGTAATAAGACTTTTGCATTTTCATGATACTATTATACGTTAATATTGACGTGGGACCTTGTAAAACGCATGGAATTCTCATTTCATCGAAGGTTTCATAGAAGAGCTCCGTATCATACAACTCTAAGAACATTTAGCTGACGTGAATGCCAATAAAAACCGTTTGGATTTATGTGACATCACTAGGAAATGTTAACTTATCTGGACTTTTTTGTAAAATTTCAGTTTAGATAATCCAAATTGGAGTCAGGTTCTATAGGCAACTCCATCATTGATTTTATTATTGTTGGTGTGAAATGAATAAACTCCAGCAAGAATGCAAGTGCGAAGAATGAATGAAATCAAAGAAGACAAAATCGTTTCAAATCCGGTTCAAGAATAGTCCGTCAATATTGTGTTTTAACAGTTTAAAATATTGTAAATAAAAATGGAGTTTGTTAACGATACACCCAAAGCAACTTCATATCGTAGAATTTCTCAAATCGTAACACGTTTTGCTCTTTTAAGGATTCTAATGACAGTGGAAATATGTCCAAACCTATATGAATCCATTTAATTGTTATCAATTTGTTTAGCTTAAATCAGCCACAAGCTTTATAATATTTTCATGCAACACGTAATATACAATTAATATTTTATATAATTCTGATAAGTTATTTTGCCATATTACATACTTTATGCTAACAAACTCTATTGGTTGTTAATGAAACGATCAAGTCCCCCTGCAATATATCGTCTTTGCAAATAATTCGTATCACATTCGGATCATTGCGATTAATGAAGAGTCTTGATGTGACCGACAAGGTTGATTATCTTTATCGCATCGATTTGTTATTTAGATTTTTCACTAATCAATAATAATCCCTTTATTAAAAATCGTGGTTTAGTCGCGGTTTTGAATTTATGAGCATGTACGTGTCGCGATGAAGGTATGTTCAAACAAGCAGGTGGTTGATTATGGCTTTTGCATAGTAAACAGACCTCGATTATGATAATCGATAATCATTGAAGGTCCAAATACTGTGAATTTATGGGTTCAGTGAGAAATATTTTTGTCGCATCAACTACTTCTCGCGAAGGTCATATATCCATTAGAAAGTTAGAGCAACACTATTTCGATTCCATAGATATAATGTTAAAAAAATCTTTAATCACTTCTTTCAAACTCACAATAATTTAAATGTTTTAAATATACTCTTAAATCTATCTATTATCAAAATCTAAGAAAATTAAAGGTTTGATTTGATCATTTTTGAATTATTTTCAATGGTCTCAAATATAACATGAAACAAATACTCAATTTATGTTTATAACTTCTCTGTTTTTCATTATATAGACTATTTCAAAGTTTTTGACGGCTGCGTTGCGAACCGCTGCGCGTTGCGAAAATTATAAAAATAGAGAGTTGTCTTTGTGTCTCTCAATTTATAATGGTTTTACTGCGTAGCGGTTCGCAACGCAGCCGTCAAAAATTTTGAAATAGTCTATATTTCTTCAAAATTTCTAGATCAAATCAGATTTATTACATTTATTTTTTATGAAAAGAAAATTGAAATTGTCAATTTCTCAGATTTTGACAATATTTAAATCATTTTTCTTGTCGCTTATCTCTTATTTCGTTACGAATCACAATAACATTAGAAAATCAATAAAGGGATTAAGTCAATTATAATAAGATTTATGATGATCTGGGCTCAAATTATTTATTTATGATCACTGAGCCTTATTAGCTATTTCTCCATCGAACAAAGACATTCCACTTAAGAATGTAAAATATGAAATTCTGAGAGTATAAGTATAAGTTATGAGTGATATTCTATTTCGCGTTTTAGAAACGATTGTTTAACAGTTTATATTTTTAACTCCGTTTTTTATGAATTTGACGAAATTAAAATTTTAAAAGAATTTATAAACAAGAGAGATTAATTATGTTTCTCCACTCTGACAAAATTTAGAATTTTTCATTTGTTTCATCATGAGTAGTTTTATATTATAAAACTAAAATACAGTATCTTTTCCAATTGTAGCTATGCGAAAACCCATCGGACAGAGTCTTGAGATTTTTGGGGAATTTTGCTCACAGCCTTTTCATCGTTTCTTTTCTGTTGTTCAGACTCTGTAATTTCACTAACCATGTAACTGAACAAAAAATTTAACTAACCATGTAACTGAACAAAAAATTTAACTAACCATCCCTTAAATATAAATGAAAAAAAATTTAACTAACCATCTCTGAAATATAAATTAACAAAAAGTTTAACTAACCATTAAACTGATATAGAGTTAGTTAAATTTTTTTTTCTTGTTCAGTTTAATGGTTAGTTAAATTACAGAGTCTGAACAACAGAAAACAAATAACAGAAAACAAACAAAAAAACAGAAAACAATTCTCATTTCATAGTAAAAATTAAAAATCTATTTTCTCCGTGAAAACGTGATCAGCTGGAGTAGTAAGGATGAGTTGGGAGGATAATTTTAATTTCGTTTGTTTGAAATTGGATTTTGATGCAAAAATATGAGAGACCACGAGAGTCAACTTTCTCTTAACCATGGGAATGCATATCCCGTGGACATACATGCATAGTTGGCCGAGAATATGCATATATGTGGACGAGGAACTGTTATCGAAATCACGGAACGGAGTTAAATTTTTTGTTTAGTTATATGGTTAGTCTGAACAGCAGAAAAGAAACAGCGGCAAGAGAAATTGATCAATTGACATTGACAACTCTGCACTTTTTGCTGGGCGCTTCCTTGACTGTGTTTTGCACGAAAAGTGCTCCTGTTAGGACGCGAGGTGCTTTTTGCATGAAAACAGACTCATCTTGTTATATACCGTAAACACATCATCAATCTTTGTTAAAATTTGATGTTGTTTTTTGTAGTGAGGACGCTTCGTGTAATTTTGATGAAACTTTGGTTACTTTTTAAAACTGCCGCCAGAACATTCAATTCAAACCGAAAAAGAAAAACAACATCAAATTTTAACAAAGATTGATGATGTGTTTACGCTATATAACAGGATGAGTCTGTTTTCATGCAAAAAGCACCTCGCGTCCTAACAGGAGCACTTTTCGTGCAAAACACAGTCACGCCATCGAATAAAACGAAAAGAAATTAGAAGATACATTCTACTAAAAACTAACGTTATATATATATAACTTGTTGAGTGGATGTGTCGGACATTTGGTGGTTTATGCTTTCTTACTACTGCCAAAATCTCTGCACTGTTTGATTGCATTTATACTTACAATTTTTTTATTATTTTTTATTTATAGAATTGTCATTTATTAAGTTTAGCAATATAATAATATTTGCCCCGCTCTGTTGTTGTTTGCAGTAGTTTTCATACTTCTCCACGATTCAAAATTGTGTTAATTTTATTTCAATAAAACTAAAATGTTTTTAATAACCTAGTATCATTCTTGACGTTTAATAATTAGGCCTTTTCTTGACAACATAATATTTCTGTACTTATTTGTTGATACTTATTTATCTAATACTGTTTCATTTTTTACCCTGACCTTGATATATATTTATCTTGGTTTTTAAACAAATAACATTCGAAAAGATGTTTCAAAATTTCTTAGTTAAACTTTTAAAACAAATGAGTACATACTGTATTTTTAAATGTATTAAAATTAATATACGAAGACACACAATTAAGGTGTAACATTTAAAAATAATTAAAATTACGATTTTCTTGTGATAAAATATTAACTAAAATATAAAAATATTCATATTGTTGATATATATTGATCTTAATACATTAGCTCAACTTTGTAAAAAGTAAAACAATCATTAAACGATTCATTAAAAAATGTGTAAGTGGAGACCTAAAAGATCAATTGAGACGATGTTTATACCACGATGGCTCGAAAAACTCCCTTGTCATTAAAATTGTGTCATAATACAGACTTACATTACAATCTGAAAATCACGTCAATATATTTAAGTGTAAACTAATGAACGTAGAAATTCTATTCTATTCTATTCGTATATTTAGTTATTTCATTTGGCGTGTTGGAATAATATTGCTGTGGTGATTATAAATTATAAGTTTGCTTTAAATTTATTCTTTGTTTTTTAGGTTTAAAAGTTATTGTCCTTTTCAGAAAAAGATGTCTAATGGAAGATTTGAAAAAGAGGTTCTCGTTTGGACGATCACTTAAAAAATGGATAACACACATTGAAGATGAATAGATGGAAAAGTCCTTTGTGGCCGTGTGGCTGTTCAAACGATAATATCATTTCTTTCAAATTTTTTGCTCTTCCATTAGGCCAATCTCTAAAAAGTACAATATAAGAAAAATATTTTTACTCGTAAAAATATCTACTTTCTAACTTTTATAAAATAACTAATCTACGTGAAAAGACGCAATTGAGTAAATGCGACAATTAAAATTAGTAAATGAGAAGAAGAGACTTTGGGTAATAGAAAACATTAAAGTATAAGTCTCATGATACATATTTCCATCAAAACTTTGAAATTTTAAATTTTAAATCGCATTAATGAAGTGTTTAAACATTTGCGTGTATTGTTAGAGATTAAAGAATTATTAAACCATTTAAAACACTGCACTCATCATAAAAACCGGTCAGAAAAATATAAAATTACTTGAAACATTTATCAATATTATTAAAAAAAATAAGTTATGTTATTATGAGGTCAATTGTATATATACAACAAACAATATTAGCACCATAGCTTTAGGTATGCAACTTAAGCAAAAAACTGGCAAGTTTTAAGAAAACAGAGCAACTTAGGAATTTGAGCATTTAAATATTTAACAATCATATGTTAAGTATCCGAAATAATCATTTCTATTGTATTGATTTACATAAGGATAATGGCCATAAGTGGCATAATTTCCGCATGAATATGGTACGATGTGAGCTCCTGACTTTTCATAATAATTTACAAAGTATGAGCTCTGTTGGGCGGACAGTTCCTCTTCTTCCTTCTACAAACAATGTATAATATTATCGGTATAAATCATCAATCGACTTTGCCGCAAAGTATTTGCTGTTCTAATTTAATTATTGTTTATAACATAAGATAAATTCAAAGATGTTTTTTAATCTTGTAAATAGACTTTAAATATTAAATATTTTGCGAGAAAGTACGATTTATCAGTAGAATAGACTAACCTTAACAGAGATATACGCCCAGAACATGAAAATACTAGCGAGCATTAAAAACGAGATGCCAACCCACGAGACAATATACGACCAACCATAATTGTGTCGCGATGTTAGTTTTAAGATCTGAATTATTGATAACATTGGAATCGTTTCTGCGAACATACCGGCTCCCAGGATTTGTAGTACGGGGTGTTGTCGAGCAAATATCTGTCACTGTATGCTACATAATGCCAGCCGATCATTCCAATGCACATGAAAAGTGCTAAATAAAATGATTTACAAAACTACAAATCGCTCAAACTTTACCAGCAACTACTAATGAAATTGCTGTGGTGACAATTAAAGCTTTCGATCTATTCCAACAACCACAAAGCCCTGTTATTAAGCTTAACAAGACGACTAATATACCTTAAAACATAATCTATTATAAAATACCAACATGTGGGCAAATAGCACCTGTAATGTAGAAAATAATCGATGACCTAAACGCATAGAGTCTATACCACTCCAATGTATTATATTTCTCCTTCCTAGCTTCAGGAGGATTAAATTCATTATTCCATATACAGGGGGTATTGAACTTTGAGTAACTTCCAATGTCTTTAAAAAATAAATTACAAAAAAGTTTTAGAAAAAAACTATTAAAACCTTGTGGAACAGTATCAGGGAAGCATGTATGGAAAAGACCGTTAACTCTAGAAAAATACAATATGTCATGTCCAAATGCTGACTGAAGGCGAATGCTCAACTCGGGCTCCCGTTTAAACGCATTTATAATTTCTCGTCTATTAACCTGCAAAAAGTCAATAATATTCCAACAGATTCAATCACATTTGCAACCTGGATTTCGGTCCAATTATCCGTCACAACTGCGATGGCAACAAGAGTCAAGCCAAGTAGAGTAAAAACCGATGCCAACGACAATACCAACGGTGAAGAAATCATTCGATTTAACCTGAAATGTTATAAAATTATGCGGTTCGTCTATCTTGCAAACGGGCATATTATATTTATAAACCTTATAAAATACCGAGTTAAGATAGGTCAAGTAACATTGGGAGGGAGGGTGGATACCATGCAAAACAATAAGAGGTAGAAACGAGAAAGAAAGACAATTTCTTATTTTACAAGGTCATCAGATAGAAATGTCACCGACCTATGTATGAGATAAACTGTTATGTATTCACGTAGAGTAAGGATAGCAGAAATACACCAAATCATGCGCATGTATATCCAAATTGTATTATGAATATATGAAAATACAAAGTGTGTTTTTTTTTAATCATTAATGATTTTCAGGAAAAAACGTGTGGTATTTGTTGGAGAGATTATCAAAAATAAGTATTTGCCTAATTCTGAACAAATTAAGAAACTTGAAATTGGTCCTTAATGTGATTAACTTATTTCCATAAGAAATGGTAAATTTACAGTAACACGCCAAATGAAGACGTAAAAATAGGATCTAAGAAAGGCCATTTAAATCTGATATTTTGTATAAATTTAAAGCTCAAGAGAGATTGTAAGGATTCCAGTAATATGAACATGAAAATAAACTTTTTCGTACGGCAAGTTTAATAAAATCAGTTTAAATAATGTAAAATTGTCATTTAAATTATTCGTTCAGTAATATTTAAGACTGAAAGTTATAAAATTATACAAATTATAATATGAAAATATTTTTATATTTTTCAAATTGGGAAATGTGCAACAGTAATGTGGTATAAATGACACAACAATATTTGTCAAATTTAAAATCCATAAAAAGCATAATTGTTAATCGAGAATTCATAATGTATTTTTGGATTCAAAACTTTAATTTAAATTTTAAGCGAGATATATTTCATTTGTCAATTTTGGGGAGTCTTGAAGTTTTCTCTTCTTAATTGATTAGGGATCATAACTATAAGCCTTATTTTGTTATTTGAAAAAAAACTTTGTCATTTTATTTATCCACTTATCCTAAGGTTACGTTTTTAGCAATTTAGCTCTTATATATCCCTTCCGTTTTGTTGTTATTTTACCCTTCTCTATAGCCCTACATTTTATTATTTTAATTATTTTATTCTCCCCCTAAAGTGTTATTTTTTGGGGTTTGAAAGTGTTTAAATCATTATATTCGCGTGTCTAGCACACGTAGTGTAAAACATTAATGAAATTAATATAACTTAAAACTGACCAACATGGTGAAATTTTTTATATCAAAATCTTAATCCCAGACCTAATTTGTTATCCGATAAAAATAGAGACAGAATAAGAAATTTGATGACTGCGATTCGAAATTCCGTCCGTCACTGATATATATTAGGTTTTCCGGTCAATGTCTCATGATCTCTGGGAGCAGTGATAAAGCAAAGGACATTGTGGTTATTTAAACTTAATTCATTCATAAACTGGATTTCATATAATAAATATATCGTTGCAAATAGTCGCTTTTAATTGCACCATTATTGTTACTGGGTTTTTATCAACATCTTGTAAACATGTTTTAAATGTGTTAAAGTTGCTGATACGTCAATAATCAGAAAAGAGCCAATAAAAATCTAATCGAATATAATAACAAAATGGCTCCACTTTTACTGTCATTTAATACTGATTTCCGAAATATTTATTTTCTTTTTTTTTAATTAAAAAAGTATTTTTTAGAACGGTCACCCGAAACTGTCTATTTTACGAAGTTTAATTTTGTAATACTAATTTCTGCACGTATCTTTCAGTAAATTTTAAATTTTATTTTTACTATTTTGAGCCAGTGACTTTTTAAAACGTGCAAATTTCTGGATAATCTGAGAGATACACTGAAAAAGTGTAGGTTCCCATTTAATTGGACAGCCACTTGTAAGTGTTTACGAATTCTATAAAGTCCTAGACAATTTATGGTAGTTTTATCCACATTTTTCAACTATGAAACCGAATTCAAACAAACCAACTTGATAATTTATTACCAATTCCATGCAGTTATAATGAATGATAATAAATAATCGAAAAAGTCACTCATCGATCATAGAACATAAGTCGATAAAACTAGACAATTATTGACACGCACACGTACAGCTGATCGTAGTGTTCGTGTGATCTGCAAAATATGTAAATATAGTGGACGAAAATTATATTAATTATTTTACAGTTATAACAAAGTTTTAAAGATAATATTGTTTTGGATTTTTTTTTTTTAGTTTAACCATCTTTTACAAATTTCCTTATTCAAATGTGTTAAGTTTTAATTGGATTGTAGCTGCATTCTCCTATACCTAATAACATTCCAATAACACAAATTTTACCCAAACCCAAATAGAGCAGAGTTAAGCCCGTCATTTTCTATTAAATCAATTATAATTGAGTTGAAATTATTCTTTAATATGCCAGATTATAAGGAAATGGACATAAATAAGTTACGAAGAATATATATATATATATATAAAACTATAAAAGTCTTAACATTAAAAATATTAAACTATATATGGTCAATTAGATGCATCTTATTCTTTCTAGGTATTGTTTTATATCGTTACTGTTTCCATAGAAAAGAAAAAATTGTTAAAAATGTTAAAAATTGTCTTCACAGTGAAAATTACAGTGAAAATTAATTTTAAGTTTAAGAGAAAATTTTTAAAAAGTTAAAAACTGAAAGTTATGAGGAAATTTTGAAGTGTTAATAGACGCAATTAACGATTCTTAAAGTGTTTATAGTTATCAAGTCTACTTCAAATTTAAATTACCTATTTCTTTCTACAATTTTCAATTACTATTGTGTGTTAAAATTGAATTCTATTGAATATTTAATTGTACCGTGTAAATGGGCAATACTAATGGGAACTATTTTATTTTCTATTTAAATGATAATGATAATCATTCAATGTAGAGCTTGTAAATTACCTGTAAAAAAAGGTATCGATAACTGTAATGAACCAATATAATCGTAATTTTTTTTTAGTCTAACTAACCAACATTATATCTATTATCATGCCAGAATTTCACTTTCCTGGTTCGTTTACTAGACAAAAAACAAATAACCGTTAAAAGTAAATAATTAATCTTATAACAAAAAGCTTACAATTTAAAGAATCAAGCGGTAAGCTTCTTAATTTTGTTTTTATATTATATATTTTCAAAACTCATTATTGGTATATATAGACGCTTAAACTTTAGATGCAATAACCATTTTATATTTATTTTTTTAAGAAATTTACATTTATCAATGATTTTTGAAATAATCGAATGATAAGCTGTAGTCCAGAAAACTAGATAATTTATTATTTAATCTTTTAGTTGTATAAAAATTATTAGGAGATATTAGGAGAGATATCGTTAGTAGCTGCTGAATTTTTCACAAAATTTATTAATTATATTGTCCTTTTCAGAGATCGATGCCAAATGGAAGAGGAAAAAAATTAGGATGGAATGAGGTTCTCGCTTGGACGGACACATCAATGTGTGTTGTGGACTTCCATTAGGCACCGATCTCTGAAAAGGATAATATATAAATAATTTTTATATTCACATTTTATGAAAGTTTGAGAAAGAAGAACTGAAAGCGAAATAATAAACAAATTGAAAATTAAGTCAGAGCAGTTGTAATGTTTTCCGAAATACCCCAACCTAATGTTCCTTTAAACCATTTTCTATTTAATTCAAAATTTTTTTCCCTAACATGAAGGGGGTTTTATAATAATGGATGTCAAAGTCGATCGGAATGAACCGATGAACAGCAGAGGATTAATTAGTTTCTTCTTCCTGCTATGGTGTCTCTTCTCAGTTGGAAGACAGTTGGTGGTGATTGAATGTCCAATTTCGCTCCTGTTATTCAAACTTTTAGCGGACTTCTACTTTTCTAGAATTCCAGGAAGTTTCAGGAAGTGGACCGATCTCAATGTAGATGGACATCAGGATTCTTGGTCACACGATGTGACAATTTTGAACTCAATAGTTTCAAGATAGACTACAGTACAAATCTAAAAATAATATATTCAGTATAATTCTTCAGTGTTATCAACAATTTATTTTCTACTCTACCCGCTGTTTCATTTTTTTAAAATTTAGCCGGAAAAATTTGAAAAACATTGATTTTGATCTACTAGGACATTTTAATATCGTAGTTTTTTGTAA
Organism: Caenorhabditis plicata; assembly: GCA_963931815.1. Taxonomy (NCBI): domain Eukaryota; kingdom Metazoa; phylum Nematoda; class Chromadorea; order Rhabditida; family Rhabditidae; genus Caenorhabditis; species Caenorhabditis plicata. The sequence continues at coordinate 17,626,058 of OZ007493.1, forward strand.
TTTACAATATCCAGTTTACACATGCGAACCGAAAACATGTATTTTAAAGATTTTTTCGCAAAATTAAACTCAAACTCTGAATTAATATTCTTCTTCTTCATTACATTTAAAATTAATTCAAAAATTTTTATTTTTATTTTAAATTTTTTGTTTTTTTAACTAAACTTTAGGTCATATCAGATAACTTTAAATATAGAAAATTGTTATTGGAAAGTTCAGAAAAACGTATCTATTCGTAGAAGAAACAGTGGTGAATAAAATGTTGGTCTCGCCTTGAAATAGTTTGGAAAGTTGCCAACTTGTTCACTATAATTTAATTAATTTATATAAAAAATTATGAAACATCTATGTGATAGAAGCGAAAATTAGCAACATTGCTGATTATTGCAAGCCGATACAAAAATGTTGTCCTTTACCAAAAAACACGTTTTCCTGAATTATCCAATACCAAAAAATGTTACCGAAGATCTCATTTTTATCATTTAATCTGAATTTACAACGTCTAACCAAATATGGACGACAAAATCACACAGCGCTCTACTGAACTTTAAAAATTCTTCATAAACCGACTGTTTTTGTTATATTTTATAAATAACAATCTATCACGTGTTGAAATAATGTCACTTGTGGTTCAAAATATGTACTTTTTTTTAATAATATGATCTACTCAAACACTTTCGTCAATTTTAATTTGTTTTTAATTATTATCAAACGATACGAGAGTATAAAAAACAAAACATTTGAATTAATTAGTCCAAGCGTGACCATTATTTTTGGAATCCTTCCAATATTTTAATGAAGTTTCAATTTTCCAGGTTCTGTTCTGGGAATAGATTAGTAACTTAAATTTCATCTAACTCGACAATAGCTTTATATTTCAATAAGAAATTAATGAACTTCAACTAACGTGTAGATATTACATTGATTTCTTATAAAATATATAAATTGTGTTCTTTAACTGAGAGAAGCCTTATAAATGGAATTTTCTTAGTAATTATATAATTATTTTATTATAAAGTAATTATTTTGTTCTTGCTAGAGTTCGAATATTCCCGTTAGTTCCAATTTTTGTTCCAAATTGTTTTTATTTTATTATTATTTTTTAAATAATCTATTTTACTATTATCATACTCATTTCACATTGTTTATTTGACTACAAGGTTGTCTTCTCCGTCGTTTACCTATACAAACGATAAGACCTAATCAATATATATAATAGCTTTTTAAATAACCTTTTAATTTATTATAATTACTGTTATCTTTAATATGTAGAGAGATTTTCGAAAATTCCACCATAATTCATAATAAATATTTTATTAAATTATTTATTCATTTTTGAGTTTCATATTTGAAAAAACAGCAAGAATGTTAAAAGAAAAATTACGGAAAACGGAAACAATGAAGGACGGTTTTTACTGGGTTCAGAACTTTTCCATAAAATAGAAAACTTTGCAACATCTTGATATAGATTTCAAATATTGTATCATCTTATGTGTTTATACAGAATGTTAAAATGTGATTTATTTCTACATTAGGTTTGATTATGCCGTTTTGGTCTCATTGGTGTATAGAGATAGTCACTGTCGATTTAATTATCAATTTGAACGCCACCTGCAAATTCCAACTTTTTGTATTTTCTCCTGGATTTTTTATAAAGTTTAAGGTATTGAAATATGGGACAATCCATATATCAAGACTCTTGCCAATTACAAATTGATGGGCTCATTTAAGCCATTAGATCTTTATTAATGTCATATGGATTTTCAGTAATTAATTTTCAACATGTTTTTTAACTATACAGAAAAGTTCACGTGTAAATCAGTAATACGTGATTAAACTTCCAAAAATTGACATCTGCGGGTAGCGTGAAAGTTTTAATTCTAAATGCAGATTAAATGTCTCCAATGAGCCTGAGACGGCATTAACCATTGCTTTCATATATAAACACGTATTTGTTTTAGTCTTTTTTGCTTCCACTTTCTTTTGATTTTGCTAATAAATAGCAGAACGGAGAGAATAAAGACAAAAACAAATATGAGCTTATGTGTGAAAACGTGCTCCGAATTCATCAATTTCTTTGCGCTGATTAATGTTCTTCGTGAAATTGTTTTCCTTTTTACTATTCTTTTTTATAAAGGAGTATGCATATTTTATCCAAGTTAGCCTACCAAACGGGTCAACCTATATTAGCAGCAAACTGTTACGAAGTCATTCACACATGGAATCCAAATTGTTATGGAGCTATTTGGGTATATAAGAACCTCAAACTGTGGAGACTGAAAACAAATTTAGGATGCGATTCCAAATGGAATACGATTTTCATTAAAAACCTACTTTTCTTTTTACCTGGTATGACTGTTTTTATGTGAATCCACATTTATAGTTTATGCAAAGGTAACAAATGTTTTTGCAAAACGTGGGAGAGTGGATAAAATCAAATGGAAGAAATTTTTCCTTGACGTGCTCCAATCATCGGCGTTTTTGACAACCAATATGATTCTCTTTCTATTCTTCTTATGTCGATTCAGGTGAGAATTGAAAATTGAATATTACGGCTGTTATTGGCTATTACAGGCATTTATTAGGCTTCTTCACGCCATTTTCAATGGGTTTGATTAGCAGTATTTTAGCGTCGGGAATTGCAATTTTTATTGAGAAGAAAAGTCGACGACCAGCATTGGCTTTATATCTTACTAATTTGGTAATGTTGAGACTGTCGGGGATTTTCTTTTTATCAGACTGCGCGCCACACGGAATAGAAAATGGAGATTGTATTTAAAATTTAAATCCAGATTTACCTATATAATTTGATAATACATTGATTATTTTACTTAAAATAGTCAAAATAAAATTACAAATATTTAGTAATACGAGAATAAAGTACGTAAAAGAGTTCAAAACGTTAGCTTATCGGCTGTGCAGATATGTAAATTAAAATAGACCGCGATTTAAAACTTATTTTTATGGTCAATCATGTTTAAATTGTTGGAAGAGCGAAGGATTAATTTTAAAATTCGGTCTGTATAAATCTCTACAAAAATGTCTCTACAACCTCTACCCAAATAGACTCTAGTTAAGGTTATCAACATATAGTCTATTGTTACATTAGTTCAATCGTTAACCCGTGAGACAGTACCCTTACAAAAATTATTTTAACAACTTATAATAATTTGCAGGCTTCCGAAACATTTTTCCGTCATTTAACATTGCACGGCTATGTGAAATCATTTAAAAATGGTGAATGTATACCATTTGCAATCGGTTTAATGATTTTCGCCTACTTACAGTCGTCCGGTAGGCTACCATCCACGTATAAGGGAATGCTAAAGTATGTTTTCGTTTTTTTTTGCTAGTTTTATTTTTGACGACGCATTGCGAAATGCTGCGCAGAAAAACTGTTATAAACTGAGAGACACATAATTCAACTCTCTTTTTATAATTATCTCGCCGCGCAGAGGTTTGCAATGCGTCGTCAAAAAATTGATACAGTACATATATATACCATAAGATATAGTAATAATAAAATATAAACATTTTCAATTGATGTTGTATTTTCTAAGCTACAAAAAGCTCAAAAATAGAATACGAAACTATATTTTCAAAAACTGAATTTGGAATTCGAAATCAGGAATTAATTTATTGCCGCAGTGCAGGCAAATTCATATTTTTCTCAAAGGAACACTTATTCACACAACTTTAATAATGAGAATCAGAGAAGAGTAACAACGATAATCTGAGAGACTCGTAGTTTTCTATTTTAGGTGAATGATATAGAATCAACTTCTGTCATTCTTTTTAACTCGATATTTTGTTAAACATAAATTCCAAAAACCTTCCAGTATCGCATTAAACTCGGACGTGCAAAAACCAATACTACCGGAGAAAAAACTTTCGAAAGAATTCAGCAGCTTTCTGAACAATTTGAGGCATTTACATGACAAAACCGAATTGTGCAATCACCCATACAGTTGTGTTTCTCACTCCTTCGAGGTATCATTTTTAAAATGCACTTTATCAACATTTCCACATTAGTATATTATTCAACGTTACAGAGCTTCTTCAAAAACTTTTCTGTTGGTGTCATAATCAGCTCAATTTTAACACTTTTAAGAAATCTGGGTCTCGTAACGAAAAACCCGCTGAAGTTCCCATTGAAGTTGCTTTCAATTCAAAATATGAGGATCCCGGTATTTGCTGGACTACTCACATTGATATTTAATGTTTATTAATATATCCGACAAATTTTTTTATTGTTGATTAAGGCTCTCAGATGTGTATTGAATCGTTTCTCGAAAAACACTGTTTTCAACGATACCGTATCAGCGGGCATTGCGGCATCATCGATGATCGTTTTCCCAAACGTCAGTATTGCAATGTTTTGGTTGTGGAAGGGAATTGAGGTAGCTCTAACTAAGATTATTTGATGAGCAAATGATGAATTGTTTTATATTTTAGACGTTGTATTTCGACCAAGTTGAAAGGGGCAACGCGCCGTTAGTAAAGTACGGCGAGATATGGTTGTATGCAGTGACAACTGGTTACGTACTGTGGAATGTTATTGTCGAGCCGAGAGCGTTGAGACGCGGATACTTGAACTTTTTAAATGGCCTTGTTGGTGGAAAGTAAGGATTTATATTTATTCATACAATATTGAAGCTAAGAAAATTTGGAATGCTAAGAATTTTATGTTCCATTAGAAACTATAAAAAATATGAAAAAAGTGTGTCTAAGTCATGTAGATTTCTCGGTCGTTTTATTGACTATCAAGCGAATATATTTTCAGAAATAGGTTGTTAGTTTATTCTTTTATGGGAGTATTAAATGTTTAACAAAGCTGGTAAAGAGTTGCTTAGCTCTACTGATTGCGATCTATTTGTTATATATATATATATAAACCTTAATCCGTATATATACGAACCTTAAATGCAAAAGTTATTTAATTGAGTATATATCGTCACATTTGTAAAATAAGTAATTTGTTTTGATTTCAGAATAGCTGCTTTCAACCGTCGACTGTATGATCATTTTGGATACGTGCACAGAGACATATTCGACACGGTACCAAACTTGAACGCAAAGTTTGTATCGATCAACCCACTATTAACTTGACTTAACCTTCATGTATAAAAGAAGCTTTCTTAAAAGTTTTAACATAAATTATAATTTATGAAAATTTTATTAAATTCACAAAATAATTTAATTAACTTATAAATTTAAAATTCTGAGTGGTCATTATTTCAACGTGCCATTACGATGAATGCATACAATTAATTATCTTCGTAGTTGACGGATCGGCCGAATCTAACTGAAAATATAAAAGGATTAAAAAAAGATCCGTTCTGGCTCAATTACCAAATGGTTGTGGAGCTCCGTTGCGCTTGTTCTGGAAAGCGTTCGCTGGAACGTACACGTCGTCATCAAATATTGCCCGCTTTCCAAACCTTTAGTTTTAATATCTATCTGAGGATTATAATAAATGTTTGACTTACCGCACCAAAGCGTTTCTCATTCCACCTGATGCACGACCGAAACGGACGAGAGCGTTTCTCATCGCTCTTTTATCTGCTCTGCAATTCTCGAAAAGATACATAGATGTATCAAATTAATTCTTACGATATATCGTCTAATGATTGAGTGAACACTCCAGCGATAACAACGAAGATAAGTAAATAATCCATCAAGAAATGAAACATGTTGAAATATTCTTCAAGTGTTACCCAGTGGTGTATATAAATATGAGGCAGGCAATGTTATGAATCCCTTAAATACTTATTGAAAAGTAATTAAAAAATAGTATTATTTTTACGCCTGAGGCATTTATAAATCTTAATTATAAAATTTATTAGAGCAAATAATGAGGATTCGTCATAAAAGTTTTAATTTGAAATCCTTGAATAAAGAAAACCTATTTTGAAGTATATATTCGCATGAATGAGCACCGTACGAATGGCTCTTAGTTATCACTAAATCAGAAATTGTTGAAAAATTTATGATTTACTACAAAAGACTCTTTCGACGCAGAAAAAGGTAGACTGCGACTAAAAACATAAGAATTCGGTTTTTTGTTATTCATGCGAATTATATGTTTGTGGCATATACAATTTCAATAGTCGTTGGATATCAATACACAACAAACAAATTCTGATACAAGGGGGATTTGATTTTGGTTTAATTTTTTATTATTATGCACTTGAGAAAATGAAAAAGTATCAAGTTTGCCAAATAAAATATTTTATTTTATTTTTCAAAAATGGAAGAGGAAAATATGAAAAATTCTCGTTTGGACAGCCAAAAATCATCAATATATGTTATATATATATATATATATATCAATTGCAAAAATTTTCCTTTTCCAAATGCTCCGATCTTTGAAAACGATAATGGTTTCAGAGGTAATTTAAAAAGTAGTTTGAAAGTAGTACTAAAATATTAAGATAACTTCTGTAAACATTTCGTAATCGTAATTTACAGTTGTCTGTTAATTACTTTAAAAATTGTCTATATTAGTTTCCAAAAATATATTTCTTAACAAGTTAAAACAGCAAAAATGAATGGATGCCATCGAGCTTAATTCGTCAATGGTCTTAGAATTTTTCATAACCACAAAATTTTTTTATATAGTTTATGACGTCGCACCACAAGTTAGCTTTTTGGGATGAGAGAATTCACAATTATCTTTAATATGATTAAAATTAACTTTTCCTTGTACGCGAAAAGTTAAACTATTACAATAATTCATACGCATGCCAACAATTGTAAGAGAAGCAGCTCAGTCAATGTGTTCTAATGTAATATTCCGTTCAGATATTTTTATTTTTAGATACCAAGGATAAACTGTTCAGGTTAATGTTCCAATGAGTTTGGTAGTTTTACGTTATAGTTAATAATAAACGTTTAAGTATTCTAAAGTTGTCAATTTCATTTGGCATATTGAACGTCAACTGATAATTGCAATTATATAGATTTAAAAAGTTTATTAATTATTTTGTTATTTTATAATATTTATCTATGAATATATTTCACTGTCAAAGCTATTTGTGTACTCCTTTAATGACTTCAAATGAATCCGACGACGGAAATTGACATCGGTTATGACGTAGGAAACAATCATTGCTGAAATCCAGGCAGCGATCTGCAATGTTATATTAAAGAACCCTTAACTATTTTAGTTCTTGCCTTCTTTGTTTGCCTCCACCTTGGACTAAATAATTTCAATAGAATATAATAACACATTCCAATTGTTAGGAACCTTTTCTGTCGAAGTCTAAGTTTCCAGATCAATTAAAGTTTTTTTTTCTTAATTTTACCTTGTTAAATTTCTTCTCGCATTTTCAATGCTTGTTAACTTCTCATGAAGAATAAATCTTTTAATACCCATAACATAATCAAATAGATATGATTCCCAGTTTAAGCTTTTAATGTCACAATTATACACCTAAAATTATTGTTTCAATGTGAAAGCTCGCAATCGTTTGCAACCTTTTTGTCCTCGTCGCTCATTTGGTCACAAAGTGCTGGAAGCTCTCTTGAAATGAACCGCCAGCCTCTAGTTGTAAAGAAATGCAGAGCTTCAATCATTTTCCAAATCTTTTGATATAATCTTACATTACTGAAAATTCACCATGTTTGATAGTTGTTTTTTTGAATAAAACAGACTTTGCCTTTCTACCAATTAATGAATATATCTTATCGATTATATACGCTGGCAGCTGATGCTTAGCGTAATAGTTAAATAAAAATAGAGATCGATTTTGGTGGAATTGTGTAGAAGGCACTCCATAGCATTCGACCATTGGATATTTCTTGTAAAACTGCTCCAAAAAGATGACAATAGTATCCCAATATAGCGGGTTCAATTCGCCCGAAGTGCAATGAATAATTGGAATGCTATTAAATCTGAAAGTATATTGTTTGGAATTACAATTGAAACATGTTAAGCATACTTCCGCGATGCTCGGTATGCTGCTGAAACAATAATTGTGTTGGCCACAATATCAACTGGAATGATATCTGCTTTGGAGGTCTTGTTTCCACACATATTTGTTAAAACTCCTTTCCCGACGGCGGCAAATATACCAGTCGGACCATTGATGTTATCTGTCCATCCAGGCAAAGGTTGCCCGCACATTGCACCTACAATAGACGGCCGAATAATAATCACGGGAAGATTTTGTGCTTCTTTTTCCAGTTGCGACTGAAATAAATCTAATTAGCACCAATTAATAGTCAATCATGCTGACTTCTGCGAGAGCTTTTGTTAATGTATATGTGTTTGGTCTGGCTCCTAGTAGCTTGCTTGTAATCTATAATAGCTTAATTTACTCCTCCTTATTTTTAATTTTAACCATTTCTAAACATTCATCATCCATCCACTTTAGAGCATCCATCAGCATATCCGGAGGTATCGATTGTTTGTAAATCTATCATTAGATTAATATATTATTCAATTTTTTCAATAATAACCTTTTCTTCTGTTTCATAACGGTCACAGTTGGCATATGCTGTGGAAATGTGAACAAACGACGTTAAGTTTTTTATCTTATAACAAAGAGAAATCATTCGTGTTGTTCCTGATAGGTTCATATTAACGGCGGTTCGGAGGTGCTCATCAAACTTGACTGTAGCCGCACTATGAATAACAATATTTGTCTGCAAAAATTATTCTAATGAATTTGGCACATAAGATTAGAACCAAACATTTTCACAAATCTCTTGAATATCTTGTGCACTTAGTCCTAGGTTATCTTGCATGATATCACCGCTGATTGGAATGATCTTGCTGAACACATCTGGCTTCTTAACGCGAATGCGATTGAATAATGGATCCTAAATTTACTTAATTTCTTCAAATATACTTGGCACCCACATTAAACAATATTTTCAATCGTTCATTTGCCTTTTTTCCTTTTAAGGGCCTTATCAACAAATAAATTTTATCTATCGAATCAATTGTCCAAAGTAATTTTTCTATTATGACTTTTCCCAAAAATCCTGTTCCCCCAGTAATGAGGATTGACTTCCCATTAAATGCTTCTTTAACATCAAACGTCATTTCAAACCTAAAACAAGCAATAGATTTTTATTGTGAAGTGTAAGAATGTTTAAAAGTAGAATCTAGTAACAAGTTATAATTTTGGTGAGATACGCGTTAAAATGTAAATCCGTTTAAAATAATATTTTAAATGCTACTAGAAGGTTCAAGATTTTATTTATTAAAGGTATATATATATATAATTAATTAATATCCATAACACTGATATGCAAATAGTGGTGCACTCCAGAGATAAGCAATTTATAAACAAAAATTATATTAAAAACTGTACTAAATGCACATAACAAGACAATTTTTTAATTGCCTTTAAACGAATTTCTCAATCATAAATCACATAAAATTCACTAATCATTAATATTTATTGAAACAATGTCATACTAATTCCACAATTCAATTTTAAATAACAATTATTAATTGAAAAAATATATGCAAGATTTATAAATACAACGTTTAACACTAAATATTTTATCGGGGTACAAAATATGACACAAAATCAAAGTGACGAAGTTCTAATGAATAGAGTTTCTGATAATATTTTGCTCTCTTAATAATTTTATCATTTTCGAATCACGCCATTGTACAACGAGTAACAAAGGAATGTACTCAAGAGACTCTTATTTATATTATGTCAATCTAAAATTGACATTAATTCCATGTAAAAAGCGTTTCAGGTTGGCTTCTATAAAACGCTTCTTCTCTGAATATTTCGAGGAAGTTGGAAACACGTGGGAAGGAGATTAAAAAAGAAAAAAAACATTTTTATTGCATAATATATTATTATACTTACCAATACACTTTTATAGTGATTTTTGATTTAGTTATTTCTGAGCTAGTAACATTCGGTATGCAGCTTAAACAGTGATAAATAAAGAAGAGCATACTTCTGAAAACCATTTTGACATTTCCAAAGCATACAGTCTTTCAATGTAGCTACCAATACTTAAAACGAATATTTTAGACGACGATTGCGTGTCACCTCATTCACATTCGCTATATAAGACTTTCTAATCTTTTTTCATTAAAGATTTCTATATATTAAAGTCTTCGGTTGGTAAACCATCAAGATCCAAAAGGCAATATATTAAAATGAGCATCATTTCTTCACCGGACCAAAATAATATCAGCACACCAACTAAAATCACGAATTAGGAAAACTTATTTCAATTATAATTATTAAACCAGTATCAGTGGACACACCTCGCCAAAATATAAATAAAATATTCGATTACTACAATTTTTCTACGGCATTCTAATATTATACGTGGATATGATTATGGAATTTAATGTTCATTATAAAAAGTATATCAGAAACTATTCAGACCATCAAAAATATTATCGCTTAAATTCATATCGGCGGCTTAAACATTCGCAGTGTGTGTGTGTGTCTGCGCAAAATCTTTAATAAACCGACATCTATACACATTAAAAAATATATAGTCGTCGCCAAATTCGATTACCACCGCAAAATGTGGCGCACTTTTAAAATATGATTTCTTCATTTAATTTTTATGATTATAATTATTTTCCACAATTATTCCACTATTTAAACAACATCTATACATATTCTTCTATTTTTTTAAGCTATAACAGTATAGAACGAGCATAAACAAGGAAATAATCTTTAAAATTTAAAGAAAAAATAATATTCAAAAAAGTGCGCCACATTTTGCGGTGGTAATCGCATTTCGCGACGACTATAAGTAAACTTAACAATATGACAGAAACATTATCTACGGGATAAACAATTTCCGCGTGATACTATAGGTACCCAAGCACAAAGTTGTTACTCAACGGTGATTTCCTTATCATAATTAGTAAAAACAATCCTGTCTAGAGTTTAAAGATTTAAATGTTATGAGCAATTTTATAGTTGAAACATTTAAGCGTACCGCAAATATTTTTTTAAATTCCAAAATTGATTTAAAAATCCTATTATTTCAATTTTAATTTATTTTAATGACTTTGGCTCTAATGAGCTTGAAAAAAGTTTCGTTTTTATATCATTAGATTTTAATTTAGCTCCATATTTTATTTCAATTGTCTGAACAATCGGAATTTGAATAATTCTTATTAAAAGCTTTTTCGTCAGTCACCGAAGCGCGTTTGTTCTCAACCGACGCGTTCTGATTCACCAGTGCGTAAACTTCCCCAGCTATATTTCACCTTAGTGTAATAGATTTATTTAAATTATCAAAATTATTATTTTGCTCCCGAAACATTATATTCTGAAGAATTTCATTCGGTTTTCATTTCCGGTTTTAGTAGCACGAAATCAAAATTTAGTTTAAGGTTGCTTAGGTGGTTTAGAACGCCAAAAATCAAATTAGTAGAATAACTGATTAATTTTTTTTCAAAAATAATCAACTACATAATCATATTATTCGCTTCAAGCTATCTGTAAATTTCGATTTTTCGAAAATTTAACCAAAAATTTAGTGAAAATTTATTTTGGCTAATTTATTTCACTCAAGTCATATAATATAGAGATATGAGAATCTACATTGCTATATGAGACAGTTATATACTATATCATTCTGCGTCGCGTGTTGTTTGGTTAAATATAGATAATAGACAAGATCAAAATCGGATTGGTCTGAAACTCTGGATCTCCAACACCGTACTCGAATTAACGGCGAAAAGCTATAATACCGATCGGAATCCTCGGTCGCTTGTATTGGAGAGTGTTAGTTGGCTTCTCATTTCGATAATTTATACTAATAAATCTGTTGAAGTAAGTAACCATTTATTAACCATTTAATCATTTTTGATTTATTTTCAATGGTCTCAAAGAGATCATGAAACAAATATTCAATTTATGTTAATCATTTCTCTGTTTTTTATGTTAATCATTAACAATTTATGTTAATCATTTCTCTGATACTTCTTCAAAATTCCTAGATCAAATTAGATTGATTACTTTTATTTTTTATGAAAATAAAATTGGAATTAACAATTTCTTATATTTTGATAATATAAATTTCTCATTTTATTTAATTTACAATACATCTATAGATTAAAATAACCAGCTAGTTTCTTATTAAAATAATCAGATATTTTCTTCACCGTTAGAAACAATTTTGAACCGTTCTAATATTTGTCGTCCTTATTTATACTAATAATGTTGAAGTGACATTTTTTATTCATTCAGAAATTTTATCCTCCATACAAAAACTTAAGTTAAAATATTTCATTATTGCACTAGCTCAATAAATATTTTGGAGTCCAACTGTGATAGAAATGGTTTACGTTGTAGGTGGTGGAGACGTTCCTGATAGTGAAAGATGGTTCGTAATGGAAGATAAGAGCCCGACAATGTAAACATGCAGAATAAAACTACAATTTTCGTGTGAAAATTGAACAATGAGAGATATTATTTAAATTTTACCATATAAGAATAATTTTAAATTTCTTCGAAATGGATTTTATGTAAATTAATAGCATAAAACATGAATGTTGACATACTATCCCATTGTAATTTATCTGGATAAATCATATTTACATTAGTTACAGTTTTATAGAATTGAACTTCATGTTTATTTAGTTAACTGATAATGTTAACTGTTTGTTAACCTTATTTTTCTTGTCGATTAGTACACGTGTTAATTAAAAATTATTTCTTAATAATCACCTCGTCTTAATCAAAGTTAACATTTTTATTAAATGAAACATTGCTCTTCACACACAGACAGCCTATTGAATAGATAATAAATTGAACTTTGTTTTTTCTAGAAACTCGAATTCTTGGCTTCTTGATTATAGGTTTTCCTAACAAACTTTAATGGACAAGTATATATTTCCAAGAAAATACTTTTTGGCAGGCCCCAAAACTGAAATTTTACAAGATATTTTTCTTTTAGACTTAGGATTTTCAATCTTGTCAAATTGGGCTACTTCGTTGTAAAATTTAATTTATATTTTCTTAATTTCGAAAACTGCAATCATCATTAATATGGTGAATTTTAACAAAACACAGATGCACCACAGGAAACATTAGTTTTGAAAAATAGTTGTAATTAATTCATCGCAGAAAAATTTAATCACATTGCAATCGTTTACTTTAAATTTCTTACTATTGTATACTCTACTAAAATGTTTAAACAACAAAAACAATTTATTCGTTTATATAACAAATCATTTAGATGACTCCGATCTTGTTAGCAACATCAAGGGCATCATATTCCGCGCTCAAACGAACGTACGCTTTCTTTTGTTGAAGTGGAGTAATAAGAGTGTTCACCTAAAATAATTCAATAAATAATTTCAATTTATAAATGGGAGTATTGTCGCAAAACGTAGGAAAATTCAACAACAATGGTTGAATTTTTTGTATGGTTTTGCTTCTACTTTTGGCTTCCAATCAACCGGATAACATAATAGTATATTAACCGGGTATACAAAAGCCGTTCGTTCTTTATGACATACCTTCATAGCTTTAACGTTGTAGAGCTTTGAAACTGCATCACGAATTTGGTTCTTATTAGCCGACGTGTCAACAATGAAAACCAAGGTATTGTGATCCTCGATTTTCTTCATAGCTGATTCCGTGGTCAATGGATGTTGAATGATCTTGAACACGTCCAATTTTGATACAGCTGGAGCTGACTTTCTTGCAAATCTAAAAATTTTAATTTATTACCAATTACACCTTTTTATTTTGTCCCCCCCCCCAAACATTTATTTTACCTTGGCTTTCTAGCAGTATGAAGAGTCTTTGGGCGACGGAAGTGAACCGAGGTCCGGATCTTCTTCTTGTGGAGCGTTTGAACTCCCTTAGCAACTCTCTTCTTGGCATCAATAGCCTTGGAAACTTTTCCCGCTCCGGATTTGGAAGCCATTTTACCCTGATTATAAATCCATTTCAATAAGTATAAAATGCAGAAGAAAATAAGTAGAAGGACATTAACCAAGAAAAAAAGTAAACAATAATAGAATATACATTTATAATGCAAGACACGGAGATCAAAATCAAGTGCAATAAATACAAATATACAATAATTACATAGTACACATCACAAGTTAGTAAGGCGAGATCTTGGAGATCTTGTCACATCGGACAGTGTTAAATCAGAATTATAAACATTTCGAAATTCTACAAGGTTATTAAGCTCTCGATTGTTGTTAGATTTTGTTAATTCATTTTTAGAAAAGAGAATGTATCCAAGAGCACCAACAATAACAATTAATACACATATTATTAAGACATTTACGCCTGTAACCCAGGCAAAAATTGTAATTTCTCTTCTATATGCTACATTTTCCGGGGAAAATGTTGTGGTCATATAGTTAACCAATGAAGGTATATATTCATTCCAAAATGCGACATCTTGATATTTATAGTCCTTTTCAATCTTTCCAGGAATTTTCCAGTCATCATGCCTCGAGTAGTTAAAATTATTAAACCAATGCCTACGAGGCTCATAGGCAGGCCAACTTCCATCATAAAGAAAGTTTGGATTCCTAAACGAATATAATAATATAAATAACCGCAACTAGCGTACTGATAATATGTAAATCGGCGAAATATGTTAGAAAACGTCCTACTCGCATTTCTATCCATCTCCGTAAAATTCATAGATTTTAAAGCAAAAGGCCTCAACTCGTCATCAAGAAAAGGGTAACCAAACAACAAGTATAAATCACATTCACGACATACACCTATAAAATAATATTAGGACGGAATAAATTTTGAGAAATACCCATCCAATCAGGAATATACTTAGAATTAGGATTCGTTCGACTTAAATTATAATTATTGACATATTGAAAAACTCTAGATCCCGATAATGAATGGAGATGTGAAGACAGTTGAATAGGTGCAGTATAATAAGCATCTGTTACCAAGTTGATGAACTTTTCCCTTATAGACCACACGTCTGCTCTATCGGGCCAGTAAGTATATTTCGACAAAATTGCATCAGCGGTTGCTTCCCTGTTCATAGTATAATTGTGGCGGAATGCATATTCAAGAACAAAGTTTTTCATATATTCATTGTCGATTAGTTCAAATTGGCTGAACTCTCCCATTCTCCTATCCTCCAGTATCGCCTCCGTGCCATCTTGAGCATTCATTCCTATTAGAATAGGAACCGGACTTATAATAGATGTTGCACCGGAAGGAGCATTAACTAAAGTCCATAGTGGATTACCCGGAATAAACTTTCCATCAACCGTTGGCATAAACAGGTAGCGATTAAACCTTAACGAACAACTGAATTTTAAATAATCCTCTAACTAACTCAATAGGTATAGTATTAGTAGCATAGACAATGTCATTCGTCGATCTAGTCAATATGCAATCCCAAACATGTTGCGGAACTGATTGAGAACAACCCAAGTATCTTCCAAGCTTTAAAGTATTATTGAATGCCAACACAGGCTTTCCTATGTAGGAATGATACGAAACATCGGATCCTGACATCATAATAGCAGACCGAAACAGGTTGCGAGCATACGGTGACTGCATATGATAACCAATAGAAGCAGCTCCAGAATCATGCCCCATAACAGTGACAGCTTGGGGATCCCCGCCGAACATGGCAATGTAGTCTCTGACGAACTCTAATGCTAGTATTTGATCTTGAAGGCCGTAGTTTCCGGATTCCGAATCTCCCAAACTCATAAATCCTATAATCCTAATTTTCTAGATTAAATATAACACACTCACCAAATGCACCAAGTCTATAATTTACAGTCACAACAACAATACCCCTAGAGGCAAGTCCGTGCCCAGGCCAATCGCTAGCCGATCCCGTTTGAAAATTCCCACCGTGGAAAAAAACAACTACAGGATAATGAACACGAGAATTTTTCGAGATCTATTATTTAGATTATAACTATAACATAGAAGGTATTTCTTACGTCTGGAGAAAAAATATTCAAGTACAAACAATCCTCGTCGACGGTTCCTTGAAATGGGTGATCGATGACTGGACTGGGTCTCTTTTCTACGTCTTGCGCACACGAAGGCCCATAATCAAAAGCGAGGAAGTGATCTTTAGAGGGGAACGACGTAATCTTTTGTGGAGGCTATAACTTCTTTGTGAAATGTAATCGATGTTAATAAACCTTAAATCTTCGCTGCGAAATTGGTGGTTCGGCATACGGAACACCGAGAAATGTAAAAACAGACACGCTATTATTTTTAACTAGTGGGTTGGGATCGAAGTGTGAGCCATCAGGCTGAAGCTCCTCAGTCGGGTCTTTATTAGCAGACCATGGTAAATTATGTAATACAACTTCTTTCCCAACAATATCGCCTAATGGTAAACGAACAACTACCTCATCACTATTAAAACCCTAAATAATCGAATGTATATAGAAAAAGAAAACTATTTTACGTTTTTCCTTGGTGGAGGAGTCGTTGATTCGCCAAAAGGGTCCCAAATATTTATAGAACGAGTAGGAGCAGGTATGAATTGAGAATGAGCAAAACAGAAAATAAAAAGATTTATCCATATCTTGAGCATTTATGGGATACAGCTGCAAGAAATAAAAAAAAATGAAAATAGTTTTAGGGACGCTATCGAATATTTACATAAGTACGGTATCAATTGTGTTGGTGTGTGAAATCAGGGTTTCACAACGAGAGATTTTCTCGATAGAGCACATAAGGCAACATTTATCTCAATATTTTTGATTTCAAAAAAATTGTTTAAAGATTTTTTGCTCGTTTTAAAGTGTTTTCGGAAGAATCAATAAAAGCTTTGATGGTTTTTTAAAGTTAAGTTTAAAATATGCCAATTGTTTTTAAATCGGATTTCAATGCGAAGCAATTATCTAAATGAAAATTTTCAATTTTTTAAAGTTATTATCAAAATATAAGAAATTGATAATTTATTTTCAACATATTTTAATTATTCTCAAATAGTCTCAAACAAGTAGAAAACTAATAGTCTCAATGAGAAAATGAAACAAATATTTAATTTATGTTAATAATTTCTTCAAAATTTCTAGATCAAATCAGATTGCTAACTTTTTTATGAAAATAAAATTGGAGTTGCCAATTTCTTAAATTTTGATAATATATATTGTTAGTCGATCATTAAGAATATGTTTTACTATTTCCCGCGTTTATAATTTTTGATCTTCATGCGTTATTTTCTTTATTTTATTAAATTAAGTAATTTATTAGTTTTATGGTCTGATATAACAATAATTGTTACTGTATATAATAGATTATTGATTTAAAAATTACGTTTTAAAAAGCTTTAAATTCTATATATATATATATATAAACGATATAGTTCGACTATTGTGATCTAACTAATTAGATACTTTTTGATATAAGATTATTCTTGAAAATAATAATGTTTTTGTCTGTGCCGTATGTTTTAATATTTTACTGGTTTCTTTGTCAATGAAATTGATTAAAAATTTTTAATCATAATTTATACACATTTCAGATGAATAATCTCGGCGCTGCTGAGGAAGGTAGAGCTGGTCCCCATAGTGATTCCGATTCCACAGATAGCAAAGGTCTTCATTTATATAATGTACTGGGTATTAAAAAGAATGCAACAGATGAAGAAATAAAAAAGTTTGTTTGACTTGAATCATGAAACTTTATGTAACATTTTTCAGAGCTTATCGTAAATTAGCCTTACGATATCATCCAGACAAAAATCTCGATGGTGACCCAGAAAAAACGGAAAAGTTCAAAGAAATCAATTATGCAAATTCCATATTGTCGAATCCGAAAAAGAGAAGCGTATATGATAGCATGGGAGAAGCCGGTCTTAAAATCATGGAGCAGTTCGGAGAGGATGAAAAAATTTTGCAATGGATGCTCAAACCATGGTTTAAATGGGTGTTCTTCGCGTTCGGTATTTTTACATGCGGTTTCTTCTTTTGTTGTTGTGGATGTATGTGCTGTTGTCAATTTTGTTGTAACTTCTGTTGTGGAAAGTACAAACCACAAACATCGGAAGACTTTGACGATATACCAGAGAGCTCAGAAAATGGAGATCCAATAACCAGTCAACCAATGGCCGAAAACAATACTAATAAAAATACTAATGAAAATGAGCCACCACGTCCAACTGTTATTGCAATGCCTCCTCCTTCAGAATATGGTTCCCTTGAAACCAGCACATAACAAACTGATTCGCTCAGAAAAAATTATTTCGCTTATTTGTCAAATAATAATTGGTAACTGTTAATGTTTTATATCTTTTGCTCATTCCATTTTACATGGTTGTGTTGTGTTATTTATGTAATATATGAATTCAGTCAGATTAGGAAAATATTCTTTTTTCATGTGATCCCGTATACATATTAAATAATAACTTGTAATTGAATATTATTATCATTTTAGAGAACTTTACTTCTCACGCGAAATAGACTGTCCGATATTGCTGGGGTTAGTACTGGCATGTTCCATGGTTGAGGAATAATGAAATTTAAAATCCAATTTTTTCCAAAAACCAAGCGAAATCGTTCACCAATGTTTTCACTAAATATTTATTTGTTGTGTGAATAAATAATGTTTAAGATTACCCATCTCCATTAAATGTTGAACGAACAGTTAAATTGTGATATTCATACATGGTATAACCTTCTGCGGTGTAATAAATCTGTAATTTTATTTATGGAAATGAATGAAGATCATTGCAATACCTGCATTCCGAAAAACCCAAGAGCAGTAATAAATGATGCAACTGCGAAAGACAAAATTGTAGCCATAACCGTACTAAAGAATTGTGAATATCCAAGGAACCATCGTAAAATTGCAATTGGTCCGATGTAATAAAAGAAACCAAATGGATACCTAAAACAAATATTTTCTTCTATTCGTAAAAAATTATTGAACCAATAGTAGACTACATTGTTCATGTAGTACCACAAATGTGGAATAGAAAGTATCAATCCGACAACACACCAAAATAGGAAAACTATAAAGTATCTCTGAAAAGTTGAAGCTCAATAAAACCAATAGGTTGTCCGATTACCTGATTACCCAATCCGACACATGCTCCTGTGACGAAACAGTGGTGATCTTTCCTGATAACACACATTTTACACAATGGACAATGGTGGCTTCTGTGTGGAAAAATCCATTACATATAGAAAATATTTGAAATGATACCTTTGCGGAGCTTCCTTATTGCAACTAACACAGAATTTACTTCCGCTTTCATCTGATGGAGCGAAGCTTAAGTGCTCGTCAAGTACGGATGGGACAGTGACACGTTCCAATTCATTTGTTTCTGAATAATACATGATATAATATTGTCTGTCTTCAATTCGTGGATAATTTTTGGCGAAAGAATTCGATTAGTTTAGTTGCCCTAAATTGTGAATGTGATAATGGATCGGTTGCGGTTGCAAAATCAGAAAAATGAATTTCCTGTGTTAAAAGTTAATAAAAACATTGGAATTATTCCAATTTGATGGAACCTAATGGAAAAAATATTATAAATAATCGTTAATACAATTCTATAAAGCGAAAGCTTTAGAAAAATGCAATTTTAATAATATTCGTTCAACTAAAAATTACCTTCGCAATCATCATTCTCAATCTATTCGTAACAGATTTTAATATTTATTATGTCTATAAATTGCAGGGAAAAAACATATTCTCCAATTCTCGATATATTCTGTTTATTATTTAAATTTTAAAATCTGTACTTAGTTACTAGTATGCCACCTTCATATGGCGTAATGTTAAACCGATAAAATTTGACAAATACTTGTTTTACATTGATAAAATCTGCATCGAAACTTATTGAAAAACAAAATTAATTATAAATTGAATTAAAAGGAAATGGTGAGCCATGATAATATGACCTAAGTTAGTAAATCACAACATATGAAAAAGAAGAAAGAGAACGTGTATTATTTAGCAATTTTGTCTTAAACTATTCCCTAATACCTTAAATATACTCTAAATAATATATTAGAACACTTTTTACTGGGCACCAAGATTTTTCAGGTGTCGTGCGTCACTAAATTTTGTATGGGCTTTAATAATACATTTATTCAAATGGTACTACGATGAAATATATAAATAACCAGTATGCAAGAAAGCATTTATCCGTTAAACAGTGATGGAAAAGAGTTGATAAATTTCGCTTATAAGTAAATATGAAATAGGAAAGAAATATTTCAATTTTAAAGAAATAGTTTGGAAATAAGTAGAATTTCTGGAAAAGGTAATTTATACATGATTTTTCAAACACTGTTAACGGATAAATACGTTCTTTTATTCGGCATCCGGAATTTATTATCAATTATCATGACAAATTAAATTTCTTGATTAATATATAATTTTTAGTAGAAAATGAAGAAAGAGGTCATACTTTACATTTTTTTACTTATTTCAGAATTACCATTTTGGCATGAAATCTTCTTTTTAAAATATTATTTTACTGGTATTTATTATATAAAGATATATCATATAAAACACAAAATTTACCATTTTGTTCTGCATATAACCGCAAATCTGCAACACAAGATTGTCTATGCCAAAATGTTACACTGTTATACCTAAAATATTTAATATTTTAAATCTTAGAGGCACATTACTTACTTCGAATAATAAATAAAGCATAATAGATTTATTAAGATTTCAAACACTATGATGTTTGCAATAAACGTTAGCCACTCCAAAGAAGCATCATCAGGGGAATAAATCTATAAATATTATATGAAATCAAATGACAATAGCATTTTGCAAATGATATTACCAATTCAGCTGAAACATAAACACATCCATAGTATATCGAAGCCATCATAATTGCCTAAAAACTCGATATGCATAAATATAGAATTAAATAAACTAAAAAATACCACAAATATCGATCCACCCCATTGAATAATAAAATCGCCGCAACATGCTAGGCGCTTATTAAGAGATCCTAAGTATTTTATCATCTAAAAATATTTACAATTAATATGAAAAAAAAGATAAAACTTACCTACAATGCGAATATTTCTAAACTAGTTCGTGAAAAGAAAATGCGCGAGGAAGGCGACAAGTGAGCATATAACCGCGCCGCATGTTGAGTATGTGTGCAAATGTATGCAAGAGCCATACAAAGTTATCCATTTGTGGTCCTTCTGTTATAAAGACATTCATATATGTAAAAGATACACATTAAAATGCCTTTACATTGTACAATTGTACAACTTATTTGACTGTTTTCAAGGTTAATCGATAATTTGTTGGAAATTAGTGCTTACCTTGATTCATAGGTAGAAACGTAATGACTTTTTCATTAATTCAGTGGTCTCAAAGAATATCCATGTAAATATCGACTGGTTTTTAAAAAAATATGCTCCTATTTGTTGATGCAAACTGACCAATAAATAACTATGATTAGTTTTCAATTTAATTATAAAATATTTCTTAAATTAAAAATAAGATTTACTAGATTACCATTTTAATTTAATTCATAAATACTGCTTTCAATAAATATCATCAGCGTTTCTTAAATAAACTGAACCTAAGAAGCTCAGTATAGTGGGAACTATTTGTTTTACGATTCGCGCAATTCTTAGGTTAATGTTTAAAGTGGGGGATGCTTTTATAAGCAAATTTTATACAGTGGGTTTAATATAAAATTTATATATGAAAATCATATAATTAATAAACTCGAGTAAATTTATTAATAGTATCTTTGCCTTATTTCAGGCATACTTTCTCTCAAATTAAAAAATTAAGGTAAGAAACGTAATTAATCATCGTTGCTTACATTAAAATTGATTTTTTTTTTAATGATCTAATTGTTATTGATTTATAAACATAAATATCAACATTTATAGCTGAGTCATAATTTATTTCGAGTGTTAAATGAACATTACATACATTATCTCGTTTACATGGAAATTTGGGGAACAACTGTACAGAGATGGGCGGAATAGCAGTTTTTGATTTTCGGAATCCGGAATCCGAAATTCAGAAGAAAATTTGAAAATTCGGAAACCGGAATCCGGAATTCAGAATCGAAAAATGACCTTAATCCGGAATTCCGCCCGTAGCTAATCTTTATATAGAACGTGAATTTACGAAATTCGGAATTAAAATCTAAAATTTCGGAATCCAGAATTCGTAGTCGAAATAAAAACTTGGAATCAGGTATACCACATTCCGATTCACATTTGAGGCTATGGAATTCTAAAGGGAAAAATAGGTGGAATCTAGAATTCTGCCGATGGTTTTACGATTTATGATTTGAATCTGTATTGATGTAAATCTGATGGTTTTTATCAAAAATGGTTTATTGTTGTGAAGAAAATGGTGTTCATACGGAAGAAGTTCATACGGAAGCTTCCGCTGAAGCAACAAATATTCGAGATTAGATAATATATGAATGGCTTGTGAAGGAATGAAAATATATGGAAGATTCTTTCGAATCCCCATCAAATCTTAAATCCTAAAAAATCGAAAAAAATAGAGTACAGTACAGTGTGAAGTAGAATATCTAATAGTCGTCTATGATTCTAAAACTGGAGTATTTAACTTGTTGGATAAGAAGGGCGTATGAACATTGCAGCTTTGAATTAAAATGGAAATCTGGACATGACTGGACTTGTAGTTCTCAAAAAACATATTCTGAGCTTCCCTTTTTGATGATTTGATATCCCCTGCCCCTTCTTCTGGATGGTAACTGACAAGTTAGTAAAAAATACTGTTACTGTTAACTTATTATCGCGGTTAGCGTCACTGGTGAATCCGAACGGGTCCGCCGAGAACTAAACACACTTTGTTCACGAGAGAAATCTTTAAAATATTGATTTTAAATATTCAGAAGAAAGCTAAGAGAGAATAAATATGTTTTCAGTATACAAAATAGTTTAAACATTTAAGCGTACTGTAATATTTTTTAACAATTAAAAAATTGATTTAAAAGCCTTTTATTTCAATTTTAATTTATTTTAATGACCTTTGTTCTCAATCGACGCGTTGGGATTCACCAGATATCAAAATTATTTGTTATCAAGGAGCACATGAGTTAGGATCCTGATTTAGTTTAAATAGGAAAGATGATTCGAATTTTATTTTTTCGCAGTTATTGTCAAAGAGTAAATAAATTAGAAAGTTATCCTAAAGATGCTTACAAGAGACAGTTGTGGTCTCATTTGGGAAATGAAGATGTGTCGATTTAATTTTAATTTTTTTTATTATTTCGTTTTTCTTTTGTCATTTTAGAATGTAAAATTAATAAATAACATTATTATAATTATTGCCAATTTATCAATAAATTTATTAAGAAAAAACAAAATAAAAAGGAATTACGTGAAAATTAAATCGACATTTCTGTCTCTTTTCCCAAGCGAGACCACACCTTCCTTCCTTAATGTACCTTTAAGTGATTTTTCTCATTAATTTACAATTTTACAATACATAATGTTAAAATAGTACGTTACAGGTTCTTATAAAATATTAATGATTACAAATTTATTTCCATCTGATGCAATGTATTTAATTAATCAATTTTTACAATTTTAATTTTTTGGAATTTCACAAACAAATCATATTTAGGTAGAAGTGGAGTACCTCAAATATTTAATAAACCATCTGTTCTATCTACACGAATAATCTTAAATATAGGTAAATTTGTTTCGGTACAAATGTTTCCATTCGATAATGAAATAGATTAAAACATTTTTCCCCAACATATGCACGAGACCAATTTACCCAAACATACTGATTTTTCTTATATTGAAAATTCAAAAAAAATCGGCAAACCAAAGGTTATCATGCGCATGTTCTATTTAAATGATCTTGCAAGAATATTAAACCTTTGTCATTTTCTATCAAATTAATCATAGAAAATCAACTGATATTGATAATTATTTTTAAAAATGATTTTCAAATCTTCAGTGATATTTTGAAACAAAAAAACGAAACGTTATCATTCTAATAATATCTTTTCTTTTTGTCGTAGAAGAAAGTAAATAATTCGAGGTAAACTTCAAATTGATACGATCTATTCTTTAATAATTCCGAAATACAATGACTAAATTTTCTTTGTGAACGATGAAATTCTCGGTGGCGATGGAACATATATTTGAAAATGATTCGTAAAATTAAACTTAAAGAATCAATAGAGTTCTCATATACTCATAAATTTTTGTTTTCGCCGAAATTCCAGTTATTTCCAGTTGAATATGTATAAAATAACACATTTAGTTTAAATTATTCCAAATGTTTCCATATTGTACTTGATTGAATGCGTTCAAATTATCATAATACTTTTGCGCATATTTATCCAAAATTTACCAAACAACATAATTCCACTTAAAACATAGATGGAAAAAAAGCATATTTCGTACAGTAGAACCTCCCGCCCACTCAATGACATATCGTTTGATAAAAAAGATTGGTATTTAAATAAAGTTTGCAGTACGATATTGTCTGAACTTTCTCATTTTCATCCAACGTGTTCAAAGCATATATAGAAACTAAATTTTCCATCAGCCTTATTCTAAATAATCGCTTGTAATGGGTATTTTACAAGAGAAAATCGCTAGCATTCTTCGCATAGAAGATCAACAGTTTGTACGTGAGCTTCTTGCTGAGTGCATCGGAACATTCTTTTTATTGGTAAGTACCATTGTCCCTTGGTTGTTTCACTAATTTTTAAAATTTGCTAGCTTATTGGAAATTCGGCGAATATTCAATCAGTAGTCGCTGTTGGTGGAAATTCGACATCATGCCATATTGCCTGGGGAATCGGCTTTATGTTCGCTGTTTACCTAGCTGCTAGTGTCTCCGGTACTTTTACAACGAATTGAACCATTAATAATAGTTGTAACATAGGAGCGCACTTAAACCCAGCCATCTCCATAACACAAGCAATTCTTGGAAACTTGCCAATCTGGAAAATCATCCCTTATGCGCTTGTCCAATTTTTGGGTGCTTTCCTAGGTGCAGCAGTTGCTTACTTTGGTCACCACGGTATCACAACAGTTCTTGTATAAAACCAATAAGAAATTCAGACGACTTGTGGAAAATCGATGGAGGTATTCGGCAAGTAACCGGGAATCAAGCCACAGCTGGCCTCTTCACAACATTCCCACCAGATCACATGTCAATCTGGGGTAGCCTTCTGGATCAGGTTCATTCGGCAACAAACTAATTGTTATCGTAGTATTTCTTATAGATCATTGGAACTGCTATCTTGTCGGGATTGGTTTGCCTTATCACTAACAAGCGTCACCGAATTCCAGAGGGAGTCGTTCCCGTTCTTGCTGGAAGTATTATGAGCATGGTAAGTTTCGCAGAGTTTCAGGACTTATTTATTATAAAATAGGTCGCTATGACATTTGGAGCAAATGGTGGATTCGCCATCAACCCGGCTCGGGACTTCGGACCACGTGTGTTCTGTCTTTGTGCTGGTTATGGCTGGGAAGTCTTCAGGTTCGTTTAATCTTTAAAATAGCTCCTAAAGAAACTGGTTTACTCCAATTAGATGTTATTCTGAGTTCCGTCGGATAACTTTCAAATATTTTTATCATTTCAATATTAAAAAAGTCTGTTCGGTTAGCTATTCCACCAGTGCTAACTCCACATCATAAATATTTTTATGTTAGAAAGGTGGTGTCAAAAAATTTAAAAGAAATTCCTTATCAGACTGACAGATTATCTATTTTTTAATTGTGCTCTATTGTAAATTAAACTTATCCAAATCGATTATATAAGAAGTTTCTAAGCAAAAGAAAATCATATAAATCGACGCAAAGTACTGAATGTAATTACTGTAATGTTACCAATTATTTTTTAGAAATCGCCTTACAATCATTTCACATATATTTTTGGTTGTATTAGTCAATGAATTTATTAATAATGATTGTTTAATATGTAGAATTTGCAATAATTAATAATAGATTTACATTTTCAATTGGTGTTGTTAAAAACACTTGATATTCAAAACAATTAAATAATTTGACAAAATCATATTCTTACTGTAATTCTAAGCAGAATTCTTTTCAGCTATTGATTTGAAAGAAATTAGTTTTTATTGTTTGTGAGAGTAAATGTAGCATTATCGAAGAATATGAAACGAAATAGGAAACGCGTTATACATTTTTTTTCAATTTTTCTCGTTTATTTTTCTTGTCTTGAATTTTTGGAAAAGAAAAATATTTCAAAAGTGTGCAATTCAGATAAATAACATAAATTAGAGAGATAAAAAAAAGAGACGTGCTTACGTCAGTCCAAACGTTACCATACATTTTTACATATTTTTTTCTTGTCACATAAATCGGTACGTTAGCCTGGCAAAACCGATTGCGTTCTATAACAAAAATACACTCTATAAAAACGCCAAATGGTTCAGAAAAGCCAGTCAACAATTTTAGATCTCCAGATACATTTTAAGGAAAGCCTATTTGATTTTAATATTGCAAAAATAAAATTCGGTTAAGTTGATACATTTTCATATGGCGTCATCTTTTCAAACTCAAGATGCATTGTAAGAAAGCCATAATTTTTTATTACATCTGGCTTTCCATTTAAACTTTAAAATTTGTAATATATTTGTACGACAATTAAATCGATTATCCGAAAATCATATTTTAAAATGTTACACGAACATTACATTATATGCTCTAATTTAAATCTACCATAGATATAATTGCATTTGTTTAAATCGTTGTCAAATTCTGAAAAAAGATGTTTATAACAAGATATTTATTTATGTTTATTATTTAAAATACGTGTACCAGACATGTGAAGAAGAGAATAAAACTTCAAATTTTTTGAATATAGTATAGTTTTTAAGTTTATGACCGTTTTAAAATGAAATTGTTAACAGTAAATACTTTGTCTATTCACTTTTCTAGGAAAAATTTATATTTTTCTGAAATTTTTTTTGAAGACATGCTTACATTACACATTTTATTTCAGCTCTCACCGTTATTACTTCTGGATCCCAATTGTGGGAGCCCTTATCGGCGCTGTCATCGGAGCATGGATCTACAAAATCTTTGTCGGATTGCATGGAATGGACGAGACCGTTAACATCCAGCCGACCAAGGGATATAATGTCAGTGTGAATGTCGATAATCTCCAATATACTAATGGCAATTATTCAAGTTCTGCATGATTGATTGAGTTTGAAACTAACACCATTTCTGTTGTACATATAATAATAATAACATTGATTTTCTGATTATTTGAATTAGTTTGCATAATTCGGTTCAACGATTGAAATAAAGCATGTTATATATCCTAATAATTTTATAAATTTTGATCTTGTTAAGGACATGCAGCGCAACTCTGATGGACTTCTAATTGGATATGATAACACTTTGTCGAGGTTTCAAGATTTTCAATTCTTTGTTGTTTATTTACGAATAATTTTGCAGAGCGCGTGGCGAAGAAATTCCGAAACAATATGTTCCAAGTTATAAAATTTTTGAAGCAAGCCGTACCCATGTATCTACCGAAGAGCGCAGATATTAAAAATACGTAATTAAGAACTCATTTAACATGGAAAATAATAGTTTCCTAATCGACTAGGTATAAATTTCCTAATTTTCCCATTTCTGTAACCTATACATTTCTCGCTTGTGTCAATCCTTACCTAAATCTTTCAAATACATTCAATATTTGTTGTAAATATATATATTGAAAATACGACAGGAATATATTTTACAAAAAGCTTTTGAACCAAGTTATAATCGATATTTATTATTACCATTATATTCATCGATGTTAAATTATTATAATTAAATTATCACTCCAAGAATCATCCAATCTATATGGTAAATCCAAGTATATAAAACGAAATGATTTCTGATTGGTTGTAAAATTGATTTAATTACCGTTTGACTATTTTATTATGCATATTTATTGTTTGATTACTAAATAAAAATTATCTTCCCATGTCTTTTTAATCACCACGAGCAAACAGTTATTGCTTATTTAAGTTGCTCCCAAACAACTGTTTGTTTTATATTTTATTAATAATTCAATGAAAGTTATTAATTATTATTTTGATTTTTGCTACATTCCAATATTGGAGTTGAAATTTAAACATAATCCGTTTACCATGGCTTGATATCAAATAATATATCATCATTAAATTATTAGAGATGTAATTATGAATTCTATTAACAGGCTCGTGGGATTATAAAATTCTTATTTTTTGCGATAATTATTTATATTTTATTGGAGCGGTATTTTACAATTATGACAACTTTATTGTGAACCTATATTTTACAGAAATTAATAATTAA
The DNA here is from genome assembly GCA_963931815.1 of Caenorhabditis plicata. Lineage (NCBI taxonomy): Eukaryota > Metazoa > Nematoda > Chromadorea > Rhabditida > Rhabditidae > Caenorhabditis > Caenorhabditis plicata. The sequence goes on from OZ007493.1 coordinate 17,654,295, forward strand.
TTAATTAATATTGTTAACACAAAAAACTAAATAGAATGTAAAACCAAATTAAAATGAGAATTTACACGTTTAAATTCCAAATAATCAACGTGTCTAATTAATTGGGCCTTTGTAAACGTTATAGGAATGTTGAAATCTTTCTTAAATTGTTGTATTAAAGCAGGTTTAGTGGGCTCCTATGATTACAAGTTTCTATTTTCATTTGAAAGTTTGAGTTTTCTTCTCCAACATTTGGGGACATGTTTGTGAAAATTTTAAATTTCGCTAATGAGGACAAATAAAAAATATTATATATATATATATATATATATATATATATTAAATTATATAAAATTAAAATAATTGTGCTTATTAGTTACACAAAACATCTAATTTATTTTTATTTAACGATTTTCAATGTTTTTCTCTTTTATTTAAATAATTAGTTAAATTAGCAGAATAAAATGGGATCAGAGGAGGTGTTGAGAACAAGTAACAAAAATAAATAGTTTTAGAAATAATAAAAAATAATCTTGCAAGAAACCCATTTCTGCGAATTATACGCCAATTGGAAAAGAATGTGCACCAATTCCGAAAAACACACCCTTTCAATTTATTATTTTTTCAATATTTTATTTATTATTTATTGTTTAACTGAAAGGAAATATTGTAGTTTTGTTTATATATTTTGTTTATACTCTTATCATTTTTAAACGTACACGTTTCCTTCAAAAATTAAAAATCCTTAAAGCACTTTCAAATAATTATTTTTACTATTTCAAAATATATATTAATTTCAGAGTGCCGAGTCACGGTCTAGAGAATTATATGGAAAAAATACTTATTTTCACTTGACGGGGAAATTATATAAATTTAGAAATTATTTTTATCTAGAATATAAATAAATCAAACCTACAGTAGAGCTCCCATGAATTTAATTCATTTATCAAGAAACGTATAATTATATTTAATACCGATACTGTAGTGACAGTAAACTGAAAATATAAATTGTTGAAATTTTTCACCCAAAAGCAAATTACAATATTCTGAAAGTCAATATAGTTGAAACATTGCTCCATAAATGCAAATAATTTTTTCGCATAAATTAACAGAGTACAGAGTCCGTTTAGTCCGTTTTAAATATGAAAATAACCCGTTTTAGAAACGTTGAGCAATGAATTATGTTCTCTGCTCATTCTCATTATTAATAATATTTTAAATATATGGAATAACAACTAGAAATTTTAATTACGTGTTATTATATATCTATCTACAGAATTGTATTGTACCTGATATACAAATCTCTGTATAAATTTGGAATGGAAGCTAACAAACTCGGTTTTTAGATTAGAACTTTAACTTTAAAATAACCTAGAATTATCTTGGATATTAAATTATGCAGTGTTAAAAAAGCGAAAGAATCCCACTCGCCCCATATTATTCGAAAGGCCTTGTTCTTTATTTTATCATTACCACTTGATCTAATTAAGTAAGCAGTAATTAACCTAACTAATTAGCCCTGTTGACAAATGTTATACTGCTCTATTGCGGATTCCTCTCTTGTCTACTCTCTCCAACAATTCTATATGACTCATTTATTTTAGAGCGACCTTATAATAAAACAAATCTCGATTTATCTTTAGGAATAATTATCATCTTATTTCAATATTAAATGAAAATGAAAACTAATTTTTCTATTGATAAAAATTGAAAATATCTTATCCTAACATTGCGTGGTATTTTCACGTTGTTCTTTAAAAATTGTTTAATTTTGCTCGTGTACCAAAATATATTTGAATGATGACGAATAATTTTTTATAGTTGAAATGCATTATTTAAGAGCTTCTGACCGTTTTAATATCTCACATATTTTATTACGTTTTGAATTGGACTTTTGATCATTATTTTAGGAAAATAGTGCTAATTTTTCCAATTTACTTGATTAATTTGTGGAAGATAATTTTATTGATTTCATAATGGATAGTTCGGAGTGCTCGTATTTTATTCATTGATCTGTATACTAAAAATTTTTAGGTAAAAAACGACTGTAAATGATAAATGATGGTATCGTATAAGTGGTTCGATTTAGTTCCCCAGTCGAAATATTGATACACGAAATGGCAGTGAAATATAAAAAGAACACAAAATAGTATATAGTTTTATATATCTATACAGAATAGTCGTGAATAAAATTATGTTTGCATTTTAAACTGTTTAATGAAGCTTAATTTATTCACTCTCGGTTCGTTTGTAACTTATTATCTTCGAACTAGTTGACTGATAAAACAGAAAAAATATTTATGTTTTTATTTGTTTTAAATCGCTTAAAAAACCATTGACAATCTAACGGCCACGAGTTCTGATAAACATTGCTTTGAATAAGGAATTTACAATAGTCATATACCTAGTAACTTTTTATTTTACGATTTGAGTAATTTATAAGTGAAAATTTATGAGAGAGATACATTGACATGATCTATTTTTCAAATTATTTGTTATCTCATCGAGGCGTTATTCTTTCATTTATTTAATGTTTGTTATTGCGTATATAATACTAATAATGGTATTTTTAATAGATTAATTAAACTCATGTATTGGTGGACGGAAGCACAATATTGGCTACCGAAAAGTGTTACTTGGGATGATCTACAAAATCGCGTCGATCCTAATGGAGGGATGTATCCAAAGCCCGAACATCTCTTAATGACCGTTGTTACCGGTGCAATGCTCATTGTATGTTTATTGTATCATCAAGAGATTAGTGATTATTTCAGCTTTATCGCGTCTTATTTGAAAAAGTGATTTTCGTTCCCATTGCTTATTATTTAAATCGAAAAAATCAGCCTAAGACTAGACGTAACTTTGTGGCTTCACGTTCTTGTAAAATGATCTTCAACAATTTTAGAAGAAATTTTGGATCGTGAGAAGAAATATACAAGAATGGCAGAATGTGCAATGAGGTGTTTATATTATATTGTTTCATTTTCTTCCGGGTAATTACTTTTTAAATTGAATTTTATGTGATAGAAGTTGTTTAGGTTATATTTGTTGTTAGATCAATCACATTTGTATGATATTACCGAATGCTGGAGAAACTGGCCTTTCCATCCAATCCCAAAGGCAGTTGCATGGTTTTACTGGATTCAGGGTGGATTTTACATTTCATTAATATTTGGGTAAGATTTTATATAGTATTGAAGTTGGAATAGTCTTTTTTTAGAATATTGTTCTTGGACGCAAAGCGAAGTGATTTCTTTCAAATGTTGTTTCATCATTTAATTACGTTGGCATTAATCAATGTTTCATGGGTTATTAATATGGTCAGAGTAGGATCACTTATTTTAGTTAGCCACGACGCTGTTGATATTTTGATGTAATCAGCATAGTCTGCCCCGGGTACATCGATGTCGCACCTATTGGAAACTTTTTTGTCAAATTAATCTAAATAGCTGCGGCGTTGATGGAATTCCTGGATCATTTGATGCACATACAATTTTCTGAATCAATTTACAGAGATTTGGCTAAAATCTTCCGATATGAAGGAATGGAAACAGCGCTCGCTATTACATTCGCATGCGTTCTTATTGTTTGGGTTCTCACCCGATTAATTTACTACCCATTCTGGATTATCCAATCAGTGTGGTTTGACGCTCCATCGTTAATTCAAGTAGTTTTTCTTCATTACTCTGTTGATGAAAGAAATTGTCAACATTTAGAAAGACTACAAATGGCTTTCATTCTTCCAACAGCCAATGGTACCAAGGCTTATCATGATATTGTTGACGGCGTTGCTGGTGCTCCACATTTTCTGGGCTTATATTTTATTCAAGGTTTGTTTCGTATTTATGTAAAATTTATAATTTTTGATGTAGATTGCATATGATTCCATCAATGAGGGTGTTCTAGATGATGTTAGAGAAGATTTTGATGAAAATTCTAAGTGTAATAGGGAAAAGAGCAAAAAGGCGGTGAAAGCTGATTGATTTCTTCAATTTATTGCTAGATTGGCCCTGATAAATATATTTTCTCCTTTTTTGCCTTGCCAAATATTTATTTTTTAAGTTTATATATATATATTGTTATGTGTGATATATTTGGTTTTAATAAATATATTGTAATAATGAGATCCAATTTGTTATTATAACTATTTCGTTGTTAATATATTTTGGCAGTTTTATTCAGGTAGATGTCTTTTCCAATTCTCGCAACATCGATGTTCATTATATCCATTAACTGAAAATTTGATACTATGGTATTGAGTATCTAGATCAATTCACCTCCACATATTCTCTTCTTCTTTCACCATGACTTATATAAGATGATAAAGCGATTAAATGCTCAGAAAATCGTTGAATGCCACGATGATATCCGTATTCAATGAGAAGGTATTGACGTAAAAGATTAACGAGTCTTTCCCTTTCATGCCTAATAATCTTTCGGCTATTTTCACTCATTAGAAGGCTGTCTGAAATTGCAATCAATATCGAGACAATTGAATTGAGTTAACCAACTTGGTGTAAACAAGCAAATTGTTTTGAATAATGAATATTCGACAATAGTTAGTCTTTGTGATATCAACGATTGGACCGGTTCGCCATACATCTTGAGATAATATGAAACAAATCCTAGTCTGAAATGAGATTATTGATTTGATCGTAGCTGTGATAAATTGATACAATTTTCCATCTGTTCGAGCATCACTCAACTTATGGTCAAGAGCAACAGTGCCATCGGGAAATGTCAACGTGTTGTTTTTGGAATGATACCATGAATAAAATGATTGTGTTATAACGTGAAGTGCGCCACCGATTTCTTTTAAAAGCTGCTCCTGAATATAAAAATTAAAATTATGGCGTTTTTATTATTCAAGGATTATGAGTAGAATCGCAGAGCATTTGGCAGATTCATTAAAAGGAAAATAAAATCTGATGGATTTTATTTTACGAAATCCGTAGAAAAACGCAAAACTTCATTTTAATTAATTCTACAAAAGGAAAAATTGATTGTCCGTTATTAAATTTCTGCTCCAACCGGAGAAAAAAAGAAATTTCCGAACGGTCACGGAATTTGAAATTTTTCAAACTTCAACGAATTGATTATTACGATAATTAATTAGATGCGTTTCATATTTGTTAAGATTTGGTTTCTGGAAAACGTGGAACAAGTTCAATCAATTTCTTTTTAATAAACAACAAAAAATCAATTCGTGGATGCATTGGTGGCATTGGCATCCACGTATATCCTAATCTAATTAATTTCCGTTTCATTTTTTTATTTTACGGTTCGGCATTTTCACTTCCGCTAGGTTTAATCTTATATTTTAAATACAAGGATCAACGAAAATGAAAATACCTCTGCTATGCAATCTATCTAAAATTTAACAACTTATGAAACTATCAAATTGGTTTTCTATATACCAACGTACTTGCTCGTTCGGCGCCAGCTTACGAAATTTAGTACATGACTTTGCGAATTCCACCAGGAGATACAAATCTACTATCATCCAACACCTGACGGGGTTTGATTTATAAAGCCAATCGGTATCCTGCAATATTTATTACTGCGATATTCGGTAATGGACTGCAAACATTATTAGTGGTCATTTCAAATGATAACGAAGATGGTTCAAGTAGTTCTGCTAACGATTTCGTGACTGATATTTCGGTTAATCCAATTTTGCGAAGCTTAGAAATCGATTCTTCATTATATCTCTAAAATAAAGATTATTTTATGCATGGCAACTTGAACGTTTGCGTCTTAATATTAAAAGTTCGATGCCCGGTAAATATTTTTTACAATTTTGTTCCTCTAAATTTAACAATTCAATAGTGTGTATAAACCGTTAATCCGCTGTTTTTAAATGTTAATTTTCAGTTCCACAAGGTAGCATGGAGGGAGAATTATTATAATATAAAAAGGATTAAGTGCACAAGTATGAATTATAGTATTTTTACAAATAGAAAAATTTGTAAAATAATATTTGTACTAATCTAAATAATCATTTTATGTAGTTCCTTTTCGTAAATCTATGTTAATATTATAAAAGAAGTAAAAAAGGTAGGAAATTAGTTAGATAAAGATCCGGATATTTCTCGCAGAATACGAAAACTGCGCGACTTACAAAAAAAAATTGTTCACTACATTCATTATCGAAATAATTGTTAATAAGGTTCATTTCTGTCACCAGACTTTTGCATAGTTTACCTATATGAAGCCAATTTTGGAATTTCAAAAATTTTTAGAAGAAGACACATTTAAATTTAGTGGTACAAGTTTGTCTGGGATGAAATAATGCAGTAGAAATCATTTTTATTCGCCCTGGTCTAGAATTAGACTAAATCCTACCACCATTTGTTGGTAGAACGGATAAAAACTTAGAGAATATGGCAGTCTAATTCTTACTGATATATGTGATTTTCGTGAAAAAAAATTTTTCAAGCTAATTTAATTATTATTGGTTGTAAATACGATTAAAGTGAATTTAAACCTCGATTAAATTAAACGCATAAAGGAATACCACAAAACTCACAATTTCCTCAACGAGCTTATAAATTTGTGAGATCTGTTCCGAACAATGAATCCTATCGACATTTCGCAGTCGATAACAGCTACTTCTTTTCGGGAACTGAATTGACGTCGATTTCATTCCAGCCTTCAAACATTTTTGAAAACGACATGCTCTGCAAGCACAACGAAAATCTTTAATAATCACATTAATATTATTTCAGGTATTTCGAAACCTTTATTAAATTGGCATTTTCCATCTTTTGTACATTTAAATGTTCTATTGTTAATAATTGTTCTACGAAAAAATGTTTTGCATCCATTACAGCTCAAAACATCATAATGATAACCCGTTGGCTGAAAAATTACAGTTTACCACAACCAAACAATCGGTCTTAACCTGATCTCCACAAATCTTGCAGTTCAGTTTTTGGAGATTTTTGCAGCTTCCTAATTTTTTCTTTGGTTCAATTGACAGTGACTGCATTTATCTAAATAAATTATACAATTTTTGTTATTAAAAAAGCAAATTAAAAAAGGTGTAACTTTGGAGAATGTGTATTTTAGTATATACATTAAAACATTTATTTCCAAAATGCAGCTATGGAGACCTTATTTCCAAGACTCAACACGAATATTTGCTAAATATTATAGACAGAGCTACTAAAGTGGAAAATTCCAAGTCGAATTGTGGTGTATCTATATTAAAATGTTTTCTTGTTTAGTATTTGAAACACTATGTTTCTTTGTGTAACAATTAATAACAGTTTTTGTAATATTATAAGTTTAGAAAAATTCTGAAGATCTTTTTGTTATTTTTCATTGAGATTTCTATATCCTTGTTTAGTTATTATTAACTTATTGGCAATTTAACCACTATACTTGTGTTTCTTTTATTTTATTTATTTACCCACTGACATTAAAATATAACGTATATTAAATTATAAAAATTGATAATTCGTTTTCAATATTTTTGGATTATTATAAAATGGTCCCAAGGTGAAACAAAAATATATTTATTTTAATAATTTCTCTTTATTTCTGTTATATCTCTTTACAATTTCTAGTTCACCTCGTATTGGTATATTAAATAAACAATATCCCATAATTCAACAACACTTTATTGCAACGATTACTGTGCATCTTGCGTTGATAAAATTTCGAAAGTCACGCTCTTAATTTTTATTTCATTCTAAATTTTTTGAAGTATTGTAAAATCTTTTTTAACCGAAAAACGAATCAATAACGATTAATAAATAATTATTAACCGTTCTAAACAAAAAATCAAATTCGAGTTACGAATAAAAATAATTTAAATAAAAGTGAAGGGCACCTGAAGGCCACCCCGTTTACACGTTTTTAAACATCGTGGAAAAAAATTGTCTCCTAATTTAGACGTCCCACTCTTTTAAATAATGTAAACTGCTCATTTTTTTACCATAATATATTTTCAGCTCCAAAATACGTTGTTTTTAGGCGAGGAAATTGACGAACTGAAAATGTTCAAATTTTAGTCTAAATCCCGAAATGCGGAATCCGGAATGAAATTTTGAAAAAAACTTTTTAGAACGTTTTTTGAAAAGTTGACAGGGACAGAGCGCGCATTAACAAGAACTGAACAATTTTAGCTCTATTAATAATTTTATAAAGATATTAAGGTTTAAAGTTAGCTCAAGAAACGTCTTACAAAAATTTTTAGAAAAAAGCCTACGTGGAAATATAGTTTACACTTTTAAATATTAGAAAATGATCAAAATGAGATGTTCCGTTATTGTGCTTGTAATTTTTTTCTTCCACCTGGTTCGAGAAGAAATATTTAACCCATCATTGATACGGTATGTAATATAGAGTGGTGTTGACTCTATTAATTAAAAACCAGATTTATTTGATCATAAAAATGAAGTTAAAATTACAGCTCAATTTAAGGGATCAATAATTTCATTTTTATCAATTCAATAAAGTATTAGAAAAATTTGTCATTAAAAATTCAAATGGAAGTGCGTGCCTAATATAACTTCTCCTTTGTGCAATTACCTCATAGTTAATTTAACTTTACAGGATGCCGGATACAACAAAGAAAGCACGGGTAACTGCGAGAATAGCTGAATCTGAAGCTTATAATCTACCAACTTCATCATCAATTACCAAGAAACTATTAACAAAGGTTTCCTTAAATCTACCCGGTAAATTGTTCATCTTTTAATGGCAGGTTGAAGAGAAACAAAAAGAACTCGACAGAAAATGCTCCGAATACGAGCTATTGTGCAAATGTTTAGCAAAATTGAAGCGGCAATGCGAGACAGCTGATATTGATAAAGCCAAACTAAATGTAAGTGCACTTTTTATTATATTAATTGATTAAAAAACTCATAGGGACAATTAGATGAGGCTGAATCTATATTTAAAAAATCACAAAGTGTTCTGGAGTCCAACTTCCTATCATATAAGGATATAGAAAATGAATATAACAAATTGACTACAATATGGCACAAAATAAATAAAGAAACAGACAAGTTTCAACGGGATATACAAACAGAGGAAAAGCTTATGTTAACAGCGAACAAGAAATGTACTTAACATTATTAAAATGAAATTATTTATAAAACTTAATGAAAAGGTGATTCGATTCGAAACACAACTTCAAATTATGCCACGAGCACGGAGAAATTCGAAAAGCAGATAAACGAATTTAATGCATCAATGGAAAATGATAGTAAGACGATGAATGTAAACCTTCTAAAATTATTTATAGCTTAATGCCTTTCTGATTTGTTTAGACTCTTGAACAATATTTGAAGAAAGTTGTCGACGATGTGTATTGGAACCAAAAAAAGCTCGAAGATGTCAAAATAGGCAAGAATAGCGTGTACACGTAAATACCAACTTTTAAGGAACGTCAAGGGATCGATTAGACTGTAGACAGGCTGAAAAGTTATTAAGAATTCAGAAGCGTCGAAATATGAAGTCAAAGATAAAAATAAATGACGAGAAGAATGTAAGTCAATTAAATATCATTAGAAATAGATAATGATAATTTAATTAAAATCAGTACGACAATGACAATACTGCGAATGATATTGATATGGAAAATCAAATTGGAATAATGAAAGCCAAACGAAACGAAATAACAGAATATATTAGAAGAGATGAAGAACTTATAAAAACTCTTCTACGTAAAGTAATACTCAACTAAAATCGATTAAAAAAACTTTGCTATGTTTCAGGTAGAAGAAAGACGTGAAACCGAACAAATTGAATTCGAACAAAATAAAAAGATGGATAAAAATCTTGAAGAATTGAAATTATCCAATGAAATCAAAAACATCCAAACGTAATACTTTATTTATTCGCAAAGATTAGTTGAATATTAAATAATCATAATAAGACACGCTTTCAGTGAGGTTCCAATGTATGCTGCTTATTCAAATCGATCAGCGAATATTCAGATAAGAAGCTCAAACGATAGCTCAGCGGTGAATAGTGAAAATCGTTCAAATGATTTTACTATATTGTTATAGATGGAGAGTAGTAAGAACAGCAATAGAATGACAGGGAAGACTTCATTATCGCAACATATTAATAATATGATCGACAAGTGCAACGACTATACTGATAAAATGGAGTCACGCAAAAATGTTTTGTTTTCGAATCACTGAACCGCCGTACATCACCTTTATAAGATTATAATCAAATACCCAGTGCGTCAACATGTTTGACAACAAATTAGATTTCGAGTTAGTTTAAGTAAATTCAGGAAAAGTGTCGTAAATATCATGTTGTAATTTAAACGTTCGAAATTTCGAAATAGATTTGATTATAAAATATTTCAAACTTTACCGAAAAGATCACTGAAAACTAAATTTTACTGCACATGTTCGAACAATGCACAGTGTCTCTGAGCTTGTTAAATGAGTGCTTATCGCGATTGAATTGAGTCTTCTATTTGTTTTTTGAGGAATTATAACTAGGATCAAATCAAAAATAAATAAATTAGTTTATAATCTATATTGTAAGAACAAAGAACACCATCTAGGATTATGTTGCTGCTTAAATTATAGATTTTTAAAATAAATTTAGTTCATATGGTTAAGTAAGAAAAATGTATTAATCTTCTTATAGTTTGTTTAACTAGATTGTTTACATTTCAGTATAGAACTTCTTAAAAATGTAACACAAAAAAGGGAAAAATTCAAATTTATAAAATAAATTATTTTATTATAAGCTTAATTGCAATTTAAATTAGTTAATTGAATTATTAAGCTTAATATTTTAACAGTAATTAGTCGATGGCACGACACCATGAAAATTGTTTTTGAAAAATGTTGAAAAACACCACAGGTAATAATAAATTGACAAGCTCCTTTAAGTCATTATATCTTCAGTAATAGAACTTGATATTACATTGATTTTCTTTTATGAATTTCCAAGAGTTAATGTAAAACTATACTTAAATGTCCACGTGAAAATTAGTAATAGGTGATTAAATTGAAAAATTGACATCTGCGAATGGCGTGTTAACTGTTTACGTTTCTATGAAAAATCGGAATGTAGAAATATAAATAATACGGTTTGAGATTGTATTCATTTCCGGTATATAATATTATTACTTCTCTTATAGAAAAGCGTACTAGCTTTCTCCAACCTTCGCAGCTATATTAGGTTATGAATTTAGTTGAGACAAATTAGAATAGTCATAAGCGTCATTCTCTAGAATGAAGAAAAACGCACCTACGACCTCATTCAAGTGCCTAGGTGGAACTTGCGGGGGCTTCGATGCCTCGGCGGGATCTGCATTAACGGTTCGCAGCGACGGGATTGTGAGTGGATTCCGAGGAATGCCTACTGACCTAGAGACCAATCCAAACACATATGAGACCAGTCGCCGAATTTATGGACAACTACATCGGGAAGAAGAAAACCGGGAGTGCACCCGGCAAAAACGACGTGGTTCACTATGTTCGAGATGGAGGAATTCGTTCGAGATGGATGAAATTCGCAATCGATTAGAGCTCCTGAGTATCCTACGTAAACTATTATTGTTTGTCAGCACAACATATGTCGGAATATAATTAAAACAAAATATTATTGTGGGTGTATTAATTTTTGATAGTTGAGACAAAGCCATATTTCCTCTTCAGAACCGAAGGAGGCGTTAGAGACAACTTAAATCAGGAGCAATATGGAAGCAGAACGCTAACTGTAATATTTTAAAAATATACTGTCAAAAATATAGATCACGTAAAGTTTTAAGTGCATTTTAATAGGTGGCAAAAACCTTTTAATGTTAGACTATAAGAGCTATTTAATTATAATGAATAAAATATTAAATGTAACCAATATAAATGAGATAGGTGTTAATTATGATATTATCGACACTTTTAATTGTGTCCTGACTATATCAATTTAAAGCATACAACGTTGATGTTTGAATGATGTGCCCAAACCAGATATTTTACAAAGTAATTTATCAGAGAACATCCAATTAAAAAAACATTAAAATTGCCTCGTTCAAGTTTTTAATTTTTATAGATATCTTTAAACTTTTACAAATTATGAGTTTAGAGAACTATTACAGAGCTCTTGTTAGTATGAATACATCCCTAAATTCAAGAGCAGTTTTATTTATTCAAATGATCAAATTCACATTTAAAATCTAAAGGTGGTGTTTGGCTGGCTGACATTGAGAATTTGTAACGAAAAATTCTGCATTTGTAGCTTCTACGGTCTTCAAAAAATAGCGCTTTATACGAATTACAAAGCGAAATCAAGAGAATGGACGGGTTAGTTAGCGGTGAAAGGCAAAAAACACAATCACTAGAAAAACAGATAGCTTGGCTTAATGAGAATATTAAAGTTTGTCTTTGTTAGTTAAAATTCAAAATCTTATTTATTTTATAGCAAAAACAAAGCGACATTAATTTTTACGAAAAACTGACAAACAAATTGTTATCAGAAACGGAAAATATGAAATTAATGGGACATGAAGATTCATTAATAAGCCCTGAAAATAATAAGAAGGTTTAAATGATTAAAGGTAAAATAATAATGTATACTTTCAGAATGAGATAGAAGAAATTGTGCAAAATTTACAAGAAGAGCGAATTTTATTAGAAAACGATAAAACTATGGTTAATAGCGAAATACGAGATGCTCAATTTCAGGCCGAACAATTGGATTCAAAATGGAAAATATTAAAATCGAGATCCCAATTAGTTGACTACAATGTTTTATTCTTTATAATAAACCCTATAATCATCGTTACAAATTAAAGGCTTTTAAAAAACTGGAGACTGAAGAAAGTATATGGAAGACTAGATTAGAACAGTTATTACGAGAGGCCAAAAAGCTGGAAGACTACGAACTCAATGCAGCCGAAGCGAATAAAAAGCTAAGATCGGATTTAGCATTGTTAAAGCCTTACGGTAACTTTTTAAAAACATTTGTATGAGACAAAAAATTGTGAATTATATTTAACTCGAGATTCTACGATCCTTCGTAATCAGTCTCGCTTTTGAAACGTTGTAAATGTCAGAGCTCATTTCTATTAATGATAATTATAATCAAAGCACAAATTTCATTCATGCGTTAATAGAATTTTAAATAAAAGTTACAGCGTAAATAATGAAAATAGTAATCACATTTTTTTAAATACTGTTATTCGGTTTTTCTTTCGCACAAACAGAACTGGGGAAAATTTTTTAGTTACTTTAATTTGAAATGAAGTAATTAACATTTCAGATCGGGAATATGAACAGTTTGATTACTTGAATAATATTAACAAAACTGTCAACAGGGAACTGGAAGAAAAGGTAATTGCAATTTCTATTGCTATTTGCATTAAACATTGATAAATTATTGTCTTTTTATAGGATAACTTTAAGCATATTTGTATAGTCGTCGCCAAATTCGATTACCACCGCAAAATGTGGCGCACTTTTTTAAATATTATTTTTTCATTTAATTTTTGTGATTATAATTATTTTCCACAATTATTCCACTATTTAAACAACATCTATAACATATTCTTCTATTTACTTAAGCTATAACAGTATAGAACGAGCATAAACAAGGAAATAATCTTAAAAATTTAAAGAAAAAATAATATTTAAAAAGTGCGCCACATTTTGCGGTGGTAATCGCATTTGGCGACGACTATATATATTTTCAACAGTTTTGAATTATTTTCAATGGTCTCAAAGAGATCATGAAACAAATATTCAATTTATGTTAATAATTTCATTGTTTTTCATTATATTTCTTCAAAATTTCTAGATCAAATCAGATTTATTGCTTTTATTTTTTATTATCAAAAATATATTCATGATCTCTTTGAGACCATTGAAAATAATTAAAAAATGTTGAAAGTGAATTTTTAATTTCTTATATTTTTTGATAATAACTTGATAATACAATTTCAGAAAAACTAACTTTTCTTTGAATGAAAAATTTTTGCAGGAAAGACGGGATGACATTCGAGAATTACTTCGAAACGGAGATATAAAAATTATAGATTAACTTTAACGATTCGAATGTGCTACTAATACATTTTATGAGTTATTGTTTATAATCTATAAATAAAGTTCTTTCTAAGGATTGAATAATGTGTTAAATAAACATTTGAAGGTGGATATTTTGTGAGAAGCGCGGAGGTGTGTAGTAAAAATGAGCATTTGGAATTTTTTAATGACAATTAAAAAACAATTTTTGGTAAAGCGATATTCATTTTAAATAATGCCAAATGAATTTGTTAAAACATGAAGTCCGAAAGATCACCCAAATCTGACCATTTTTGTAAGATTTGAGGGAAATCTGTAAACTTGTCGTGAGAATTAGCTTCTAAACTACACGTACAGCGCGTTAAAATATTTAAAAATTGTCAGTTTCGTTTGGCGTGTTGAAGAAATCGGGAAGTTAGAAACATACTCAACTTAATTTTAAATTTATACAATTGTTTCACACTAATTTACATGAAATTATTATACTTTCTTATTACAAAAAGTTTAGGTGAGACCCCTTCTAACCCTTATCTTTGTAGATATTAATTAAGACCTTTATTCAATTTTAAAACTGCCTTACTACGGAGAGGTTTTATTTAGCCTTAAAACAATTTTTAAAGCAATTTTTAAGGGGAGTTTAAAAAAATAATAAAAACATATTTGACAATATTTAAGGTTACACGCCAATGCTATTTTTACAAAATTTCATTAGGTTCTATAAGCTTCACAGAAAACGTTGCAGAAAATTATTCATTGAGCTTTAGGTATTTTTAGTCGTATAACAAAAATCCTCAGTACTCCCAGTTAAAATTTTAAATTTAAAGTATTTCTTCATTTCTTATTTCAAAATCATATCCAATATTCGATTTCATTCCGTTTCCGTTTCCTTATCTGCTCTAAATCGCTACACCGATAAACCACAGTTTACTAATAACAAACACATAACCAAAACAGACAATTAAAAAAATCTTCGAATACCGTTGCAAATCTCCAGTTAAGATCTATTGAGTTTGCTTATAAATTCGACTTGTATCCATTAAAATGTTTATTTCGGCGACATAAGCGTAAAAATTCTAATTTACATATAATCCTGCTTGTAACAAAATATCCTGTCCATTTAGTTATTGCATATTCAAAACATTTAAACAATTGCCATTTCTCTGCGGGATGTTTGAAAATCCTATAAAATCCGGAGAAACGCTTCAATTTGAACAAGCATCGAGCATGGTCGATTCGGAAACCCTCAAACATGACGAAACGCTTCGTTTGAAACGTGCCGCTTTTATTTCCGTGAGTTTTATAGTTTCCATTCTTTATTGATGCTTGCTTTACAGGTTGTACTATCGACGGCTATTGTTCTCTGTTCCATATTAACCATTCCAATGATATATAGATATGTGCAAGCTATTCAAACACAAGCTTATAATGAAATTGAATATTGCCGGGTTTTTAAAATACACTAAAACTTGATAATTATAAAAGTTTTAGAGCAAATCCCGAGATCTATGGATTGAGGTCTTATCTCTAGAGAACTCTCTCCGAAGAACGAAGAAGTCCAATAAAAACGATGGACGTAAAAAGCGTGAATGGAGTTTTGGACGTTGGGTTGATAAACAAAGTGCCTTACTAATAGGAAAAAGTATATAAAATAAAGCTTCTTCAGATTCCGCTTCAATTGGGTATGGATCTTATACAACTGCACCACCCACTTACAATGATTACAAAGAAGCAGCCATCGAAGAATTCCAGCCAGCTTGTAAGCCGTTGTTTTTAATAAGAAATAAAAGATCTCCTAAGGTTGCACATGCCAGCAAGGTCCCATTGGACCTCCAGGCTTGCCCGGGGCTGACGGCCCAGACGGAGCTGACGGAAAGCCCGGCATTGATGGGCCACCAGGCAAGAATGGTGTAGTGCTGCCGCCGCTCGGACCTCTTCCAGAACCGTGCATCATTTGTCCACCAGGATCTCCAGGACCATCGGGAATGCCGGGACCCAAGGGGCCTCCAGGACCCAAAGGCTCTCCGGGACTTCCCGGACAAGATGGAAAGAAGGGAGAGCCTGGAATGCAAGGCCCTCAAGGTGCTACTGGAAGACAAGGACGACCAGGGCCAAAGGGACCCAGAGGAGAAGATGGAAAGATTGTCATGGTTTGCAAAAAAACGTTTGAATCATACTAATTATCGTAATATTTGAAGGTTCCTGGACCTGCAGGACCCGCAGGTCCACCAGGTCCAACTGGAGCACCTGGTCCACGAGGACCAAGGGGGCTCGACGGATTGCCAGGCCCACAAGGCCCTCAAGGTCCAACTGGCGATCCGGGTCTTCCTGGACCTGATGGAAAAGAAGGACAACCCGGCGAGCGCGGACCTCCGGGAGCACCAGGCGCAAAGGGCTCATGCGAGCACTGTCCTCTTCCGCGACTCCCGCCTGGCTACTAAATGAAAGTTATTATTATTATTTTTGTATGTATATTTATTGACATTGTCCTGAACCAATTATTAACTGTGATTTAAGTTTTTAATTTATTTTCTACTCGCATTTGAATGTAAATATAATTATTATCATTTAATATTTTGCGGTATGATAAAATATTGAAAACATGTTTTTATTTTTAGCAGTTTTATCGAATAGCAAACTGATAAACAACAATTAACAAGTTATAACTGTGCTTTAATTAATAATGAGCAACGTACTTATTGTCGGCAGTGGCGGTAGAGAACATTCTCTGCAATGGAAGTTGCGCCAATCGAGCAGTGTTGGTGAGGTTTTCGTAACACCTGGAAATGGTGGAATCCGCAACAGCGTAGGTAAAGTGGTTTAAAAAATAAACGTTGCTAATGAATAATTATTAAGATGTTAATATTAACGATGTCGATGAAATCAGCAAATTTTGTGACGAACAAAATATTAAAATCGTATTAATTGGTCCAGAAGAGCCGCTATCGCGAGGAATTGTAGATAATATAAAGGAAACAAATAAGGATCTGCTAACGTTCGGTCCAAATAAAAATGGTGCACAGTTGGAAACATCAAAAGTGTTTGCAAAGAATTTCATGACGAAGTATAATTTGCCGACAGCTGATTATCAAGTAATAAAATCGATGGAAGAATTGAACGCGTTTTTCGCCGAAAATGATCAAATGACTGAGATTGTGGTAAAAGCGGATGGCTTAGCCGCTGGTAAGGGTGTAGTGATACCAAAGACACGCGAGGAAGCGAAAAATGTTGCCGCAAGCATGCTTCAAGTAAGATAATATTCCATAGAAAACTGAAAACATATTAGGGGAGTTTTGGCGCATGTGGCAAACAGCTGTTGCTCGAAGAAAAGTTGAATGGCTATGAAGTATCCGCGCTTGCTTTCGTTGATGGGAAATCCTTTAAAAGGATGCCATTAGTAAGGGACTACAAAAAGCTGCTCGATGGCGATAGTGGCCCAAATACTGGTGATATAAGTTAATATAAGACTTATTTTCTTACTCTCTAGGCGGAATGGGCGTCATGGCTCCAGTGAAGATTGATAAAGAAGTGGATTCGGCAATCGAAAAAATCTTCCATCAAACCTTAATCGGTTTAGAAAAAGAAAATATTGAATACTGTGGAGTCTTGTATATTGGTTTTATGGTAGTTAATAATAAACCATTTATACTTGAATATAATTGTCGGTTTGGAGATCCTGAGACACAGGTAACTTAAAGATTAATTCAATTGCGTAGCAAACTATTTAAGATACTTATGAGGTTGTTGGATTCCGATTTGTATTCAATACTATACAACTGTACTAATAAAACATTAGAAAAATGCGATATTAAATGGAATTTGAATATGGCGGCAATTGGAATCGTGTTAGCTTCGAAAAATTATCCGAAATCGGGAAGCATTGGAGACGAAATAACAAGTCTGTTAAAGAAAATTATATTGTCAGATTAAGTGCTCATTATTCAGATATGCCTCAAAATGACGAGACCGTTGTTGTATTTCATTCTGGCACCAGATGTAAAAAAGAAAAACGTTAGTTGAATTAATATACAATTAGTGTTCATAATAAACATAGAAAATTAAACCCCGGTTAACTATATTTTTCTGCATGCTCATTTAAACCATTTACACTAGAATAATCATAATTTTTTTACTTTACGTTAAATGTTTCTCTGTATTTTTAAATTTTCACGTGGATCTTTTAGAATAGTTTATATTGAATATTAAACAGTTATACTAAACGAATCAACAAAATTATATTAAATGAGTAAATTAAGACTGATAACCTTAAATACGACAGAAATTTTACTATTGTGGTTATCATGCGGTTATGCTTGTATATACAGTAACACCTACTGTAACAAGCATTTGTCTCCATCCTCTCTAACATATTGATTTGAACAAGGATCTCTTGTGTGATCAGTTGTTCATCTCAATTATATCTTCTCTAAAAAGAGCACACGAAAACGGGATAAAGCGACGGGAAAAATTGCAGTTTTTGAAAATTCTGTTGGACTAATTTTTATTAAGGAAATATATATGGGGTGGAGCGATGGGGAGCTCTCCCAATCTCTCCCACAACTAACAATAAGTAAAGGTTTAGTTTTTTTTAAAAAATTTCTCGCTGCTATAAGCTATCTCACAATCTTACTCTTTTTTATTTATTTTAACGCATATTACTCCTTTGTAGTTGAAACAAATGGCGGGAGGATAATGTGCATTAGCATTCTGTCAAGTAACTTTGAAAAATGCCGCGATTTATCTCTCAAATATGCTGAACAAATCACTTTTAACGGAAAACAATATCGAGCTGACATTGGAATCATGTTTGTTTACGACTTTTATTATTAAATTATCTCAATAACATTTAAAGCTCAAAGAATTCATCGTCGCTCACTTATGAAACCAGTGGTGTGAGTATAGAGGAAGGAAACCAATTTGTCGAGGACATCAAGTCAATGATCAAGAGCACGTTGAGACCTGGAACATCTCAAGTTTGATTATCCATATTGTTTTTGTAAGACATTCATGTCTAGATTGGTGGGTTTGGAGCCGTCGTCGACTTGAAACAACTCGGTTTTCCCAACGAATCGCAGTTGATAGTTGGAATAGATGGAGTGGGAACAAAAATTGAAATTGCCTCTCAATTAAGCGACTTTTCAACGATTGGTTTTGACGTAGTTGCTATGTGCGTCAACGACATACTTTGTCATTGTGCTGAGCCGATCGCATTCCTCGACTATTTTGTATGTGGAAGATTACGACGACAAATGGCCGCAAGTGTTATAAAATCTATTTCAAAAGCATGCATTGAGTCGGGGTGTGCTCTTATTGGTATGAGCAAATGACAAGTTTAAGCAATTTTGTTTATTGAATAGGAGGTGAAACGGCTGAAATGCCTGGCGTCTATGGTTCGAATCAATGGGATCTCGCTGGTTGTGCAATCGGATGTCGTGATAAATCCTGGCCAGCTCTACCGCTATCGAATTCGATTAAGATGGGTGATATATTATTAGGATTGCCTTCGAATGGCCTACATTCGAATGGATTCTCGTTAGCTAGAAAGATTGTTGAAATTAACAACATTAAATACAATCAACACGTACCTTGGAGCAATGATGAAACGTTCGGATCAGTATTGATAAAAGCAACAAAAATTTATGTAAAATCGGTTTTGCCACTACTGAAAGAAGGTTTGGTAAAAGGATGCGCACATATAACAGGAGGAGGACTAGTAGAAAATGTTATTCGCGTGCTCGATAAGAATTCTGATTTAATGTTTGAGGTTTGAGTTAAATTTTAATTTTGATTAGAATAAAATAATATTTTTGATTGACTGCTCAACATGGAAACCCGGTAAGATTTTTCATTGGTTGGCCTCTTCTGGTCCTGTAGAAAGCGGAGAAATGCTCAAAACATTTAATTGGTATAAAATATTGGAAACTCTTTATTCATAGTCTAATTTAACTTAAGTGGCATTGGCATGGTTTTGATTTGCAATCGAGAAAATGTGAAAGAGGTTCAAAAAAGATTGCAATCCATCGGTGAGATTTGCTACGAAATCGGAAAAGTGTTGAACAAGACAGGTTTGCCGATTCTATTTGCAATTCTGATTGATATTTAGATGAAAAGAGGTTAATAACCTTCAAGAATCAGGAGAAACTATTTGATTACACTTTGTATAAATCTAACCGGAGAAAAGTTCGGGTCAGTAGTCAAAAAGTAAACAAGTAATGCTAAATAAAACAGGTCGCGATATTAATCTCAGGCACTGGGAGCAACATGAAAAAATTAATTGAGAAATCTAAAACAGCCGAAAGTAATTGCGAGGTAGAATGACATGAGTATTAATTTAAATTATCTTATTGAAGATTGTGATTGTGATTTCAAATAAAAATACGGCCAAAGGATTAGAAATAGCGAAAGAAGCAGGAATTGCCACGGAAGTAGTACCGCACACAAGTGATCGTGTGACGGGTGATTTGAAAATGGTTGAGGTAAAGTTATTTCATCCATCACAGTATTAACTAGCACAAAGTAATTGATTATATCGTAGCCCCATCGACAATGAGAATGCTTAAACTACTCTGTCAATTTAGAACTAAAAAACCGTTCCTCTTGAAATTATTATTACTCAAATTTATTTGTGAAAATCGAATAACCGGACTGATACAACAACTGTAACATGCCTTCACAAAAATGACAATGGAAAACTATACCTGATCTCCGGGACTTGAAATTTTAAATTTATTTTTAAGTACCTCCCATCACTGATTGATACAATAAAAAAATATTATACTTATAAACAAAGAGACTTTAAAATGTGTTTTACGGGATTTTCTACATTATCATCCCACTAGATTATAATTGCAACTAAAATATATGCACAATTTATTGGTTCCCATTTAGATTCTACGACAATTGAAAGTGGAGCTTATCTGTCTTGCTGGATTCATGCGAATTTTAAGCAAAGAATTTGTGGCGGCATTTCCGGAACGGATCATTAACATTCATCCTTCATTGTTACCGTCCTTTAAAGGAGCACATGCTTTGAAAGATGCTCTTGATTGTGGTGTACAGTACACTGGATGCACCGCCCATTATGTTGATGTAAATAATTTTTGTATTTATTTATTACTTTCTTATTTTTGTATACACTCTTTAGAAAACATATATTATTGTGTAATTTAGGAAGAAGTAGATCATGGCAAAATAATCGGGCAGAAACCAGTCGAGATCACAAGCAACGATACTATCGAGAGTCTGCAAGAAAAAATACAAAAAGAGGAGCATTTATTGTTTCCAAATGCTATGGTTAAAGCAGCCAACAGAATATTAAAAGAGAAATGAAGTCTAATCTAATAATTTTTATTATTGAATAAAGTTTTAAAATAAATTAATTGTCCCGTAAATTGTATTAGCCGTGTTTAGACTCGAGAACAGTTAAGTAGTTCCGTGACACCGTACAGTTTTGATTTAATTTAAGAGCCGTTCGATAAGACTCAATTGAGTTTTCGGTTCGATTCATCTTTTGATAGAGAACGCCTAAAACAAGTCTTGTGATTTTAATTAAAATCAATAGCAAACCTAAATTCGTATGATACATAGAGTTATGTTGATCCAAATCAATGGCTCTGAGCATGTAACTCTCCGCTTCATTTAAACTATTTAATTGTGCATAACATGTTCCCACTTGCATTAATAAACGACTTTCTTTAGGATTGTATTTTATTGCAATTCTTGATTGAGTTATAAGCTGCGCACACATTGACAACTTATCATACGCGACGAATAAGTTAATCCAAGAGGGAGCATGAGATGGATCAATCCTGAAAATGTTTAAAATAGTTAAAAAAAAGTTATTTGTGTTGTACCGTGTAGCATTATACCAAATTTGCATGGCTTCATACTCTTTATTAGTTCTTTGGTAAAGCACACCCAGGTTGAACAAAGTTTGCGCCGAGTTCGGACGCAGTTTCAATGCATTCAACATCGATATTTCAGCCTCTTGAAATTTGCACAAATTCATTTGCACAATTCCCAAGTTCATCCACGCAGCGGCAAAGTTTGGATTTAGATTAACTGATCTTGATAGTAACATCTCGGCTCCTTCGTTCTTTCCAGACCGTTCGAGCAAGTTACCCAAGTTGTTCAAAGCCTGAGAATAGGATGGATTCAATTTGATAGCCTGCCAGTATTCTATTTCGGCATCTTTTATTTTTCCAGCACTGCTTAATGCTTTTGCTAGATTGTAGTGTATTTTCGCGTTCTGCGGACAAACTTCCAATCCATTGCTATACAAGTTGATCTCCGTTGTCCATTTGGAACACTCCTAAATGTTAAAACAAAAATAGGGAATTGAATGATGGTCATAATTACGTGAAATGTTTTTGAGGCTGCTAAAACTAATAAAGTAACAAATACTGAGTGATTCGATTTGAATTTAAAAGAGAGTTCGTCGTAATAAATTGCAAAAATCATGCAGAACCCGATTGATGGATAATACAAAACTCTTTCGGCAATTGTAAATCCAACAGTTAGGAAAATGTTGGAGCTTGGAAGATAGGAGAGTATCCCGATCATTAATGAGCAGTAGTAAAGTCTGTAAGATATTGGGGTATATCTACACGTCAAATAAAATGAAGGATTTGATATATTTAAACGCATTTTATTTTTTACAGTGAAAATAACGAGGCAAACATTTTTGTATAATTTTTGTGAATAAAGTCGAAAATGTTTTTTAAAAAATATTCCGATTAATTAGGCAAACATCTTGATAATAATATTAATGCTCAAATGTTATTTTCCTGTAAGTTCAAAATTATTCATCGTTTCAAAAGTTTTAATTAGCCAGGTTGAGCTTCTTTAATTTTTAGATTTATCCTTCTGTTTAAGATTTTCCGTTATTTCTTAAAACAAATAACTTTATTTTCTTCGAAATGTAATATTGAATGAAATACAACATACTTGATTTGTTTTATTCTATAAGCTTTGCAGAATAAAAACCAGATGATCAAAGCTATCAAAGCAGGTGAAATTGCTCGAATATCATCAATACTTGTAATAGGATTAATACATCCCATTGAATAATCAAAACAAAGCTTAACTGGCAAAACCATTAAATATGCATTATACAGCCATATATATGAATAATTGATAACCTTAATACGATTATTGCTTTCATAATTATTAATTAATATACCCGATAAAATCTGCTGTTGAGAACGGCTGCAGAATTCTCGTATTTTGAAAATTTGGCCGCTTCAAAATTGTTGATGGCCAGTCGTAGGATTAAAAACGATATCAGAATAATGATCAGCTTCATCAAACGCTTCATCGAAACTTTCCTGTTTAACACGTCTATGCATATTGCGATTGGCTGTAAATAAATCAAATATGGTTGGAATAATATATCAGTCATTGCTACTATCGTCATAATCCCCTGCTCCTTTGAAAATATTGAGAAAAACGTTAAAACTACGAATATTTTTGTGACGACGCCTTTATCCAAATAATTAATTAATGCTAACATGGAAAAACATGTCATTAATAATTCAGCTCGTCCAGTTATATTTGCTACCTGCAATGATATATTCCACTTCATTTAGTTTTTTTTCAGCTTACAGCTTCTGTGTGAATTGGATGTACGCCAAAGAGCAAGGCAGTTGGAAACGCATAATGGTAGACTTCATTCAAAGTTTTGCTCAAACTCTTGACAAATAAATAAATTAGCCAAGTGTTCAGAACATGCAGAAAGATGTTGATTAGATGAAATCCAAACGTACCATTCGGCTCGATAAGCCAGTTAAGCCTAAATATTGATTAATTAACATCCCGAATAAATAATGGGGTGGCATTAGAAAAACGATACTCAATGTAAGGGGGAGATTTTATTAAAACCGCCAAGATGTCGATTGACTCATTTTGCCTGCTCATCACTCATGTTCTTATCTAAGCTTCGCGCAGATGGTAATAATAAGCGTCAAACAAAAATGATGAAAGAACATTATTTGTGCTCGTGATGCTCGCCAACATGTTTCTTTTATAATTTCTACTTAGCTCTTGGACATCGTGTATAAGTTGTAAATTAAATTACTCCCCCGGGATTAAGCAATTAGTTGCGCGCACTTCATCTTCCTTTAATAGGAAAGTAAATCGAATCGTTTACGATTATATGCCATAGTCAGTTCAGATTATTATATCCATATATTATTCGTTCCTATTGCTATATAGAAAATCTGTTTCAATATTCGGCGCGTTCGTTGAAAAATTGGCGCGGAAACACATTTCAATGAAGCAGCAGATGGGATAAACAATAGATTGATGTTTTTTTCACACCAATATGACAAGATTTCCCTTCAAAAAAATGGAAATAATATTTCGGAAACATTCATTCGCATTTCTCGTTTTTAATGAAATGAGCCAAAAAAGAAATTTTTGTCATTAAAGGAAGAAGCAATGAAATTGATGGGTTGAAAGATTAAAAGCGATTCGATGTTTACAAAATGAAACAAACAAGTTTAAAATAAAATGTATATATGTATATATACATAAAGGGAAAAAGAGCATTTGGTTACCGAAATGTTAGACTCGTAATCGGACGATAACTCTTATGACTCGCTGAGGATCGTATAGGATTTCCCCAATAATCTTTTGACAATACCTAAAATATCTTGAAATATTACCATAAAACAATAATTATTACTTCAATCAAATTGGCCTTTCCATTAACAATAGGATTGTTGACAATTGCTTCGGTGTCATCAAATACGAAATCACCATTTAAAGATGAAATAAACGGTAAACCGGATACTATGGCAATAGTTGCCAATTTGTATAGCTCGCTATTCGTATATTCTTTTTCGCAAATCTGATGCTTGCGTTTTCTCATATTGCAGAAAACATGCGAAATGTTAACACTGAAAAAAATAAAGATGAGAAAGTATAAATCGGAGATGCTTTCTAATTGTGGCTCTCCGATGTATTGCAAATGCTCATAAAGAAGGGGGAGAGGCATTGGAGGTGGGAGGAACGAACGACACCATCTAAGCGTTATTGGCCAATGGGTGGTAGTTAGAAGAATGGTGATAAATAACGTATGAAGCTTTAATAAAATTGTAATTTTATTTGTTGAATTTTTGATTAACAATGCAGACACTTTAAAATTGTAACCACACAGTAAAGAATGTATGAGTTTAAGGAAGTTATGAAGGCTTAGGCTAAATAATCTATTTTAACCTTCGAGGAAAAGAGTTAAAATAATGAATTTTATAAATAAGAGTTTCTAATTGAGTATTTAGTTATCGGCAAATCTGGAAATATGCCCGTGCAAATGTGGGAAACTCCTTTAAATATTGGAAAATGGAGAAAATGTTCAATTTAATGTCGTGTGAATAACGTGGTTTACACGCCACCCGTTTTAGAAAAAATAAATCATACTTTCACGTATGAAGCCTTACGTTTCCTATTTTTATTTATGTTCCATGTCCTGTCTCGGACACAGGAAAGCCTGGAATGTACCTTTAACCGCCGTTTTTACACAGATTCTGTTTTAAACCGAGGCGCGGCAACTGGAATGGTAAAAATGCGCTCTAATTTTAATTTTTAAATATACATCAATGTTTATAGATAGTTTAATACATGCCTAGTTACATTATAATAAAAAAACATTGTTTAGAAGACGCACAAACTATGGGACAAGACTGAAAATCAAAAAATAGTTATTTCCAGTTGGCGTGACGAACCGACGACGAGAGTGATTTTCACCCCAAAATACGGTTTTCGGTGTTTTCTTTTCTCTTATTTTTGAGGTTATTTTTATTGCAATTAATTTATTATTAACAGTTAATTATATAAAACCTATTTGTTGTATATTCAAAATTTTGACCGGAAAATCAAACTGGGACCGACCGGTAAACGAAGCTGTTTCTTTATTTTAAAAGAGTATTTTAAAAAAAACTGCACATCAGAAAAATAAGAAAATTGTAAAAGATTTAAATGAGTCTTAATTATCCTTTTAAGTTGATACCAAAAACTTTATTCTATCATAGACCTTAAAAACATTTAAAAAGAATATTCTAGAGCGGAAGAACATAGCATAATTGATTAGGTGTTGAGAACAGGATTACAATAAAAACATATTGAAATAATCTAGAATCGTTTAAATAGTTTACAATATTCGTGTTTTCAGGCGTGATGTTTGACTCTTACAATACGTCAACATCTCAAAAAAATTGTTTAAAAAATGTTGAAGTAAAATTATTTTTTATTTTGTTTATCTTCTTGATTATACTGAAAATAGGAATAATGGAAAATATATTATAAAATAACGATATAATTTGTCACATACTTTTAAAAGCACCGGTAATTTGCGGATTAATAATTAAAAATTTCATAAAAATCTAAAAAGATAATTAGTTATCAATTAGTTCCATTGATATAACACGTGTTTTTTGTTTTCGCCTTAAATTGCAATAAATAGAATTTGATGAGCTACGAATTATTTTACTTCAATTACAATTATATTACAACCTACAAGGACTAGTGAAATAGAAATTCGAGAAAGGGATTAGTCGTTCGGAGAACGTGGTAATTAATTTTCATTAAATGCGAGTATAAAGTCAATAATAACAATAATTATGGATTACTAATAAAATAGATAAATGAAAAAATTTCATCATTCAACATATCCAACTTTGTCACAACAAAACAAGAAAGTAAAAAAAAATTATGAACAATGAGTATTAACGCTGTTAGCAGTGGCATAAGGATAATGAATGCAACCATTATTTTTAAGTGGGCTAAACATGAGATGTACACACTTGAGAATTTACTTCATCATATGTTCGAGCATTATTTAGTGCTGCAGCGAATTAATTGTGGGACAATACTGTTTTCAAGAAAATACGCCGAAAACTAATTTAATCATGATTCGAATTGCATATGTATTCCTAAGTAAACAATAAACACTTTGTGTATTCATCTGCTTTGCGGGATAACATGCAATAATAGTCACTAATACTGTATTGATTTAGTGTTTGTAAAATTTGAAACCAATATTTTATTGATGTCCTATAATTATCATGATGATTATCCTTATTCAAATCAGTCTAGAAGCATGAATAATATCTCGTTTACATTTAGTAGCAGGTATTTTGTCTTATTTTGTTTAATACAGTATGATTTGAAAGAAGCTATTTTTATATGGCTAGTAGGTGTGAGCATTATTATCTTATTCCTAGTCAGTCTATCTAAAGTCTGTCTATCTGATCTTAGAAATTAAAACAATCTCCTATATTATATTCGTAAATTGAACATTATTTTCTGAATATTATATTTTAGAAATTTAATATTTGATAGTTCCCTGGGAAAATCACATATCATTGTCTTTTCGAATGCTTCACTACAGCAATTAACATAAAAATAATCTTATTCGTCAGATAACTTTAGACTCATTTGAGCATATACTGCTTTATGTATACCGTAAACTATAACTGTCAAATATCGCCCCCTTTCCAAAAATTAAAAAAATTAATATAGATTAACTTAGGTACATTGTTTGCAATATTATTGTTCAAATTTTACTTTTTGATAGTGACGACTTTGAAATATCTAAGAGCATTTTATTAATTTCTATGTTCAAGTTCCTAAATTTTAGATTTATTTAATGAGCTCTTTTTTACAATTCATTTGACGTGCAGGTTTCGCATCTCTTTAAAAAATAAAAATTCTATTAATAGTTACATTCTTTTCAAAATTAAATTTTCATTCTTATTGCAGGGCCCCTTGCAATATTAAGTTTTCTTAAAGGTGCTCAATAATTCGGTAGTAGTGACTTTACGATATCTACGTCTATTTTGACACACATTTCAAAAAAGTTTTCTGTTGACAAAGCGTTTCTTTTCGACTAATTGTTACTTCAATAAATTTCTTCTAGAAGAAGTTTATTACAATTTCAAATATAGTAAGTAATTTATTAGGATTTAGGATCATTGGCTTTCTAATTAAATTTATAAAATTCTTCTCTTAAAAATATTTTCTCAAAAAATGTATTTTGAAAAGCGTGTCAAATTAGGCAAATATTAGATACTGTAACTTAAATTACAGTATCTAACTGTTATTGATGCGTTCAGTGGTCTGGCATTTCGTTTATGCTTATGTTGCTACCGAAGCACGCCAAATTAATTCTTATAAGCAGATATTAAAAAGGGCTTTAAGATTAAAAAACTTCCAAGTGGAACTTAATAAATCGCGTTTAAATCTAGAACAATCGTGATTATACTTTGGGTATTGATATATTTAACTAACACAAATAAATTATATATAAATACACGCGTAGATTTAAATTAAGGGTCTAACGGTAAAAACAACTTTAATTTAATATGCTCGAAAATATTGAGAGTTTATATATTTATATTGACATACCAGTCAACAACGTGTAAAACGTAACTTTGTCTTTCAAATGAAGTATTAAAAATTGACCGATCAGGTTTATGAGAAATATATGTTATCAAGATATAAGAAATTGACAATTCCAATTTTCTTTTCATAAAAAATAAAAATAATAAATCTGATTTGATCTAGAAATTTTGAAGAAATATAATGAAAAACAGAGAAATTATTAACCTAAATTGAATATTTGTTTCATGATCTCTTTGAGACCATTGAAAATAACTTTAAAATGTTGAAATTGAATTTTCAATTTCTTATATTTTGATAATACCAAGTTATGAAGCAATTAAAGTTGAAAAAATCTTCGATTTGAAGAGTACAGATTTTTTATTGGCTATGACAATTAGTCTCTCGTGATTCAACCTTCCTTCTGTGCAGCTGTCTTTTCAATAGATCTAAAATTCGCGCATTTTCAAATGTCAGGGATAGCCATGGTCATGATTATTGTTATCCTCATAATAGAATTTCCCAATATCCTTGTTTCTACAAGTTTTTGTACATAGAGTCAATATGTTATTATTCATAGGGAAACCTATTAATATTCTAAAAATAAATTTCGCAACAAGGAATCCTATAGAGTTTTTGGTCACCTAAAACGAATCTTACATTATCTAAAATATTATTCTTAGAAAACTAATCTGATCTTAAGTTTAGTCTTGAATTAAATACTATTAGTTCTTCTCTAGAATTTTACAAAATATTCATTCCATAATTTTACAAATGCAGTCAGACTTTACTCACAAAATAAAATAATATAAACTTTACTAAAATTAATGCAATGTCAAACTGTTTTATAATAAACATAAAGTAAACTTTCCAAAGTTTCTAAATACTAAAAAAGACAGCAAAAGTATGACTATTCCATTATACTGACGCAATTTTTAGCGTGGGTAGAAACCTATCCCAGAGAATAGTGCTTCCCACATTGGGGCAAGCTGCAAAGAAAATAAAACCAAAAAACTCTTTCTTAGCATATTAATAAACAAATAATTCTAGGACGAAGAAAATGATAGTACTCATTATGACAATATTATTATTACTACTTGTTGCTGCAATAATTATTATCATACTATTCGCGTGTGGTGTTATCGTGGTAGATATGGATTCTAATACTCAGACAACAAATTTTCCAACTTATCGAACACCATTTCGCAACATTTCCACAAAATCAGCACCGATTTACGAAAATGTAAGTGTCATTTATTGTTGGTTGTCATACGGATAACATTTGAGATGGGCTCATTCCAAGGAGAATATTCAATTATAGAGCATGCGAGTCAGGCGTATGATGTGAAAAATACGAGCACTTATTTTAGGACAATACAACTTATTCAGAATTCGGTTTGTACTTTGAATTATAAAAAGAAAATAAACGTTTTGTTAAGATGAACAATGCGTTCCAGAAATCTAATATAAGACAATATTCACCAATTGTGGAAGTTTTAAATTTGCAAAATAGGTAATTTTATTAATATTTTTGCCTTATATTTCAATTTTTGGTTAACTTCAGTGGAAATAATTTAAAAGTCTCCTTCAAGATATCATTTGCAAATTTTAGTAGGAATATCCGTCGGGACGATGTGTTATTTGAGTTGAGGTAGTAATTAAAAAAATAAATACAACTAATAATTTATTAAGGAATATGCGGCCACTTTTGCAATCACAATTAGGTGGAAATATTCAAATCGATGCCAATAGTATTATATTGAACGGACCAATGTAGAAGATTTATTAGATAAATTTGAGCTGCATAATAGCCAACGTGTCTACTTTGTTATCTAAATTAATAAATTAGTATCAAAACTTTAAAAAAAATCATAACAAACATAATAATACGATCCAGCCAGAGGATTACCGAGTTGCTTCCCCGTGTCGGAGCTTAGAAACTCTGTGAAGGACGTGTAATTGGCGTGGAAATCATTCCACACCTGTGGATTCCTTTTAGTAATCCGATTTTTTGTTTTGAATACAAGA
The DNA here is from genome assembly GCA_963931815.1 of Caenorhabditis plicata. NCBI lineage: Eukaryota > Metazoa > Nematoda > Chromadorea > Rhabditida > Rhabditidae > Caenorhabditis > Caenorhabditis plicata. The sequence goes on from OZ007493.1 coordinate 17,684,675, forward strand.
ACAATGTACAATCTTCGGACTAAAAAAATTCTAAATTTGTAATGATGGTTGATTGTTACTCTGTCTGGAAGAGGTCTGATCCGATTGAATTGTCAAAACTCGATTCATATTTCTGAAGAAGACACCTTCGTCCCATACAGGTACGGCTAAATTGATTTCTCTGGACAACGAGGAGGGTCGATTGTAATAGAAGTTCATCGATTCTGGATTTCCGTGCGGGTCTGGAATTGAGCTAATGTGATGAAGATTTAGGAAACATACTGAAAAGAACGAGAACGTGGAAAAAGAATGCAGGCATTTGCTCATGAAAAAGTACAACTTTTTTCAAATAAACCGGCTCACGGAAGCGATACGGTAGCATTGCGTAGTGATCGCCAGTTCGGATTTCCGGCATGTGTGCATTCTTGTTCGGTACAAATTCATTAAGAACAACCTGAGTATTATTATTATTTTTGTAATTTAGGAGTGAGACGTTTTATGAACGTTAATAATTATTCACTGGGGTAGTAGTTTTGGTGCAATGACAAACTATCTTTTACACGCCACCGGTATTAGTAGAGTGTGTGGGATGTTAACGTTTCTAAATGTTTTAAAGCGTTATATTTAAAAATAAAAATGTTACATAAGCTGTTCTATGATGATCCTTATCATTTTAGTCGGAACACGTTTTTTTTCATTTTATAGTTTTCATAAATACGTTTGATAGATCACTTAGTCCCGCTGTTCTTCTTCTCTGGCTCTTATAATTGACCCCTCTCTGTTAGGATGTCTCTGTTAAGAAAAAAGTTTTGCCCCTGATTATTAAAAATCCCAAAATATAATAATAAAAGTATTATTTGTTTTCTAATACGGTAGAACTTTTATCTTTCTAACAAAACAATCACCCTACGTAGTCTATTCCGGATCCAGGAGCATTCGGAATTATCGACGGAGATAACGACGTCACGTAAAATATAGGCATTGATAAATTTGATGACATCTTGTTGATTCCAACTTTTGTCTCATAGAACACTAAAACATGCAACTAGAATCGTGCCACTTTTTCTATAAATACCATTTTCAAATGAATCTATTGTGGAAGTCTTGCAGCAAAGATTCATGTTATAAGTTGTCAGCATCTGATGATTGACGGCCGAAAAAAATGTGTTTAAAAACAATTCTACTCTTTTTAAACAAACCTGCTCGCATACATAGTTTTCAGGACACGATTTCTCTTCAGTCGGATCGCATAAAAGAACAGATGGTAGGTCGTAGGACGATGCGCCATAAGGGCATACTAAATATAAGTTAATTGTAAAACTTCTTTCTCGGTTTTCTTATATATATATATATACAACACAATGATAATAGTTTCTATCAGAATTAACTTTATGAATTAATAGTGGGTAAATTTTAATAACTAATTAAACGTATTATATTCGTCGCCAAAAAATGTGGCGCCATTTTTAAAATATTATTTTTTCTCTTAATTTTTATGATTATTTTCTTGTTTATGCTCGTTCTATACTGCTTTTGCTTAAATAAATTAAAGAATATGTTCTAGATGTTGTTTCAATCGTGGAATAAATGTGGATAATAATATAATCATAAAAATTAAATGAAAAAATAATATTTAAAAAGTGCGCCACATTTGGCGGTGGTAATCGCATTAGGCGACGATTATACTTGATTTTTAACTTTACTTTTTTAATAAATTGAAGATAACTTTTTAGTCAACGGGTATTTTACTTAAAAATAGCTTAATGGAGCATAAGAAAGGAAGTTTTGGTAGAGAATGGAGTAAAAATACAGATTTCCATTTAATTTTAAAGAGTTATATTGATTCCACGTAAGTAGATGCTACTGTAATATAATTCTATGTTTAATTATCTTTTTTTTTTGAGACCAAAGTTAACAAAAGAAAAGTGAAATAATAAACAAGCACTTTGCCCCCAAGCGACTACTAAAACTTTCCTTATGCTCTTTCAAAGGGTTTTCCCCCATTTATTTACAGTTTGACAGCAAAAAAATTTGAATGATCTATCCTAGTGAAACGAAATCAGGGCTCCCGTGCTCCGTGACACAAGATAATTTTAATGTCATTCATCAAATTGTAGTTTCATTTGCTCATAGAATTTGGTAATATATGAATAGTTTGATTTTAAAATAACTAAAACTCTTTTAAAACTTTTCCAGTTAATTCACGAGAAAATGTAAAAAAATTTTCAAAAGATTAAGATATTTGTTGGTGGAAAAATAGCAAGATAATTTAGAATTATTATGGACTGTTAATAGGTTCGAAGCTATACCTCGTTATCCCCAAGCCTTGTGAATATTGGTGCTCAATGAAACATATAAAAATAATTTACCCATATATTGCATTATTAAAGAGGAAAAATAAGAAATAAATGGTCTCGCTTGGACGGCCACAATATACCATCTATTCATCTTCAATGTGTGTTTTTCGGCACAATATTCACGTTAAAAGTTCACACAAGTAACAAAAACAGTATTAGAGATTAATAAAAAATTAGCTTTTCAGGACGCTTATTGAAAACTAACTACGTTGTACTAATTAACATTTAACTTATTCGGAACAGTTTTAAGAGTACTATTAATAACAAAATCCATTGAAAGTTTAGTTTTTTTTAATCAATGAACAACATTAAACAATTTAAGTCTGTATCTTTTTTCTTTTTTTCTAATTTATCGGAATTAGATTTGATATCCTTAAGGCATTTATATATAAATTCTACTGATGCTTAAAAGCTTACTTGGCTTAACTTGCTCTGGAACTCCTGGCGGATTTGAAAGATCTTGTGGAACGTCTGAACAACAACGATAATCGTTCGTCAACTTGGACAAAACACAAGTTGGGTTCCTTCCAGTGCATTCAATTGGATCGTTTGGAGTGCATTTAACTCCTTAATAACCAATAAAAATTAATGCTACTGAATATAATTGATAAACCTTCATACATTACATCGGAGCACATGGAATATTGCGCCAAAACGTTTTGATCATGTGTCTGCCATGGAAATGGACAAACTGTTCATTTTGATTTTAACAAATGTGGCAATAAAATATTTACCTTCTTCGTAATCACTATCCTCGTTATTATTTTCGTCATCCTCATCTGTTTTGTCGACTTTATTACATTTCGCATTTATAGCAATAAGTAGAAGGACTTTAAGAAAATTCATTGTGAAACAAAGCGAATAGAAATGCAATGTTTTTGATTATTTTAGTGCACAAGCGAACAATTGTTTGATATTCGGATGATTAACACCTATCGTCGTTTTTGCACGGTCACGATATCTTAGCGGGTCTTAACACCATGATCAACTTTATTTGTTTGTTATAACACCACCGAGAATAAATTCCAATTTTTGAAACCATTCTATTATTATAATTTGACATAATATGGTAAAGGTACTACTTTTACTCTTAAAATGTGCTTGTCTTTTGTATGCTCAACCAGCAATTCCACCTCCAGAAAGACCAGGTAACTATTACGTGCCTATTATTTATTGATGCTAATGGCTGTTTAAAATAGTGTTATTTATGAGTGCAAATAACAACAAGCACGATATGCTAATAACAAGTTGTTTACAGAATGTACATCTGGCTGGCAATCTCCTGACTTAACTTATGTGCCTTCAATAAATCAATGCGGGGTTTATACAGCTGGTAATTAAAAGAAACATAACTAATTAATCATCAAATTTATGGGACGTGGCATCGCGTGTAAACCTAATAACCCGTTCACATGTACTGGCCGAAATCCGTTTTGCGCCTCGGCCGGCGACAGGGAATTTAAATGTTGCAGTGATATTATCCAAGACAGTAGTGAAATTCAAAATCTAACCAGCACACAAGTGAAGCCGAGTTAGAATATCAGGAAATTATATAAAAACACTACATCTCACATTTTAGTATGCCCAGGAGGAGCCATTCCCTATAAGATGCCGCACGTTTTGCTATGTGATCCATCTATTGTCAACATGTGTCCTTATGATTACAAAGTAGCTCGACGGTTGCGTAGGATAATTTTATAATAGATTTTAGTGCGTCGAGGCAGCTAACGGTCATCTGTTGCCAACCAATGGTAGATCACTGTGTTGCAAGACATCAACTTTGTATTCGTTTGCCTCGGTATTCAGCGAGGCGAAAATATCACCAAGGATCGTGCCAACTCCACCGTTGTCAGCTATTGAATACGTTCGCATTTAATTTATATTTTTTATGTGGGAATTTGGAGTACTGATGTATTTCAGAAAAAAATTTAAAGCTACTTTTTGAAAAATTCTCCAAATTCCACCTTATATCCGTTGATACGCGCATAGTTTATTTCAGGTAACTCTAAATATGCACACGTCCGCAAAACAACATACACCTGAAATCCGTATAGGAGATCATTTCGTATTGACACCTTACAAACTTTATGAGCCAGCTTATTTGAAGAATGTAAAATTGTTTACAGATTTTGGTCATGGCTCATATGTTCATATATTATTATTTGGTATGTTTCATATGTTTTAATTATAAATGGGTGGGGAAATTTATGAAGAATAGAAATTCAATTTTATAAATAGAGAGTTTTGAAAACCGCCCAATTTCGGTTTCTTTACGAAATCAACCAAATTAATTTGATAATTAAATTCTTTGAAAATTTAAGATCCATTGACTCCAACCGAGTCAATGCAATTTTATTACGATCGACCAACCACTGAAGGTAAACTTATAAAATTGGATGAGCCAATTCCCGACGGAGGTTATTTGCATTTTTGTAGAAAAAAACAAATCAGCACATTTTCCAGGCTTCATCTCCAAAAGGATTTTCAACGCTGCTCCAATTACCAACATCGAAAATCCCCAACGCCCAGGACCAATCAAAGAGTTCCGCAAACTGTGGATTGTTCTCGTTTTCAAAACCGTGAATCCATTAACGAGGCTCTATGTGTTATCGAGCAAGGACTTTCATAAAAATTACAGATCGGTGACAGAGTTTCTAAAATCAGACACCGGAAATATGTTGGGCACTCCCGTCGCTGGCACCTATTTCTATGTCAGTCTAACCATTAATCATAATTATCAGATTGTTTGCAGTTGACGTCGGATTGATTTCAACGCTTCAAAGACAACCAAATCATTTTAATTTATTCATACTTCCTAAACGAATTAATAAATTGAATCCATTTGTACACAAATTGTTTTTTTTGTGCTGTTGGTTTTTGTTTGTCCAAGCTGAATGGAAAGTGAACGCTGTTGTTGTGAATAAAAATATGAAACACGGCATTCGAACCACTATAAAGCGCCAACATATCATTCCCGGGGGAGCAATGCAGGCGAAAATGGAAATGTGTGCCAAAGATAAACTGATGAATGCGGGCCATCTATGAAGGCCTCGCGATAGAATGGAAAATATTTGGACTTTAAACGAACACAGCAAAAGCTTCATTTAAATTTCTGAGAATTTCCTTTTCGAGCTGACAACTGCTCTGTCAGAATGCACATGCTCCGCCCTCATTGATGAAACGAAACTTTTAAATTTATTCCGAAAACAACGACAGTTGATTTGCCATTATTACTATTACTATTATTATTGATAATATCACTTATTCTTAATTGAATTCCCAAGCTGTCAAAATAACGTCAAAGTTCGAAGCTGATATATGAAACATTTATTTCAAATAAATATTATTATCATTACTATAATTATTCTAGTTATTAATATTAAATATAGCTTAAATGAATTTATAAACGATACTATCAAAAATTTCAAGAACAATTTTACAAAAGGTTTGTTTTCTGATTAGTTAAGCTGGACTAATAAAAACTAAACGTCATATACAATATAAATTGCCCAATACATATATAATCGGAAATAATTATGATTTATAGAGCAAGATGTAGTGACTGATGAAGAAGACAGACTCGTAATTGATTTGTTCCGAGATTACAACTTTCTAATAAGACCTGTTCGAAATATCTCGAGCCCGCCTGTTATCGTGGATTTCGGCGTGGCAATGATTCTTTTAATTAATGTGGTAGGGAATTAATATCTATTAAATTTCAATTAACAACAATTTGAGGATGAGAAGAACCAAATCTTGCAAACAAATGTTTGGCTGACAATGAAATGGAACGATTTTCAATTGGTTTGGAATCCGGAGGAATACGGTTGCTTAAAATTATTATAGATTTTTGAATATTCTGCTATTAGTTTAGGGAATATTTCGAATCTACATATACCATCTGATAGAGTTTGGCTTCCAGATATTGTGCTATTTAACAAGTAAGTTTTATTCTTTCGTAAAAGGGCAATAGTAAGTGTCGTCATAATCAAATTGCATGCGGATGTAGACAATGGGCGGACAAAATCCAATAAAATAATATTGAATTGTATATATAAGCAGACCCATAATCATGGAAATCAGTTTTCCGCTTTTCACGTGCTCTTCCGAATGTTTTATTTGGATGTTTTGGTTTGGCCAAAAGATGTCGCTTTAAAATGAAAGCGTCAACATGGAAAAGATAGAATCTTCTGCCAAAAATTTGAATTAACAATGAGAAAACTAAAATTACTAGTGTTCCGGTTGTTTCGCACAAAATCACATTAGTGAGATGTCGACAATAGAAAAATAAAATTGTGCATTATGTTAGATAAACAATAATGGGATGAAATATCAATAGAGGAGCCAATATTGAATGCCAATTGTTTTCAGTGCAGATGGGAATTATGAGGTTTCATTCAAGTCAAACGTGTTCGTCGATCATCACGGCGATGTGACGTGGGTGCCACCAGCAATGTTTAAGAGCAGTTGTAGGATTGATGTCGAATGGTACAGTTTGAGAAAACATTTAAATATTTTCAAATTATAAGAATTTGAAAATTCATTTTCATTTTTTTGGATTATTCATAAATAGTTACAGCGAGAAAATAAAGCAAATGTTCAATTTATTGAAATATTTTCTCTTTATTTCATTTATATCTTTAAAAATTTCTAGATCAAGTTCCTTGGTAACTCTTGGTAACTTGGTAACTTTTATTTATTAAGAAATTAAAATGAAAATGATCAATTTCTCATAGCTTGATTATATATAAATATATTTAAAATAAAATTCGTGGTAACAAAAAAGTAACTTCGTAATTTAATTTAATAATAATACAAATTAAGTAATAATGTAAACGTGTGTAAATCTAATAATGTAAATCTAAAATTAATAAAATAAAGGAACCATAAAAATGTATAAGAATTTTATGACGGTACTTTGCAAGCAAAAACCTCTAGGTCTGATTTAAAAAATCAAACGTTCACGTGTATGGTTAACCGACGAAACCGCAAACCGACGTTAACTTGTATGGTAATAGAATGAAGAAAACATTGTAATAACAAGACACTCTTAGAAATACGAAAATCACGTTGGCTTAGTTATTTTTATTTTTTGTGAAATTAGAAATGAAATTTTAAATTTCGCATAACTTTATATTAAAATATTAGGAAATAAATAAGGAATTTGAGAGCACATAAATATATGGTCCCCATTAGCAGAAAAAATTAAAGTGGAAATTTAGCCAACATTTAAACGTCTCTTTTAATCTTCCCCGTGATATTTACAAACAGCGTTTTACCGTGGAACTTATGGGTCTTTCTTAAAATATCTAAAATATTCAAAAATGATATTGCAAAATGAAAGTAAACGGAGCTAACGTGTTTAATTCATTCACACCAATTGAGTAAATTGTAAGATTTTTCTATTGCATCATTAAAAAATTTTTGATTATTATCGATAGAATACAAAAATTGTAGAACCTTGCTTCCTGATCGAGAAATATTATTCGTTTTTAGCTGAAAAAATATCGTATAGCATATATTCAAAAGTCGGAATAATTTCGTCGTTAATTGAAAATAAATTAAAATGATTATTTCTGTGGAAAAATAGCTTGGGACTATAATGTTTTATTAAATAGACGCATTATAATTGACATTTAGTAATAATTACTATAGTTCATCATATTGAATGTTTGAGTAGTCAAATATTTTTTACGAGAGGCTGTAGACTTATATGGGAATATTAGTAGAGTTATTTTCAAAGATTTCGAAGAACTTCGCGAATGAAGAGAGTAGTTTACGTAACAAAGTACAATTTAAATTTAAATGCAAACTCAAGATCATACTGACTAGCTCGTTTACGGCACGTCAAATTCTAAGAAAATAAAAACTTATAAAAGTCTCTTTAAACCAGCATTTAGGGAATATAAAGAAAAAAATCCAATTTTCATTTGGCATGTAGTAGCAAAGTTTGTTCACAAGAGGAAATATAAAAAACTTCTCCAGGTTCCCATTTGATGAGCAATGCTGCACTCTAGTATTCGGCTCATGGACATATAACTCAGAAGAAGTTCGACTTCACTGGTACAACAATATTAAAGCAGTTCAGCTGCATGATTATTCTTATTCGGGAATATGGGATATTATCGGTTTGTAGTTTTCTATAGAGGTTAATAACAAATCTCTAATATTCTTTGTTTATAGACGTGCCTGGACAATTGGTACATCGTCGCGAGACTAAAGAAAATAAAGTCATATTTAACGTTGTCATAAGGAGGTTTTTAGTTTAAATCATCACACTCGGTTCAATTATTAATTCCAGAAAAACATTGTTTTACACTGTTATTCTTATTATTCCGACAGTTCTAATGGCGTTCTTATCCGTGATGGCGTTTTATTTGCCGGTTGATTCTGGGGAAAAGGTGTCGTTAACGATATCACTTCTTCTCGCTCTTGTTGTGTTTTTACTTTTAGTTTCAAAGGTAATCTTAACTCATTGAACATTAGAACAAAGATTGAATAACAGATTTTACCACCAACTTCAAATATTCCGTTAATGGGAAAATATTTATTATTAGCATTTGTATTAAATATATTAGCGGTCGTGGTAAGCTCATCAGCTTTAATTTGAATTAAATTCAAAGCTAATATTTAGGCAACAGTAATTATAGTTAATATTTATTTTCGAAGCGCATTATCTCACAAAATGCCCAATTGGGTTCGTGTCATATTTCTCGAATTTCTTCCCAATATGCTCATAATGAAGAGGCCCGAGAGAATTCCAATTTTCAATGGTTATTTTGTTGAACAATATAGTGTGTCGGAGATATTTGACGCAAGTAAGTAATGAATCGAAAGGTTTACAGGTTTGTTCTGAGTAAAACTAAAACGGTTTTAAATTTCTAAAATAAACTTTCTTGAATTTTTTTCAACGATAAACATCTTTAAATTAACGCTAATCTGTCACAGAAAACTTTTATGTCCATCACCCGTCATACTTTTTTTATGTGTTCTAGTTTCATTTAGAAACATCTTTCCATTTTATTCAGTTGAAATGTGAAATATATTGATGGTTTGAGCTGAAACAAAATCAAATTTTATGACGTATTAAGATTTGTCTGAAGAATATTACAAAATTATCAAAATAGTTTGTCTCCTATAAATAAATCTCGTATAAATTCAAATTTTAAAGCTTTAAACAAAGTGTTGTTTTAAACAAGGAAATCATAAAACATATAAAAATCTAATCACGTAACTTGATATCACATTAAATAATTCTACAGGCCTTGTTATGCCATCAATGACGGCAACCATGCTTCCTTTCCTCCAAGTGCCAAACAACGTCGAAAACAATGAAAATCAGGGATGCTCAAATCATCACGAAAACTGCTCCACGTGGAAACAACGACTTTCAAAGCGAATGAGCCGTCGCCGAGCACCAAGGGTACTTATAACAAATATTTTATTTCAAATAAGTTTAACAGGCGCGCATTGATAACGATAGTGAGGATATAATAGAAGACACAACTGTAAATTACCATGAGAAAATGAATAAAGAGCTACAGAATACGGTGGAAGCAATAACGTATATAGCCGAGCATATGAAACGAGAAATGAAACTTAAAAAGGTACGATTATATCTTTTTTTTTAGTGAGAGCTCAATTGTTCAATTTAAAGTTATTGTTATATTATTAAAACTTATTATTAAAAATTTTTCATTTACCTAAACGTAAAATAATACAATTAAAAAATTATATGTGTAATTTTTAAATAAACAATTAAATATATTCGTCGCCAAATTCGATTACCACCGCAAAATGTGGTGCACTCTTTTAAATATTATTTTTTCATTTAATTTTTATGATTATAATTATTTTCCATAATCGCATTTGGCGACGACTATAAGTAAAAACATTAAATGTGTGAGAGTGTTAGGGGTTAGAGGGAGTATAGGCAAACCAGGATGGCAGTTCTGAGTGAATGGCATTGGTCGGTTAACCGCTTGTTAGCCGGCCGGTCCCGGAAATATGATTATATAGACAATCGTCAGTAAATATATTGTATATAATTAAATGTCAATGATAAGTTAATTAAATAACAGGCTCAAAAACAAAAAAAAATATACACCGAGATTGTTTTTTTGCAAATAACTGACACCGGTTTCTAGTGAATTTTATAGTTAAACCGCTGTAAAGGATCATACCGGTTTGCCTTTGTACAAAATACGTTATGTTGAGTGTGTGCGTAATGGCACTATCACGTAATGTCACCCTACCAACATGCATCTTTTAAGGATTCTTTAAAGACATCAAGGCACCTATGAGTATCAAGGATGTAGCACTTTTAAAATATTATTTTTTCATTGAATTTTTTTGATTATTATTATTATTTTTCACATTTATTCCACGATTGAAACATCATCTAAAAAATTCTTCAATTTATTTAAGCAAAAACTGTATAGAACGAGTATAAAAAAGAAAATAATCATAAAATTCAATGAAAAAATAATATTGTGCGCCACATTTTGCGGTGGTAATCGAATTTGGTGACGACTATATCATTTCGTATAATTTTTGTTAAATGAATCGCAATCTCGTATATTTCACAGCTGAGAAACAGTTCTCAATTCTAACTATATGAAATATGAAACTATATATATATATATAAGATAGTGTGAAAAAATGATTTATTGATACTATTGGTTTAAGCTATTTTTCTCAAAGTCATTAACCCATTAAAAATTAAATAGACACTTGTCTCGCTTGGTCCAAATGATAGTAAAACAGTCTCACTTTATAATAAAAGGTTTAGACTGAATTTTTTGTTAAAAAACAGTTAAAATCGAAACATCATTTCAATATTTTTTGTCAATTCTAATATCATATAAGATTTTATTTAGATGCGAGATGATTGGAAATATGTAGCGATGGTTATTGATCGCCTATTATTATTGATATTCTTTGGAATAACTCTCGGTGGAACATTGGGAATTATATGCTCTGGTAAGTGTTTTCATAAACCATCCAATTTAACTATTTCAATTTAAGCTCCACATGTTTTCGACTTTGTCGACCAAGAATCTGTGATATCAAAACTTCAAGCAAAATATCTTCCGAATGACATGATGAGTAGATAATTTGTTCTATAAATTGTATTCAGTTTTGAAACTAGGGTTTATTTAAATGTATATGTTTTACCGGTGTTAAGTTTTTCGAATGAATAAATCAATTGTACATATTAAATCTCGACGATTCTATGACTTCAAGTAGTTTGCAAGTTAAAAGTGGTTTAAGTGAGTATTAATACGAGTATGTCATCTTTTCTAAAAGCCACTCATGTCGAATAATGAACATATTAATCGTTTGGTTCTTATTATTCTTAATATTCTTTATAACACCATACGGTTAGCCGTAAAGTTTTATGAACTTTATAAAAAATTCTTATAGATAACCTCAATACTTATTTATCAGCCGAAGACCGACTACTCGCCAAAATATTCCAAGGATATAATTCTTTAATTCGTCCAGTGGAAAATATTTCTTCCGACCCTATAAATGTAAGGAATATTGCTAGTGGGCCTCTTAGATATTGTTAAATGCTTTAATGCTTAATAAAATGGAAATAATTTAAAAATTTCTACAAAATTCCACTGCGTTTAAGATAAAATAAAAACTTATAAAAATTTTTAAGGTGTACTTCAGCCTAGCATTTGTTTTACTAATAAACGTTGATGAGAAAAATCAAATAATGCAAACTAACGTGTGGCCTACAATGAACTGGAATGATTATCAAATGAGATGGGATCCTAAAGATTATGATGGCATTCGAAATATACGTGTGGCACCATATAAAGTGTGGCTACCTGATATTGTTTTATTTAACAAGTTTGTATTTTTATTGAATTGTAATAATATTTATGTTTATGCAAAAAAATTGAAATAAAATTGCATAAAGTGATGGGGTTTGGTCTCGTTTGGGGAAAGAGACAGCGGCACGCCAACTGTAACGCTAATAAAACGAGACCAGAAAAATGATCAAATTTAATAGTTTGGGAAGATATATACATATTTTAGAGAATATAGTAATACGCTGAATAATTCAGGTAAAGAAGATTTTTCTAAAGTAAACGTGAAAGCTGTAAGACGAGCGTAAAAATAAGAAAATCATTATTCCATTTGGCGTGCAGCGGTGGAAATTTGGTTACATTTTCAATGAAATTTTTTGGTCTTATTTTGCTTGTTTTAATAAAATTGTTTATAATTATAATATTACTATAATCAAAATATAAGAAATTGACAATTCCAATTTAATTTTCATAAAAAATAAAATTAATAAATCTGATTTGATCTAGAAATTTTGAAGAAATATAATGAAAAACAGAGAAGTTATTAACATAAATTGAATATTTGTTTAATGGTCTCTTTGAGACCATTGAAAATAATTCAGAAATTTTGGAATTGAATTTTCAATTTCTTATATTTTGATAATATTTATATATGATATTATTAAATCGACATCGCTGTCTTTTGGTCTTCAACGAGACAGTCATTTTTCAAAATTATATATTATTCATTTCAGAGATCGATGCTTAATGGAAGAGCAAAAAATTAGGAGCGGAGAAAAGGTCTTGTTTAGACAGCCACACGGCCACCAAGGCTATCGAATCTCTTCCTCTTTTGTCTCTTCTTCATCCATTCTCATTTTTAAATTAAACTTTTCATTTCCTTTCATTAAATAATAAACAAAAAATAGATAACAAAAATTGATGAGAAACAAAAGAGGAAGAGATTCGATAGCCTTGGTGGCCGTGTGGCTGTCTAAACAAGACCTTTTCTCCGCTCCTAATTTTTTGCTCTTCCATTAGGCATCGATGTCTGAAAAGGACAATATACCTTTATAATAATTGCTTAGCAGAAACTAAAAAATTGTTAATTCGATTTCAGCGCTGATGGAAACTATTTAGTTTCATTCTATTCAAATGTGGTTGTCGAGTATACGGGAGAAATGTTATGGGTCCCGCCAGCTGTTTATAAAAGTAGCTGCTTGATTGACGTCGAATATTTTCCTTTTGATGGTAATAAGTTTTGTGTATTTTTTCCGTACTTCGATTCTTGGGATGACATTATATAGAGCTCATAGGTTATGTATGTATTTCGGAATATCAAATAATCTTTTTAAATTTACTTATAACATTTTCTTCTACAATAAAATTGTATTTCTTTAGAACAAGTATGTTCACTAACGTTTGGCTCATGGACATTCGATAAAACTGAGCTTCAAATATCCTATTTATCTGGAAAAAACCACGTAACTCAAACTTTGCCAAAATTGTTTTCGATTAACCATAATTCAGGTTGAATTAAATGACTACTTACCTAGTGGTGTATGGGATCTAATGGATGCTCCAGCTTTATTGATTGAAGGAAGGTCGAAGATATCATATCAAATTAAAATTCGTAGGTGTGTAATTAGCCTATTCAACTAAATATAGTTTAGAATTTACTTAAACTTAAACAAGTATTATTTAATTACTGACCTGATGTAATTAAACTTTTCTTTAATTATCTAATGTGGATTTTAATTTTGTTTGAAAATTTTTGGATTGAGCACCGTTAATAAGTAAATTCGAAATAGAACTTCGTTTATTATAATGCTCAAAATAAAATTTCGGCGTAAATGTACCAAGCTTCCTAAGAAACTATTTAAACTCTATTTAAAAATTCAGAAAGTCCTTATTCTATACAGTCATTCTTATAATGCCTACTATCGTGATGGCATTCCTTTCAATGATGGTTTTTTACTTGCCAGCTGAATCCAGCGAAAAAATCACATTAGCCATTAGCATATTATTGGCTCTAGTTGTATTTCTTCTTGTTGTATCAAAGATTTTACCACCAACAAGCTCTACAATACCTTTGATGGCGAAGTATCTACTAATGACGTTTGTTATGAATATGGCGACAATTATGGTATGTGTAGGTGTGTTATTATGTCACTTTAAATTGAAAGAATAATTAAGGTGAGTGTGGTAATCATCAATATTTATTATCGAGGACCTGCAACACATGTTATGCCAACATGGATTAGAATTCTTTTTATAAAAGTTTCGAGAATTTTTCAATTAATTGTTAATGTATATTGTATTTGTAGTTCCTACCGGTATTGTTTGTTATGAAGAGACCAATTAGCACCGAGGATAAGAGGTCAGGAATGAATATTAGATCGGCATTTGGAATGATATTAAAAAAACAACATGTAATAGTACAACACTTGTTGTGTTCAGGATTTATGACAAAAGAGAATAAAAAATAATAAAAAACAGTAGCTAAAATAATGTACTCAATTTGTAGACTATCGTTTTATAAATAAATTTTAAAAATTATATATTTAATTAAAAATAGCCAAGTTAATGTGTTCTTCATGTTTCCTTGTAAGTCTACTTTATACATAATTTGAAAGAACATCATCGTAATTTTAAATTCCTTGAGGCACTTATTAAAAAGTCTGTGACTTTTTCTATTGCTCATAAATCCTGACCTACCTTTGCAACATTACATAATTACTATTATTTAAATTCTTTCAGGAAAACAAACATCCAAAGGAAAATAAACAAGTAAGGCTTATAATATTTCATTTTTGGAAAATACAATTTTATATAAAATGACGTAGTATTAGAGTCAGTGGTAGGATTAAGTATTGGAGATTGTATCATTTAAAATCTATAATATTAAAAAAAAAACTTGGAGATGCAAATTTCTACCTACAAAGCGTTTTTTACCGAAAATGTTGACGTGTATGTATTTTTTTTTATAACACCTCTTTATATAACCTTCTCATAATATTATATAGAATCGTGGCTTTGTAAATTTTAGTCTCAATAAAAAAAATTAAAAAATTAAAAATCTGAACTATATTCTTAAACATTAGCATTACTCATATCATTTCAAATTCCACTGAATATCGATGACCAAGGAATTTTCCTTTTTTAAGCAGTTTTTGTAAATTCTCACCTATAATTTATAATCACCAAATAAAAAATGATTTGTCTTGGCTTAAAATAACTAAAATTAGAATTTTAAATTAGTGCACCTTAATTTATTGCGCATTTCCACTTGCAACTGTAGATTTTTCCTAAAAATATAGTGAATTACAATTTCTTATCAAATATTTTATAAGTGAAATTTAATTGAAGGAGTTAGAGGCAATCGACGAAAACTTATCGTCAGAAGCAAAAAAAGCGATAGAAGCTATTGAATATATAACGACGCATTTAACTCACGATAATACTTTTAAAAGGGTGAGACAAGATAATTTAGTAATCTTTTAAATTTAAAACAAGGGATTTTAGCAACGCGAAGAGTGGAAATTTGTGTCTGTTGTAATCGACAAATTACTTTTATATATTTTCTTTGCAGGTAATTTCTAAACAATCATTCATTACATTAATCATTTTAAAATTCTAGTAACCACCGGCGGTACAATTCGGATATTATTATCAGCACCCTACGTATTCGAACATGTTGATCAATATGATGTCATTGAAAAGTTGAAGAAGCAAGCGATTACTGATTCCTTAAATGATAGTAATACTTTCATTTAACGTTTAATAAATTACCTGACTAATCGTCTAATAATGTTCTCGATATTTACAAAGAAAAGAGATAATATCATTCATGTCAATGTCATTTAACAATTTTGAACTTTCTATACTAATTAATAAAATTTTCCGATAACTTAACTTCATTCTCATATTTCGGATAATAATGATTCGAATGTTTCTTCTGCTACTTTTTGGTTTATTTGGATTTAACCATTCACAGGGATTTCCGTTTTACAGACCCGGTTGGGGCAGATTCGGTGAGATGTTTTTGTGATTATACTGAAATTAATTTTAAGGTCATCCAATATTCGGACCTGTACCTCCTCCTATACCACCACCAATTGGACCACCGCTTCCGCCAACAATTCCAGGACGTTAGACGATTTTTATTTTATTTTATAAAATGTTTAAGTTTAGCTTTAAATATTGTAGCAGTGCCAGAAGTTGTGGAGCAATATGACATACTTTATGATTTCCAGGTTTGTCTTCATTTATAACTACATTTTCATATATACATTGGGAGCCTAGATAGCGAACATTTAAAGAAATATCTAGAATTATATGAAAGTAACTTTACTATGTCTAGTAGTACGCGTCAAAGCTATATGATACCTAGGAATAAATATATTTCTGGTAGTAACCTCAAAATTCCTCCAAAAACATAGTTGTCCGAATTATAAACGCTTGGAAATGAATTGGGGTTTACATCATTTAATGAGAACATCACTTTACTATTCCAGGTGGTCTAACATAAGTTATGTTAGTTATTTTGTGATATATATATATATATATACATATACTATCTTGAATACTTGATAGATTATTTCATTGAAGCCACTAATCATACACAATTAAATTTTACGTGTTCCGAAGTTTCACGCAAAACTAAATAAAGTTTTTAAATATCATTGAACAAACCCTTTCTAATAATTAACAATTATAGAACATAAAAAAGAACCATAAGGCATTAAAACAAAACGATTGGAAAAAGAAAGTAAAAAAGTTTTGTCATCGGTTCCCTGGTCATCCAAGTTGTAGAAAAGGACGAGTTCCGGATCAAAAAGATCTCGATGAAATGATCAACAACTTTGATATTGGAAAGATTGGAAAATATTTGAAAAAAGTTCCCAGGTAAACAAAACCAATTTAGCCTATTAAAATTCGATTTTAGGATTTATATTGATAATCCATTGAACCATGTTGACCAAAGATTGAAATCGTTTGTAAATGAATACCAAAACTTTGGTTATTTCAATAAGGAAACGGTCACACGGATAAAATCGGTCTGCAAGAAGAAAAAGTGTAAAGAACAACCAACAAACGCGAAGAAATCACGTGAGATTATATCAACAAGGGTTTGAAATGGTTGTTTTCGTCAATACGTCATTGACAAGTTTAAAGATGACTTCGTTTGAGAAAAGACTTACCGGGGAAGACCATTCGGATGTGGTCAACTTGAGATTAGACAGAACATTACAATTAAAAGAGGCTTTATTGGAAAAGAGCAACTTGGCACAAGATGTGAGCATCCAATTTTTTTAAACTTAATCTGTGCACTATTTAGATTATACCGGCCGATAATGGTATTTATGATCTTGATACATTATTAACCGAAGAGCAGGCTAATATTTTACTAAACGAGTTGAATAAAGCTGGAGAAGGTTCTGATGAAATACCCATTGACGAGGCTCCGTCTGCATTAACGAAAAAACCGAACCCATCAGCGAAAAGAGGTAAAAACAGGAGACCCAGAGAAAAGAAGTTTATTAAAAAGCTTGTTAACATCTTATTAATGGCTCAGATCTGCACTTTACTTTGAAAATGATTTTATCAAGAAGTGGCCGACGAATCAACCAATCAGTTATGTTCTGGACGAGTCTTTAGGTAATTATTAATAATATTAGTCATAATGTTATAAATTCTAGACGAGCTTGATAAAAATGATGTGCGTCAAGCTGTAAATGATATTCAGAGTTCAACGTGCATTCGATTCAGGGAGGTTGCAACTCCACCAAATGGATCGCATATTATATATTATAAGATAGAGAGTCCAACATTGTATAGAAATTGAATACGTGTGGGCTTGTTTTAATCGTCATTTGAGATTAATGATCTAAACTTAAAATAAATAACGAAGATTTGAATTATTACTTTATTACTTCAGTAAGGAAGTGACCTCTTCTTCAGCAAAGATTATGTTGTAGGCTTCCATTCTTTACAGTTATAAACTAGACGATAGAAACAAGCCTTCATTTAAAGTTTCTCGAAAACGCATCCTAATCCACAAGTTTAGCTGTGGTCTTTCTTATGTGGGACGAACTGAGCCGGCGAACCCAATTTATATGAGCTTCCAATGTGCCAATGTAAGTTAATAATTTTTGTTCAACACATTTCTTTTCATTTGGCGTTTAGAGTCGAGGAATTGCCATTCACGAAACAATGCATGCTTTAGGTGTCGCTCATCAGCATTTAAGATTTGATAGAGACCAATTCATTGATGTCAACTGGAATAATATTGATCCACAACAATATGATGCATTTGTGGTGGTTGATTCCAAATTATATACATCGTGTGTTATTTGGTATTTGCAGGAATTATCTAATATTTATTTTAAGGTATGGTGTCAAGTATTCGTATGATAGTATAATGCACTATAATGCGTACACCGCAGCGCAGAATTATAATGAAGCCACTATGATTCCGAAGGTTTGACGTTTTCTTTTTTTAGAGAAGATTCTGGCTTTATGATGAAATATATTCTTAAAACTTTATTAAAAAAAACTTTTCTAGCAATTTAGCGACGAATTTAATTTTTATTCAGTAAATCCATTTAAGTTTAACTCGATTTGGATATGTTTTGCAGACAAATCCACAGCAAAATTTGAACCTTCTGGGGCAACGCGATCGAATGTCAAAGGAAGATATTGAACTACTCAATAAAATGTATTGCATGAATGGTAAAATATAATTTTTATTTGTATTTTTAATTTCACCTGTATATTGTGTCGCTTGGGTGAAACTAAAGTCCAGAAGCCGAATGCAAGAACGTATTTATCCGTTAAACGGAATTGGAAAATCATTAATAAATCAGGGTTATAAAAATGGAAATAAACGTATGCAAGAAATAAGATTTAAATTTAATTAAATTATATATATATATATAAAAGTAATTCGAATACGAACTCAGATATTTTATATTCTTTGCTTATTAGTTCGATTAAAAACGCAAACGATCCGCTCGAGTAAATGACAGTCCCATATAATACTCTAGACCTTTGTTTACCCATTGAATATTATGCTGTATGAATTTTTTGAATTAAAATAATCACAATCGTCTAATATTTATGTGTCCACGCAGCCAACTCGTTTAGTAATAAAAACAGTTCAATATTTAATGTTGAAATCTAATTTTCGAGAAGACATTAGGATAGTTTGAGAAATACAATTCTAAATTCGCGTGAATGATTTCATGTAGAATAGACGTAAAAACTGTAAGACACTCTTAAATTATAAACTATCCCGATAGTCAAAATTCTCCGCGCTATGTTTCTATTTTTTCTGTTGTTTTGAATTAAATACCGGCTTAAACTGTCAAAAACTCCGAAGTATGTGTTGGGGAGCGTAAAGTGTTTTTCAGGAAAATATGCGAAATGAAAAAGAAAAAATTATTTCAAAATGTGTACCTTGTTATTACCACAATTGAGATAAATAAAATATAATGATGGGACGGAAAGAACAATTTTCCAGGTCAATCCAAACGAGACCAAACTTCCGGCATCTTTCCTTGAAAACAAAAAATATATCAAATACTTGTTTTTCTCCTAAAATTGCGATAAGAGTTGTAGATAGCTTATAGAAAACTTTACAAAAGAAGTTTAAAATCTAACAAGGGAAGTGTTTTAGGTCGGCTCTCAGATTTTGATTTAAAAAATTTAATGTCACTAAAATGAATATAACAATTTATAATAACATATTTTATTAAGGTTGCGATGACAAGAACGTCTACTGCGGTGCTTGGGCGTTACGAGACTTATGCACGCATCCGAACCACGACCGCTATATGAAATCAAACTGCCCAAAAAGTTGCAATTTATGCGCCAGAGGATGACATACAAAAATTGTAAAATTAAATTTTGTTTTAACAAACAATTGATTTTATCATAACTATTTTAAGTGTAATAAAAATTGCTGATCATTGTTTACAATTATCAAATTATAAAAATTTAAAAATTAATTCACCCAACTTTTAATTGGTATTATTTCTTACCTAATGATACAGTTGATTAGTTTTTTATCGATTACACTATTATTTCATATCAACTTTCACGTTCTTGCACAAATTAACTTTTTCAATCAACCGTTTCCCGGATTAAATGGTTAGAAGGCTAATAAATGCATTTAAATCCTTAATTCTATAGACTTCAATAAAAATAATCAAAGACCACCCAATGGACAAATGGTGATATAGAAAGGATAAAAAAATAATATTTGATTATAGGGTGTCTTTAATGATTTGCTAGGTGGTATTGGGAACGTGGTGAAAGGAATCTCTGGAGAAATTGAAAAGATGAATAAGGAAATTGACATCACCGATGCATTGAAGCAAATGACAAATCGACCAGCACCATCGGAGCAGGAATGGAACGCTCATGCCAAAAGATTCTGCAGACGGTACCCGGGCCATCCAAAATGCCGGTAATCAGATAGTGGGAAGGATTTTGATTTGTTATTTTAGCGGTGGACTTCCTCGGTTTAACGATATTGGGGCAATGCTGCATGATATAATAACAGATACCGGTAAATTATTACCAAAGGTGCCAATGTGAGTGAGAAAATTTAAAATTGTAATAATTAATTTGTTAAGAATTAATATAAGAGATCCGCTGATTGGAATAAATGCAGAATTAAAAAATGCACTCAATGGTATTCTCTTGCAATTTGGCCAATTAGGACAGCAAGTAACGGACACGTTAAAGGTGACAAGATTTAATTTTCATAATATTATATCCTTTTCAGTCTGTTTGTCGCGCCAAAAACTGTTTAGCACAGCCGCCGCAAGCTGCCAAGATAAAACATGACGTGGTTAACAAAGTAAGTTTATATACTTAAATAGTTTCGCAAAATTGGATAAATAAAAACCTACGTTTTGAGAGAATTTTTCACATTTAAATCTCTTAATTCCTGAGTACCATTCGTGATTTATTAATTGTTATTTATTATAATATTTCTGAATCTGTTTTTCTTTCTGAATAATTTTCAATTTAACAGAGTTCTCGATTGAATAACTTAATTTGACGTGTTTTTTTAAACTTATAAAGAAAAATATAAAAAATGAAAAAACGAATTGTAAAAATTCAATAACACATTTTAAATACATACGTCTAATGTAGAATTGTGGTAATGATACATAACTGACTTAATCTCTAAATTTTGATTTCAAATTTTATTGAAATATTTCCTATGAGCACATTTAATAAGCTTATGAGTTCAGTAAGAATGCTCAAGTTTCTCTTTCTGAGAAAATTTAATATTTTTAGATAGTTTAAGACATGCTTAATTAAATCGTAGTAAAAACGTTTTCCTTATAAAGACGTAAAAATTTCCACACACGTTTAAATATCTCAAATTCGCTATTACGATTTGGCGTGATGACGAAGAACATAGTTTCTTTTTTTAACGTTTTTTTTCGAGAAATTAATAATAATATATGTTCACACTCTGAAATTTAACTAACCATATGACTGAACCAAAAAATTAACTAGCCATCTCTTAAATATAAATGAACAAAAAATTTAACTAACCATCTCTTAAATATAAATGAACAAAAAATTTAACTAACCATATAACTGAACAAAAAAATTTAGCTAACCGTATAAATGAACAAAAAATTTAACTAACTCTATATCAGTTTAATGGTTAGTTAAATTTTTTGTTCAGTTAAATTTAAGAGATGGTTAGTTAAATTTTTTGTTCAGTTATATGGTTAGTAAAATTTTTTGTTCAGTTATATGGTTACTCGGCCACAGCTGCGCTTGATGATATCGTTGTTTTTCAGCTTATGTTTGTTTTCGATAGTTGGGGCATAGCGGTACTAACTTGCGTAGACATAATTAAATAGTGAGAGAATTTTCAACTCTTTTCTTCTCAATTCAAAATAAAAATATAAATTTGGAATTTCTCCGTGAAAACGTAATCAGCTGAAGTAGTAAGGATGTGTTGGGAGGCTAATTTTAATTTCATTTGTTTGAAATTGGATTTTGATGCAAAAATATGAGAGGCGACGAGAGTTATCTTTCTCTTAACCATGGGAATGCATATCCCGTGGACATACATGCATAGTTGGCCGAGAATATGCAAAAATTGCAGAGTACTCTGCACTTTGCGCTTGACGGTGGCGTGACAGTATTTGGCACGAATATGCTATCAAAAAACGTGCAAAACTGCCGCCAGTACATTCAATTTAAACCGAAAAAGTAATCAAATATAAACAGGATGAGTCTGCGTCCTAACAGGAGCACTTTGCGTGCAAAACACAATCACGCCACCGTCAAGTGGAGAGGAATAAAATCCTCTTTCGATTTTCCTAGATTTAATAACATTCAAAAAGTGAAAAACAGGGAAGAAGAACAACGGTGGATTTGATCTTTCAAATTATATTTTAATCATATTTAACTTGCAGATATCCAACTTTGAAAAGAAAGTAACTGGTCAGGATGCATCAGAGAAAGTTAATCTGCGATTTGACCGAACTTTGCAATTAAAACAAGCTCTGCTCGAAAAAGCAAATTTGAAAGGAATTGTGGCCCCTGAGGATAATGGGATATTTGATAAAGACGTTCTATTGACGGAGCAACAAGCCAACTTCATGCTCAATGAGCTAGGCAAAGGTGGCGAGGGATCGATCCCAGCGCCAGGAAGTAGATTAGCCAAAAGAGCTGGTATTTATTTCGAGGAGAACCCTGTACAAAAATGGCCCGCCAATCAACCAATTCCATATACATTTGATTCTTCCATTGGTTTTGAATCAATGAAATGGTAGCTCCAATGAAATGATATTTTAGATTCATTGGATCAGAATGATATTCGTAATGCGTTGGGTGAAATTGAAAGAAACACTTGTATTCGATTCAAATTCTATGTAAAGTACAAAATGTGATGGTGGTAATTATTATTTTTTCAGCCAAATGCTCCCAGGGGGAATCACATAAATTATCAAAAAGTGGATTCACCAACATTGTAATATTATTTATTCATTTTCCTTAAATAAGTAATTGTTAAAGGTGTGGACTCTCTTACATTGGCCGAATTTCACCGGCAAATCCAGTTTATCTGAGTTTTCAATGTGGAAATGTATGAAGATAACATAAAAGTCATAAAAATATATATTGAAGGCTCGCGGAGTCGTCATCCACGAAACCATGCATGCACTTGGAGTCAACCACCAGCAACTGCGCATGGATCGAGACAAACACATTAAAGTTTATTGTTCAAAGAATATTACAATTTTTAATGAATTTATAATTAGGTGGACTGGCAGAACATCAATCCGCAACAATATGACGCTTTTGTGGTCGCTGATTCAAAGCTCTATACTACATATGGCATTCCTTACGCATATGACAGTATTATGCATTATAATGCATACACTGCTGCCATGGATATATCTCGTCCAACGATGATACCTTTGGTAAATCAACAAGCCAATATTGGCTTACTTGGGCAAAGATCAAGAATGAGTAAAGCAGATATTGACTTGTTGAATAAAATGTATTGTAAGCCAGGTGAAAAATCGTTGTTGACATGTATTCGTAAAATAATGAATATTAAGGTTGTGATGATAAGAATATTTACTGCGGGGCATGGGCTCTTCAAAACCTCTGCCAACACCCGAATCATAATATATGGATGGGAAATAATTGCAAAAAAAGCTGCAACTTATGTTAAATAAATAAAAATTATTTTATTGGTTTTAAATAATTTATGCAATGCTGGCATCCTTTATCGTATTTTCACCGGGGCAATTGATCTTTTGAAAAACGATTACATCTTCGTCTACGTCATCATCTTGATCATATGATGTTCTCGTGGCCGACTCGGATGTATAACTGTTTCGTTTTTGGCTCTGGCTTAAGATTGTTTTATTATTTTAGTGTTAGTAAGGTTATATTTTCTTGCTCATGGAGCTGATATCATATCGGAATCAAAAACATTTTTTAATTAAGCTCTTAAAATCTATTATCAATTCATATGCTTACTAATGATCTTAAGTTGTTAATAAGTTCCTTTTTATTATTTTATCATATTTCATTACAAAAAACATACTCAATATATATGCAAAAAGTACGCAAATAAGTTGGATTTCATTTTATGACATCAGAAAAAAGGAATTGGTCTGATTTATAAACCGTATTGATAGTATGTTATTGTAAATAACAATTTTATATTATAATTTGGATTGTAAATATTGATTCGGGGCTTTAATCCATAATTTTACCTAGATTTCGTAATTGAAAGATAGATTCAATTTTTGAACCTTTTAGATAATATTACAGTAATCAATGTGGATGTAACTCGTTTTTTACATCCAATGGATGTTTTTGAGTTAATGACAATACTACAATCTTAAACACTTAAGTTTTTGACTTACAAATCATTGAGAAAATGTTATAGTACCTTCTTATCTTCTAATTTTGAGTATATTTAAGGAAAAACTATAATGACCGCACAACAACTAATACAGTATTTACAGTCAAAGAAAGATCAACAAAATTGATCACGTTTCCAATATATTTATTATGTTTTCTTATTCTTTGTAAAATAGAATTTGATAAAATTAATGGTTATATTAAATTAAATTTCGAATTACATTAATTAATTTCACAAAGATATAGTTATAAAAATATTTAAAACCATCCCGTTGGTATATTTTATCGTGTCCTAGATGCAAATTTATAGCGAAAATGGCGTTACTAATTGTAAGAATAACTGTGTTTTGCTTGAAGTAAGGAGACAGCGGTGTTTGTGTGTAAAATTCACGTGAAAGTTGTAAGACAAGCCTAAATAAAAGAAAATAATCATTTCCACTTGCCGTGCTCAGGAAATGACATTGTTGTTTTCATTTTAACAATTTATTGGTTAAAAAAAACAAAATAAAACAAAAAAATAACGTGAACATCGTAGTAATAAAAATATTTATAATTAAATCGACACCGCTGTCCTTTTTCAATAGCTCGTTATGATTGCTCGAGCCAATTTTCTCATTACAAATTTAAAATTTAAAAAGTGTGGTTTAAAGTAAACTCTATTCTCTTATTATCAAAATCTAAGAAATTGAAAGGTCTATTTGATCATTTTTGAATTATTTTCAATGGTCTCAAAGATAACATGAAACAAATATTCAATTTATGTTAATAACTTCTCTGTTTTTCATTATATTTCTTCAAAACTTCTAGATCAAATCAGATTTATTACTTTTATTTTTTATGAAACGAAAATTGGAATTGTCAATTTCTTAGATTTTGATAATATGTTTAATGTGAAGTTAAATTTTTTTGAAAGAAGTAGGGTTGAAGGTTATTATATACTCTAAAATAAAATTTACCACAATTCCGTTGCTTGATTAACTAGAGAAACATATGTTACAGCTTGTATTGATTTAATTCCTATCACCGTGATTCCAAACATTGCCACAAGCATCTTTCAAACAGAGATTAATGAGAGGAGAAAAAATGATTTGTTACTAAATAATGCGATTCCGATTCTTTGCAGTAATTTTTTGAACTGAAAAGTGTGCACATAATTGTCTGGAATGCGAGCTCGTTGTCATCCGGAAGTTCAAGGCACATTAACCACGAAACAGCTACGGATGATAATAATGATAGCATTACGAAAACCGTTAACAACTAAATTCTCTCTGCATCGTTAGAAATACCAACTGAATGGTACCCAGGAAAATATTGCGTACATACATTGTGATAGATTCATTGTAATAATACCGTACAATGCACAAATGGCTCCAAATGATTGGACAATCATTATGCCAATTGTGGTGAGGTTTACAAATGAAACTGAAACAGCTGTAATAACAAATGGATTGTGCTCATTTGAAAAACAACTTACACAAATAATATTCCGTCACTTGAATACTAATCAACTGGAATAAAATTGCAATTGCAAGGAATAAATCGAATTGAACAGTTAGTATTAATATAAACTAGCAAGAAATTAGATAAATGTTGTCAATTTTATGAAATCACCTTCAAATTACCATAGTTTCCAGCTGGGACCTGCGACAGGTTGTAAATGTTTCGTACGTTTGAGGAATTTCTCATTTTGTTGGAATTTCGAAATAAAACGAAAAATGGCTATTGATGTGTGTTAGATATGTGTTATATTAATATTTGAATATACAAGACACGGCAATAATTTTATAATGCAATCGATTTTTAATTATTGTCCATCAAATGTATCGTTTTCGGCAAAATAAAATACTTAACGAGCACATGACGGGATAAAATTGTGAATCGAATGGTTTTATTTACAAAAAACGTATTATTACGACAACGATGTAAATAAAATTAATTGAAACATGAAATCACATACAAATCATACTTGATAATAGTAATTATTCATAAATAATTTAACAAAAGTCATTGCAATTTGATAGTTGGATCATTAATACTGTTGCTCATTTTTACGCTCATTTCGCAGGAATATAATGTTGGGTAATCTCATGCCCATTCGACGCTTTTCAATATGTGCTGGTAGATCAGTGTCTTTGAACTTGAGAAGATTTGGCAAGCGTAATCCGATTCTCCTTTTCTGTATAAACATTTGTTGGTCTGGCAGCTCCTTCATGTTTATTAACTTCGATTCTTAACCATTTATAATAATTAACAATTAAGAATAGAATATTACCTGCATTATCGTTGTAGTCTAGCGCAATTACAAATACAACTTTTAATAAAAATAAAAATAATGCAACAAATGTACCCTTGATGAACATATCTGCAAACTACCTAAATTTAATCCTTATTTATCATATTTCTAGAATTATAGTAACAGTCTAAACTAAAAAGACAAACTGCTTCGAAAAATAAAATACGAATGAAATATGTTTTCCTTGTCCAGTCATATTATAACTAGGAGATATTAATTAGTATTCCGGACCACATTGATACTAATTATTTCATGAATTTAATATAAGTGAAACTTAGTATTTTAGAAAGTCTTATTAACTTTGGAGGAATTCGTCTTGTTATGATGACATATTATTTTCGTTAAAATTAGAAATGAAAGAGCATCCAAGAATATAGTAAGAGTTCACACACACAAGTATTGTTATTAATTAATAGTTATTAACGAGAGCGATATATCCCGTTCTATGAACATTTGCGAACTATTTTGATGGTTTATCGTAAACGCCTATTAAGACATTCAATAACTAAGCATTTCTAGTAAATATATTGGTTTTGCATATTAAATAGAAATGCAAATAGTGAGAAATAGATTCACACAGGCCAACCGGGAACGATCAGTTAACCGATGGTTTTACATTGGTTTGACAGCGGCATCGCACTGGAGAATCCTAAAAAAAAGTTTTACAATTAAAGTGAAACCGTAGACAAGAGTAATTTGCACAAAAACTAAATAGGTTTGCTCACCGTTCCAGTTGAACCTAAGGCGAACTGACCGGTAAACCGACAAATCCTAGTTACTCAAACGAGTCATCCCCGGTTTTCCCAGTAAAAATTAGACAAAATTACGAGATAAAAATAGGTAATAGTTCAGTTAATAATTAAAATAAAAGTATTCAATTGGGTTTTTTTCCAAATGACATTACAAAAGTTTAACTCCGTTTTGAATATTGTAACAATTAAAACTTCAAGTTCTTATGAGAAAATTCGAACTATTGTAAAGTAGGTACTTCCTGATAATGGAGGTTTCGTATTTCTTCTTGAAATATAATTTAAAAAAAAGAATTATTAATTGTGCAATTTATTAAGCCAGTATTGATAGTTTTTACATATATACTTAAAGATTGTGAAAAAACTAAAACAAGCTTGGGAAGTAATACTAAATTAATTTTTCACTACCCAGTCCATGTTTACATAATTTTAAATTTACTATATTTATTATTATTATGAATGTAATAGTAAGCTAATAAAGGTTTCGACGATTTTTCACCTTTTAAAGAATCATTTCTTTTTTGTTTTGTTGAGTTTTAGTCATCTAAATGAATACGGATAAATAATGGGTTGAAAATACAAAAGAAGATTGTCGTATTTATTCAAGCATTGTTACAAAGGGTACTAGTATGGGGGAGATTTATTGATACCGTCAAAAAATATGGAATGAAATCGTAATGTTTTTAAAAAGTATATATTTTTAATGGGAATTTATCAAATTTTATAATATCTGTTACTGTTAGAAAATGTTAGAAATTGTTAATAAGATCCTTTTAAGATCACTGTTAGAAATTTATTTAAAAGTATGCCTGCACTGAAAGGCTTTTCCCTTTCCTAAAAGGGGTACATTTTCGATATTTTTTTAGGTCCTGGATGCAAACAGGACAGACCTTAATCTTTTCTTGTTTCTACCATCCAACCAACATGAAAAATAATTTTTAATGAATATGGAAATTTTATTTTATTTTACATTTGGTTTATAATAAATTTAAGTTAATAGTAAATTTTGTATTTTTTTTTATTAGTTTTTTCTAATGAAAAAAGTATAATTAAAATAGAGGAACTATAAAACGCATGTTTAACGTCTCACAGCATAATTTATCCGCCTAAATATAAAGAGCGCTTAATATGAATAAAGCAAAATGAACAAATACATATTCGCATGAAAATAATTATTTTTCCTGATTATTGTCGTAATATTATCTTTGTAGCTGAATTCGTATTTGAATTTTATAACAAATATTTGCAGTTAAACATAAATAGACAGTTTTCGAGAATATTCATTGTCAAATTAAGGAAAATACGGGAATCAAAATGGTCCGAAGTTAAAAATGTAGAAAGAATAGTTGGGACACAATGAATTCCAATGAACTGGACTGATTAAAATATGGGGGATAACATGGTTATAGTCAGTTTTTTTTGGGTCTACGTATATATTATGGGAAGTTAGGCACAGTCAACATATGATTACCACAGTCTCATCAATTTTATGTTACTAAGGACGACTTTAATTCGGCAAGAATTTATGTTGTAAAGATTTTATAGAATTGTATCCTTAATTTGTGCAAAAATATTTCTGCTAAAAAATTTGATTTTTGTTAATAATTGAAAAGAAGATTTTCTGGAATAACAAATATATAAACAGAATCGAAACGTTATCATAAGTTAGTTTATTTTAGGACAGTACATTCAACAACTTTAATTAATAAATAAACAAAAGAATTTTTTTTTTATAAGGTTCTATTGTTAGTTCAACTAAACAAATCTGCATATAAGCTTTTACAAATATCTTTTAATTGTATTTAATTAAAAACGCTAACTCCTTTCGATTTCATTAACAATAATGATACAAAAATATAAATCATTCAGAAACGAGCATCTTTCAACTTTATTATATATGATAAAATTTTCACTAAAACTGTTTTATATTTTAATGACTGAATATACTTTCCCAGTTAGTTTATTTTGTTTTGTTTTTTTTGTATTTTGTATTTCATTGTATTTATTACATGTTTACTTACCCAAATTAAAACGTGTGAGTATATTTTTAGGCCCGAAAATGATAAAAGCTAATCGAAATAATTAATAAATTGGAAGTTAAAGCAACACCTTCATCTCTTTCCTTCATGTTAGACGACAGCTCATTTTGCTTGTTTAACTCATTTTTCTACTTTATTTCAACTGGAAAATAGTAATATATTTATTAAAAAATGTTTATAAATTGTCAAGTTCCAAAATAAGATCAGCAACAATACAAGTTTCGATGGAAATCCTTATCAAATTTAATTTAATTTCAATTAACTATTTAATTTCCAATGACATCATTTTCACGCAAAACTTTAGCATAGTTTCTATGAAAATCCCATTAAATTTACTTCCCATTGCCGTTATAAATGTTAATTCACTGTTGAAGAAACAAAATCGTATTTTTATCTCTAAACAAGAAACTAAACTGTCATTTCATGAAACTATTGAACCGATATAAATGAAGAGAAAATATAAAGTGATGTTTGAAAATCATTTAAATGATGAACATGTGAATGTCATCTCAAACCTCGATTGATCAACTTTCAGAATTTTTCATAAAACGGTTTCGCAAAGTTCTAATAAATGGATGATGAATTGTTAAAGTATCAATAAAGCGAATCTTACAAGGGAAGTCACTTTAGCGTCCGCTTGAGATTTTGATGAGACTTGCACCATTGATAGATTCGGATGCGCTGATTCCAAATCCGTTTTCAAAAACGGCGCAATTTTTCTCTGAGCCGAGATATGAACCGCCAAAGTTTATTTTTGACAGCTTATTTTTGATAGTTTTATGTGCATAAACCATAAAATGTCCGACATAAGGAATAACTAAATTAAATAAGAAAATTATTTTGCGTGAGAAATGTGGAAGCAGCGAGTCGATGGATCAAATGGAATGGTATAGTTATTATGGGTGGTTATTTCGATGGGTTTTAAATATTGATAATGTTTGTTTCGATTTTCTACTCTACACTTTGTGCTTGACGGTGGCTTGACTGTGTTTTGCACGAAATTGTTATCAAAACACGCGAAAGGACATTCAATCCAAACGAAATAAACAACCGAAATTTGATCAAAAACACGACGCGTCCTCACTCCAAAAAACAACATCAAACTTTAACCAAGATTGATGACTGTTCCCTGGAATTGTTGTCTGTTTTCATGCAAAAAGCACCTTGCGTCCTAACAGGAGCACTTTTCATGCAAAACACAGTCAAGCCACCGTCCAGCACAAAGTGCAGAGTATGCAATTTACAACTTTAATAACTTTAACCATTCCTTCAATTAATTATTGCAAGTTGTTGAAAAATATTTCATTCTTTTTTAAAAAGTTAATGGTTAAATAGCAAACAAAATTAACTTTCATTGGTAAAGTTAAATTATATTTTATCAACATTTATGAAAAGAAAAAATAATTATGCCGGTGGTTTAAATTTTTCTGGTCGTTGTATATTGAACCGGGACCATGAACCGGGACCACATTTTTTCATAAAATACTTTTGAAATTTTGTTTCATGAGTTTGTCGACATGGAACTGACAAATAATAGAACTGACGATTTTCCGTAATTTTTTTTTAATTAGTGGAATATTCATACGTCGCGATGTGCTGGCTGACTCCCTTGAACTTTTCAGGAACTACTGAACCATAAATCTTGGTAGTCTTTCATAACGGTGATGGTACCCCGATTATCACCTTTCCTGCCCTCTGTCAAACCAAATGAGGGGTGTTTTCTTCAATGGCGAAGAGGATCTCAAAAACTGTCTCAACAACTTCTTCAACAGACGAAGAAAAATTTTTTTGTTCAAATAAATCTTTGTGAAAACTCTATGAACTTATTTTTCAACCCAATACCTTGTATAAGCATATTTTCATTCCTTCCTATGGTGTTGCCTCTACCCTTATACACAAAGTAAATTCTTTTGATAATAAACTTTTTTAACTGAATCACTTGTTTCCAAAAACATTTTAGGTCTTCAGTTCCATAAAATTTCTGATAGAAATCATGGTACATCTTGTATCACAAATATGTTTGAGAAGATAAGACTGACATATTCTGTGTATAAGGGTAAAACGGGAAACATAGCAAACATTTTTATACGAAGTAGGTTAAGATAAGGTAGCATAAACGTTGTGAAAGACTATACCAAGATTTATAATTCAGTAGTTCCTAAAAAGTTCCGGGCAGTCAGCCAGCACATTGTGGCCTATGAATATTCCACCAATTAAAAAAAAACGGGAAATCGTCAGCTCTATTGTTTGTCAGTTCTATGTCGATAAATTCATGAAACAATATTTCAAAAGTAATTTATGAAAAAAATTTTGGCGATTATCATCATGCCAAACGCTTTCACAGACATGGTGGCAACTTTTTTCATACTCGCTGGTACCATGGTTCCGGTTCAATATACAACGACCAGAAAAATTTAAACCACCGGCATAATTATTGTTTCTTTTCATAAATGTTGATAAAATATAATTTAACTTTACCAATGAAAGTTAATTTTGTTTGCTATTTAACCATTAACTTTTTAAAAAATAATGAAATATTTTTCAACAACTTGCAATAATTAATTGAAGGAATGATTAAAGTTATTAAAGTTGTAAATTGCATAGAAAATCGAAACAAACATTATCAATATTTAAAACCCATCGAAATAACCACCCATAATAACTATACCATTCCATTTGATCCATCGACTCGCTGCTTCCACATTTCTCACGCAAAATAATTTTCTTATTTAATTAAGTTATTCCTTATGTCGGACATTTTATGGTTTATGCACATAAAACTATCAAAAATAAGCTGTCAAAAATAAACTTTGGCGGCTCATATCTCGACTCAGAGAAAAATTGCGCCGATTTTGAAAACGGATTTGGAATCAGCGCATCCGAATCTATCAATGGTGCAAGTCTCATCAAAATCTCAAGCGGACGCTAAAGTGACTTCCCTTGTTAGAAATTAATGTGTCTGTGATGCGTAATGAAAAAGAAATTTGTCAAAAAGCTTACAATATTTTCATTTTCGCACGGTTTTAGCGTTTTCGTGACGTGCACGTAAGCAATATTATTAAACACAAACTTTTTTGAAAGTCCACAGCATATGCTATCTGTTACAGTTAATTTTTTATTTTCACGATGAATTCTATAAAAATGCTCAGAGACTTCTTAATTAGATCTAAAATCTAGTATAGGCTTTATTGTCGTCCCGTCAAGTCTATTTGAGATGCTAAGCTTCAAAAATATCTCTAAATTTAACTTCATTTTTTGGCGATTTTCAATAAAACCACCCATTTTTAATACGTAATAACTCAGTCAGATGTAAATGCATTAAATGTAGAAAAAGGACATGACAGTTAAGCTTAGTGTTAACTTTCCAAAGGTTCAATATATTTATATCAGAACTCATTTTCAGAAAAGTTCTGATTGTTCAATTGCAGACATCTTCTAGCAAAAAAGTGAAAAAAAATCGATCACCTTCGATATGTTGAGAGTCTAGAGACTTTACGAAATGTTACGGTATTTATCGTTGAAATTAGAAAAAGCAAGCTAATTGAATTAATAATTATATATTTATATAACATTTTGTGTTAACAAATTATAACGTGGTAAAAAGAAAAATCGTCTATGTTAAATCTCCATTTAATTGAAACTCGTCCATGAAATGTATTAGCTGAAAAGTTTATAATAGTTAATAAAAATATTTACGATGATCATAATACCTATCTCATTGATTCAAGTCATGACACTAGCAAACGTTTTCCATAGATTTTCGCAATGAGGAAGTAAGTTGAGAGATTTAAAACCTTTTCTCTTATTCCGAAAATTTCGATTTTATCATTATCTCTAGAAAAAAATGGTGCACACTTTAAACTTTTTGTGTTTTGATTTGTGCATTTTATTAGAGATCAGAAACGTTTGATTGTGCGTTTATCGTCTATACACAATTTGAGCGGAATTCGTCTCATCATTGTTTTAGTATTTGATTATTTTATCTTGAAACAATTATTTCAACAAAATAAATGCCTATTTATCCTTTAAGTTTATTGAACAAATATCAATTATCGTTAAACTCGATCATTTTAATTAATTTTTAATAGCAATAATAATTAGTTTTTAACAATTTAATTGTGATATCAAGCATATATTTTGTGGCAGTTCATCGCTAAACAACAAATACTACCTAATTATAAAACTACTGTATGAATGATGTTTTATATTTTAAAAATCACATTTTGTCATAAACAGATAGATGAGTGAGTATGTTTGTTTTTTCAACCTTTGTCGTTCATAGTTCGCAACTGAAAGATCCAATTAATATATTGATAAGTATCGTCGATTCACCATTATATTTCCAACATATTATCATTCTGCGCATTTATGGTCTCCATGATGCATCAACTGTCGGCGAGTCATCGATGGCCGCACTGTTTTCGGTGCGCGACCGGTTTGGAGAACGATTCTGATGACGTAGTTTCTCTATGAACGTTGATCTTGCGACAATAATAGATTATGAGAAGGCGTTGAAATGAGAAAGAGTGCAATAGTTTGCATTGGGTGCGCAGAAATGTCATATTTCATGATACCACAACTTGACTAAATAAATTATATAATTATTCACATTAATTTGGTTTAATTTGTATCATTTTTTGTTGATTTGAACGTTTAATTATCAAAGTTTCTCACATTGTTGCACTAAACAGAATGATTACTGAGCCTTCAACTCCGCCTAAATGCTATCAGCGAGTTTATGGGCTCTGCTTTTGCACTGCTTGCGTGACTGATAAGCATTGATGAACGTGACACTTTCAAATTATTCCATTGGGGTTTTTGTTCACATGCAAACATACTTCTTTGTATTTTTAACGTCGTGCCTGATTCCTTTTTATTTACGATTTTGATCATATTCAATTACGATTATTCTCATTTTTATAGATGGATGTTTTTATGAACGGCGCATATTCTGAATCCACGTCTTCCTCGTCGTGTGGCGATTTTTGTGTTGTTTGCGGTGATAAAGCTATTGGTAAACATTACGGTGCAGTCGCGTGCAACGGATGCAAAGGATTCTTTAGAAGAAGGTTGGTGTCGGTGGTTTCAACATTAGTGTAATGCGCATTTGTAGTGTATGGCAGAATCTTCAATACACATGCCGCTTCAATAAACAATGTAACATTGACAAAGATCACCGAAACGCATGCAGATATTGTCGATTCCAAAAATGTCTCGCAGATGGAATGAAACCGGAAGCAATTCAAAATGAAAGAGATCGTATTGGAAGCACAAAACGGCGAAAAAGAAGCGGTGCAGCATCGGAAAACAATTCTGATTCTGAAAGTGTTCCAAGTCCCAAGATGGTAAACCTAAAATTTCATCTAGAAGTCATTATAAGTATTTAAGGAGACTTCAACCATATCGAATTCAAAAAAGCTCATTGACATGCTAATTGACATTGAAAATCGAATGGTTAGCAATCAAAATATAAACGCTTTACTGCGAGACGACCTGGAAACAAAGAACAGCAAACACCGAGCAGTCAATCATTTGCTAGGCTGGACCAACATGCTCCATCCTCTGCCCATCATTCCATTAAACGATAAGGTACGTATAAGCAAAGTGATAAATCCACAATAAGATACTATAGGTGTTAATATTACGCAAATACTCTCCGGCTTTCACATTATTGGGAACTATTCAAAGGAGTTTGAACTCGAATCATTTTGTTTTACCAAATGATCAGATTTTAAACATGTCTGCCAACACGTCACCAGAAGTGGCGAATATTCTTACGCGAATTTTGGATGAGCTCATGTCGCCCTTAAGAAGGATGAAAGCGGATCAAGCGGAATTCAGCTTCCTCAAAGCTTTGTTGTTACTAACACCCGATGTATTAGGATTATCCGAATCGTCGAAGGAAAAAATCCGCGAGTCGCGCGATGCTTTATTAAAGGCGTTGTTCTCATTATTAAATCATACTTATTCGCCCGTCGAGTCTTCATTAAGGTTATTACTGATAAATTTCTACTATCATTTAATGCTATTATTTTAGAGTATCATCATTGCTAATGATTATTCCATCATTGATATCATTGAGTCAATCAATTATGGAAAATCCAACTTTGGGGGACATATTTGGTGTTGGTGATATGACCAAAAAGGACTCATTACTAACGTAATCCAATGGATTTAAGAGCCCTTGATTAATTCGTTTTATTTTAAGTGATAATGTCCAACAACCGCCTGTATTATCACCTCCATTAATTAATTCGAATATAATGGTAAATAAGGATGTTGTTAATCAGTTCCTGGTAAACCAGCCACTATTGAACTTCTTACCGCCTATTTGCTCCACGGCAGCCAATATTTCATCACCGGCTGTTACATCGTTTGTTAATACATCATTATCTGTAAGTGCAAATGAATCCCAGGAAATGAATGAGAAGCTCTAATTTTAGGATATTTATACAACGACAGACGTCAAAAATTTCCCAGTCAAAGTAATAATATCTTAGAATTCCCTTATGCTGTACAATGTTACAATTGAAATAATAATTTGAAAAGAAAACTCCTCATTCGCCAAGACGGTTACATATTTAATAATCATTGTTATCATAATATTTTCTTGATTATTTTTTACAAAGTATTTATTTTTGCAACGCATTCAACAAGTAAATTTTGAATTATGAAATAATGATCCATAATAAATACTAAATTAATGTATTTTTACCATCATTGTTTTCTAGTCATTGTATTTGAAATTCGTTTAAAGTGTCAAATAAAGGATTATATCATTGTTATTGTTATAATAGCATTGAACTTTCAACCTTCATATTTGCTCATAATCGTTGATAAAACATCTTCACATAATTTTCAGTTTATCAATGAAATTAGGCATGCGCTCAAAAAAGTCACGCAACGACCAAAGATGAACTGATAAATTGTTATTGCGACGCACGTATTAAACCGGCAGAAAAACTCGATTAATTTAAAGAAAATACTTTTATACTTTTTATCATTAAATTGTATGTTCGACGAAAACATGAAACGAATCATTCATTATATATTAATGAATTATTTGAAATGCATGTCAAGAGGATGGCACTTAGTGAAAGAGGGCCTTAGCGCCATTTAGATTTGGAAATAAGGGCTATGTCCAATCCAAGGAATCTCTTCCAGTATAATCGACGTAGGAGTTCAGCTAATTATTTTAATGATGCTAACGACCTGCGACCCTTGCGGGGTGTTAAAACGGATTTTTCTAATTATCTCGCGGCTGATACGAATTTTGTCGAAGTTGCTGATATAATGACAACGTATGCTTACGGAGAAAGTAATAATGACAATGATAAGGAAATACAGGTTGATTTATTTATAAATTTTTCAACATTCTATATCGTAGCAAAGGTTGGAAACTTTCAGTTTGGTTCAACTTTTTTCAAATGAAAAAATGTCAGACGAATGTTTTTGTCAGTTAACGTTACCATACAAACTTTGTATTAAACTAGGACTAATTGCACTTCTCCCAAAATTTGTAAGCTTATTATTAATTCCAGAAAAATCTAATTATAATAAACGTATTCCACGTAAAATTTAATATTTCAACTGACGTGATTTTGAAAAAGCTTTTCTATATCAACTGTAATTGTGTAATACGGCTGTAAATGTTTCTCCAAGTGAAGTCCAAACGAGACCATCATTTTTTCCTCTTATGTTACTTTCGGCAAAAGTAATATAAAATATTAACGTATTGACAAAAATGTGAGTTTCGACATCATTTATTAAAAATCTTTAAATAATTATGTAATTATTCTGATAAATTTAAAAAAAACACTTTAATAACGTCTTCCTAATACATTCTTTTAGTGCGACTTATTAACTGAAAATGCTGGCATTGACATAGATCCAACTCGTTTATCTTACAGGTAAGCTAAAAATATAATTTCAACGCTTACTTCATGATTTACATTCTATATGGACAAAGTTATATCAAGCCAATCTTTCTTTTTTTAATTTTAGCCAAATGCTTAACAGCGTATGCTACTATTATCAAGTTATGAGACATTGACAAATCCAATTTTATTTTCATAAAAAATAAAAGTAATCTAGAAATTTTGAAGAAATGTAATGAAAAACAGAAACATTATTAACATAAATTGAATATTTGTTTCATTATCTCTTTGAGACCATTGAAACTAATTCAAAAATGTTCAAATTGAATTTACAGTTTCTTATATTTGTATAATATTTATGTTAAATTGAATCGCCAAATCACCGAGACTATGTGATTAAATCGACATTTGGTGAATGTCTTGGCATTCTTAGTACTTATAAATCATTTTAAATTGCATTTAATCACAGTATAACACGAAATATAGAAAAATGATAAAACAATTTCAAAAAAACGAAGAATACGGCAAAAACGGTTGTTAATGTAGATCGAAACTATGACCTCTCAATAAAATTTCAGTCCATTCAGCAGTTCTTGTGCTGCTGTGTTATATTAGGGGTTGAAAAAAAGCTTCTTATATTAGGGGTTAATATGATTTTGTTAAATACTGTATTATGAAGCCAATATATATTTACTTTATAATTTCCGACTAAATCATATGAATAAAGCAAAACTGATTTTCTATAAATTGACCATCATGGTGGACAATTTCAGAGAACGAATAAATTGGCATCTCACTCAATTTTGTTATAAAACATCGAGCCATGGAATTCCCATGTTGGGACAAGCACCGAATAGCCTGTACAGGTTCTATAAACTTAAATTCCACGAATATTGTACGATTTTAGAGCAGCTTGGGTATTTCTATTATTAGTTTGTGCTATTCAGTTTGTCAATCAAGCTATAGCCGTTATTCAAAAATACAATAGGATGGAGAAAATAACAGACATCCAACTGAAATTTGACACAGGTGTTTTTATTATAATTTGTTTTGTTAAATTACAATTGAAAATTTCAATGTTAAGCACCATTTCCTGCAATAACCCTGTGTAATTTAAATCCATACAAAGACAGTATAATTAGATCGCACGACAGTATTAGCAAAATTGTAGGCGGTTATTATTGAAGAATTTATTATTTCTGTGTTTCTTTAGCTTGGAGTTTTCGAAAATATTATGATTCGAGCAGGAGAAGATGTTTCCAGTGAGATAATTGAAGTCGAGCCAAATGAACCGCAGCATAAAATTCGAAAAAGGTCCGAGGAAAGCACATTTGAGCCGGTTTTCTTTAGAATAAATATTTGATTTAATTTTTGGTTTAAGGCTTTCTCAGCATGCACGTGTTCAGGGGAAAGTTCAGAAGAATGCGAAGAACGAGCATATAAGGTAATCGATTTGGTTGTGGATTTTAACAACATTTCCCTCAGTCCGGTCTTGATTTGTAATTTTAAAAATGTTATAAATCTTCTGTGTATGTG
Organism: Caenorhabditis plicata; assembly: GCA_963931815.1. Classification (NCBI taxonomy): domain Eukaryota; kingdom Metazoa; phylum Nematoda; class Chromadorea; order Rhabditida; family Rhabditidae; genus Caenorhabditis; species Caenorhabditis plicata. The sequence goes on from OZ007493.1 coordinate 17,723,731, forward strand.
GAAAAGCGATTATAAATACTTTTAAATCACGCTGCAATACTAATTGGCAGTTATTATTTAAAGATCTTAAAGAACGGAAGAAATATTGGTTTAGACTACATTTTAATAACTCCATATTGGATTTTAGGCCATTATAACAAAAATATTATTCAATGAATAATAAATTGTATTGAAATTACCAATTAAATAATTTATAAACTTTTCAATATACTTCCATCTATAAATAAAAACAATTAAAAATAAACATTTTCATTTATGTACTGAACTGTCGTTTTCACTAATATTTTTTTCTCAATTGAAATGAGCAGTTTAATATTCTTGTACTATATAATTTCTACAAAGAACTCGTATATATATATATATATATATTTGCAAACAAAATTATGAAATATTGAGAAGCAGATCAGCTAAAAAGATAAACTGTTTATATTTTTAGACACCAAACGATCAACTCGACTTTTGCATTTGCGCCTTTGACAGACTTACAAATGATGCTTGGCCATGTCATCTCAAAGTTTTACAAAGTTTCAGAAAACTATTACCTTGATTTGTTTAGATTCACTGGATGAATACTACTTGTCAATCCTGCGATGAGAATAACTTATGTCAGAAAACTAAAAAAGGTTTCGGAAAGTCTGAAAGTGATATATCATGCATTTGCGAAAATAAGGGTTTATTCTGCGTGCGTCATGATTTTGTAGGTTCTACGCTTTTTTATAGTATTGTAAGAATTTTTGAGGCTACTACCATTTTGAACCTTTGGGAATACTTTCAAAATAATTCAACAACTAGTGCAATCACGGAAGAAGAGAGAACGGCATTGGGATTTACGGTATGTCAGTGATTTCGAAAGAAACATTTTATATTTTTTTGCATTTTCAATAGTTTTTAACGTAAAACAGATATCATTCAGAATATGACGGATGAGGTTGCAATTGTAACCAAAGCTAAGGAGAATATAATTTTCGCAATGAGCGCCTTAAACGAAGAGCAGAGGGTTTTAATGTCGCAAGCTAAGCATAACCTCATTCATAAATGCTCATTTAATGGAAAACCATGTGATATAAACAAGTTTGTGTTTCTTAATTTAAAGCAAAATGGAAGTTTATAACTTATTAGTGATTTCAAGTTGATTGCTGATCCAACATTTGGAAATTGTTTTATATTTAATCACGATAGAAAGGTTATAAAGAGCAGCTTAAGAGCAGGGCCAATGTATGGTTAGTGGTTATAGAATTTTGAAAAACAAATTAATGAAAATATCACATCTCTTAAATTTCTACAATTTGATTCAATTTGTTAAAGATTATTTTGAATCTTTTTAAGGTCTAAGAGTAATGCTTTTTGTAAATGCCAGCGATTACTTACCGACTTCCGAAGCAGTGGGAATACGATTAACCATTCACGATCAAGACGAATTACCATTCCCGGTTAACAATATCATAAAATGTTTTGAATGTTAAGAATTGTAGGACACGTTTGGTTATTCTGCTCCTACTGGCTACATTTCATCATTTGGAATGAGGATGGTATCAATTTTTTAACTATTGATTGATCCTATACAAGTTACAGAAGAAGATGAGTCGACTTCCAGCACCATATGGCGATTGTGTCAATGATGGAGCAGTATCTAATTATATTTATAAAGGATATGCATACTCCACGGAAGTGAACAACCTTTTTGTACAATTTGAAAAACAGAGCTCTTTAGGGATGTTATAGAACTTGCTTTCAACACCTGATAATTGACAGATGCGGATGCAGCGATCCGCGATTTCCCACCATTGGCAATGTGGCTCCCTGCAAAGTGTTTAATAAAGATCATAGTGAGAAAAGTTAGAATGATCGCAAATAAAACGAGTTAAGGAGAATGCCTGGAAAAGAATACTCATCAGATTGATGAGATACATGGCTCATTTCGATGCAGATGCCAGCAACCGTGCAATCAAACTATTTATACCATATCTTATTCGGAAGCGATTTGGCCTTCGCAGGCGTTAAATATTACGTTAGGGCATTGCACGAAAACAGCAGAAGAATGTAATGAGGAATACAAGTGGGAATATAGATAGTTTAGATAAATGCAATTGTTTATAGGGAGAACGCGGCAATGTTAGAAGTTTTCTATGAGGCCCTTAATTTTGAAGTTCTCACGGAAACGGAGGCCTATGGGGTAATATCTTAATGGGTACTAAGAGGAAGTCTTGTTTTTTTTTGAAAAATAGAATTTTTGTAATTATTTATTAATTTATTTTTAAAATTACGGGTTTCATACACATGTAAACAAATATTAAACTCTTAAAATGAAACGCGCAACAAGATTATATATTAAACCGATAAAACACATTAAGCACGAAAAGATTTTGAAAAAAAACCAAAATTCGAAATGAAAATATTAAATTTTGAAAACCGGTATTCAGTATAGAAAAATGACCGGTATTTAGCCCATCTCTGGGCGAACGTGCGATTTGTCAACAATAAAATAAAACTTCGGCTTTTCGTGGAAAATAATTTTAAATTCAAGAAAAACATACAGCTTGTACGATTTATAAAATTCTTCTTTCCATTCATAAGTGAAAACCCGAAATTTGGGTACAAATTTTTATCAAGCCTTAAACACTTCCCTTGTGAAACAGCTAGGGACATTCCAAAACATTGAAATGTTTTAGCAGTGATGGGCGGAATGACAAATTTTTAGAACCAGAATGAAGAGTCCGGAATTAAACTTTTGAAAGAAATACCGCCAAATTTGATAGATTAATGTGAAAGTTAATAATTCGAGAATAAAAAAATAATTCGGCTCATCATTGATAAAAATAAAATGAAATACTTTTTTGCAAAAAAATTTGCAAAATTTAGATAGTGCAAAATTAAAATTTGGTAAGTAACTCTTAAAATATCTAAAATAAGGTATTTTCTTATGACAAATCTTCCTCTAACTAATCCCTATTATTATAATTTTAATTGAAAACAAGATAAACTATTCTTCTTTAGATTGTAAAGATGATGGCCGATTTTGGAGGCCATCTCGGTTTATGGTCCGGTGTATCGGTGATGACTTGCTGTGAATTCGTTTGCCTTGGAATTGAGCTATTATACATGATTATTGCACATCATATAAAAGAGAAGGCGATGAAGTTAAAAGATAATTCGAAAGACTATTTTTAATACAGTCAGATGGATTATGTATATATTGTATTCAATTTAAATTATTTTAAATTAATGTTTTGGAACATTTAATAAATAATTGATCACATGGTTTTTTATATTCAATTTCAGTAAATATAGTCAAAGCATAGCTTATTCAGAGATTGAGATTCGGTAAAAAAGGTATCACTTGAGTGGTGCGATAGACAGTCATTTATGATATTAAGCAAAGCAATTATTGCACGTCTGGTGCACAAAGCTCAGGAAGAACACCAGTCATGAATCTTTCAATATACAAAATCCGTGAGGGCTAGGAAGAGAAAACAGGGAATTGATTCCATTCGAGCTCACGAAAGTCATCAGTACTGTCAGGTTTGTATTATTGCTACCAGATAGTTCGAAAATCTAACAAGATTATGATTTACAGTAGAGAAAATGAAAATAATATTAGGCATATTTTATCAAAATATAAGAAATTGAAAGGTCAATTTTAACATTTCATATTTTTTAACATTATAGAAACAAAAATAGAGCCAAAATCCCAATCAAATTTTGTAATTTACAGTACGACTTATTATTTGAAAGTTCTATCCTAGAACGCAACATGAAATTGTGGGTTCACCAATATTTAATTGAGCCTCAAAAGAACATTGCACTTCAAGGTAAATTCGTAAGTTTAAGAGATTCTTTTGAAATTGTTCTTGCTTCAGCGTAGCTAGGAGAAATTGATAACTATATTTAAATTTCTTTAAAAAAAACCAGCTTGAATTTTTGAAGAAGATAAATTTTTTAAATAAATTGAATAATTGTCATTATTTGTGTAGAAACCATTTCAAAATAAAAAAAAGAATTATTAATTTTTTATAATTTATATATAGTGAGCACGATTTCTGAGTGATTTAATTATTTTATCTGACGTTCTTTAAATAGATCACAAGGTATTTCAGAATTTCGAACTCTAAAATGTTATTAAAAAGTTGATTCCTTATTCATTATTTTATATACTCAAAAATAGAGTTTAAATAAATATTGCGAACAGATATTTTTACCCCAAATATAATCCTATATTGTAGGCACGCCAAATACGGTTGTGCAAAATTTAAACGTATCCTAGTAATACTTGCCCAATCCCAGAAGTGAGGAAGTATTATACTAAAACCAATTCATCGACAGGGAAAAGGAGTTTATCAGAAAATGTGTTTACTATGTATACGATAATGTTTGATCATCTAATACGATAATCACATTTCACGGATATATGTTGATGGTGTAAAAGTTTGTCTTGTTAGGTAACTATTATTTTTTCTTTAAAATATGTGAAATTCTCCTCATAATCGAGATTAAATTAGCTCATAGATCATAGAAGTTTTTATAAAAATTTTTTGAAGCACTACTTGACCGAAAAAAATGTCTGGGATCAACTAGTTCAATTCGAAGGATGGTGAGTCCGCGGTCTTCGGTCGTTCCTTCCGAGAATGTTGGTCATCGAAAATAATAGAAAACGGCTTTTCGAATGATTCAACCATTATATTTTGACAAAAAGACTTTTATGAAGCCAAACACTATTTTTGAATAGTACTGTATATATAAGCTACGGTATGTAGTACGGTAAAGAATATTACCATATATATATATATATATATATATATAATCAAAATATAAGAAATTGAAAGAAATTCCAATTTTATTTTCATAAAAAATAAAAGTAATCAATCCGATTTAATCTAGAAATTTTGAAGAAATATAATGAAAAATAGAGAAATTATTAACATCAATTGAATATTTGTTTCATGATCTCTTTGAGACCATTGAAAATAATTTTTTAAAACTGTTGAAATTGAATTTTTAATTTCTTATATTTTGATAATAAATATAATTAAACAAAAAAAAAACAAACGTTAAACGTTATCAGATAAGTAGTTTAAATTTTTTGTTGAATATAAATATATAATAAACATCTTTCGATTTTGAGTTTTTTTGGAAATTTTTACGTCTTTCTAACAAAACACTTTTTACTGAGATTTAACTAAGCTTGTCTTAATATATCTAAAATAATAATTTCTTCCTAAAGAATTAGATTTTAGCACTTTTACTGATTTCATTTTATTAGCATACCACGAAACAAATTTCTTATTTTAAAAAATCGTAAATTACGCTAGAAAATTGTTTACGTTGTTGGTCCTTAATTCCCAGTAGCATATAAACTTTTTATCAAAACATTCTAAATTGTCATAACAATCTAATAATCACGTAAAATTTGTCTATTGGAAATTTGTTGTAAATGATTGAATTAAATTTTGTTTATAATTTTTCCTCGATTAACGAAAATTTTGATAAGGTATCAACAGGTTCTTCCTTCTTAGTTACTGTTATATCCAATTTTAGCATTTGTACTCTTCTTATAGATAACGAACATTTATTTTACTGTTATCAGTGTAAGTTATAAATTTGTGGGTAAACAATTGTTTAATCTTGTTTTATTTTATTTATGAAATCGGTGTTTACCTATTTATTGGGTATTTAAATGAATTTATAGCTGAGATATAGTTTATTTTCACTCATTTTCTATATATATATATATAGGTAACATCTCATGCGGAATGATGATGACGAAATGAGATATTAAAACAACCAGCAACCTGCTTCACAAGTGCAGAACTGAAGATATATGTTTTTTTGTTAAATTCTTATTCGATATTTGGTGTTGTTGATGATATGTACGAATTTCTGTTTTATCATACTAATTTTGTCCTTTTTTCTAGAATTTTAAGGTTTATTTTTTTTGCAAAAAAGGAAATAATCGTTTGTTTTCTGTAAAATCCTCTTGTCACCTATTTTACAAGTTTTCTTGTGACTTCGAACAACAAATATACACAGCGTGAAGGTTATAGTTTATTTTTGAACATTTTTATTTAATTTAACAATGCTCTGTGTGCACTCAATAATGTTTATTTACTAATAACTGCTGTTTACAAAAAGCATGGTTCTAATATTTTTGGAGCAAATCTGAATTATTTTGCTCGCCGCTGTTTCGCGAACAACCTTAAATTTAAGTTTCATATTAATTCAATATTAATTCACCAAATTCTAAACAGATTTGAAAGTAGGTCGCTCATTGAAATCGAATGCATGGGGGAATCGCATTGATGTGTTTTCGTTATTATAGTATCGATGCGATTATTCGGGTAAAGATGTATATCCAAGCTATACACGTCAACCAGAAACTATTACAAGTTTATATTATTTTCGCATTATTATTTATTTTTAGTTTTGTACAATGTTATTTATATCTAAAAAGACATGAAAGTTGTTTAAAAATAGATAAGAAGGTAAGAGTGAGAGCAAACGGTGTGGTTGTATTAAATGTTTACCCATATACACAATATTAAACCTATTCACGTACTATCTAATACACTTTTTTATGTGAAACTGAATGATCTCGATGTTTTCTTGTTATTATTTTTTTAATCAATTCAAATTATTTCCCCTTATGATTTCAATTTTGTGCAATTATGGAGATTTGATTTTTTAGCAAATGATAACTGATTGGCTCTACTGGTTCCTAATATTTCTGTTCTTTGCCGGGTCATTCTTTCTTCTTCACATCCCGCTTCCGAGTGATATATCAGATAGGACAAAGTTATCCATTGCTGAATTCTTGCTACGCATATCGAACGAATACTTGGTTTTTCTATCGATTCTTTCGTGGAATCCGTTCAAAACATTGAGTTCAGGGTGATTTAATTGAACTATTGTTTGGAGCAGAGGTCAGGAACAAGGCCACACGATTCATTATTTCAATAGGCTATGTTTTCCCGCAACACCCGCCAGCTGAGATTACGGTATTGATTTATTGCAAGTTCTGTATTTTGTAGCAAATTGATAAGAAAGTAAGTGTAATTTGGATGAATTGTTTAGAGGACAAATTGCAAAATTTCTGGCGTTCGATGTATCACGTACGACATTGCTGATAAAAAGTCCGACGCGTTATTTATTTTCATACATGGCGGCGGTTGGTGCACGGGAAAAGCTAGTAAAGATGAAATGAATTAATAATGAACTGTCAAATGTGTTGAAGGATATTACGATGGGATCATTTACCAGCTGGTAAAGCGAATGGGGATGTGTGCAGTTTCAATCGATTATAGACTTGCACCGGAACACGAGTTTCCGGCAGGACTGGATGATTGTGAAGCGGTTGTTCGCGAGCTCTACTATTCGGGGTAAGAATTATATTGTCGAATTTGGTAAAAGAGTAGAAGTAGTAGAAGAGTTCTTCTTTTTATTTCTCATGCTAATCGATATATAGACACTAGTTTAAATCGTTTTCTAATAGTCAATGTTAATGATTAAGGTTGGCTCGATAACATTATTTACTAAATCATTGAACGAAATAGAAACTTTGTAGAAAATCAGCACAAAAGTCCCCCACCCGGAATAGAAACAAAAGTTCTCATGTAAAAATTTAAGTCCAGATTTACCGATATAGTGATATATGGACTGTTTGGCTTTACATAGAAATTAAAAATTTTCTTAAAAGGCTACGAAGAAATTTTTAATACGTAATTAAATATTTAAATTCGTAAAATCGGATTACACTTAATAGATGGTCCTGAGTTGCATGACACAAAGAGTCTAGTTTTAAAATAACATTATTAAACGTATTAATAATTTTAAAAATTATATATTTATTAAAGTTATTATAATTATAAAATTTAAAAATATATAATTTAAAAATGTTGGTATAGATAATATTTTCCTCTATATAATATTATTTTGACTCATGTTCATTGTGTGCCAAGTTTTGAATTTTCTTCGTTTTTATCTATTGAAATTTTATTATTTTTATTAATTGGTATTGAGCATTTTATATATTATACTACAGGGTACTGTAACACCTGTTCATATAAATTACACTAGTGATAGTTTTGTTTATATGATTGGTTTATAATACGTATTATCGAAGATAAAACTTTAAAAATATTTTGATCTTAAGTTTTTGAGATCTGCAGCTTTATGGCACGAAGCACACTATTTGACGAATGATTTCACATCCACCAAAATTCGTTCCACTGGAACGTTTGGAATTGGTATAAAATACTTTAAACTAATTTAACAAAAAAGTGTTTTTAATTATTTTCTTTTTATCATCCCTAGGTGTGAATTTCTTAAATTTTCTGAAAATGTTATTTTATATAACATTAAGTCGCATGATCTATTACTTTAGAAATTCAAGACATAACCGAAAAATAAGAGTACCGATTCAAAAAGGTAATTCGTTTATTGTTTGGATTTTTCAAAATTTGCGTAATTACGGCAATAAAAGTCACTTGGTTCAATGGATTTAAACACTTTATAAGCGTTATATTGTTATTACGAAATGATGTCGCCATACATGGGATAAAACATGTCTTTCGTGATAGTAACACTTTTAGTTAAGTGGTATACTTAATTTCGTCATTAAGAATAAATATGTAACTTTATTCAAATTAATTTTTACATGGATTATTTATCAAATATATTTGTCACTAACTTATAGAATTCATAGCTATATTGATTTCTCACCTCAAAAATCGATTATTTGCTTAAAAAAGTTATGATGATGTGCTGATCTTCTTAACCCTCTTATTATTTTCTAAATATATTTATATTAATAACTCGCGTGTAAATTAATGAAACGTGATTATAATTGGAAAACAACTTTTATGTTATCAACATTTTAGAATATATGCTGCTTAATCTCTACTATGTCAAGATTGACTTTCAATTTATATATATATATATATTGTATGCCAAATTGTAAATGTGAAAAAGATTTGCCGACAATGTGCGCAAGAGCAACAAAGAATAGACAGTATTTAGGCACGACGCATTAAAGTTTAATAAGGATTTGATAATCCTCGCCGGAGATAGTGCTGGAGGTAACCTGACGGCTGCAGTTTGTCAAAGGTTGGTCAAACGCAATGAAACATTTTTAAAGGTGAGTGTAGCTCAGCATCCGAATTCAAAAGGGGACTTTGCAGGCTCAAGTCTTAATTTATCCAGTTATTCACATGTTCAATTTCCATTCACCATCTTACCAAGAATACTGGAGAAAGTTTGTTGTTTTGTTTACATTGCCGTCTTAATGATTAAATGCGGAAAAGGTTAAAATAGATTTGACGGTTGTTCGTACATTTAGCTTGGTGTTAAGTAATTTGCGCCCCGTGTCCTATCTATTTTTAAAAATAGCTATGTTTAAATATGATTGAATTTAAACACGGTTTACGCCGATTCTTCGTTAGAGGACATTAGACTTGATCGGTAATTTATATTTTTATTGATTTGGGTATCTTGAACGCTATCTGAAGAAATATTTTTTCACGCGGAGTGGGGAAAAGATTGTAAACCATGGATGGAACAGTTCACAGAGAGCACAACTTGAAAAACTAAACATTCGCTAAGTGGAAATGTCTATTTTGCAATTTCTAGGTCGTTCCCTTTTCACGTATTTGATATGAACAGATATAAACTATTTAGTGCAACGGTGTTTCTTTTCTATTTGTGTTTTTTCCCTGCGAAGGATTTAGAGAACTCGTATTTCAAAAAATTCAATAGAGGTGACTATAGAAATAAATATTATATGAATTATTTGGTATAAAGTATGAATTAAGTTTTGAATAATTGTTTATTATATTTACACAATCATGATAAAATGCAATAATAAAAATAGGAGCTCATAAAGCCACTTAAATAGAATATTTAGTAAAAATGTTAATGTTCTCTTATAGTTTAGAGAAAATATTATAGAGTTACGTTAAACTTGATCCCTAATTTGAAAAAAAAATTATACCCATTCATAATAAGATAAATTTATTATTTAACAGCATTTATCATTATAAACGACTGCATTTTGATGCTATTTAAGGTATGCTGGAACAGCTCTCTTAAACCCTCGACAAATGGCTCGTTGGATGCTACTTTATGTTGGTTTACCAGCAACGAGAGAAAATCTGAAGAAACTAATGAACTCACAGCACTTGATTCCGTAAACCTGGCCATTATCACATTTAATATTGTTTGTTTATTTAAGCGAATTTGAATCGATGAAAGATTACGTTAATTATATTGATACAAAAAATCTGCCGATGACCTTCAGAGATGGAGAAGCGTACAAAAGAAGGAAAGAAGTAAGAGACGTGAGGGTAATGGATATTTAAACGATAATTGTTTAGATAAACAACGATTTCGCAAACAGCTTCAACAAGATTGCCGCAAATCCGGAAGTCAGTCCATTATTCGGCAACACAGACAATCTACCACCAACGCTTGTGCTCACGGCAGGATATGATGTATTAAGGTTTTAATGTTTGTAACATTTTCGTGAATATGTTTCGTGAATTAGGGACGAAGGTATTCAATATTACAAAAAGTTGAAGGATAGTGGGAACAATGTGGATTGGAAGCATTATTCGCGAGCATTCCATGGATTGTTTAACATGCCGAACAGTGATTACCGACTTGAAATGATGCAAGAAATTGTTGATTTTACCTCAAAGTTATTGTCATAATTATGTTTCCTTGCCTTGTTTGTTCATTATTTGTATGTTTTTAGTTGGTTGCCTCGTATTTCTTGTCACTTACATTTCCGGTATTAATTCTAGTCAGTCGATAACAAAATGTATCTTTATTTTATTAAAGAAAATATAAAACAACGAATAGAATCAATAAAAATATCAAAATTATTCTAAATTCGTGAGAGAATCAGTAAGACTGTTGATCATGTTCATATTGTCTTCCATGACGTTTGGCAAAATCTTGACGAAATCTGGATTCTTTTCTTCAACAACCTTCCAAACTTCTGAAACCTTTTTATGAAAGATTATATGGCTCCGGTACTTTTAATAGTATCCGTGGTTAAATTTTAACATAAGTTATTCCCTAACCATTTGATGAAATGCGATTATATTGTTTAATACGTATAATGCAATCTAGAATAGATAGATAGGTTTAACTCACAGATTTTTAACTTCTTGGGCCACGCTGTTCAAAAACACAGAAAACCGGAAAATGTAAATTAAAAATTCTAAAAAGTTACGCTTAAAAATTAAATTTTTTAAGGAAGGGCGCGGTTTCTCCAAATTTTCCATTCATATTCTCTAAAAAATATTACACCGGAATAAATTTTGGTTAGCGGGAGCACCGTCCACCATCCACCAGAAACTGAAGATGTGCGTAAGATAGTCTACGATGTTTTGCCGAATCCTTACTTTAAAAATGCGTTTTTTGCATATTACATTTCTCAACTGTTATAAATATGCATTTTAAAACATATATGGATTCCTACATTATTTTTGAAAAAACGCGAAAAAAAAGAAAAAATTACAGGAACATTCTTTTAAAAAAAAGTGAAAATTTCAAATTTTTTCAAAACTCGACAAGTTTTTCGTTAAAATTAATTAGTTACTTGCGAGAAGGCATATAAGAACACAGTTTTTAATTTTTTAATTTTTATTTCATTTAATATCAAATTTTGCGCTCGTATAATTTAGTATTTTAGAGATATTCATTAATTTAACTTTATTTTAAAATAATATTTAAACTGTTATACGTTTAATGAAAATTGGATTGATCCCTACTGCTTCTTAATTTCTCTTAATTTCCTATTTTTTCCACGAAATTTGAAATTGTAAAATGATAAATTTAATGGATTTAGCATAATTTTATAAATATAAAGTTAGTCTAGAATTAATCTACCCATAAAATAATTTATGTAAGTGAAATTCAGTCAAATTCAACACATTTCAATTTGGAAAAAAAACTATGTAAGTTTCACGTGGGAATAACTTACAAACAGATTCACACACACATTTACCTAAACTGTCTCAGAACCTATTAAATTTTTCCAAATGTTTTACGTTTTGAATTAGAATCAGAGATTAGAATTACATCTCTTATTCAGAGTAGCCATCAAATTATCTCATAACTAGACAGATAGCAAACCTTGCTTTGATAGCTTATTGTCATTGTCTAGATCGTAATGACGGATTAGGTCTTCAGCATTTACCTTTAAAATAAGAATAATAATTAAAAAAAAAAAACAAAGACAATTACTACCATCAATGAATGACCCATTTTATTCATAATAAAACTCTCAATTTCGCTAACATCCAATCCGCCATCGCCGTTCGCGTCTTCATTCTAAACTAAATTATGATTCAGAAGTGAAAACGTGAAGAATACCTCTACAGATTTATCACAAATTCCTCTTATGACGTCCGTGAAGAATTTTTTAACGTTGGAAGCTGAATGAATCGATAAATCAGTAGTTCTTATGGTCACACTTACGGGTTAAAATTGAATTCATTCCTGGTGAATAATCGTGCTCGCTTTCATCGTGATAATGGTTGATTAAATTGAGAAATTCTAAATAATTCCAAGTTGGGTTTTCGAAGAGTTTATTTTACCGCTAGCTGATGAAATAGTGATAAATGACAATAAAAGAAACGTTTTATGAAATATCATTATTTCACAACTACAAGCGAGTTTTTAGTTTGGATATTAGTAGTTAAATTTAATAGATTGTGTTAATCGTGATCATTTTATAACTAAATCGGATTAATCGTTCAAAAAATACCGTTGGAAAATTTTTATTAAATATTATTTGAATATAAAGTTTATATGAAAAAGTTTGCGCATAGAAATTATTATTGTAACAAATAATTAGAATAATAACTTAAAATCTTTCGAGCACGAACACTAAAGTAGCCTAAATAAAATTAATATTTCTAAAAATTCTAGCAAATATTCCTTATTTTCGCTTTCTCTTGAATTAATTTTCTAATATTTTACTGTAGTTGCTGTCAGAAACATCAACATACTTTCAAAATAGTAGATTGACGCATCTTACCGGCTAAAAAAAATCGAGTTTCACATTTAAAGCTATATATCTTCATTTAGAAAAAAACATTCACGTGGAAATCAGTAATACGTGAATAAACATGACTTTGGCGGGTGGCTTACTAATAATGTCCTACAAAAAATTGATAAAATGGCAATGAAACTCTTAAAAATCCTGAATTGGGAATGTATAACCTCAAATTACCGTATCGCAGGAATATACCAATTGAAATTTCGTACTAAATCTTCATATTTTCCTACATTATCAAGATAAACTTGAGGTTTAGCTAATATTTCATTTCAATTGACGTACTTATCAAGTTTAAGCAGATATAAAGAGCTACATCGTTTAAAACGAAAAGTCTAACTTATGTGAAATTAAAAAACGCTCGAAGGAGTCTGTGTACTGTGGCGTAAATTGACAAGTTGTCCCATTGTTTCATCAAATTTTTCTTTAATGCCTCCAGACTTGAGCGAGGTTTTGCATTTGCCTTTTCCTGTAATACTTCCAAAACGAAGCGTTCAGGCGAAGAAGCAGGTCAATCTTAATAAATACTAGCATGTACGTTGCGAATCTGGCGTGTATGGTTTTTGTTTAAGCCGAATTATCGGGGCACTTATACAATATGTCTTATTTCCTGGTAGACTTCTATTTTGAGTCATAGTTTAGAGAATATTGCAACAAACAAGCGCCAAAATTGATTCCCAGTAATTATGAAGCACCTTGTAATTCATCTCGATGGTCTATAATGAATACCTGTTAAAGTTACCATTTGGCAAGCGTACGTCAACTTTTTTTTATGAGGTCGAGGTATTAGCTCCTAAATTGAAACACACACGTTTATTAACAGATCTCTCCAAAGTATTTTAATTATTTAATCTTTGGTGAAAATTTTGACGTTAATTAAGACCGGATAGATAGTTTTTAATTAAGACCGGATAGAAGTCAAATAGCGCAGAGCTTTTATGCAGCTTATGTAAATTTTAAGATTGTCACAGCCTAGTTTAGGAAATTATTTACTCTCAAACTGTAGTTCAAGTATACGGATACTTTTCAAGCTTGAAATTAACATGTCATTAGAGTCAATTTTTCGCTATTACACGAGATTATATTCGATGTTTACAAACCTATATAAAGTATTTAAACACGACAGTTGAATATATTGATGTTTCAATTTTCATGATTCTCCAACGACTGATGAAGATATTTTATCAATGTTCAGGGAGTAAGAGGGGTTAAAATTAAGAGCCATTTAAAAAGAAATGTAGTAAACGGCGCCAATGGCACTGACCTAATTCACATAATCGACCTTCTCGAAGAAATTGACCATCGTTATCATTTTAGCTAAGACAGTTAGTTATTTTTGTGTGATTACGCGGTTGATTTCAGTTTTCGTAAGCCACTTGTTGGTATTTTACTTTTAATGTTACCTAAATAACTGCGAACGCCGAAATATGTCATTTAACAGCGTGATGCAATTTAATTTTAATTAATTTCGAAATGCAATGATTGTTTCGTTTTTTTATTTATAACGTTCTTTATAGTTTTTTGTTAAGATTGTTCATGAGGTCTCACCATCTAATACTCATATTCTGCTTATTCAATTCAATTGTTTGTAGTAGTTTATTGAGTAAAACTATATATGCAGATGGAAAGAAAGGTTACTATTTATTTTGGATTTGTGTATGAGAAATTTGTTGAATTTAGAGTTCAAAGTATTGAAGAATATAAAGAACAATCAATGTATGTGCACGTGTGAATGCATTCCGAATAAACCGACGAACCCATTCGAGCCGACTACTAAACCCACAATCAATAATGATAATATTGACGATGGTCCGAGTGTTGATCCAAACCCATCCGGATCGTCGCTTTTTCAAGATATTGAAGGACAAATGGCAACTCAAAGCCCATTGAACGTCACCGAGAAGAAAGAAGAGGAGAATGTGCAGGAACCTAAGAAAGTGACGAAAAACCTTAACGAGATAAAAGAAATATTGGCTTCAACGACGAAGAAGCTTGTGGAATCAGTAACAACGACTACTAAAGCACCGAGCACCACGTCAACAATCTCGGTGATACTTGAAAATTCAACCCTGTCGCAAAATATTGATGATATTGAAACGACGGTAATGACTCATTTGGAAAATAGTACAATACCGGTTGGTGTGGAGACTAACACCACTGTGAGCGAAGTGCCAGAAATTGATGAAAATAATGATGAAAACCCGGTTATCATTGATCAAGAACGTAATGAATCGATGGGGAAGATTGAGGAAAACATGACGACTTTTAATAACAATTCGAAACAAGGTTATTAATTATTGAATATTTTTTGTTGGCAAATGATTCATAATATCGTAGACACTTACTTAATATTAAGAACAATAAGACTTATTAACAACTTATGAAAAGTATTTCCGTTGTTAATTATGTCAAACAAATTAATAAGTTTTAAATTCGATTAGCGATTCACATGCCAACTACCAAATCCTCATTTTTATTTAAATAACTTTTGAAATTTAAAAATTAAAACTGTTGTCCGTAGAAATTCTAATACCAGGCTGCCGAAATTCTTAATACACAAATTAAATTTGCGTGTGGACTTTTCAGAGTAGTTATAAGAATATATTTATATTTAAAGTCAACTAATCCTATAAATCTTAAAAACATATCGGTAAATGAACGTCTAATTTTTTATATTATAGGAAGTATGATGTTCTACGAAGAACAGCAGATTTAAAATTTTTGTTAAGTATCGCGATATGTTTGGTTTTAGACCCTAAACCAAAAATATCGATCCAACTACTTAATTGCATACGAAATTTAACGCTCAAATTGATCTCGGAAAATATGCTCAAAAATATTTTTTCATTGAATTTGATTTTTGTATAATTTAAGACTTTTTTGTTGAAATTATAGTTGTTAGTAAATAAAACGTGTAAAGCTGTAAGATTCATTTCAATATTAGAAAATGGTCATTTGCCTTTGGCGTTCATAAGGAACCTGCCTATCTGAAAATTTCAATTAAAATCTTATTGAGACTTCAATTAAATTACTTACCTTTAAAGCACAACATTTTAAAATAATAATTTTTGAGATAAATTACATTGAAATAATAGTAACAGAAAATCATGTAAAATGACTGTTTTTCAATATTTAACTGTATCTTATTATTATTTTTAAAGTCTAAATGACAAAATAAACTATTCGGGAACCAAAGAAAAATTTGTGACGATAACTTAACTAGGATTACCTTAAACTATTTTAAAACATTGATATCCTGGCATAAAGTTCGATTTGGGAATATTTACTGATGTGAGATAATTTTATTACCATAGCAGTTTTTGGGGCAAAGTATTTTTATTAGCATAAATGATAACTTATGTAATTTTTTAAGAATGAAAATTCTCCTAATTTCAATCTTGTATTTCCACGTTCAAATTAAAATCGATTAAATATGACAAGTAAATAAATTATTTTAGTGTTATTGAAATATGATAATAAAACTAAACTACGTGTTATAATATCTTGTATGTATATATTATAAGTTGTAAAAAAACTATAGGGTTTACGATTTTGGTTAGTGTAAATCTAAAAAATAATGTTTAATATTTACTAATTCATCAATTTTAGAGGAAATCGTGACATCTGAATCAAATTTTGAACAAAGCAGAAATGAAACAGTAAACCATAACGTGAACGCAGAAAATCACGCGAACAATACCAAACAACTTGCGGAGAGGTAGGTACATCGATATTTTTATCACAAGAATGATTTGCAGATTCCATGATATTCTGACAAATTTGAAGAAGAAGTTGGAAATGATGAAGGAGAGAAAGAAAGAATTGCAAAAGAAGAGAAAAGAAGAATTGTTAAAATCCATCATCACTCAGAATAGCACAAATAGCACCGGGTTGTCGATTGATCCTGAACTCATCAAATTGGACAAAGCAAGCAAAGTTGTAACATCGAAATACGACCATGAAAATAAGAAGGATGTAAAAACATCTACAGAATCTATAAGAGAAAAAACAATAGTGGAAAAGGAACCATTAAAATCAACTGTGGAGCTAAAAACGACAGAGGAAGAATCAAAAGATAGTAAAACTAAAGAGCAAATTTCAACAGTAGCAGAAGCTTCTACTACGCCGGAGCCTACAGTTCCCGATGTTACGGCTGATTTATTAACGACAACTGTTAAACCAAACTCTTCGTCTCTTAAACCAGTGAAACAATCGAACGATGTAACAGCCACGATTAAATCAACAACAAAATTACCTGAATCTACTAGTGATGGTACGGAATCTACCACTGTTGTATCGGAAGAAGTAACAGCTAAAGTTACGGAGCCACAGATAACGACGACTTCGACTACTTCTGACATGTCTACTACAACAACAGTCACTTTGGAGTCAACTACAACTGAAAAGCCAACAACTACCGTGGACGTTAGCACTACTACTACAACCGAATCTTCACAAACAAATGTCGAAGAGACAACGACAGCTAAAGTAGATTTGAAGAAAAGTGAATTAGTTTCTACTACAAAGAAAGCTACTAACGATATGAAACCAACTAGTTCATCACCAACAAGCCAGACATCTACCACTACTCTCACTACTACACCGGAACCAACACCAACTGTTGGCTCAACCATGACTTCATCGGAATCTACGGACCAAAGCACCGCAGAAACCCGATTGATTGAAGACGAAACTACGTTAACAGCTGAAGTGACTACTACGAGTCAGGCAACCATAGCTAAATCTCTATCGAGTTCCACGACAGAGGAATTGACAGCTGAATCAACCTCTAGTAATGCAAAACTGACTTCTACTACAACTACTAGTACTACAGAAGAACCAGAGATGGCTACTGATGCGACAACTACTTCGACAGAGGAATCAACGTCTACTAGCGAAAAATTGACTTCTACATCTACTACTACTACAACTACAGAAGAACCAGAGATGGCTACTGATGCGACAACTACTTCGACAGAGGAATCAACGTCTACTAGTGGAAAATTGACTTCTACATCTACTACTACTACAACTACAGAAGAACCAGCACTTTCTACCGATTCAACACCACCCTCAGAAGAGGAATCAACGTCTACTAGTGGAAAATTGCCTTCTACTACGACTACTACTACGACTACTACTACTACTACTACAGAAGAACCAGCACTTTCTACCGATTCAACAACTCCCTCAGAAGAGGAATCAACGGCTACTAGTGGAAAATTGCCTTCTACTACGACTACTACTACTACTACAGAAGAACCAGCACTTTCTACCGATTCAACAACACCCTCAGAAGAGGAATCAACGTCTACTAGTGGAAAATTGTCTTCTACTACCACTACAACTGCAGAAGAACCAAAAGTTTCTATCGATTCTACAACCCAATCAGAAGAGCAATCGACAACTAGCGAAGTTGGTAAAACAGATGCAGTGAATTCTATCACGGAAACAACTACACTTGAAACCACAAAAATGACAGCTGGATCAACGTCAACAAGTTCTGAATTGACTACGACGACTATTACAGAAGAACCAACAGTGGCAACGAGCTCTACAACTGAGGATCCGGCTAATAGTGATAATGATAAAGAAACTACTTCAACTGATTTTGCCACGGAATCTACTACTACTACTGAAAAAACTGTTAACACGGAAAGCTCTACTTCCGCCCAGTCAACGACAAGATCTGAAAACTCTGAAATAGAAGCTACAACGTCGGTAGAATTCTCAACCTCTGTCACTAAGCCATCTACATCGTCAAACAATGAGAGTATCAAGAAGGTCACGACGACAATTGAATCGTCCATAGCTACTACTAGTCAACCAGCAACATCCAGTTCAACGGAATCAACAGCGACCACAGAAATTAGTTCAACTACTGAAGATGCTAAGACAAATACGAGCACTTTTGAGTCTGTAACATCTGAAGAGCCGAAGACGGAAGAACACGTTATTGCTGAATTCACAGATGGTAAGGATGAGGAAGACGACGACAGCTCTTCAGCGGAACAAGGTGCAAAGGAAAACCAACGTTTAAACAAAGCTAATGTTGATAAATCGGCGGAAACAACAACGGTACAAGCAAATGAACATTCGGCTGAGCATGATATCTCGGAGAGTTTTGTAACTGCAGCACCAGAAGAGGGTAGGATATTTTTTGTTTGAAAGGGGCCACACAAATCATGTAAGAACGTCGTTAGTCGCATAAATTTAAGCATTTAATATCTTGCAAGTTTAGAAAATTTTATTATTTGATACATTATGAAACTACTACAATTATTCTTAGAAACTACCACAAACACGGCACAATTGCTCGAAAAAATGAAGAAATCAAAATCGGTAATAAACAGGTAAATAAATTATCGAAAGAAGCTAATAGTTGAAGACTATTTAAGCTCTGACATATCGAAATCGGATGCATTGTCATCATTAATAAACGGGCTCATTGGCTCGGTTGTGGGAACAACCACTGATGCTCCAATAATCACGACAACCGCACAAATAGAGTTTATAGTGGCTTATAAGCTTTTCCAATCTCAATAAATTTATAGGATTGATGGGCACAAAACAGGTGGAGTTGATAGAGACTTGTTAAATTTGATTCCTCCTTCAAATGAAGCTCGAAGGAAACAGCCATCATTTGAAATGGAACAAGAAGGATCGTATGAAAAGGTTTTAAGAGAGCAAAGAATTAGAATAGAACAGGTGGGTTGAAATTAGCATTAGCAGCTAATAAAAAAGTTTAGGAAAAACACGCAAAGGAAATGGAAATTGAGAAAGATGAGATTGAGAAGGAGAAGCTTCAGAAGATGAGAAATGAAATGGTTAAAAAGAAGGAAATGGTATGATCATTGGGAAAATTAGAAAGTTTCTAATTGGAGCTTTATAGATGAAGAAGCAATTGGCGGAACTTCGTGCTTCAGAAATGAGACAAAGAAATCTGTTAGCCAAAAAGCGTAAGCAAGAAGAAGAAACCCAACGTCTCATAGAAGAAAAAGCAAAAGAGCTTGAATTTGCATCCATAACCACAACCACACTACAACCCGATCCAACAAGTGTACGATATCGCTTGAAGCCGGCGCAGGTTTGACAATTCTCGTTTGAGCCGATTCAAAAGAAATCGATTTTAGTGCGCTGCCATCAACAAGTTCACGCGGGTCTTCAACATCACAGACCCATCGGAATGGATTCAAAAGAACTGTCAGGTTGCCAAGAAATACTTCCCAGAGGCGTCATGTCCCCAAATACAAGCATTAATTGAATCATGTTTTGCGTTTATGTAACCACAACAAAACTACCATATGTATTCAGCTTAGATGAGCTGAATATTAGATTAACTCAGTGTTCATTTTACGTGTCAGTTATTACTTTACCTTGTGTTTGATATTTATTTATTTGTTTTGTGTTTCTCATATAAATCGTTATTGTTGTGTTTTTAATTTACTATTAAGATAAGAGTGTTTATTTATTGAACGGTGAAAAAAAATGATTGGTAAATTAAGTTTCTAGGTAAATTGAAATAAGTGGTGTGCGCGAATGTACCGTTTATCATTATGCAAATGTTGAACATAAGTTTTCTGCTCTCAAATTCTTAAATTATTTCCTGATATTTGATTTTGAAGTAAATATTTTTAAAATTACGTTTTGTTTGAATAAATGATGTTCCCAACTTTTTCGGGCCCAGGGATTGAGGGCCGCGGACCTATTAAATTAAAAATCTGTGGCCTTGTCCCGGCTCTAAAGTTCCCAAGTATGTACATTCGTTGAGGGGAAATTAAAAAATTATGAAAAAAGGCTAAACTCAATAGTTAACTAATTTATAAATTATGAACCATCACAACGAGTCAATAGGTGTTTTCTGAAGGTCTCTTATATCAAATGAAGGTTGTTCGCGCGCCAAATACAAAAGTTCATGCAAAAATATATATAACCCAAAGGAAAAACACTGGTGGTTTTTCGGTGTATTTTTTTATATTCTGAAATATGTTTCATAATTAACATATTATTATATCAAAATATTAACGTGGAATACTAGAATATACTATCAAAAGTTATAAAATTTGGTTTTTTCTTTGGTTTCGATAGAGGTAGTCAATGTATTAATTCGTGCCCTTTTAAACCAATAATTCTCCTATTACTGGTAATAATAATAATAATTAAAGTTACTTCAATATAGGTTAAAGTAAACATTTGATGATACAAAAATGGTTTATTGTTGAACACTCGCAATACAAACATGAACTATAAGATGTCATTTATTTACATTTGAAAATTTTATATTCGCTTCTTAACTCCAATCAACGATCCGCAGTGTGGGCAGTGATGATAAGAATCTTTAAAAGAATCTAGGCAGAATGGAGCAAATGATAGTGGGAAGAATATAACGAAAATGATTACAAACACAATCCAAGTGAGCGTTCCGATTTTGTATTGTGGCACGGTATTTATATTTCGCTGAAAAATGTGTATTAAATGTGGAATACAAACAATGTGTGTTTGCTGGTCCCCACATTTCCAATTAACACACATTATTTAGAAATCGAACAATTACGTACGGAACAATGAGTGCAATATGCGTCATAGGATATAAATGATGGTGATATTTTAATTGAGTCATCGTTGGTGGCGGTCTGAGCAGGCATTGTTGATGCTGCGGTGGAACAGCTCTAAGCGTATTTTTCATTTTGAAAATATTAGATGGTTCGAATTCAGGAGTACCTGTAGATTACCGGCATCGATTATGGTTGGCGAGGAAAGGGGCACAAATGGCGGGGGAGATACCTTGTAATTGTTATCGGCAATGTTGTTTTCCTTAATTTATAGCATTTAAAAATATTACGGTGATTGTTGTGGGAAACTTTATCCTCATTACGATTGTTCTCTTCACTGTAAGGTGGTGGTGGTCGTTTCGGTGAATAAGATGGAGGGGGGACTCCGGTAGACATTATCTGCAATATTATAAAATAACTGTAAAAAGTAAGAAGGTTCATAAAACAAAAATTAGAATGGATATCTGATTTTGAATGAAAAGAAAAAAGTGAAGAATGAGATAGAACTTATATGGTTTTAGATTTTGAGATAATTAGTGTATATACGTCACAAGCAAATTCATGGAAGATTGAAATACCGTTTTTTAAATCCCAAATATGATTTTGAAAATGTATCTTGATGATTAACCAATTTTAATAGGTCAATCAAATTCTAGAACCTACAAGTGGTATATTAAACTGATTCAATATACTCTTATATTGACTGAAGCTTTAAAATAATAGAATGTAGAGAGAGAAACCTCAAAGCACGTTAAATCTAGATATTGTTTTAATGAGTATTGAGCACGATGAAAATGAAATGGATCTTCTGTGTTTTCTCAAGTACAAATTAGATATCTTGTCAAATGAATAGGAAAGCCACGGAGCTCACAATGATCTATTCCGATTTATGTTGTTTTTGTGTTAAATGTTAGAAGCGGTGCGATAAAATATTAAAATAATAAAATAGTAAACGTACATGTCGGCTGTAAAAATTCGCGTCAAACTGAGTTATGTTAATTTCTAAGAAACAACCAATTGTATTGTTTAAATAACACACACACAAAAAAAAGATTACTAGATCGATTGAGTTGGAAAATCATATTTACTCGTCCGTTTATGTTTACTTTAAAACATTGAGTGACAAAAAATTGGTAAAGTTCAGCACGGTTACAAATATTGGCAATACGGTTTATTTGCAATGAAAACCCCACGTACACACAGGATCCAAAACCATAGTACTTGAATTATGGTTCTTTTGGAAAATATGACACAAATTGTTTGTGACTCCAGGTTTTGAATTAAGTATGTTAAATAAATAAGCAATGTTGACAAATTTCTGAGTTACATGTTCTTCTTAATAGAAGTTACATATGAAATCTTCTTTCAAGAATATGCGGGAATTCAGCATTTGCACGCCGGTTTTCGATAATAAATTGCATTCTGCGTTATTATACGTGAAATTTTAAGATTATTATTAAACTGATTGTCATTATTTTGAAGAAAACTATATCATCAAATTCTTTGGTTAAATAAATATTTAAAACATTAAATGATTTCTTAATTTTATTAGATTGAGTGGCGTTCAGTTCAATGTCTTGTTTTAAATAATATATTCTATTAACCGTCTCTTTAATAAATTTACTGAATATTCGCAAAAGCATAAGAATCTGAGGTCTCTGAGATTTTTCGACGTGAAGTTTCGCCTGATACTGTTAAAAATATTCAGAAACGTTAGAAAAACTACAGTTTGAGAAATGCGCTTTGCACGTCAAATTTAATCATAAAACATAGGAACTCATAATCGCCAGAAATGTCAAAAGACAGTTTTTTAGCATTTACTCGTGGAAAACAATATGACGCTTTTAAATATTGTAAACCACTGTTTTTTGGCGCGAGTAAGAAAGTATCATCACAACAATTCAATTCTAAAAATTACACAAGTTATCATCTATCAAATTAATATTTCCTACAGTTTCCCGACCAACTTTGATGGTCCAGTTTTCGTAAGTTCACAGCACCCTTCAAGCTCTCGTCGTCGCCATGTACCCAGACGATTTTATCGCTTTTTTTCCATTTCCAATAATTTCCTCGGAGTTACTAAATTCGGAACACCAAAAAAACGCCATATAATTTTAAAATTCAAAAGAGATCACACTTTAAATTATTATTTATGTATCTAGAATGTATCCTTCATAAAATTAATGTTCAGATACTTAAAATCTAACTAATTTGAAGTGATAAATAATGAATATGTATAAAAACAATATCGTAGCTTTATCAGATTATGGGTAGATTATCTTTAATAATTTTTCTTCTTAGGGCTGTTTTTTGGCGTCAATAAATAAAATAAATTTGTCTATATATTCTTTAACGAAATTTGTAGAAATTTATATATTTAAAAATTCACAAAATGTCACAAAGAATTTGAATTTCTTATTTCTTCTGAAAAGAAATTAAGTGGAATTTAATGTTATAATAAGGTTTGAAACGCCGCTAATCCCTTGACTACTATATATATATATATATATATAACGTATGTTTTAGTTGAACAACCAATGTAAACATTTCAAATATTGGTTTTTAAAAATTGGTTTTTTAGTAAAGAATAAGGCAATATTATATTTAGAATTAAACAGGGAAGTGATAATTAATGCGAATTCTATTGGCATCATTCAAATTAATTAGTTTATAAATAAATTTCATTGGTATTTTATCAATTTTATCATTTTCATTTTATTAGGCACGTTATATTTTGTTTACAATAATGGCAGGGGTTATTAATATTCTACAAGTGAACCCTAAAGGAAAGGTTTAATAATAATAATAACAATAAAATCACGACACACACACTTCAACAAACTGGAATTTGTATTATTTACCTATTTTTGGTCATTTTTGCGGCGGATCCTTTCGTTGGAATTTTTCAATAAAACTTTATTATTTTATTGTTTTATTGTCTGTTTATGTATTTGTATTGAATTAATCATTAAGAATTGAAAATTATTGAAGAAATAGCACCAAGATTTTATGACTTTATTTAGTATTAAATTTGTTTTTGGAATTAATAATAATAATAGTAATAATAAATAATAATAATTATTATTATTAAACAAACTAGTTTCTAAATGTTATTGAAAAGGTATAATGACTCTACGAAATCCGCTTTCTTAGTCAGACTGTCGTTATTATAGAACAAAACATTAGATGATACATTGTATAAATATTTGATCAACATGTTTTATATTTATTTTAACCAAAAAATATATTTGTAACCTTCATGTTTTGGTTATTTCATACGCTTTTTGTTGTTAAAATTTTTTAGACAAAAAGTTCGATAAATATAACGGATAATTAATAATTTTCATTTAATCAATTGCCTCAGATCGTATTCATTGGTGAACGAGGATGTCCACATCGAGCCTTCCGAAAATTGATAAAGATATTGCTTCTGCTGTATTAAATGGTTGCGAGCTCAAAAAAGTCGTCACCAATGAGAAGAACGTTCTCCCGTCGAAAGAAGGTATTATTATCGTGTTTCTAGTTTCTAATTTATTTTGGAGTGCAGATGTGGAGCTCGAAAAAAAGCATGTCGAAAGAATACACGAGATTGAATGCTTTAACACGGATAAATTGAAGTCGACGCCTGTTAAGGAGAAGATAGTGCTTCCCACCTGCGATGACATTGAAAACGAGAAAAGACACAAACAGTTCACGGAAGGAATTGAAAAGTTTGAAATCGATCGCCTCAAGAAAACCGACGTGATTGAGAAGGTGAGCAGCTTTGCTTGGCGTTTAGTTGTTGATAAATTGTAGAATCAACTCCCCTCTACCAATGACATTGCTCGAGAAAAAACAATTCAATTAGCATCATCGTTTGATCATAAAAACTTAAAACATGTCGAGCCGATTGTATCGAATTCAGTACGCGTTTGCCAAGAAGATCAGTCAAATCAAAGGTAAATTAAGTTTCAGGAGATGTTGATGTTTTATTAGATTAGTTTGTTTGGAGATTTTAATCAGATCAACACAGTTTTAGGGAACAATAATAGACTGCCGAATATATGAACAATCTGCATCCAATTTCCCATTGAATGACAAACGTTTTATTTTGTGTTTGCATTATTTATCCATTATTTAACTAAAATTGTTTATGTATAGTAGATTTTCTGCATTTATATGTGTTTAAATATGCCAATTGTTTGACTATTTTGAATTATTTAATTAATTGTAAATTATATATATATATATATAATCCTCATAAAATTGAGATAACGTTGTGCATGAAACCCAATAGATTCAGTTAATTGTGAAAATCGTTTTATAATCTTATCTATTTATATATATTTCTTAAAATTAATAAAGTTAATTATCTTCAAAAACCTATTACTTGTAGTTGCTCAGGTTTTATTTAAAGTAAATTGTCGATTTTGTCTTTTTTCGTAAAATAAATATGATATACATAAAATACATAAGAATTTATTTTGGAATGAAATAAATTTAGACGGATGATAGCAGTCAGCTTAATTTTCAAAAAGAAAACTTTATTTTACGAAAACAGCAATGACTGCGCTTTTCTTTAATTACTCTCCTATTAATGTCATCGGTAAAAAAAATAGTTGAAGTTCTGTCAAAAAAACTGATAACGTTATTTATCAGTCATTTGTTAATTGAATTCAAAAATATACTACTAGGATACTTTTAATTTACTTACGATAAACTATGAGAATAAAAAATATTGGAATAATCGACGACAACTCAATCATGTAAAAATACAAAACTATTAATGCTAGGTAAATTTTAGGCAATTAAGCAAGTTTCTTAAATTTTTTTCACAAATGCACCCCAAGGTAAATCGGAATAACCCGATTCCAGTCGAGATTTTCTCACATAATACTTCCGCAAGAATTTGAGGTTAACAGAATGTTAATGTAACAAATAATAAAATAAAGCAAACGAATATTTGAAATTTAAACATGAGGATCTCAAAGACCCGTTTAATTATAAGGAAATCGAAATTTTAATTTGGTGTCCAAAAATTACTGTAAAATTTGGTGCAAATGAACATCACTGCTAACATTTTAACACTAGAGCGTTCTTGCCGTGGTATACCCTGTTGTATTGTAAAATGTAGAAAACACTAGGTTTTTATGCGAGACAAAAGACGAATAAGAAATTTAACGTGGCATTTTGGTGCAACCATGAAATTATTCATAACAAAGCATGCATTTTTCCTCATTATCCTTGAAATATAATCTATGGATATTTTTCAGGTAATGAACAACATTAAATTGGAAAAATTAATATTATTCATAATTTGCCTCGCTTCTACTTGTGCTTTTTATCTACCGGGATTGGCACCAGTTAACTTCTGCGAGCACGAGAAGCCAAATTGTCCTGTTAGTGGTTAATAACGTGTTTAGTTTCCATGGTTTTAATTTAGAATAATATTTCATTGTTTGTTAATCACTTGGATAGCGAACGATCAGTAATACCGTATGAATATCATAGGTATACATTAATGCATGAAGTCCGTTATAATGTTTTGAATGTTTAGTTTCGATTTTTGTACCGCTAACGAAGATGAATCTCCTGTAGAAAATTTGGGACAAGTTTTGTTTGGAGAACGAATCCGTCCTAGTCCATATAAAGTAAAAATAATAAAATTTGCTTTTCATAAAGCCTACAAAACTTCAGATCAATTTCTTAAAAGAAGAAAAATGTCGTGTTGTGTGTGATACGAAGAAATATTCATCCTCTAATGAACAAGACATGTCAAAGTTAAAGCTTCTCCAACGCGCAATGACATTCAATTATCAACATCACTGGTTTCGCTATAAAATCTTGATTTTTTAATTTGCCTTTTTAGGATCGTTGACAATATGCCTGTCACATTTTGTTATCGAAATCAAGAAAATGATGTTATTTGTTCCACAGGTTTTCCAGTTGGATGTTTCGTCGATGAGCGCGGCTTTCAGCATGATGCCTGTAGATTATATGTAAAATTAGGATAATTAAGCAGAGAGATTTTGTTTTTTTTTTTAGCCGGCTTACTCAAAACCTAATAGTTTCTATTTGTTCAATCATGTGGACATTGAAATATCGTATAGAAATCTAACGAATGATGCCAATTTCCTGGAAAAGCAGGTATAAATTAAATTATAACCATCTATTTGAATTTTCTTATGTTTAGTCTCATCTTGGAGGCAGAATTATTCGAATTGACGTGAAACCGAGGTCGATAAAGCATTCATCAACCGTCGACTGCAGTGAAAATGCGGAGCCACTTGCCATTGGAACCAAAGCTGACAATGCGCAAATCACATACACCTATAGCGTCAAGTGGGTTAATACGGATATTAAATGGTCTTCGAGATGGGATTATATCCTTAAATCTACACCTCATACAAACATTCAATGGTTCTCGATTATGAACTCCCTCGTTATTGTGCTCTTCTTGACTGGAATGGTGGGAATGATTATTATGAGAACGCTTCATCGTGATATCGATCGCTATAATCGACTTGATTCGGAGGTAAGCCTTTGTTAAATAACTGCTTTTATTTATTTTAATTATCTAGGAAGATGCTCAAGAAGAATTTGGATGGAAATTGGTTCATGGAGACGTATTTAGGACTCCCCGATACCCTATGATTTTGTCGGTGTTCATCGGATCAGGCTGTCAGACGTTGTTCATGACTACAATTACATTAGGTATAAAATTGGTAATATTTCTACATAAGGTAAAATCCATATTTCAGTTTTTGCATGCTTGGGTTTCTTGTCTCCTGCTAATCGTGGATCATTGATTACATTTGCACTAATGTTCTTTGTGTTCTTTGGAGCTGCAGCCGGTTATGTCTCTGCGCGACTTTATAAGTGTAATAACATACAAAATTTTAATATTGGTAATTTATCAATTTGCAGCATTTGAAGGAATTCATTGGAAAACGAATGTTGTTATGACATCGTTCTTGATTCCGGGAATTCTATTTGGCATTTTCTTCTTTACGAATACATTGCTTTGGGCTAAGGGATCATCAGCTGCTGTTCCGTTTGGAACTTTGGTTGTTCTTCTATCGCTGTGGATCTTCGTGCAAACACCAATGACATTCGTTGGAGCTTATTTCGGCTACAAGAAGAAGGTTCCACTATAATTTTATTACAAATAAGTTGTTAAACATAATATGTAGGGAATTGATGTGCCAGTTAGAACAAACAAGATCCCTCGTCAAGTTCCGGAGCAAACTTTCTATACAAAGCCCATTCCAGGAATGTTTATGGGTGGAATACTTCCCTTTGGTTGCATCTTCATACAACTCTTCTTCATTTTGAACAGTATTTGGTAAGAAAGTTCGATGAATAGTCGCTACAATTTTGTATTCAATTCAGGGCTCATCATACATATTATATGTTTGGTTTCTTGTTCCTCGTGTTTTTAATCCTGATTATAACTTGTTCGGAGGCTACCATCTTATTGGCATATTTCCATTTATGTGCAGAAGTATTAAGAACATCTTGCTTTATTCGCTAATTATGATTTTTAAAGGATTATCATTGGTGGTGGCGCTCATTCTTCACTAGTGGATTTACAGCTGTGTATTTATTCGCTTACTGTGTACATTTCTTTACGTCTACGCTCACCATTAGCGGAACGGTAAGCGATGATTTCAATTGAATTAGCATATTGATTCTTTACAACAGATATCAACTATACTTTACTTTGCGTACACATCTATTTTCGTGTTTATGTTTTTCTTAATGACTGGTACAATTGGATTCTTATCGACGTTCCAATTTGTTCGTAAAATTTATGGATCAGTTAAGGTGGATTAAAATTTGACGAATGATTTTAATGTGTATTGGTTACTATAATTGTTGTAATAATTAATAATAACGATGATGATGATATGTGGATTTAAAAAGATTTCTAAATTATTTTTCATGTAGAAAATAAATAATAAATATAAATATGTGTCCCACATGTGAAAATAAACAAACTGTGATTCAAGTTTATGTTAAAGGAAATTTACAAAAAATGTAAGGATTTTGGTAATCGTAATTGTTTTTTTATCTCGTATTAAACATCAGGTTTGTAATCTTGGTTTGAAGCTGATATCGTCTTGCATGTTATTGTAAATAGGTCACTGGGATTTCGTTTATACAAAACTGGGCCGATTTAATTGATTATGGTTTAATTTCCAAAACGGATTCATTAGTTTATCCACATCAATCCAAACCAATGCAAATTTTAAGCTGTTTAATAATTTTTGCTGTAACAGGTTTGTCATAAATACCATTAATACAGTTTAATAATAAATGCACATTTCAGTGATTCCTGCTCTAAGTGAAAGCGATGAGAAGAATAAACTAGCAAACCATGGATTAATGAAGGAAAATAAGCAGAATTGCCTCATTGTACTAGTTTAATATTGGTAATTCTAATTGGTAAAGAAATTTAGGCGAGGGATAGGTTAGGTTGTGTTTGCACTACATGTGAAGAAGTTGTCAAATTCACACGCATGCTGATCTTAAACCATGTGCCTACCGAGGAAGAGGTTTTGGATAAAGTATGTCATCGAATCTTCAGCGGTGATAAGAGGAAGGAGTCATTGTGTATTGAGATTGTCAAGGTTTTACTGTCCTAGAAGATGGTTGTTTATATATTTTTATAGGATGAATTGCCAGAGATCATCAAATATGTCAAATCACATGTCGAGCCGAAACGAGTCTGCGCCAAATTTTGTTAATTTTTGAAAGCGTGCATAATATGTGTATTTATATATAAATTATTTATCTATTGAGTTCTTCGTAAATTTCTTGACTTCTTCATGAATTGTTGTAAGCGTGTATTGTCTATATCATTTTCCCAGTTTCCGTTTACTTTAAATTCACTGCCGACAATTAATCCGTGCGCGTGCTTGTAATGGTGCATGTTTTTTATGTTCACCCCGGACCCAATAAGGACCGGGAGGCCTTCAATTGATAATGCGTCTACAATTTACAAATAATATATTTTGCATAAATAAAGAGCTACCATTTAATTCACTTGGATTAGCTTCTGCACCGGTAGCCTTTCCTGTGATAATAACGCCATCTGCTCTGTTGAATTTTGCGTCTTTCACCATTTCTGATACATTGATGTCGTTAGTTACACTGTGAGAGCTAAATACAATTTTAAACAGGTTATTTTAATAGTTGAAAAAACCTATGTTTCTTCTTTATGTCGGTAAATATCGCGACGTTTTGTGCGTTTAAGTGTGAACGGTATCTTAAGAGACTTCCAGCACATCCATCAATCCATCCTTCATCAGCAACATGCGAATAAATGAATCCTTCTGCTCGAATGAAATCAAGCTCTATAAGATAAATTTTCTTGAAATCACTTATTGAATCATTAAATTTGGTTACCTGTTAAATGAGCAACAGCTAGAGCTTCTCTGTTTGCAGCTGCAAGAATTTGAACTCCCACTAGAATTGTATCCTTTGTTTGGTTGCACATTTTTTTTACAGCTTAGAATGGTAGATATTATTTTTGGTTTAAATGGATCATTTGGAAAACCAACTTTCGCAAGCTAATGTCATTGCACCAATAACTTCTGGGGATGCAGGTGGCCTCAGGTATGGAAGATCATTCATATTTTCCACAATGATTCCGTCCTGAACGATTAAATTTTGGATCAAAAAAAGTTGGCTAGAATACGATGTCATTTGCAATGAGCTTTGATGTCTCCTTCTTAACTTTAGTTAGAATGTCCGTCAATTTCAATTGGTGACATGGTGATCTGTAATTATAATATCTCGGTATGAAATGACATTTTCGGTTACCCAGGGAGGGGTGGTAAGTGAATCATCCCAAATATCAACGGTCTCTTGGATGTCAATAATGCATTTATTGCTCTGCTCATCCTTTTGTGTGACGACTTAATGAGATATGCACTATGAAAATATGAAACCATATAGTAAGCGACCTAATAATTGCGACTAAGACAGCGTGCACATGTTTTGATTGTTTAATCGGTTTTTTTTTTGGATAATAGTAATACCTAATTTATAGGTTAACCTGTTGCTAATATAAATGATAAAACGACAAAAGAATGAATCGAAGTTACTAATTTCAATTGGTAAAAGAAGCCTGGTATGTTTTTCACAGGATAGAGGTATTTCCGATTGGAATGGTTTTAAATATTAATGATATTTTAGAAGACGCTGGCATTTTAGCAAACTGTACAGATCGAATTCCAAGCATTATTAATGTGGATTCTTTTGATGTTTTCTGTCTTTGTTTTGCTATGTTGACCTACACAATTGATTTTTTTTCGGATATTGGAATCGGAATATTTCATATAATGAATCAACGGGTAATTTTAGAAGTAATTTTGAAAATAATAAAATAAAGAGAAATAGAAATGAAGTCTTCGTTGAAACCATTTTAAAACAATCTAAAAAATGAATTATAAATTTGAATTTAGATCTGAATATGTCAAAATTTGTGGTGTCGTATTTACTGATTAGGTGAAATAAAGAAATTAAATTTACGAAAAACTGACTATTTTGATTTGTTATCTATTTCTTGTACTGCATATGAAACCCCTGCCATGTTTATTTGATTGAAAATGTTTTTGATTACAATATTAATAAAAATGTTAAATAAGAGATCTTTAAGGTTATACCGGGATGTTTAATATTGACCTTCTCGATTGTGCCATCATTAATATTAAATGCAATATCGTTCTATTGGATGATCAATGATCACAAAAATGTGAACAACGACGGGAAGTTCGAAGGAAACAAGAACTTTACAGTAAACGGATACAAACGGTCTATAATATTGTTCAGCATAATTTGTTTTGTTCAGGTTTTGAAAACCCTTGTTTTAAGTTCGTTTATTAATATTTCAGGCTGGTCCTTTATATTGGTATTATCATGCACTTTGTTATTCGTTGCTATTTATTAGAAATAAATCAGATGAACGTCGCCGTTTTTATTATATGAAGATGGTTGAATATGAGCGAGATGCAGTTTTGCTAAAGTTTGCTTCGAAACTATTTTATTTGATATGAGAATATGAACAGATTTTTCGAGGCATATCTGGAATCGGCTCCGCAAATAACTATACAAGGAACGTTATTAGCAAATAATCTTCATAAGTATTTGTCGACGAATCAGAAATTACCAGTGTGGATATATTTTCAATCGTTTTCTATAATTGCTTCATTGATTAGTATATCGTGGGCGATTGTTCTCCAAAATCGAACATTACGAATTGTAAGAGATGACAAAATTAATTTGTGGCCTATTGAAATTACTTTAATGGTATTTTTAATACATCAAATAAGTTTGAAACTTAGTGATTAATCTTTTAGTTTCTATGGAGGTTATTAACAATTGCCTCGAGGATAACATTATTATGCACATTTTTATCGTCACAACGTACTAATTGGTTTATTCCACTTGGCTGTCATTTAGTTTTATCAATGATACATATCACATTTTTACAGGTTTTTAAAAAGGGGGATCTTCAATAATATTTCATTTAAGGGTCTAAATGTTAAGAATCATGGAGTTATTGAAAAATGTTTCATACTGTTATGTTCATTTGTACATATATTTACTCCATTCAATATGGCCGAAGGGTCAACTAGACGCAGATATGTTTTGGCTTATATAATCGAGACTATAGAAATTATGGTATTTTTTATTAATTTTCCTATGTTGACATTTAATTTTAGGCTTTATTATATTATCTAGATAATTCATCCGTTATAACGCGGATTTCGAAGATATTCATAGTTGGTTCTTTTATAACAGGTATTGAGTTTATGAAAAAATAATAGTGAACGTCATTTTTTAAAAGGTATTTTGATAATGTGCATTTATTATAAATTTTTCCACCCCAATCGGAGAAATGTGCAAAATAATCAACAATCATCAGGGATAAAATTGACGAGATCGAAACGGGATTGTACTGTTTATGAGGATACTGGTGCTAATTAATTATATAAAAATTTCTTATTATATATGTACTATTGATCTCTATAGTTTATTTTTAATTAAGTGTTTAAGATTGAATAAATTTTCTTGATAATCGATTGTAACCCTTATTTCGTGGACTGCTGTTGGTCAATTTTTAGAGACGGAACAGCTCAGCTACCGGTTAATGTGTTTGTTCGACGAATTAGTGTATCGCATCTTTTCTAAATAAATAATACGAATTGGCCTTATTATCAACCCCTGCAAATCTAAATTGCTGAGTTCACTTAGTGCAGTTCACTTATTATCAGCGTCTTTATTATGAATGCTTAATTCAACTCAAAATTGTATTTATTTATTAATTTCAAATTAATAGCATCGTTAATGGAAATGACAAAGGTGACCTTGCAAAAATTTTTTCTTGATATTGTGGTCCTGTTTCAGCTGTTCTCGGACCGTCCACCACTAAATGCCTTAATCCGGGAAAAGATGCGGAATGCAAGGCCTTGGTGTACTCCAGCAAAAATAATTCAGCACCTTCTTTCGTTTTTACCGATTATTGAATGGCTTCCAAAATATGATTGGTCACATTCGTTTTTTGGTGATCTTTCTGGAGGTCTTACGATGGCTGTTTTTTCGGTACCGCAAGGTTATGTTTGGTTTGTATGGTAGAAAAAATCGATTGTATTTTAACTTATATGATTAAAAAAAAACAAGTTATGATATTTCAAATAAGTGGAAAATGAGTTAATTGAATACTATAATGGTTATGTTTAGACAAAGTATAGAATTATGTTGTCGCAAAGATAACAATAAATTCGGGAATATGTTTTTGTGAAATTACTAGTCCTAACTCATTACTCTTTAAGGGATTGCTCTTGCCAGTGTCACTGGCGTTCAACCAGTTTATGGATTATACACAGCTATTTTCCCATCATTTCTCTATATATTTTTCGGCACGTCTAAGCACAATGCGCTAGGTTTATCTATCATACTAGATATTAATTTTAGAACCGAATTTGTAGGCGGATTTGCTGTTCTCTCTTTGATGACACATGGAGCTATTGAGAAAGTGATGCGAAGAACAGCCACAAGCTACAACGCTACTGCGTACGTCAATCACACTTTAGAGGAGTTGATATCGGACAATGACAATCTTACGACGATGAGCAACACAACTCTTATGCAGTAAGCGATCAAATAGTCTTATGGGCATTTGGTTGGAATATCTTTAGAATTCTTGGAAACGAGACGAGTTTTGTGGAAAAGGTGACGATGGAAATGTGGACTGACGGTGTCACACCGGTTAAAGAGATTCATGTAGCAACTACAATTATATTTCTGGCTGGAATTTTACAAGTAACAAATATTGATTAATTTATTATCGAACGGCTACCATAGGTGCTTATGGGAATGTTTCGGTTACAGTATTTAACATCGTTGTTTTCGGAGCAAGTAATGAGTGGGTTTGTGGTTGGTGGTGGCATTCATGTTCTATTTGCGCAAGTTGGAGATATTCTAGGAATTAAGCTTCCTAAACGATCAGGTCCCGGATATTTATATTATGTAAATTTTGATTTATTTAATGACATTGTAACTGTGCACCAACAAAGTTGAGTATTGTGGTCTGTCTATAATAGTTCTTTAGTTTCATTAGAAATCCTGTTAAAGTAAAATACACGGCTTCGAGTGCATCGCTGCAATTATCAATTATGTGACCGCTAGAAATAGACAATTCTTACAGAAAATCTTTGATATAATAGAAAACGTTGACAAAATACATTATCAGACCCTGACGATATCTGTAGCCTCGTTGATATTTTTAATATTCGGTAAAGAATACCTCGGACCCTGGATGAGCACCGCGTTCAACTATCCGGTACCATTCGAATTGGTGCTTGTAGTTGTGGGCATTACCGCCACCAATTACGCAGAGCTCTCCAGACGTTATAACGTCAGCGTTGTTGGGAATATTCCCACAGAGTAAGGCATACAGTACCACTAACAACAGATAAAAAATTTTTTGAGGTTTCCACCTCCATCCTTACCGAGATTCGACCTTATTCGACATATTGGTGTCGACGCTGCAGCCATCGCTATAACGGCTGTAGCGATTCACATCACCGTAGCAAAGGTTGTAGAAAAACGTTACAAGTATAAAATTGACCATGGACAAGTAGTAATATTGACTTTGTTTGTGGTGGAATTTTTTATTTAGGAGCTCTATGCTCTTGGCTTCGTTGGCGTCCTCTCGTCATTCTTTCCAGTTTTTCCAGCAACCTCGGGATTCGCCAGAAGCGTTGTTGGCGCAGCTGTTGGAGGCTCAACACAAGTGAATAATTTCAGTTTTCTTTAGAAAAACAATACTTAAGATTTTCATTTCAGCTAACTTGCTTATTTTCATCTTTGGCATTATTATCAGTCATTCTTTATATTGGGCCGGCTCTGGAATACCTTCCACAATGTATTCTATCAACTATGATTATATTCGCACAGAAAGGCATGTTGGACAAGATATGGGAGTTGAAGCAACTGTGGCCCGTATTTAAAATCGATTTTGTATGTTTTAACAAATGCACTATCTTTCTTATCTTCTATTAACAGCTGATATGGGTGGTCAGCCTGGTTTTAACAGTATGCTATGATGTCGGTGAGGGTTTATTATTAGCAGTTGGGTTCGCTGTTTTAACTACAATCATAAGGACTCAAACGTTTTCCATTTTTTAATATTATAATTAAAAAGAAATTTTTAAGTCCGAAGTGGCATTTTTTATCAAGAGAGCCCGAAGCAGATTCCTATAAGGAGGTCAAAAAACGCGACTTAGATCAAATAAAGACCAACGTATGCATTTATCGAATGGACGCTCCGTTAATATTTACGAGCGTCGATAAGTTCCAAATGGTAATTTCGTTAATTTATGGTTTAATAATTTTCTTTAACCTGGCTTTCGTCAAGAATTCCAATTAGTAACAGGGATTAAGAAAATTGTATGATTGATACATAAAGAAAACCGATAACACTAGCCATTTTCATTTATTGACCGTACAAAGACAAAATTTTAGTCGGTTTGGCAAAGTGTCAAAAAGTGGGAGCGATATAAAATGGAATCATTCGTTACCATTGACCAGATGAACTCCAGTAGTGGCACTGAAATATTAGATCTAGTAAGTTAAAACACAGAAGAAACGCAATGCATAATGGTTTCAGAAACTACGAGCAGGCAGAAAGTCTCGCAAGCGATCAGTAAAGCCTGAGAACCGGTGCAAACTGGTTATTGATTGCAGTGGATTCCCGTATATTGATTATCTCGGTCTATCGACTTTAAAAACCGTTTACTGTGATATGAAATCAGAAGGAGTGGCTACGTTCTTTGTGGTGCAAAAAGAGGAAACTTTGCGTTTATTCAGAGAAACTGATTTCTATAAAATTGTTGATGAGAGCGCTGTATTTCAAAATATTGATAATGCTGTCGCTGCTGCTGAAGAACTAAATCTGTAAGCTATATTTATTAGGGCACCTAATACCTTCAGTTCGTTTTTTTTAATTATATCATTTTGAAATATTACCAGCTACAAAATCAATCAATGTTTCAGTAAATACAAAATCTCGCGAGATTCCGATTTTGGCGTGCAATAAATGTCATATAGAAAATATAGATGTAATTTTAAAATGTGTATAAATTGTTGTTCTATATCCCAAATAATACATTAAATGCAGAAATAACAACTATTTTATTTCAGAAATCCGAACAACGACAATAAAACACCATTGATAATTTTATCGGAAAGTGAGACAAATGATGATCATGATGACCAAAACGCACAATAACATTTATTAACATAAACTGACAACAATAATTTAATAAATTAGATATTACAAAAAATAACAGATAAAATATGAATCAAGTACTAACACATCCGCTCAGTCTTCATCTTTATTTCCATTGTGATCATTTTGCTTCCGACTCTCCAATCGTTCTTGTTCTTCCATTTGCTCTTGCCTCCTCTTCAGCGCATCATCGAGTCGTACCTTTTTACTCTTAAAATAGCTCTTCCTTGGGATAATAATCATTAAACTGAAACCTCTTCTCTCCTCCAATGCGGTGGAGTGACACTTCTCATGTATCTTCTCGTGCCTCTTCCACGAACCGTTGCAGTCTTTTTGTTTTCGCTGTTTTCATCAGAATTCTTATGCGCCGAACGTCCCCGGTCCGAATTGCTTCGACGTGGTGATCGAGTTCTTGAGCGACTGCGCTTACGTATAGGGGACTTACTTCTACGGTTTCGATGGCGTCGCCGACTATCATGACGGCTCCTTCGGCGATCTTTTGAACTGTAGTCATCGCCCCTTGAAGTTTTCTTTTTCTAAAATAAACTTTATTTATATTTTTAAATAATTGGCTAACATACATATTCTGGCGATTTAGATCGCCTATAAAGCCAACTATCTGTTTTCGGCTCCGGTGGAAGATCCACTTCCTTCTTCTTTTTTTTGTCAGTTTCCTCTGTTTTAGTTTTCTTATCCTCCTCCTTCTTTTCTTCAACTTCGGCATTTTCCGTTGTTGACCGTTTCTTTTTAAACAGCTCTCCACAGCTCAATATCATTACATCTTCAATAGGTTTATTATGATCATTTACTCTTATCCTCTCAAGTTTATCAACGATATCCTTTCCTTTAACGACCTAAAAAATATAGAATTTAAATATTAAAAGTCATATTTTATAACCCTTCCGAACACAACATGCTTAGCATCACAATGTCTTGCAATTGCGGTAGTAATGAAAAATTGAGAACTATTTGTATTTGGGCCCTTAAATATATTTTTATTGAAATATTCTGTACTAAAGAGACAGTGGTCAATCCGAACGCATCCGTCGCGAACTAAACACGTTTAAAATAAATTTTATAAAAATTTGTTTAAAAATCCTTTTATTTCAATTGTTACGAGAAATTCCTGAACTGCAAAAACGTGAATGGTTCTCATTAAAAGCCTTTTGAACGGTAACTGAAGCGCGTTTTATACTTCATCGACGTGTTCGGATTTACCTGTGAGACCAACCTTATTCGCCATCGACAAAAGATAAGGCTCAGTGTGAGATTCCATAAATTCTTCATCATCAAAAGTTTTTCCATAAATTGACATACCGCCGGTACCATTACCGGCCGTAATATCCCCTCCTTGAATCATAAATCCTTTGATTATACGATGGAAAACCGATCCTCTGTATGACATATAGGTATCACCAATTTTCCCATATTCTCCGGTACACAACGCTCGAAAATTTTCACAAGTACGAGGTGCTAAATAATTAATAATAACTTTAAAATGTATAAATAGTTGAAAACAAACCTATCCTATCAAATAATTCAAATACAATCCTTCCAATACGGTTTCCATCAATTGCAATTTCAAAAAAAACTCGTTTCGTACTTCGATCAGACATATTAAGGAGATTTATGTAACTAACTAAACTGATTAATATTTAAATGTTTAAACGCAATAAAGAAGCTTAATAGATGAACAAAGTTTTAAAAAAATAAAATTCGATGAAGAGTGATTTCTAGAGCATACATACAACACATAACCCTGTTGCCTTATATTTGTACAATTCTTTTACACTCGTGTTATTGTGTGGTCTTACATGTATTTGCAAAAAATCTTTGCACGCCATTCTAATGGCAGATTTTTTGAAAATGAATAAATCGGCCACTAATTACATAAAGTATTTTATTTTGCACTCTATAGTGATATATCATGATATGCATGATATGATACCGACAAAAATCATCAGGATTTTAATATGAAATAAATAAACATAAAAAATATATTTGTTTAAATATAAAATAAAAATATGCATATATAGGATGTTATTAAATCTAGGAAAAGCGGAAATTGCTCCCGTCGGATAGTAAAATTCATTTCCGCAAAAACACACGGATTATTACACGATCTCATTTTAAATTTCGATTCGACCAGCCAACAACATAAATTCCATTGCCACCGACGATCGCATAAAATGAGCGGATTTGGTCATCATCACCAACCAAACACTTAGAAAGAGGCAACAGCGAGCAGAAGAATGTAAATACTTGTTATTACCGAATACTTGTTATTACCGAATAAAATAATTTTCTATTCTGCTTTATCACTCATACATCGACATACGGTAATCCAATTTTGGCCTTGAGTTTTCAAAATTCGTCTGTAAATCCTGGTAGTTTCTACAATAATAAGCAGACCGTGTCAACCGACTTTGTATGTTTTTTTTTTAAATATTTATTTTGTTTCTGTTTTGGTATATTTGAAGTTTTTTTTTTAATTTTTATTTAATTTAATTTGGGCGCTACCCTTTTCAACGACAAAGTCTTCAAGTTTAATGATTAGCCAATGATGTATTCTATTAAGAAGCCTACATATCTGGATAAATGTTTGCGATTGTGTTTCTATCATCCACATATTTGTATGACTCAAAACCTCAGCATTAGTCTAGAAGCCGACGATTACAATCACATCAGGCAAATTGAATATCCAACCATATGCATTCTTTAAATTGTAAACTTTTTGTAAATCAGATTAAAATCAGGTTTTGGTCGAATCACTTTTTGCCCAACACAGAGTGACGTTTTTCAAAAATTACTGCACACTTTTTTGTTGAAAATAATCCAGCGATAACCATTTTTTTCTGCTAAATGTAATTTATTTCCAACTTCCACGAACAGTAGAGAAAACAACGGAATTTCTATATCTTTAATATTTATTATATTTCATGAGATAGGAGTTAGTTATATAAATTACATAGAAAATAAATAGAAAGTAAATAAATAAAAAAGGTGGTTTATACTAGATAATAAATTAATGAATATTTTATTGATTATTCCTAGTAGACTTAGAATTGAGATAATAATTTACTTCAAACCTAATTCTTCATTTTTGTAATGAATTTTACTTACAAACTTTAATAAGTACGATTATGGAACAAATAAGACAATTATTTCTTAGTTACAATTGTATTGTTACTATCTTCGAAAACCCCTAATTATTATGATGATATCGGCTTCTTCAGAGTAGAATTGAACTCCTGTTTATATATATATATATATAAATGTAATTTTAAAATATTTTAGTTTTAAAATACTTGAAGATATTGAATTTGTTGTCGTGATCTTAAACATTACAAAGTGTTTTAAATAATCTATATGTATAATTATGCATCCCAGTCAATACCCGATGTATAGTTATTAAAATTAACAATTGATATTTCGAATTATTTATAAGTTGTCTTCGGCTTCAACATCATGATAACCTTTTTCGGATGAATTGGATATCGCTGCATGCTTTTATCATGTATCATCCACATTAAATACCGAGCAACAGGTTTCCTATCACCATAAAATCCATTTAACGATACGGATGTGCAACTTCCATGCCACCATGGTCTATAAAACTATATCCGTCAAATAATTAATTAAAAAAACAAACCCAAAATTCCTGAATTGAGCACAATTAAATTCTGGTTGTTCGTCCTGGTCTCGATCAATTGTGGTAAACTTTCTTCCATTATTCATTGAAAAGAGCCCATCATTCACATCACCAGGTGTTGATAGATTACCTCGTAAAGGGGGGCTAATGTCCAAAACGTACCCGCTATTAGTGTCACCCAACTGTAATGATAATTCGAATGCTAGATCCTGTATTCCA
The DNA here is from genome assembly GCA_963931815.1 of Caenorhabditis plicata. Classification (NCBI taxonomy): domain Eukaryota; kingdom Metazoa; phylum Nematoda; class Chromadorea; order Rhabditida; family Rhabditidae; genus Caenorhabditis; species Caenorhabditis plicata. The sequence goes on from OZ007493.1 coordinate 17,764,989, forward strand.
ACGTTACCTTAAAGTTGTACTCAGCAAACCAATATCCAGATGGATACTGTAAACATTTTGAGCCCTCGCATGTATCGCCGTAAAGTTCAATTCGTAATGTTGAATAATCGGATGAAATCGGAGCTAGTTTATAAATGTTTTCCAAGCCTAGCCAAAAATTGCCTGTAGGAACGAAATAAGGATTTCAAGAAAATATTTTAAGAACCGTTTAATTCCCCAAATCCATGGACATAATCGTTCCAACCTCGATTATGGAATCTTTCATTTTTATTTAAACGGCTGAAATGTTATTGATAAAATTATTTTTGAATAAAATCATAATTTAGCTTTTAATTTCATTTTTTCAACTTTTTCTTTAAACTGTTGCAATTAAAATATCTTCGGAATCGGAAAAACAAAACTTCGTAGAATGTCATAAAATGCGATAATTATCGAAAATATAAATAAAAAAACGTATTTCGTAAAATATTAAGTTTGTGTTGTTTGATAATAATCGTACCGTTGAATAATCGTCCAACCACCATTTTCGCTATCCATATCGCAGAAAACACGAATTTTAGTATCTCCCTTAACAATGTTGTAGATTCCCGTCGATGACCCATCCATGTAATAATACAAGCAATCCTTTAAAAAGTATTTTGAGTAATTTGAAAACAAATACCGCAACTTTATTCAATTTTTCTTCACTTAAATCAGTTGTCGTATCATCTTCTGTGTTTGTGGGCTCAGCTACGGTTGTCGTTGTTGGTGCAATAGTCGTTGTTGTTGTCGTAGTTGAGATTATATTTCTAAGGAAGAATATGTGATTAAATTTGTGAATTGATAAACCTATTTTCATTTTCGTTATGTACTGCGTTTCGATTGTCAGAATTGTTAGGTTTAAGATTCAATTCGTTAAGAAATCTACTGAAACAGTAATAATAAAGAAACTAGAAATTATAGAAAGTGTAAAAAACAAATGCCGGATTAGGGATAATGTACTTATAGGAATTAAGAGAAAACTGATTTAGAAAATCAATTGAAATCGCCAAAATTGAGAGGATACTTAGAAAAAAAAATGTAAAAAAGCTGTAAAAAACGCAAATACAGCAAAAATCCAACCTTCCCCCCGTAGAACTACGCTGGTGCATAAGAAAAGTTTTTTTAATAATTATTGATATATAATTGCCATGTCCAGAATTGCTTAAATCCGTTTATGAATCACTTGAATGTTATTAAAGAGTGTGTAAATAATTTCTTCTTTCAGACTAATATAACGTAAAGACCTGTTATATTTCACAAAAATCTAAAAATGAAAATTAAATGATGTAGAATTATAAAACTTGATTAAGTTATTACAAAATATTTCTTTAATTCTCACTTGAGAGCCTACTAAGATTCATTTGGCTTTCAAATGAACTTTGACCGTAGATGACTAACTTTTAAAGAACTTGTCAAATGACTCTGACATATATTGATTATGATTATTAAGGTCCCACCTTGTACTAAACTTTCGTGTTGATTCATCCTGATTATACATTAATATTTGATTTTTGGTGTGATAATCTGAATTCCTCTGAAAATATATGTATTATAGAAAGTGTCGAACTATGTAGAATTGAATTACTCACAGACCAGAGGTATAATTTGTGTCAGAAAAATTTAATATTAAAAATATCAAAACATATTTATTATACGCAATATTTTATCTCCGACCTCCAAAACAAGTTGAAATTAAAAATATTTAAAAAAAAAACTTACCGGAAGCTTTAAAAACCCAATCATGAGTATTAACAGCATAACAGCTAGCAGGAACAAAACAAATGTGACACAATATTTAAGCCGGCTGAAACTGTGTATGATATGGAATATTCATATTGAACCGAGCTCAACTCTTTACTGGAACTGAATAAGGTTTTACGTCGCCATGTTATTCTTGATATTGTTGGTTTTGTAGGAGATGCATCTGATGGTAATAGAAATGGTTGTTGAACATCATAGCTCTTAAAAATTTATTTTTATTTAAAGTAGTCATTTCATAATATGTTTCCATGTTTTATGATGTCTGGACAAAATTATATTAACCCCTAATATATAGAAACGTTTTTCTAATGCAACAACTAGGGAGGTCATTTTTGGATCCAAAAGGTTTCGAGTGGAAACTTTGCATTGTGAAAGCTGTGGAAATTTTATTAGTGCAAACAAAAAATTTTCCTGCGGGTTTAAATGGGTTAAAAAATGGTTCGAAGTTCAATCGAAAGAACGTCAACTGGTAAGCTAATGAAACGAGCTCAGATATCGTGACTATTTTAATATTTTCTGAAGATTTAAATATTTTAGAGATTTTAAGAAAACTTTTTACAAACTATAGCTAATATTTTTATTAAAAAAACTTGCAAGACAAGTGTAAAAATAAGAAAATCATTATTTTCTTGTGGTATGCTAAAGCGTATAAATTAATTTTGTAATACTCTAACTTATATACTTCTATCTTATATGCGTCAAAGTTAAAATTGGTATGGGGTTGATATAAACTTGTCCAATACTGTACATATTTTATACACAAATACAGTAAATTTAATCATCTTAAGAACAAAAATATTCAAAATATTTATATTGAAAAGTTCTTGGAGATTTATCAAATCAAATGAATTACATTTTTTGGAGATCTGCTTCCAAATTCCATGCAGATTGAATTGTAATTGATGCTAATCTGGAATGAAAATAAATATAGTATTAGAAAAGACTTATTCGGAAACGAAACACAACATTTCAAATATTCACGGTGTTCAGAATTAAAATTTCATGCCAATTTGACAAAGCTTTTAAATTTTTGACATAAAGAAACATTTAATTACAGGCTTGGCATATTTTATTTCTTTTTAATACTATTTAAACAAAAAATATTTTAATTCTTGAATTTAAAATCTGGAATGAATTGATATTCGAATTGACGTGTATTTCTAAATGTTTAATATATTTTATTTTATTTTAAAATAGTTGAAAATAACAAAAATGAATAAGTATAATTTTATTTAAAAATGATGAAAAACAGCGTTACTGTAGAAATAAGAAACAAAACAATGCAAAAGGTTTTCGAATAAAAATATTAAACATAAGACATGTGATGGGAAATATTTAGTTGAGAGCAATGTAACTTGCAAATAAATAATTTTTTAGATAAAACAGTCTTGCTAGTAAATTCAACTTGATTATAAAGTGATAATTTTTTATTCAATTCGGAGAAGTTTACTGACAATTCTAAGATTACTTATGATAATATTTTATATGAAATAAAATAAAATATAGTTAATGGATGGAAGAAATGAATGAACTTTCATATCTTTTTGTAATTTTTGCGTGATTCCAATTAATAAAAACCAAAACAGATTAGGTCCTCCAATAAGTAATGCCGTAAAAAGTAATTTGCAATTTACGCGTAGAAATCAAAGTTGTAAAACTGTAGATAAAATGTAATTGAATATTTTTTCTTCATACTACGCTAATTTTTATTTCATTTTTCCATTCAAAATTCCTGCAAATTCTATTTTATTGACAGGACAGTAGTCGTTTTTACAGTTTTCATAAAAATTATATTCGAAATTGTCGTCAATTTATCAAAAACGGTATTAAACGCATATGGTAGAAATAAAAATTTTTAATTTTTAATTAAGGAAACATTCAAGAACATCCATAGCCGTCCTTAATAAATTATCTCAAAATGGAAAGTGAAAAGTTAGTATTTTATAGTGTACACGTTTCTTTTGATGTTAAAGCATGAATATATATTAAAACAAAGCACATAAATTAAAATTAGAGTTCATGGTTGATTAAAATATCTATGAGATTTCTATCGATTTTACGAGATTTTTATTGTGCAGGTTTACGAATCATTTTGCATAGAAATGATACAATAAACCCGATTATTATATATTAAACGTACTCTCAAATAAAGTATGACAACATTATTATTATTATTCACTTTATGTGATTTCTTGGTTTATTTTATTTGTCTTAATTAATCAGCAGTTACTTTATTAATAATTGTAATTTAAGGTTCGAATGTTACCAAGTAGGAGAATAAATAAACGAAGTTAATATTGAATCGACACCCCCACACGAGACCATAATTTCCATATGCTCCTTTAAGCCATTTTTTTTATTTATATATATATACACGCCGAGGGCAGCCAATAGAAAAATCGTCTTCACATAGAAAGAATGATCAATGAAATTGACTACGCGTTCAACAAATTTATTCTTTTTCGTTCTTTTTTGTAAAACAGTATTTTGGCTATAATAGGAGAACTAGTGATTTTTATGAAACGTAAGATATATCATTCTGTTGCTCGTAAAATTTTGAATTTTTTAAAATGCAACATGACGTTGTTACGGTAATTTACGTGTATTTTACAGTCGATTGAAATTTTAAACTTTAAAAAATCATAACTTTGCTTAAACGACGAATGTAATTTAGAGACAAGTATATTATTGCTCATCGTTATGTCCTCTATCAATAAAGTCTTAATCTCAAAAATTTAAAATAGAGTTTTCGAGATATTCGATCTTAAAGTTTAGCTCTTTACAATACATTAATCTGATAAAAATGAGTAATTTTGTGAGTTTTCATGATTTCTAGCATGAAGATTGGATAAAAGAAGCAAACTAAAATCCATATTATCGAAGATTTTTCAAAAATCGGATTATCCAGCCCTAATTTCCTTACAATCAGTTTTCACAAAGAACTCAGAATCTTCCTCGTTTTCTGAGCCCTGAAATAACAGAAATACGGAAATCGTTTGAAAAATGATAAATAAGCTTGAAATAATTATAAAAAAATAAAAATATATTATTTTTGGTGAAATTTTGCCCAAAATTGGCGCTGCTCTATAACCGTGGAGCACCTTATTTGATAATTTTGTAGAATGGGTCTGATTTGAGATGTTACGAAGCCTGATCTCAAGAGCATATTTTGCACAACAATTTAACACTAAAAGTTAGCAAATTATGTTTGATTGGTGCATATAGGGACATTTTGAAGTAAAAACCATATATGGCTGATTTAAGTGGCCATTTTTTGAAAATTATGTTTCTGTACTGACTATAGTCTTTACAAACATTTATTCTATGAGATAAACTTAATAAAGTTAAAAGGTTTTACGTTTTAAGTACTTTAAGGCCATTATAAGGTGCAAAATTTTAGAATCAAATAATTTGAAAACGCTCTTTTAAATTTTTGAGATTAAGACTTTATTGATAGAGGACAAAACGGCGAACAATAATATACTTGTCTCTAAATTAGATTCGTCGTTTAAGCAAAGTTATGATTTTTTAAATTTTAAAATTTCAATCGACTGTAAAATACACGTTAATTACCGTAACCACGTCATGTTGCATTTCAAAAAATTCAGAATTTTACGAGCAACAGAATGATATATCTTACGTTTCATAAAACTCACTAGTTCTCCTATTATAGCCAAAATACTGTTTTACAAAAAAGAACAAAAAAGAATAAATTTGTTGAACGCGTCATCAAATTCGTTGGTCATTTTTTCTATGTGAAGGCTGTTTGCCGTTGGCGTGTATATATATATATATTTCCTACTGTAGGGATTTAAATCATAGCTAAATTATTTTATTTTCTTTGATATTCAGTTAACTATTACCGTTTTAACATATATAAATATATCAATTGCTTCAGCTTGTTCATTAAAAGCTTAAAAATAAGAGCGGACTTATTCTCTAATCGAATTTTTCCCAACTATTCTCACATAAATCTGTTAAACTTACCTAAAAATGTTTTTAATAAAAAAAATTAAAACATACGTTTGAAAAGCAATATTCCGCCGTTTATGGTGGATCATTCTTATAATGCGCATTTTTATTATAATCTGATTCATTGATGAAGTAATCTGATTAATCTGATTTCATCAATACTGGTAAGTTAAAAATGTTGACTACAGTAGAGACCAAAAAATATCTTTGAAACTCTTAAAAACTTTTATTCTTGAACAAGTGAATTTGGAAGTGTTAAATAAACTCTTTAATAAAATTGAAAATTAATATTATCACTTTATGTATGCTATAATAAATTTAATTAGCACATATTTGCAAGAATCATCATTATTAACTTGACGATGCGATTTTTCCGCAAAAGAATTTTACTTATTTGGTAATTGAGTACATTCAAAAAAGGTAACAAAAGAAAAAACTATTTTTAAAGAAAAAGATTAACATAAGAACATTTTAAACTATACGGGCTTTTTTACCTACAAGTATTTATATTTCTGATCGAGTCAATATTTTTTAAAGAGAGTGAACTGCCATGATTATGATAATTTATTACTACATTCAAGGTTACATCTGGAGCAGACATTTTTCAAATTAAATTAAAAATATTGAATCAGTCGATTAATGCCTGGTAAGTACTGTTTTGTTTGTTTTTTCAATTTACAGATATTTTAGGTTTCACTCGTAAGTAAAAAAATTAAAAAATATAATAAATCATATCATAATAAAATACCAGAAAATACCAAAAACCTAAAAAAGAACAGCAGAACGTTTTCAAATCGAAACAAGTTTGCAATCAAATATAATTATTTCGATTATTTATAGAAGAATAAGAATTAAAACACTTAAGGTTTACAATTTCAAAAAACTCAAAAAAGTGCAAACTTTCCTGTCTCAATGACTATTACCGAATTACAGCTAATTACACGAGATGGTTTTTTTTAAAGTTCACTTAAATGTTTCAAAAAATAAAAGAAGAAAATAAATGCAAATAAAAATAAACAAACGAATAAAAAATGAAACATCCTTATGTTTATAATAAATAATAATGATTTAAAACTTCTAAGCACTTTATAATTTGTTTACAATAAAAAACCCCCACACACATCCAACAAAGAAACATGAAGAAGATCCATATGCGCCTCATAAATACAAATAATATTTGAAAACTGGTATAACAAATGTATATTTAACAGTGTTAAATATATGTTTTATTTACACTTAATGAAAAATTACGCAATTTGTTGTTTTTTATTGTTTTGAAATTGATATGCATAGATAACCTTTGGTATAGGTGAAGATGATAGAAATTAATGCGATATAAGGCAGCCAGTTGAAATTCTAACGGTTAAATATTGAAGGGAAGATGAAAGACATTACGATATTAATGGTATGACTTTCATTTGTCATTGAATGATTTCTATGATATATCGAAAGGATAATAACAATAATTCCTTATATATATATATACATATATTTGGTGACGGTTTTTATTCAAAGATATTGACATGAGGTAATTACGTGTTATAATGGTTGATTTCGCTTTCCATTATCAACAAAAATTAATTTTTTTAGTTTCATACAACTTATGCACTCCAAATAAAATATTTATTGTCAACGTGTAAATCAAATATTGGAGCATAAGGGGAAGCAGTTGTGGTCTCGCTTGAGGTAAAGAGATATTGGTACCGATCAAATTTTAACTTTGCCTACTATTTCGCTTTCCTTTTAGTATCTTCGAATCATAAAACAATACCAGTACACTAAAAATCCCATATATTATAATTATTGAAAAAGTAACAATAAATTTATTAAGAAAATAAAACAGGAAATTACTTGAAAGGAAAAGTAGGTAAAAAAATAGAAAATTAAATCGACATCTCGGCCCAAGAGAGCGAGACAACTGTCTCCTTCATGTTCCCTTAATCTCTTTATGCTCCTTTAACCATAAAAAGTATGATCCAAACGTGGATAAAAAAAAACGAGAGTTAGTATTTTCCTTTTCAGAGATCGGTTTCAGAGATGGGAAAAAAGAACAAATGCTGGTCGGGCACACGGCCACGAACAACTTTTTCGTCAATTCTTCTTCAATGTTTGTTTCCCATTATTTCGTAAAAAAGAGTGGCCGTCCAAACGAGAACCTCATTCCATCCTAATTTTTTCCCCTTCTATTAGGCACCGATCTCTGAAAAGGACAATATATCTACGAAAATTATTCCCATCGGAAAATAAAACGCGTGACTTTTTGCGTAAAAGGATTTTATTTTGGGACGGGAGGAATTTTCGCTGTTTCCTATATTTATAACAGAAAAAAGACATTGTGGAGTAGCACTCTTGCAAAACAGTCCCAATGTTCTCTCGTTGTATCAATTTAAAATGCAGGTACGATTTTTTAGATTTTCTGATTCACTTTAGTACTTAGGCGCTTTCCCCGGAGTCGTGACAGGCTCATCTCAATTGGTAACTAAACAAATGGAGCAAACACATCTGAAGCCTAAGAAAGCATATTTCGATTGTTTGCAACAGACAAAATCAAAACAACAGATAACTTCCTAAGTACCAGTTCCTAAAGGGTAACCATTATGTTGGTTCGTGGATTTTTTGCGCTTTTTGTAAATGGAGTCAGGGATTGACTGTAATGCGTGTATAGCTTGAAGGAAACGATGCGACCGTGGCCACTGACAAACGTGAACGGGCGTACTTTTTTCAGCAAGATAACAGCCCGAGGCGCGCGCATGTACGGAACTGTTGGTGGTGATAAATTGATCATACTAGTTTTTTTTTACATGAACCCTATATTATAACTTTTAAAGTATATTATCCCCTAGTTTTGAAATGAATAACAGAAATATGAAGAAAGATTCCTTTTTTCTAAATTTCAACCGCAATTGCACATTTTTAAGTCCTACTCATCACTGTTATATTATCAATATGTTGGTCTCGTTTTGGTATAATTAGGAAAATTGCCAACTTTATCTTTTCAATCTATTATGCTATTAATTTTTTAAATTATCATTTTCTTCAGAGACTGGTTTGACTGATATCAACAGTACTTTTCTTGATTCCAGTTTCTTACTATAATTGTCGAAATTTATTATTCAAACTAGAGAGTTTAGAGAACTTCCTCACAAAGTATCATACACCCATATTTAGAGCAATCAGTAGAAGCTACGTAACATCTTCGTGAATGCCTTAACTTAAATTCATATCTTATAATTTAAAATCGTTTAATATCAAACATAATTAACATTGATTAAAAATTACAAACGAAAATGAAAACGACAATAAAATATTTGTGTCAAAAGAAAACACAAATAAAACTATTATTATATATGGTCAATACAAGGGTGTAAGTATTATTACCTGAATCAGGCATTACTCATATATTTGATCTATCTATATCATAATTAATTTTGATTACTACTGTTAGAGGAACATCTAAAAGGAACACTAAAATAAAAGAGAAAACAAGGTCAATTTAATATTATAATAAGATTGGAACTAAAGCCAATAATTAATTTCGAGTGATATTAAACCGAGAATTAAATGAAACATGATATTCTGATTAAATACCTGAGATATTTCACAGCATTTAGTCTTGAATTACAATGAAACATATAAGTGTGTAATAAACTAAATGCAACAAGTTGGGAGCATAGGCACCTATTAAAACCTAATTATAGTTTTAATGTGCCAATGATTTATATCTTGTTTAACACGTTGAAACAAAGCCAATTGTCACTGTCGGGTTTTCCACCAATGATATTTTCTGTGTTTACATTCCGGCCAACAATTAAGTTGGCCGATGTTGTATTAATTGCTGTGGCATTTTGAGATTGGACTTTTAATTGATTCGAATACAAAAATAAATATTGTATGGTTAGCACCATTTTGTATGGCTATTATAGTTTCCATTATTCAATTTTTCCTGAAGGGACATTAAAAACCCTTAATTGTTGTTTTGATACTGAATTTTTTCACTTGTTTAGTATCTTCTTTCATTCTAAAACATCAATGGGATTCTATAACAAAATTCCGCATATGAAACAATGCACATTTAAATTAAACGTTGCTATGTAACTCATAGTATTGGAAAACATCCCCATCTTTTGTTTACAACATGATTAAGCTATATATAATAATTTTTATTCTATCGAATAAGCTGGCATTCTGTAGCAGGAATGAAACAAAATTTGCATATGCTTCTGTATTGTCTTCGGATTCTTTCGCAATCGCAGCAAAGATATTAGGTAATTTTTAATATGAGTTGAATGGTTGTTGAAAATCTTTTAATGGTTTTTCTTATTTACACGAAGATTCGTTTGGTATATTACCAGACATGGACGGAATGACAATTTTTGAATATCGGAATCCGACCCGAATACGGAATCCGAAATCCGAAATCCTCCATCTCTGCTATATATTAAGGTTGCACGGAAATCGATTTTGTATACTGTGGAATTTCGTGAAGAAGATAGAACTAATGGGAATGGAATGAAGCTTTTTCTGGCTGGTTAGGATTGTCACTCTATTATTTTGCTTCGCCCGTTGTGTTGTATAGTTTTTGATTATTCAGTTCTACTTTATTCCCAGATTGATATTCAACTGATCCTGATAGATAGTTTTTTGTAGGCAGTCACTATATTTTTTATAAAACACATAGCTTCTTTATAATTAGATAATAAATCTATAATAATATACGACAATTGCACACCCCGTTTCTTCTTTTTTGCATGTCTTCAATTCCTTCCAACCGAAAAAGCGAATGATATTTTAATCCACTGATATAACTTTTTTTTTAATCATCTGGTGGAATTTCGCGAGATTATTCCTCATCAGATTGGTTTCTGTCGATTTCATTTTCCTTGTAGTGCACCTTTTAGATAAAAAGCGTTTTAAACGCAAGGCGGAATATGATAATGAAAATAATTTTTGAAACGGACGAGGGAAGATGTAATTCCGTGAAACCCTGGCTTTATGTTTGCAGTTCAAACTTTCATTATATTTATGTTTTTTTAACAACACATTTTATAAGTAGGTATACGCAAAACTTATTAATCCTCATGTAAAAAATTCTTAAATATACCATAACCATCATTTTCATTTGGCGCGCTTATTGGAATACAGTATCCGGCAATTAGGTATAATTTTCTTCCTTCAGCATACCAATTAAACCGTATTTCTCCATCGATACCGTATATTGTGGTCGTAACTGAAAATATCAATAGGCTTGTTGTTAACGACTTGAGGAAGCAGGGCGTTGAAATATATGAATTTACAAGCATTAAAACGCCTTGTAAACGTACCAAGGGAATTATCAAGTTCGAGGTAATTGAAAACTTTTTATGTACTTTGAAATAGTTAAATGTGTTTTTATTTAAACGTTTCTAAAAAGATTTACTCCTAACTTAAGGAAAGAAAAGTGGAACATCTGGCTTGGTTTCATTTTTATTTGTAACATCTCTTAATTGTGTATTTGTAATCAAGTTGGTGAAAAAGGCGAGGGAGGCGTAATTCGGCATTTGTTTTTGAATACAGTATGTAAGATTGTTATTAAATAAACAATTCAATTTTAAGGAGGATTAGACTTAAGAAATTTTTATGAAAATTACTTTTTCAGATTTTTTAGGATGCGATAAAATATGTGTTATCCATTAGTACCCTATTCCCTAAAAGTAATTAAACCAAAACAAACGAATTTAATAATTAGGTTTTTATATACAAACATAACTTAGGAATTGGCTGCAATAAAAAGAAAACCTATATAATTTAATTTAAATTACAATAAAGACAATAATACTCGTTTCAAATCATTACCGTGTTTTCCAATCGTATATACGGTATTATATTTTTATTACTTCTTAATTCGTTCCCCTTTTATGTGATAATTCGTTTCCTTTGATGATGATCAGCAAATCCTTGATATACGTATCTAAACTGTGATCAAGTGGAAAAGATGAGTTATTATATTGAACTTCAAATGTTGATTTAATCACGTTTTATTAATTTTACAAAATATCTCAAAAGAAAATTAAATAATCGATTCATTTTACTAGAGCAAGTGGCGGGATGTTGTCTTAGCTAATTGTAACATAGGGACAGTATTTAGAGACTGAGGCCCACCAATTTAAAATATTCATATTTAATAATGTCACGCGAATAATTTTCACGTTACCTACCTAGATTTTCATAAAAATATATTTAAACTAAACATTTTTCTAAAATAATAGTGTTGTTAAGTTTAACAGAGCTCTTCTTTTTGTGAAATCCGTTGGCGTTCTATGGTGCGTAATTGGAAAGATCTAACGTCAATTTATAAAAAAAACTTTTTTTGATTAAATTTGTGATTTATAAGTGATAATTTTATAGTGAATATAGATTATTCCAGCAATAAGAGAAGGCAAAATATGATTATTCCTCTCCAAATTACTCCAAATTATTAAATAGAGGCGCGTTAACTAAAACGATATTAAGTGGTTCAGGGATAACTAGTACATGATAAAACTCTTTTGACTATCTGAAACTATCTAAAATTATAAATTTGATTATAACAAGTAGAATTTTGAAACTAAACAAACCAATCTAAGAGTATCGAACTTACTTAAAAATTAAAAAATAAGACTATGATTAATACAAACAGAAAAAAGTAAAACTCATCGGCAAACTTAAGTTGCGCTGATAATTATAATTTAAAGCATTTATACTCTTTAATGCATTTATTCAATCTTACAAAATTAAATTTTCAGTACACCAAATGTCATCTGTGGAGACTAGAAAATTACAGCAAAATTATCCATCTTGACTTGGATACATTGCCAATAACAAACATCGAATCCATATTTAATTGTGGCACATTTTGTGCTTCAATTCGTCACTCGGATATGTTCAACTCAGGAGTATTCGTTCTAACACCCAATAAAACGGTAATGACGCATTTAAATAAAGAAAAATCTCATTCATAATAGACATTCGATGAAATGATGAGGCATATTAATATTCTTGAATCGTACGATGGCGGTGATCAAGGCTTCTTTAACACGTTCTTCAACAGACTGAAATATGCGCCAATGTTCGATGAGAGAAAAATGAATCAGTCTTACAATCGTTCAATTGCACGTTTATCAGCGGTGTATAATTTCGATGTTGGAATGTATTATCTCAACAATGGGAGGGCCTTGGTAGAACCCAAAATAATACATTATACAATGGGTCCGACTAAACCGTGGATTTGGTGGTGTTATCCTTTGTTTGATTTGAACAACGAATGGCTCAAGATAAGGTTATCATTAATGCTTTATTCAAGACTTGTGTACAAGCTCATTCATTCTTTGGGTCGAGGCAAATAAATGCTGTCACATGTACACAACCATTGTGATCTGTTAGCAATGTGGCTGAAGGAACCGTGATTTATTAACATTTCTTTTTAATGTAGAGGCTCATGAAGGAGAGAATTCTTATTGTTAGTTATCACATGGAAATAATATCAATTTGTTTACTCATGGATTCTCGGTCTTGCTCTGAATATAATATAAAAAGTGGATATATCATTTTTTGTTAATTAGAATCGAAATTTAAATATATTTTGCAATACTGCACACCAAATGGAAATAATTATTTTCTTATCGACTTTTACGTGTACTTTACACAAATTCTGCTCTCAAGCATTGAAGTTATCCAAAAATGCGTGGACAAATTGAAAAAATGAAAAAAATTAAACTTTTTTCTTTCTTTGTTTTTTATTAACTTTTTTAAATTTGATTTTTCTTGTCTAGAATCGTTGAGAATTATTCATTAATCGTGTTTAAATATAATGAAAAATTATTTTAGAATTATTTAAAACTAAAAAATTTCCCAATTTGGAAATTAATTATTGCGTAAATTTTACAGCCCCCCCCCCTTAAACTATATTTGGCAGTAACTTTTTACAATTAGATTTAAATGACTTTTTTACTTGTTTTTACGAATGAATTTGGCATGTATTATATATTAAATTGACTATTGTAAATCTAGTTCAATAGAATATCAAAATGAATCTTTATATCGTCGCCTTTCTGGGAAAGAAAAAATTTTTACCAAAAATGTTGCTCTCGTTTTTTCATAAGTAGGAATTGTTTCGTTTCCACAAAGGTTTATTTTCCTGACGACAATAATAAATAATTAAAAGTATTGCTCTTAAGCTAAAAAAAAATCAATTATACAATCTATTTTCAGACTTGAGTTTCAAGAGAATTACAAGAATGAGAAGAATTTCTCTTTACTGAAATACAATATTTTCTACCTCTTAGCATTTGTTTTTGCTACAATTGTATGCATCCACATTGTGAAGATACACAAAAAATAATTTAGAAGATGAATAAACTGCATCATAAAACACGGAACCTGTCAAAACTGAGCAACAGCCAAAAGATAAGTCTGAGTTATTTAATTTACATCAGCTCGAGGGTGATCGCGTTTTTAATGGTACCAACAACATTCCTGCCAATTGAATCATGGGTTTTTTACTTTTTAACGACGGTTTAGTTTAATAAGCAGCAAAGAAGATTGACTTTATTTGCAGGCATGGCTAACAATTACAGCATCAGCAGTTATTATAAAATATATTGCTGGCGTTAAACCGAGCATCGTCGATTGCTCAACAGTTTTTTTTCTCATAAATATTACACAATTTCTATCGGGGTTCCTTGTGGCTTCAATTTGGTTCTTCGGACATCGTCTTATTATGTTTATAATCGTTGCTATATCTGACCAATTTTTTATTACTTTTTACATACGTAAGATTCTAATGTAATGTCTATCATAATAATACAAAATTATTATTATGGACAAAGTTATATTTGTTTTATATATATATATATAATAGACTTTTCATATGATTTTATAATACTATTTCACCAATTTAACATTTTGTAAGGAATTAATTTAATGTAATTTGATAGCACTCGGTCGTTCTCAAACACATTCTGAAGAAATGATCCATTAGCATGGAAAAACGGACCCTTTAAAACTTATTTATATTTCTTGTCATTTTTAGTGACTTCTTCAAACATGAATTTTATATATTATATATATATATATATATATCTATATTCTTTATTTGTAATATTTAATAAAAATGATACAGTTTTAGATTGGGAGTTAGTTTGAGAAGAAACAAACAAACTTAATTTTATTTGCTAGTGATTGAAATCCCAAAGGTACTCGTTTCTAGGATTTAACTCATTAAGAGCAAACCTATTTATTCTTCATTTCAAACCTTATTCATTATGTTGAGTTTGTGTGCAAAAGAGTTTTCTTCTTCAATTGTAGTATTCTTTTTTATATGGATGAAGGTAAAAACGGTACTGCAATTAGAGTTTTTTCTTGTTATAGAGCAAGTCTTTCTATATACTTATAGATTTGCAACATAATTTGTACTTTGTTTTTTTTGGTAGGAATTATGTAGATATTAAATTATAATCAAAACCTTTTTTCATTGTCAAACCTATTATTTTCGTTTTGACGATTTAAAAGCTATTTGAAAACTATATTCATACACATTTTACTTATCGTTTACTAAAATCTAAATTAGCTTTTTTTCATCCATTCAATTTTTAGATGAAACTCCATTAAGTGCATTTATCATTTAGGAATTGAAGTCAATTGAGTCTTTTAAAATCTTCAAAATACATTGTTTATATAATTACTAGTGAACACCATCTTATTTATTTTTTTTATAATTCATGTTTACATTTTTGCGAGTAATTCTGCAGTATAAAATATTTTTTGTAATAATTTTCCCGCATTATCAAGAAATCTAGTTTTTATCCAAAAAAAACTCACGATAAATTTATGCTCTTGTGTATATATAATAGAGAGTTATTGAATTTGACTGTTTAATAAATAAAATTAACTCTTCCTTTCGGTTTATTCTTGTATATATATATATATAGATAATTTGCATTTTATTGAAAAATATGCATTAGCAAAATTTTCCGTAATAATAAAGAGTTGGTTCTTATTTTAATGGGTATTACATTCATTAATTCTTCAAATTTTAATGAGAAAAGCAATTTGAATCTTCTTAGACGAACCATGTAGACAACAAAACTTTACCGTATCTATGGATACTTATATAATTCAATAATTATTAGTTGCTATATTATTTTGTATTGTTATTTTTCTTAGTTTATGGAATATAATGACAGTATATTTAATACAACAAATGTTTTTCAATAACAATTCTTTAATAAATTATTCAATATTTACCATTATTTCTAAAAATTTAGATTTTATTTTAAATAAGGATCACCTTCATTTTAAGACGCTTCGAGGACATTTTTAAGCAGGTAAGTAATTTTTTATATATATGTTTATATAATTTGATATAAATTCGCTGATAAACACTTTATGATTTGCAACGATTCCAAATAAAAAGAAAAAATAATTTCAAATTTCTAGCAAGTACCTAAAAAGAAATAAAATTGTTTGTATATATTATTTTATTATTTTTCAAAGTATTCTATTTTTTGAATTTTACGCGAATTACTTTTTATAAGCCTGCAGCTTTCTGTCTCTCATTGTTTGCCTGAGCTCTCTTCTCATCATCGATCGAGCTAAATACGCTGGTGTGCACGACTTACTTAAGATGTGCAATAGAGAAATTGGTATACTAAATCCAAACACTATGTTTAAATAATTGAAGTTGAGCAATTGAATTTAGTAAATGAGTCTAAAGGGGAAATTAACAAAAAAATGAAAGTAAGGTTTTTGAGTGCAAAAGTGAATGAATTTATCTTGTGTTAAATAAAGTTTAATAGACACAAAGAAGTGTCTTTTTGAGTATTATACTCGTTTGAATATATCATTTCACATAATGTAGGAAAGTCGTCAATTCTGTTTTTTTCTGCTCACTATACCTCCAATAATTCTTCACAACGAAAGTAGGAAGAAAGGCAGAATTGCAGTTCTCCATCGAGCAAACCTCCCTGGCACAACTATCTCGCCGCCCTCTTTCTCGACTCAGCTGCTTCTTGTTCCCCATTTTTTCTCCTTCTTCTTCTTCATCATCTTCATCTTCTTCGACTTGTTGTGGTATCCGGTCACTTGTCAATCATAATCACCAATACTTCATTTAATTTTTGGCTATTTTTTTGTAATATACGGCTTTATAGTTTCTCAAATGACTTGAATGTCACTGAAAGCGAGCCACTACGCACCATTCAAAGACAGACAAGATCATTATAGAAATTTTCCGCAAAATTCGAATAGTTATTCATTATCTGAAAATAATAATACGCTCGTGCCGAGAGATTTTATTGAATCCACGCCACTTACTAACGGTGATCCGTTAAAAACTATCAAACCTGGTGCTCCCCAGGTCAGCAAGAAAATACAACTCAACTCATTTCCGTTACCATATTCAAGTACTCAGAAGGTATGTTTTGTTTGTATCCATTTTTATACTGTGATAACAACTTTGAACCTAGAATTTGATTCTTATTTTGGATTTTTTGATTTCGTTTTTTGGTGCAAATGTGATTTTATTCTTAATAATATCGCTATTTTATTCTATTTTTCTTTTCCTCGCAATTTGAATTCTAAGCAGCACCTAAATTTTAGTGTTTTCTGACATGTCTTCTCTTGGGACGCGAGACATGTCACAAACACATCGTTTAAATCAAGAACGGAGCACTCCATTTTTATAGCTCCCCTGCTGCTTTCACGAATAAAAGAAATAGAAAAATAAAATGTTGAACAGTAATAATAATAATAATAATAATAAGAATATAAGATTTGAGGTAAAATACTGAAAAAATAATATAGACAAGAAACTGACATGAATTAATATGTTTTGACGATGATAATATTAATCATAATAATAAAAATGATATTTCTCTCCTTATAATTAATATATTAATAATTAATATATTATGCAAAAAACAATATATTAATAGAATAGTAAATAAATTCTCTCTATACACTTTATATCTCTGAAAAATTTTTTATTCGTAAATTTTCTATTATTCAATGAGGTGGTGAACAATTCAGCATGGAGCATATGCACGTTTCCAGCATACATTGAATCAGCATATATATATATAGACACATACACACGCTCGCGAAATCCTCAATTGCTCGCTAGTTATTGAGAGTCGACTATTATATTTCTTTTCTATGATAAGTATTTCGATCAATGACATAGAATATAGCCATTTCCTAAAATCTATTCCGCACTGCATTGTTTATAGCTTTTCCAAAAATTATGTCTTTCTACCGCCGTTGCTGAAATGCACGCCGGAAATGCATATTGGCAACGGTTCGCTGCTCGATTAGGGAGATTTAAGGTATCGATGTTATATATTTTTTACCCAGACGTTTCTTAAATGTTATTTGCTGAATTCGGCTGGGACAGCTATTGATGATTTCTTTGTTTGTAAATAATAACAAGATTATATTGATATAATACGAAAATTTATTATTGTGCTCATAGCTTCACTTAGTTGAGTAATTCAATTATACAAAAAAGATGTACACCATACGAGACGGACTATAATAAACATCGTATAGAATTCATAAGTGTTTTAGAGCGAATTTATATCGAAATGCAAAGTATACAAGAGATAGAAGAATTTAGGCGAATGTATGCCAACTAATAACTGCGAGCCACCGCTTTTTTCGCGGATAATTGGGATACCTCCTCCACCTCCGCCAAAAGCGTCGTCGATTTCATTTTCACTTCTGAATACGTCAGAGCCTAAAAAGGAGAAATTAAGCAATAAACAGCCTGCAAACAAAGAAACATCACTTACCGAGTCAAATCAAGTTCAGAATCTTTCTTTTTTCGATTAAATCAATTTTTTTGGAACTTAAATTCAAAGAATTTGATTTGAACAAGAATAAAAACGTTATTCAGAGAACTCCATTCGAAAAGGCAAGACATATTGAAAAACTACCGTCGTATCAGGTAAATTATTATTTGTATTTTTAAAGAAAAGAATAATAAGAAAGCAAATTGCTGTCAACAATGCGCAGATTGCGACGAAAGTCTATGTTAATTTGTTATATGGAAGAATTATAAAATGTTTCTTTTATAGCGACAAGCATGAAAACATGCAAATTAGCCAAATAAGCTTATTACATTTTCGTGTGCCACTCATTCTATGTAACTCGATGTAGATTCGAAAAATTTATCGAGAGCAACAACTTTGAATGTGAAGAAATTGAAGTGCCGCTGCCTACATAATCTTGTTTTCTTTATTACCTAAGCATATTCTCTCGCAAAACTCGAAAGAGTTATTACTTTTATTTGAGAATTTGTTTGTAATGCACTCTTAAACCTTTGCCATTTAAAAGCCAAATATCTAATATGATATATAATTTCATTTGCACCAAATTTATTCAAACGTTTTTAAATATTTAATGTATCCGTCAAAAATAAACGGTTCGAAGAAAAAACTACACAAGGTAATTTCAAATTCCAATTTCAATAGTTGCATGTGTGCTCGCTTCATTTGCTAATCATTATCTTTCATGTAGGCGCAAAAGTTGCTGGACGGATCACATCAATTGCGTATTGACTCACACCACGTTGGTGCTCCAGGACACGGGGGAGGTAATCTAAAAACATTTATACTGTAATTTGCAATGTTTCCTTAAGGCCACGGGCACAAAAAAGAGTTTGGCCCAGCTATGATTCTTTATTATCTAGCATCGGCATTTCGAGCACTTTATCCTCGGTTAGATGATGATTTTGTTGACAAACTCAATTATTATTACACAACCACAATTCGTTAGTTGACAAGTTGTGTGAGCGGTCAATAACATGGCCTATCTTTTCAGTAGCATCATTTGCCTTATTAGTATCAGCTAAACAATACGTGGGTTTTCCGATTCAATGCTGGGTGCCAGCGACGTTCACGGATGCGATGGAGCAGTATACAGAGAATTACTGCTGGGTACAGAACACTTATTGGGTGCCCATGCAGGAAGACATCCCACGCGAGATATATTCGCGAAGAAATCGACAGATTGGTTATTACCAGTGGGTACCTTTTATATTAGCCATTGAAGCATTGCTCTTCTATGTTCCGTGTATTCTATGGAGAGGGCTGCTCTATTGGCACAGTGGTAAGTTTGGATTCGTCCCGTTTTTTTTTTAATTTGAAGATGCTCTATTATAGGAATTAACCTGCAAGGGTTGGTGCAAATGGCTTGTGATGCTCGTTTGATGGACTCTGAAGTCAAAACGAGAACCGTCTACACAATGGCTCGTCATATGCAAGACGAAGTCCAATTAACAAATATTGATAGACAAGGACACAGTAGGAGCTGTTTATCTAATATTCAAATGGGTGCAAATTGTGGACGTCATTGTGGTTGTTACGTTACCATGTTATATATTGGAATTAAGGTGAATTAATCTTCACGATATATTAATGCATCCTAGAAGCCCTTGAGAAGAGCCAACAATAATAGTCTATATTCCAGGTGTTATATTCGGCCAATGTTTTGCTCCAATTTTTTCTCTTAAATCATTTATTAGGATCAAACGACTTGGCATATGGTTTTTCATTATTAAAAGACTTGATGCATGAAATCGAATGGGAACAGACTGGAATGTTCCCAAGAGTCACTCTGTGTGACTTTGAAGTATGTCAACTTGTGATATTTGAGCACTCTAATAATATTTGAAGGTTCGTGTGCTCGGAAATATTCACCGACATACGGTTCAATGTGTATTAATGATTAATATGTTCAATGAGAAAATCTTTCTATTTTTATGGTTCTGGTTTTTAACGTGCGGAATTATAACCGTTTGCAATACAATGTACTGGATATTAATTATGTTCATACCTAGCCAGGTTTGTGTTGAATATTACAATCCCACAGAGCGCGAGCGTTTTTCTTGAAGGGAATGTCATTTGTTAGAAAATACTTGCGAGTGTTGCCCGATCATCCAGCAAAACCAATTGCAGATGATGTGACGTTGCGAAAGTTCACAAACAACTTTTTACGAAAAGATGGTATAAACAATTAAATATTCGAGTCACGTATACTCACATTTTAGGTGTGTTTATGTTGAGAATGATTTCAACACATGCTGGAGAGTTAATGAGCAGTGAATTAATATTAGCCCTATGGCAAGATTTTAACAATGTTGATCGTTCTCCAACCCAGTTCTGGGATGCTGAACATGCTCCAGGAACTTTGGAATAATACTCTTCTTATATATATATATATATGTTATAAATAATTGAAATAACTTATTATGGAGCTTTACTTAATAAAAAGGTTGTTTTATATTTATTTACTTATTTTTTTCTATATGCGGGCAGCTGGTTCTTATTTATACTGAGTTCAAATTAATTTAAATTTATATAAGAAATGCTAATTATCTAATCTAATATATTTCGAGTTGAAGTAGGGATTTCGGTTCCATCTGATAAGCTGTCAGAATTTTTAAAACTTAGCTCATGTTCAAAATTGCTTTAAAAATTTTGAGTGTTTAGAGGAAAAACACTTCCATTGTTAGAAGAGATATTTTCATATTGGCGGGCTCTAATTTAAATCGTTCACTGTAAAAAAGAATTTGAAAATACGTCGATTTTTTTAGATTTTAATCAACATTTTTTCACTTCCATTTTGTATATTTTTTAAATCCGATAATCAACAAATAGTTTTTATGTTAAACTAATGAATATTATTTTAAGGCGATTTTTTCTTGTCTCTTGTCTTGTTCAGGTTTAAAACTTTAAATGCACATGTTAGCTAATTTTTTGTGAAAAATCAACACTTGATTTCATGTCATGTGTCGTTATATTTTTCACTGTCTTATTAATTACGCGACATGACTTTTTTACGAGCTTTAAGACACAAATTGTGTCGTTCTGACTAATAGTAACTGAAGCTTCTCTTTATTTCTCGCCAATTATTCCTTTCAATACAAATGTGAGATCTGCATTTGTTATAATCTAATAATGATTTATTGGTAGATTTGGTAGGAAAAAGGCATATATCAACTATAATGACGATCTTTGTAGTAATTTATAGTTGATTTTGTCCCTGAAGTATTAAATGTGGATATATTAAATTTGTATCAAATGTGAAAGGGTCTAAAAGGGGGTCAGTGTTCTTCCTTTATACTCTGTTATTGGTTGTAAAAATTGATTTTTTTTTGTTAAACTTTATGCAAATAAAAGAAAGGATTTTGTGAATTTTTCTCTCACTCTGCGCTCTGCACTAGGTTAATTAGGGGCTCTTGCTTAAAATTGTGTTTATCCATTAAAATCACTCCCCTATATAGTTTGTAATTATGGGACCATATAACAAAGCTTTGAAAAGCTGTCCAGTTGGTTTTCAAATTTCTAGCAAGGCGGTTTTGTGCGTTACCGTAATCTGTTCATCGTTCAAGGAGTCAAAGAAGAATATCCAAAGCACACTTACTGGTATTCTAATAAAATGACTTATCAAATCTAACTGTTTGTAAAGGTAGTAATGATTTTAAGTCTAGTTATACATAGAGGATTTTTTCGGGAATATTTTTTGGCGATAGTTTTTATTTTCAGGTGGAACATATTTTCGAATATTCCAATGTTTACAATAGTTTGTTTTTTTTTTTCACTTATCTAATTTTTAAATAAATTAGCAAGTTAGTGAAAATTAGTGAAATTTTTTACTTTTTTATATTAAGTTTTATTTATGTTATTTTTCATACTTTTAACATTATTATGCTTTTAATGTAAATATAAATTTACACATATACTCTAAAAGTAACCTTAAAAGCCAATAAAAACTATTTATATTGAAATATAACATTAAAATAAATCACATAATTAAAACCCCACATGGAAACCCCACTTGAATTTTTAAATTTTTTTTTAAAAATCTTCTCAAAATTTGAATGTTCAGGATACGATTCAAACATGAACGCAACAGAATTTTATATTTGAGATAAACAAGAAAGTAATTCCTTGTGTGGGTGGTCTAATATGATTTTAAACGTTTCTCAAATCGAGAATTTGTGTGTCCCTGTATCTAACCAAAGTTATTGAATTTCAAAGATTCATAGTTTATACTATTTTAGTTTGTGCTTCATTACACACATCAATAATATACAACCTTCTTACAAGTTCTTTTTAAACTTTCGAAACACCAAAAAATGCAATTCATTACTAATTTCACAGCGTGGGAAACAAGCTATGATGTTGTCTTGCTGCTCAACGAATTCATATTTTTGAGTATACCTATTATTCCCTCTATTCTTTATTCTAGTGCTTTGTTTGGCCTTCAAAAAATGAGAGACAATATAAAAGATGGCAAAATTATTTTCAGATATTTAAATTGAGTCAAAATGAAAATAAATTTAAATGAACTCTTGTTTTCTTTAATTTTTATTCTGAAAATCATGTGGAATCTCCACGTCACCTGAAATAAATGACAATCTCATTTAACGATGTGAATTTCTTTTTACCAATTTAATTTAGTTGACGTCAAGAAATAACCAAAAAATCTAAAACAGAATACACTTTTTAAAAAAGCTATCTCAAAATTCAGGGTTAACTAATGTTTAGTTTTACAGTAATAAAATTAACGAGCATCTGAAAAACTGTAACCCTACACTTCAACTTACCAGAATCAGTTCATTTTAACTATTTGATTTTTAAATAAATTTTCACCGATTCGTTTAGTAGAGAATCACACATTCAGTTTGAAGGGAAAACAATGATAATATGAGAATGTGTAAATAAAAAAATAGAAATCTAATCTAAAAAACGCTTAACGGATTTACTCCCTGATTATTATTTTAAAAACAATGTAAACTTTTTTCTAATTTAAATGCTCTTGGCTTATATAAATTTTTAATATAAAAATTTAATCAATTTTAGTCAAACAATCTTAAATTTGAAAGAAAGCCTAATTCAATTTCCTTAAGTTAATATTAATTGTCAAATGCATTTGCCTCTGAACCTATTTCCTTAAGCATCAGAAAATAGCATTCAAACTTTCAATTCAATATTATTTTTATTATTTGGTTGAGACGAACGATTTAAATTTAAATGTTCTGAATGGAAATGGAGGAAAATTAAATTTGTCTGTTATATAAATTTTGGTATAAGAGATTTCACATGATTTCCCATGTCTATTCTAATGTGGATATGGAATACAAATCCTATAAAAACAGCCATTTTTTAAACATAATCCTGTTTAGTGTTGTATTGAGGAAGTTGCATTTTTGAACTTTATAATAAAACAGGTTTGCGCAACTACACTCCTAATTAAGTGGATTCCAGTCCACCTAAGGATTTCGTTCAAGTAACGATTGGCTAAACATTCTAAAAAGGTCTTTGTAAGCTGATTGTATCTGCGCAACGATTGAATAATAATCTACTAAAGAATAAAAATATATCAGATAGACATACTTATCTACGTACAATAAAATATTTGAACTTTTCATATGCGTGATATTAAATGAAAGAAGAATACATAAAAAATTAATTATAAACATTGTCTCCGGGGATAATTGAAATACAAAACTAGTTGACAACAAAGGAATTGCGTTGTTTGAATACGTCTGGTTTCTTGAATTATGCTTTGATAACATAACGAGGCAAATTCGCTAGTTTTGAGATGAATCATAAAATTTTTAGACACAAGGCGTTCCAGTTAGTTTCAATCTGAAGAAACGACAACATCACTTGGAACTAAACGTGCATATTGGCTTAAATTTAGAATAACAATAATAATATTAGTAATGATTCTTATTATATCTTATATTTATTTATCATTATTCCAATTGTAATAAAACTCGAATGCCAAGATTTTAATTGTTCTTGAAACCGCGTCAAAACTAGTGCTTGTTGATGTCATCTAAATTGATTAGAAGGAATTCTCACACATGCTAATGTGGAAAAACAAGAATCGAATAGATTTAGTATTGCCATCATTCACAATGATCATTCAATAGATTGGCCAAGAGGTGGAGATATATCGAAACAAGAGATCGAAGGAGGACTAACTAGGAGCCGGTTACATGGTGAAGATATTCTCTCTCTCTGCCGCGTCTATTGTAGTGGTATTAGGCAAAATTATGATTGCCACTGTTTGAACGTATCTTCATTGTGATGATTTTCTGTTAAACAACTTTATCCGCTCATCTGTTCGGGGTTTTTTCAGATCTGTTCTACAATGCGGACGTTATCGATATTTGGCACGGCTTTATTTTTAGCATTGGTGATAATAGGTAATTTGTTTGAATTTTTCTTTTTTTGGAAGTGATAATTTTCTATTATCATAATGTTTAAGAGTTATTAGTAATAAACGGGATAATTTGATTTTATATTTAGTTGAATAGTAAAAATCTGAGGAGGTCGAAAATTAAAATTTAAAGAATATGAATTGCAGTTTTATCCAGTTATTCGCAACTTATTAATTAATTCTTAAAACAATCTACATAACTGAGTTAGATGGTTAAAGGACTACCTCAAATAAGACTTTCATATAATTTCCGTTCGCGTTAGTGAAACCCCTAACCCAAAAGCGCTTAAGTATTACAGGGTTCAAACATTTTCCCATATATATATATATATATAATTACAAAAATGAATACTCAGTTGAGATGAAAAAAGTTAAGTATTTTGACTTCACATTCTTTTTCAGAGAGTTTTGTAGAATTTACTAGTATTCTAATAATTCTTTCGTCAATAGACATCCGAAATGCCGACGTGAATATTCACTATACACGTTTAAATATTATAATATCATAATTTTATTTGGCGGTAGAGATGATCTTATTCTATACTCAATTTCGTAATTTCTTGCACGTTCTTTAAAGTTTCTATCAAACAAATGTAGCTTTTAAATATCTTAAATAACTAATAGTAACCCGAAATGTTCCTTTTATAGCAAATATCTTTTTACTTAAAGTTTTTTCTTTGAGAATATTAGATTTAGTTGCTGGGAATATACTGGTTATCGTTTTTTATCATTTTTATAAAATGTAAGAAGCTAATCAAAAATTTCACCTATAATTGAAATAATATGAATGGGAGCTGAAAACAATGTGCTCATCCTTGATACTCCAGGAAAATGAGATGATTCGAAAAGAGAGAAAATAAATGTTTTTAGCTATTTAAAAGAAAAAAACAATGATTTTTGATTTAAACTGATTTAAGTTTTAAAAATTGTACAATATATGGAGCTGTAATCGAATTTTTAGTAAAGATATTAATATTACCAAATAGTTTAGACAAAATATGATAAAGTTACGCGTAAAGATTAACTTTTAATTTAGACTTGGAAAATAATAATGCGCTTTTAAAAATGGTAAGCAAAAATAGTACCTATTTAAAAATATATAATTACTCGAAATTTTCAATAATGTGAAAATTATAGAAATTTTCTTAAAATAGTGACAATTTTTAATGTAATTTTGTAATATATACTTAATATTTCCAAAAAATACACCTTAAACAAGGTTGGAAAATTTTTGTTATTACTTTGCATTTCACCCCAAGTTAAAATGACAAAGTTTTACATATTTAAGCGTGCCTTGCTAATATACGGTTCAAAATCGTAAACAACTTCTTATTGTTTTTGAAGGAGTTTGTTAAAAGAGTTTTTTAAAAATAGTGGAAACCTTGACATAATTCTGAAGTATCCTATTAGAAACACTTTAAGCAGCTCCTATATATTTTCCTTATTTTGGTGATAGCTAAATTAAGATTAAAACTATATTAAAGCCAAGAGAACTATTATTAAAAAAAAACATCATTTATATTTCAGTGAACTCAAAGACAGCACAACTTATTTACAAACGATTTACAACTGAAACATGTCAGAACAATCCATGTCTTAATGGGGGAACATGTACGCCAGGCAAATTAACATGTCAATGCTCTCCCGGTTGGATGGGCAGATATTGTCACAGTGAGTTTTGATTTGAAAAATCAATATTTAAATATTTCAGGACGGTATGAAATAATCTTGAGAGGCTGAGAAAAATTAAAATATCCTGATTTGGTTATTGTGATAATAAGAATTTCAATTTATTAAAAAAGTTTTAGTTTAAAATAGTTTATTATTATTCTTCTTATTTCGAGAATTTCCTTCTTAAATTAATCAAAATCATTTAATAGTTCAACATGCGTGCCGTGGTTATATATGAAATATAATGACAAATATATTCAGGAAAATGTCGTAACATCTACAAAAGTTGTGATCGATGGGCTCTTGAAGAAAAATGTCACACTATATTAACTCAGACGAATTTCTTTGATGTTAATTGTGCTATATCATGCAACATGTGTACGCCGGATCCCGATTATCGTAATAAAAATGCTCTATAGTAATTATTAATGAGGTATTTATAGAAGCGCCGGAAATTCCACTAGCTCCAGCCCTCGAGCCAATGCAATTTTTCCTCGGGAAATGGCATTCTCAAGCAGCTAAAGGGCTGCGATTCCCAACGGATTTATATGATAATGGTTACGAGGAAACAATTGATTTTGCGCCCGCCAATGTTCCAATGTTTGGAGCACCATCTCTAAATTACAAGTTTTTTTCTTTTGCTTGATTGCCCATTTCGTCTAAAACTTCCGGAATTTTTAGAAGTGTTTCGTGGTTCAATGGGGACACCCGAGTTATTCATGGATTTTTGACTTTGAAACCGAATTCGTTCCCACCAGAGGCGGCGATTCTCAGCACCAGCAATGAAGGTTCTCGAATAGATGGAAGTGTTGATTTTGGTGGTTTTTAGGATTAAATATGATTGAATTGGGAACATTGAAACATCACGTGTTGACATTGAATGTTTCGTATATGCAAGTGCACCCAACTATGGATAGCACCGTCTTGCCTCTCGGGGTTTCTTTTATTTAAACTTCATTAGAAAATGTTAAATTCGACAATATTTGATGCAGACGAGTTCATTTCGTAAAAAAAAGAGACTTTATAAAAATTCTAACATTAGATATTTTAAAACAATGCTAACAAAATCACCGTATAATTTGCAAATTAATGTGAAAAATCGCTTAAGGAGATATGTAGGGTCTCCCTTAATTCGTAAAAACCGTCGGATAGTGTGTACATCAGATATGGGCAGAATTGCAGATTCCAAATTTTCAAATTTAATTCCAATTTAGAACGTATTTTAGAATCTTAAAACGGATTACTATATCATGCAACATATGTACCCCGTAAACCGTATATCGTACGATTTAATCTTAAAATGCATAAAAGTTTTTAGAATCCTAAAATGTATTAAGGAGTTTTGTTAAAGAAAACAATTAAATTGCTCGAATTTCACATTTAAATTCAGTTTCAAAAAATATTGAATTCATTAAGGCGACGAGAAGATTTAGACGTGTTGGATCATTAATGGAAATGACGGTAGCCAAACTTCTAAATAATAATAAGGTACAATAATAAAAACAAATTTTTATACCCAAATATATACTATAATAAATTACAGGTATCACAATTCAAAAAGATGTTCAAGAAAATTGAAGAATATGCATTCTAAGAAGATCTAGAACAACTAAATTAATTATGATAATTTATTTAGCCGTTAATTGCAAAATCTTCACTGACTGTTTTATTGTACATAATAATATTTAAAACTTAGACTAATATATAATTGGAAAATGAGAATTGAAAAAACGTGTGATTTTTGTGTAGATATCTATCATTTAGATAATTAGACGTTTGAAATAAATAATGGAAAACAGTGGAATTGGAATTAATTGGAATTAATAGCTTTCACATAATTCTTTCGTTCGATTTTTTCATCGCCGTCAATGTTTCGATTGTATGCGACCCAATTTTGACTCTTCCTAAACAAACGAATGGCCGACACGTGGTCCTGGAAACTTGAACTCATTGCTTGCATGGATATATTAGTAATGTTACATCTCTCGATGGTGCGAATCTATGGTAAATTCCGGCTGGTAGATAAATAAAGCAGCCCGGTTTAACGGGGATCCGAATCCATTCGTCCTGTTAATTTTGTATTTTAACGGAAGTACAACTCTCTTTGGAAACCTTGATTCCACGAATGTCGAAAAACCCAGTGCCCTTTTTTATGATACGAAGCTCGGCATCAGTGTGTAGGTGTTCTTCAAAAAATGTTTTAAGCTAAAAATTCAAAATAATTTATTGTTTAATTATTAACAAACATTTTGCTCATAATTTGGCATTGTCTCTGGATTAATGTGAACTTCATCATGAAAGTTCATATCGTACGACTTTATGAGCTCATCGATCTTGGACGTGTCGTCAATATCCACCTAATACGTGTAAAATAAACATTTTTAAGAACATTATTTCATACGTGTAACAAATCAACGCCAATTTTCTTTAATTCTTCCTCTGAAACTGGAGTCGTGTCCATCTCATTGTCATCTTTTAATATGTATGCCATTCTGTTAATTCTAATTTTAAATTGCAAAGTTATAATTTACATTTAAGGAACAGTAACATTTTGAAAGGGTGTTTTTAAAGTTATATTTGAGACACAATAATATAGAACAACACAAAATAAGTTTTCCAAATAGTAATTTTTAATATATTTTATTGTAAGTTGAAATAATATCATAAGCAAATTAGTTTTTTTATTAACTAAAACTATTTATAAATTCACAAATAATATTTAAAACAAAATTACAACGTTCATTTTCCTAAATCAAAATACGCAAATAAGCTCTACCATTGTGATTGGACATTGTAAATAAAAAATATTAAATAAGATTAAACGTCTAAAGTGGAAGCTCAGAAACTGGGCTCAAATATATATATATATATAATTTGTTAATACTTTAAATATTCCTGTCAAAATAAAAATTAGAATGCTACCAGCTCAAAGAAAGTGATAAATTGGGAGCGCATTTCGACACTTTTTGATACCCTTTGACGTGAAATAAAATTAATTTTTATGATTTTAGCATTATATAATTCTAATCAGATTAGTTCAAATCGTTATTAAACTTAGTTAGACTATAAAAATAAGTTATACCGACAATTTTTGTTAATTAAAGTGGTTTCCGATATAATCCTTGGCCACGTGGAAATATTTTCAACTGTCAAGAAAAAGAATTTTCAACTTTGCCCTTCGTTGCGTGAGTTATCATCATTACAAGACCATTCACAAGAAACAAATTTAAAGAAATTTTCTAAAAATAGATTTTAAAGCGGTTCAATTAAAATAAGAAAACGTCTGAACTATTAAATATATTAATAACGAAATAATAAAAATAATATTGCTTTCATCTATTCTTATCGGTTATTGTTTTGGAAAACGGTTATCTGATTAAAAATCGATTGATTTCATTTTTCTATTAAAATAATTAAGAACAAAGTAAATTTTAAAAACAATATTGGTATTAATAGAAAATGCACATCTCTGTAAATTAAAATAGTATATTCGTGTTAGTCGACACTAATATTATTTTTAGTTTTTAAAAATGGCTGTTTAACAAACTGTTAAAATGGAAAGGAAAATTACAATGATTCTCAAATATTTATGCCGAAAGTCATGGAAGCAAAGCGAGTTTTTACTGTAAACCTGCGTTGTAAATTTGCACGTCTAAAATATTCACACGTTTAAAATTTTGTACCAAAAACCCGCTTAATATTTTTAAATAAAATGTATCAATGGGTCTGGTGACATAGTAGATTTGTCCAAAAATTTTAATGGAGCGCATTATACAAAATAATTGGTTAAGACTTGATATTTCTCTTCGAATTTTTAATTCGGAGAAATAAAATGTTTAAAATCATTGATCTGGAAGAGTGAATTTTCAGTAATTCTAAATGTTAACAATCAAAAACATAAAAAGAGATTAACATATTGTTTAACATATGGAGAATATTAATAAATCAATTTATTAATCAAAAAATTACAAAAGCAATAATGTGTTCGCACAATTGCGTCAAGTTTCGTATGTAACTATTTTCGTCAATTAAAATGTTTCATGTTTCAATAATTATTATTTATTAAACGCGAAATTACAATTTTACAATTAAATCCAACAAATATATGGATTTTAAGGTTAATATTACTTCTTGCTACTTCACGTAGTTCTTGTGAAATTCACGTATAACAATTTAAATTTAACATAACTTATATTTGAATGATTTTTGTAAAAAAAATAAATAAAAATATTATTTTAATTTATCGTAGTTATTTTATAATCTTTTTAAAATTGTTATCCAGTTGAAATTTAACCACACAAAGAGTTTAAGAGAAAATAGTAACTTGAATGGTAAGAAGAACTTTATTTGAACTTTAAAAAACTTTATGAACATAACAATGCGTCATGAAAAGTGTGGAGCTGTTGCTCAAAATGGTGTTTCACCTTTCTATCAATTTTAATAGTTGCTTGGATACTGCTTATAGTGAAACTTAACGCTCTTATGCGAGCATCTAACGTATTGTATCGCTTACCAACATATATGGGCGGAATAACAGTTTTTGAATTTCAGAATCCGGAAAGCGGAATTCGGAATGAAAATTAAATTCCGGAATCCCGAATCCGGAATTCCGTCCATCTCTAGCTCACATCAATTTGTCGTCGTCGTCAATTTTAAATCGGAGTTTGGGCGAAACGGCGATTACTAGGATTCAAACCAGATATGGGCGAATGACAGTCTTGGAATTTCTGAATACGGAATTTTCTGAATGCGGAACGAATGCGGAAAACAAAAT
Source organism: Caenorhabditis plicata (assembly GCA_963931815.1). NCBI lineage: Eukaryota > Metazoa > Nematoda > Chromadorea > Rhabditida > Rhabditidae > Caenorhabditis > Caenorhabditis plicata. The sequence goes on from OZ007493.1 coordinate 17,796,436, forward strand.
ACCGGAATGAGAATAACATCTGACAATACCGAATGCGGAATTTGGAATGGAAGAATGGCCGGAATAAGGCAGTTCATGGAATTATGTAAAAATAAAAATCCTTTCTGTTACTCGAGTTCCCAATTCAATTGACATGAAAATGAATACATTAAATTCCTTCCTCTAAAATCGTGTACCAATTAAATTATAATGAATATATACTTTTTAAATAAATTAATAATAGTTATGTAAGCTTTTAAATGATATTTATTTTAAAATTATCATATACTTTCTATTTATTCTTTCTTAATCTCTTATTTACAATGTACTTAATAAAAAATTTGTTCAAATATACCTCATCGGTAATAATTTGTTTATATTTAAATATTACTATCAAAATATAAAGTAGAATGCGACTAATACTTACAATTTTGTACACGAAATTACCTTCCCTACCAGCAAAAATTAAGTGATGAATTCGGAGCGCGTTTTCACACACAAAGAAGCACGGTATTTTATTTGTCTTTTCTGCCTTCTCTCCTTATCTATTTTAAAAATAGTGCAAGTGAAAAATGGAAACAGAAAAGAAAAAACAAACACGTGTATCAATTTCATTAGGCTAGTTAATTTCGTGGGGATATAACAGTTATAAAGAGATAGACACAAAATAAAATGCTCCTGTTGTATAATCTTATATTGTGTTACATTGTGTAGTGGTTATTGGCGGCAAGAAGCTTTGAAGATACAATCCGCATAGCATATGGAGGAAATAACCAGTGAGAGTTTTGTAAGGAATGGTGGCTTCTGGGCGTTACCGTTATCGTACACCCCTAGTTCAGGTTCCCATCGTTCAAGGAACCAAAGGGGGATAACCGTAGTAACAGTGTCTGTGCCCGGGGACTGACCTGTCAGCAGAGAGTAGGCAGCTCTTTTGTGAGCACAAACTCAATTCCCTTTCCTCATCATTCTCTCCTGACTAGGATAGTCGGTCATCGTCAGATGTGATTGGACTAATCTTTGAGTATGCAGGCTCGCTTTTTCAAAAATTAAGCAGTTATGATCTCGAAAAACCGGAATAGTTGGAAAAAATAGAACAACCGAATAGTTTAACAGTAACGGGCAGAGTACTCTTTTAAACGTATCTCGAATGCTTCCGCGTATTTACATTAAATAAAATAATTATAAATTTTTGGGATTTTCCTTCTTTCAATTGGTGTGTGTTTATAGAGTTCTACTGTCTATATTCTACAGCTGTTTTAACAACGCTATTTATCCTATTTTGAATAATTTTAAAGACGGCAAATGAATAATTGGCAGCACACATTGAAGAGAAATTGACGAAAAAGTTGTTTGTGGCCGTGTGGCCGCCCATCATTTTCTCTTCTTTTTTTGTTCTTCCATTAGGAACCGATCTCTGAAAAGGAAAATAATTAAAAACTAATTTTTACAACGATTTTATAGACAGCTCTTAAAATATCTGTGGTACTTTTAATTTTTACAATTTTTATGATATGTTAGGTTTAGATGAATTTTCTGAGCTTCTGATCTTACAAATTCATTTTGCTCACCTTTAAAAAATCGGCATTTATCTTCAAATCAATTATTATTCTTTATTAAAAACATTCTTATGCAAAAAACATTTCCCAATTTCAGTGAAATCTGAGCCATCTCATGAATATATTTAATATTGCCTTATATCAAATTTCTTATTCAATTCCTTAATATTAAAACTTTTGTGAAAAAAAAGTTCTTCAAGAAGAATTCTTTAAACGACAGAATTATATATATATATATATAAAGGTGTGATTATTATATAACATAAAAATTGCTGTAGAATCAAAAGGGTGAATGCATTATAATATAATGGGGCGGTTCTTCCATTGTACGAGTCACTTTTGAACTGTGTTGCAACAGAATTTCAAAAAAACGCCAAAGTAAACAGTTTTAACTTTTATAAACTTTTTTTCGTTTTCAATAATAATATCGTTTTCGAATAGATGGTATAATGCCTAAAAAGGATTACGATTCAAAGGGTGAGGTGTCTGTGGTTCTTTTGGGAACAGAGAGAAAGAATGTGTTTGTAAGTTTTTTTATATTATATATATATATATATATATTATTAATCAATTATATGTATAGTTTGGTGAATTGTGCAAAGCAGTATTAAAGTATGAACGACATGTGCATTATCCGGATATTCATTATTTGACGATTCCGACAAAGGATGGCGAGCAAGTTGTGGAGTTGAATGATCCTGGATTGGTAAATAATTTTTGTTTTCATTATATTATGGGTAATTTTATTTTGTTGAGATGAAAACTGGAAGCAGAGAAGTTGCACTGAAAAGAGCTGATTTTATTATTTTGTATTATTCTGAAAATGGATTGGATACACTGTATGCGATACAAAATTTGTGCAAAGAAATCACGTATAAAATAAAGGTTTGAGTTTTATTAGGCTTATTGTTAATTAAAATAGTTTTGAAATACATAGCAGTTGAAATTAAAATTATCTTATTTAAATTTTACAGCTATCCATTAAAATAGCTTGAAGATTTTGAAAAACAATTTTCGCGTTGGAATTCGAATTCATTTGGTGTTATATAGTCAATTCGAGACGTAATTCTGAATTGCATCAGACCACTCACACTTATACAGAAATTATTTCTCATATTTTTATTCCACGAAGCTGGGAGATATCAACTGATAATCAGTACGCACCAATTGAAAAAATAAATCACAACTTTCGCATACTGAAATTTTACTTATTTGAGCCCACATGTTTTAATTTCAATTGACGTGCCCCTAGTTTTTTTTAATCATCTCTAAAATTTTCTTCACTTTTGATTCCTTTATCAGGCCGAACCGGAAAAAATAAAATTGCAAAACTTAAAGAGTATCCTTTTACAGTAAAGAAGAAGAGAACAGTAACCACTAGATTTTTTTAAATTCTCTCTACTGCAATCAACTTTTAATAGATTTAATGAACTATTAAAATTCTGTGAATTCATTAGAAAAATTATCACAGTTTTCTTTATCATGTTAAAAAGAAAAAATCATTATCAATTCCTTATAATTGTCGGTATTTTTTGTGAGTGAGCAAATATTTGCACACACATGAAAAGGCTTGAATATTTGTATTGAAGTGCAGCTCCCAAACTACTACCAAATACATTTTATTTATTTAATTAAAGTTTAGAAAATTCCAAGAAGCAAATATTAAACCAATTGAATTTTGTAGTAATAAAGTAGCTATTTTCGGTAACACTTTTTGAGTAAACTAATATTTGCATTCTTTCAAGATCATTGAACTATTTTTTGGTGATGATTTTTAATAGATAATACATACGATTAATGATAATATATTCCAAAAATGTATTATTGTTATTGTGAAAATTTAGGTGCCAGTTTTGATATTATGTGATGTGAATGATAAAAACGAAGAGATATCAAATAACGAGAATTTTATGGGTATAAAAATGCACATTTTCATATTAAAAGCCTGATTATTAAAGAATATGATCGAAATGGGATTAAGCGTAATTATTCGATGGAGAAAATGACGCAAATATTGGATAATAACAATGTTATTAATGAGGTATATATAGGGGAGAGAAGAATCGGAAAGAAACATAAATTAATTTAGGGTGAAAAATTAGCAGTTCAATTGAGGTGCACATTTATGAAAATCAATTCATCTGTGCTCGCAGATATCCATCGTGTGATGGGAAAGTTGGCACAATCTGCGATTAGTAGAAATAAGCGCAAAAAGTCACTTATCAAAGGGTTAGTCCATTTTTACGGTATGAATCACTGGAGCACGCTTTAAAAATAAGCACCAAAACCTGGTGCATTTTAGGTTTTCCATGAAAATCAGGTAAATGTTACATGTAAATAGCTTACATTTCATACAAAGTCAAAGTGAAGTTGTAGGTACACAGTTTATTGGAATCTTGGTACGGATTCCAATCTAATATGGTAATAAAATGAGTTCCGTAAACGTGCTCAAATCTAATCTTTTCAAAATTTATTAACATTTTTAAACAATAGAAGGAAAGCCTAGTTAAATTATAGTAAATATTGTTCTATTGACCAGACGTAACAATTTTCAGACACGCTTAAAAATCGGAGTTATTTCCAGATGGTGTTCAAGCCGTTTACAGATTTCGAATTTCGCGACAACCAAATCACATAGTTAATTTTTGATCCGGGACATAATTATTATTTTTTTAAATCTTCTCATATGTACAATTAATAGAAATATAAACTCAAATGCCAACTGGAAACAACGATTTATTGGTTTTATATTAAGTAACTAATATATAAGAAACTTACATGTTAAAACTATTTTTTGCACGTAATTGTAATGAAAACCGACGAGTTACAATACTAAATACTATTTTTCCAGAAGTATATTATACTTAAAAGATATTTTAGAAAAATCTAACAAATTGATATAAAAATCAGTCTGGATTATAAGCGAGACTCCATTAAATAATTGCTATTTTCTATTGATTTTCATTTTTCAAAGCAATTTTGCCCAGGAAATTGATGTTAAAATAATTGTTTGTTTACGTGCAAATTAGATAAAGAATAATAATATTTTATGATAATATATTTAAAACTGTACGAAAACGTTGACTATAAGGCCCGTTTTATTTTAAATTAAACCTAATTTTTAGTTTTATGTTTAAGTTTTTAATCAAAATGCGAATTATCACTTTATTATAATAATCACAACTTATTGCTATATGAGCTTCTCAGCTCACTGAATTACTTAATTTTTATATGTGCATTTTTTACTATCCGTTACGATATTTTTTCCCGTTTCGGTATCTTTTGAATAAACTTAAGGATGGAAGAATTGTAATGAAATTATATTTAACATGCGCTTCGATTATACCGTTCAGTCCACTAGAATGTTGATGAGTCCTAGAGTGCATCTAACAGAATGAAAAATAGATTTGATAAACAGTAATTGTCAAAAAACTGTAAAACCATGTAACAAAAAAGCTTAAAGCGACAGAGCTGTTTTAAGAGAAGCATCTAAATTATGCATAATGTATAATTTATGTATAATTAATTATGTAAATTCGATTTTTTATATTAGTTTGAACATTCATCAGATAGTTAAAAAAAATGTGTTTCTATCTAGAAAAATCGTGATTTCATTTGACGTGCTTTGTGCGTTTTAATAATACAAATTAGTAAACTGGTTTCTTGAATTAAATAAATCGATTCAAACCTTGTTAATATCGAATAATCTTGCGTTTTAAATTAACTACTAATCTTACTATTCAAGTTGTAATCTCTTAATACGTGTATCAAGTTTCAGAATTCGTAAAAACTTCAACTCCACGGACAGAAGCAAAAGCGTGGATGCCATTGAGGAGCACGATGAAGTCAACTATTCTGTGAAGGATTCGAAAGTTTGCAGTGTTATGTAGAAAAGTGTAAATATAATAAATGTTGTCCAATTTTTTTTTACCAAATGATCTCATCGAATTTATTGTTTTCCTTTGAATTTTATAAAGAATTCATTTTTTCTTATTGGTTGATAAAAAATTTTAAAACGTGCACATAATCTGCATAATTGATAAAAAATCTTTTGGGAAAGAATCTCGAGAAGTTCAACTACTAGTGACATTGATTAATATCAGTTTACCTTATCATGCGTTCTTCAACTTTTATCATTCTTGATAAGGTTTTCCATTAGTAACAACAAATAATTGATTGTTTGGTTTTGTTTATAACTTTGTTTTTTTAAGAATGACAGAAAAACCAGTACTTTATTCTTATTGGCGATCGTCCTGCTCCTGGAGAGTTAGAATTGGTAGGATTCTTTATTTTAAAAAATATTAATATATTTATTTTTAGCTCTGGCAATTAAAGGTGTTGATTATGAGTATAAGACGGTTAATTTATTGTCAAAGGAAGATTTGGTAATTTTTAAAAATTGTTTATTGCTCTAGATATCATCAAAACGTCAGTAAAGTATAAATATTATCCAAAGTCACATTATTCAAAGTATCTGAAATAAAAATTTTGAAACGGTTGTGAGTGTGCAATAACCGTGAGCTAAATTGTAAATATTTTAATCCGTTTTTATTTACTGGAATATTATTTCAAAACGAATACGCTTTAATTTTAGGCCTAACAAATAACTGGACGTCTCATTTTCACAAAAATCTAATTAAAATACATCAAACGTGAAAACCTAAGCTTAGACAATGTACTCATCGTTTTTGGTTAAGAAAAGTAATTATGATTTTGCAATATTTAAGCGTTTATTTTGAAACTCCACATATAAATTTTAACCAGATTTTTACGTAAATTTAGAGTTTTGGTGTTAATATATGCCAATAATCTAAAATATTTCGAAAATGTTTAATTAGAAGTTCTCTGATTAGATCCTGCTTTAAATATTATGTATGGTGTATGTATGCTATAGTTTTGAATCAATCTTTTATTATAATTGAATAGATGTTGAAATTTTATTAAACGGCATAAATTTTACTTTTTTTAACTCTTTGAAGTATTTCACCAATGCCCAATTGCGAGTACCGGGGAAAGTCAACAATAAATTTTTTAAATCCTGTAACTTTACGTAATTTAGATTTAAAAGTTTTACTTTTTTGTATAACATTATCTATAACATTAATGTGCATGATAGTTTAAATAATTTTTTGTTTCTATTAAATGATGCAAATATTAGAGGTGAGTTTTTTAGTCGGTGTATTAGTATTTCCATTCAATTCTTATAATTAAAACTGGTATCACTATTTAAGAATGATCCAGAATTTGTGCAATCAAACCCAGCACAAAAGGTACCCGTTTTCGTGGACAATGGACACAGTATCAGCGAAAGTTTGGCTATAATTGAGTACCTTGAAGAGAAATATCCGGACAAACCATTGCTTCCGAAATGTGCCATCCTTAGAGCGCATTGTCGCACCATTTTCCTGCAGGTATTGAAACGGTTTAGAGCTGTATTCACTAATGTTAATTGGTATAGATTGCGGCTGGTATTCAACCATTGCAGAATGTGAGCGTTTTGAAGTTCGTCAACACTATTCAAGCAAATTATGGGCCAAAGGTGAGAAAAAATGAAAAAATGTAGCAACCGAAATTCTCCTTGACAGTGGTGTAATCATTGGATCACAATTGGCCTCGAAGCGCTGGAAAAAATGCTCGAGAAACACTCGGGTAAATATTGCGTCGGTGATGATATCACAATTGCTGATCTCGCAATTCCTTCAATGGTATACAACGCCAAACGGTTTGGTTATTGATTGATTCGATATAGACATAATAATTAAACTAACAGGTTCAATGTTGATCTTACCAAGTTCCCGATATTTAATCGAATCAATGAGACTCTTGCGGAGATTCCCGAATTCAAGAGCGCTATCCCGGACAACCAGCCAGATGCGGGACTAAACGCCTAATTGTTTTAATTGACTTTGATTGCAAATAAAGGTTATTTTCGTTTTACTATTGTTAACAGCATTCTTCGTTGCATTACGTGCCAGTTCGTTTTATTTGTTCACTCATTGTGATTCATTCGTATACCACAGAGATACTTTATTGATTATAATGTTCGTAAATCTTGCATTAATCATCATTTACTATACAAGTTTAGATGAGACATAATCTTCTATTACAACCATTTATAGTAGTTTTTGTATGTGCAATACATTTATCAAGCGCTCAATCAGAAGGTCCTCTTTCATTTCTTTGAGTGAAATTGTATTTAATAAGAAACATTGTAGAAAGTAATTTATTAATTTGTGAAAAATGCATTCCACCGCAAAAATGTAGTACATGTCATGGAAATATATGCTATAAGTTAAGTGATACCGAAGGGAATATAAAGAAAGGATGTCAAAATACGACAACCACGGTAGGATTGTAACTTAATATTTCATTCAAAATTGTTGGATTGCAGATGGGATGTACTAAAACAAAAACACAGCATGGGATTACCGAGACGACATGTTTTTGCAACGACAGACATAGGTAAATTCACTAGACCGAATTATATTATTTACACATGTTTTAATAGAGGTCTTGGTTTTCAATTAATTTTTCAGAGTTGTGTTTATGATATTTCGAAAAAATAATTGTGATGCACGACAATTTAATTTTTTAATAATGAAACTTCACGCAAACTGGTTTCGTATGTCGGAAAGTATATATTTGTCTAAAATTATCTCTAAACTATAAAAAGTTGTTGAAATTTAAGATTGTTCCATTATAAATGAGCATCCATGTTTATCATTTCAATTGGTGTGCGGATGATATTAGGTCTAGAAAATTAGGTCTAATTTCTGTATATTTACCAATTAATAATAATAGAATACTTATGCTCTGATCTTTATTGATAAGCTTAGATAAGGGAACAAAATAAATTATCAATAATTACTATTTAGAATTTTTTGCTCGGATTGACAGTGGGCTCTGTAAAATATAAAATTAGTTTCAGATGCGTTTAAAATTTGCAAATTCTTCATTTTAATTTTTAGTGAATTTCTCAATGACCTGTCATAAGCTTATCAAAAGGAAATATCTAGAATATTCAAAATTAAATTTTAAATTCATTGAAGTATTTTTTAGTTAAAAATCCACAGTATCTAGATATTTATTTATTCTTGAGATTTTTTATGTACATATAAAAAGCTCTTTCGGCAATATTTTTGCTCTCAATATCCGTTTAATTGAGAAATTTCTTGCACCACTATATTTCACATTTATTTTTCCATTAATTTTTACAATTATAGCGCCATAAATCATTCAGTTTTATATCTTTACTCGTAATTTGGACAAATCGGTCTTAAATTATTTAAGAAAACTTACTGAATAACTGTTTTTGAACACCTTTTCTGAGTTCTCAAATTTAACCGTTAAATTTGGCATGCGCAGACATGGTCATACGTGGAAATTTTACTCGGTTTTCTTTAAAAACGAGATTCAAAATGACATGTTACCGTTATTTAAAAATTTAAAAATTAAAAAGTAGAAATTAAAGAATAGATGTTACGTAAATTCAATTTGCTCTTTCTATATATATTTAATCTATATGTATCGTTGAAATATTTGTTGTCAGATTTTTTATTTTCAACTACTTATTATTTTAATTATCTCGTGACGTGATAAAAATACGACGTGATAAAATATCTCGTGACGTGATAAAGTATTTTACAATATTTTTTTCTAAATTTACTGTAAATGCGTGAGCCAATGTGAGCACGTAAACTTATAAACAATAAACGTTCTCAAATTTAACTTTGTAAAAATATATTAATAATTGTCATAATCAATGATTTATTGAAAAGACGTAACAATTTATATTTATATTCTAGATGAAAGCCGTTGCTATTTTCGATATTTAAAAGTCTTGTAACCGTTTCTATTTATTTAAAAGTTTCAATTCAAAATTATAGTATTGTCTCTATCGCCAGAATGAAACTTTTCCAAATAATGACAAAATTTCTGAAATATTAAAGAATATGGGTTTGCTCATATTTTAAATAATCAAAAATGACCACAAATAAGATAGAAAAATAAATATTAACTTATTGAAATAATATTCTATGTAGCAATTTTAAATCAAAAAAGGATAAAATAAAAACCCATGTGAATATATACATTTTTGGATTACAGGTGTAACAGTGGAGTGAGCAGAATCTCCGAATCAACACTAACTGCATTTACTTGTATATTTATGTATTTATTAAAATTGTAATACTTTATTTGTTTTAATTGATATTAATATTCAATAAAAATGTAATATTGCAGTTTTTATTTGCAAGCGATTGACAAACAAAGGATTTTCTGACAAATAGGAATGGGTATTCTATGGTTTTCTATATATATATATATATATAAATTTATATCATCACCATCACCACTATTTGCAATAGTTTAATTGTTAAACGACATCAAGTTTTCGCGTGGCTGTCTTTTAAGAAGAATTGTAGTTTTGTTCTCGTATTCATTTATGTTAAAAAATTATTATTTATTATTATTATCATTATTATTGTTTAAAAATTAAGTAGAAAATTAAATTTTCTCAGTTATTGACAAATAATATAATCTTATATATAATACACCAAAGATTTCCGTTAAATTAATAGCGATACATTCATGTTGAATTTAACTTTTTTATTTGTGCCTTGGCATATACGCTAAAATCTAAATAGCAGAGTTCACGTGAAGGTTTCCAAAGCCCTAATAAAAATAACAAAATTTTGATTGGGTAGCCAATGTCGTGGTTTCTTAATAAAATTAAGTATACTAACGCACGTCAAACCAAATGAACATTTTCAAATATTAAAATGAATATTACAGTGTTATACTTTTTTGTTAGACACTAGGACAAATTGCTCTTAAATTATACCAAAAGGAAAGGAAGAAAAAACACTTTGTTTCAATCAGTGGCGGTTTTGCGAATTTTGTATATTACCTCGTTTTGAGTCCGAAATCCGGAAATCTTCTTTAGAAATGTAATTCCGGGTTTTGTAATAAAAAATTGTAAATTTTTCAATCTGCCGACCGGATTTAAAACACAAAATTTACGTTTTTTTATTCCGGTATGCGATTTGAGTTTTTTTTTTGTCTCTTTGCCCATCACCTACTGTAATATTAAGTTTTTCTAAAATATCCTTGATTTATTTATTTAAGTACAGACAAATAGGTCATTGTAGCCCCATTATCACCCCCAATTGAATTTACAACCATTTTTAAATAATAATTTTGTGTAATTTATAATTTACGAAAAATAAGAAATGGGAGAAATGTTTTGATATTTATTTTATTTTTATATGGATTGTCATCTACTCTATGTTAATAGATTCGCCGAAAATTAATTGACAGAAATCCTTAAAACCTTTCCAAAACTTTAGAGATTTATTGGTCTACTATTTATTGACGTGATTGTTGAATATCACCATAAAACATCATTTCTTTATAAAATTTTATTTTCTTATATCTTAATAGTATGAACAAATTTATTTTTCAAAAGTTGACGTAGAAAGTGGGCTCAATTGAAAAAAATACTGTGAAAATAAGTTTAAGTATGCATAAAAATGTGGGTGAAAAATAGTCATATTTTGGGTATAAGGTTACAATGGCCAAATACGGGAATGATCCTTTTTTATAATTTTTCCCTTTTTTTATATATATTTGAAAACTAATACAATTTTATTGTACAGATATACTAAGTGTTAAAACACTTAATATGTGCTAAAATACCTAAAATTGATCTATTTGAGATTGTAACCGAGCGAGGTATGAATCACTCTTATTGCTCCCACGCCAATTGTGTTTGTAATAATAGAGATTCAGTTAAGATGCCCTAATATAATATTTTAAACACATTTTAGTAAGGTACATATTTCAAGAAAAAAATAATTTACGTGAAAAATCACTAGACACGATCTATTAAAACAAATTATTTTTTACCAATATTTTGTTTGCCGCGTCTCCTCCCGTTTCCGTGTAAAAACTCCATAAACCGGTTTGGTAATTTCGCATTTCGAGTAACTTATTTCAAATGAGATGAAATTGGATAATTTATTTTTAATATTTTTAAGTTTTTAAGAAAAAATATACAAGTTTATTCTTTCGCTTACCAATTGGCCTTTTTAAACCAAAAATATTTAAAATTAATGTGAAAATAAGCTTTAAATTTTAAAAAACTCACATTTAATTGATTTTTAATATATGATAACCTTGAATGTTTAAAATTAGTCTTTCACATTTCTTCCACGTACGGGAGAATTTTTTAAAAATTTGTGTCAAATCAAGCAAAATTATTCGAAAATTAGACAGGACAAAAACATGCAAAAATTTTTGTATATCTAATTGTAAAAATTTTCAAAAAATTTATTTCACTGGCCAAATACTGATTACATTATTTTGTACGGTCAAATTAAAAATAATTTTACAGGGTTTCTTAAAATATCCGAGAACCTTAAAATTTTAAAAAATCAGTCAACTACAGTTTTTATGGCTTCAGTTTGCGTGAAATAAGACCTTAAAATAATTCGTGTGAATGAATAATTGTGTCTTTCGCAATTATTACGCGCCTCCAGTTTGACGAAAACTATGCGTGGATATTTCTTTGATTTTTTATTGGGTAGGTGCGCGGGTGCATTGTTTGTTTTTGCTCTTATAATCGTATATGCTTGACAATTTTTCTAAATACATTTATATTTGCACTTGTTGCTCAGCGAAGTTTTTGCTTGGAAAAAATTGAGTAAAATTATTGTTTTTAATTTGAATGGCATTATGCCACTAATTAGGTTGTTCATCATAACGTTATTAATCAATGGTTCATTATTTATTTACAATAATTCAATTGTAGTTTAAACATAAACGACACATATAAAACTAATGCGAGACATTGAATGAAAACTACAGCCACTCCCATGAATTCTCTAATACGTTATAATTTTCGAAAATTCACTTTATTCTTACAACATTTAATTTATCGTTGTTTTCCGTTTCTTGTTTATATTTGCTTATAATAACTTTGATGGTTGAATCGATTTGTCTTAATTACCGTGCCAATATTGAATAATGTTTGAGAATGGAGATTGCCCTCCAATCCCAGAGTAAGGGCATATTATACGAAGGATATACGAAAGCATTCAAACAATGTATTTTTGAAGAAGGAGATGTCCATGGAAAGAATGAGCGATATGAGTTCAGGTAACTTCAATATTCTAATTATTGGATTATTGGTATTTTTGGGAAATAGGTGTGATTATGACCTGGAATGTTGTGGCAGAACCTGTTGTATCCCACATGAAGCAACGATTCCATTATGGTAATAATTTTTTTGAGCCGTTATTGATGAGATTTGATTTAAGGCTTATGATTATATTTATCGTACTTGCCTTATTGCTCTTGTTGGCTCTGTTCGGACTGTTAGCATACTTGTGCGGAAAATGGCTGAAATCGCGGCCGAAAAAGGGTATTTATTAATGCATGATTATTCCCCTCTTTATAACACGTTGTTACTTGTAATGTGAAACTACCCTAATTAATCAATGATAATAACCCATTGTTCCCATTTTTACAGAATATAACGCGGCCAATACGACGAGCAATAAATATTCCGCGTTGAACAATGGTGAAATTGACAATTATGGTGTAAACAGCCACTATGAAAAGGAGAAATACAGTGTTCCCGAGGATATTTACAGCAGTACGTACGGTAGAAATCAATATAATAATAAGATGCTGTCACCGTCATGGAGAGATGGCAATATGAGTGGCCACAGATCATATATGGAAACGAGAGGAGGACACCACGATAATGGGCATTTAATGCCATACATGAAAAACGATCATCATTTGCAAAATAATATTGATGATGACTCAAGTAGCCGCAATCAGGTGCATGAAACGATCGAAGAGAGCTATAAGCAGGAGATAACCTACGAAAGGCCGGCTTCTTATGACTCCAGGGACATTCTTTAAATCGTTTTCAATTGAATAAGCTTCTATTTGATTGCGTTTGTGTACAGATTTCTGCCATTTATTCTTCCATAACACGATTTAATAATTGTATTGATTTGAATATAGAATACCTTGATAATGATTGCATGTTATATAATGTGAAACTAATGAAATAATGAATAAAAATCAAGTCATGTGTTGATGGTTTAGAGAAATTCGTTGCTTCTCCAATGCAAGAAACGACACTGCTGGCGCCAAAACCAGTGAAGATCACGCAGCGCAGCGAAGATGAAATTAGTAGAGCGTCGGTGGCGCAACTCGTCGAAACGAACCCGCCGGCCCCGCAGCGTGTGCAAAATGCATTCTACAGGTCTACTTCTGAACAAATAGCTAGTTATAATATAGTTGATTGATCATCTATTAGACAACAAAGTTTTAACGAAAAATAAATGTGTTTATATTTCTTTAAATCGATTGTTTAATCATAGGATTTCGCGCATAATTCGGGAAATTTTAAGGGAATTTTAATAGAATTACTATTCCAATAAGATGGGAATTGTTCGATCAGAAAAGCTTTAACTGTGTAATCTATAAATCTTTTTTCATATTATAACATTTTTTATTTATTAGAGCTTGTGGGTAACAGTGCGCCAGTAGCAATTTTGGTAAAAGATTTTCTGCTATAACATTTTTTAATTTAAAAAATAACACTCCAAATTTGCATGTTGCAAAAATTCAACGCTTGTTGACGCAAGAAAGCGTTTGTTCTTGCCTTAGCATGCATAGTAGATGGAAATTTTCTAGTGAAATCGATGTAAAACTGTAAAAACGCCGATTCCATCACGGTTTGCTTATGGAAGAACTCATTTATAGCACATCGGTTGGCGTGCATCTTCTGTTCATTCTGACCATAATTTATTCCAACTGAACGCCAAATGTTAATCATCCTAATACAGATGAATTTGAAATTTTACAAATGATGGTATTATCACAGTTCACTCTTTTCTATTCTATTTCATTGGCGTTCAAATCTTGTTTTCTAAGAAAGGCTAGGAATGAAGTGAGCAATAATTTAAATTATCATGTGATAAGTTTTAAGAAGGATTATAATATCATTATTTCCATTTTCCAACTCGGTTTTAGAGTAATTTGCAAAATTTTTAGAGAATCATATTAGATTTTATTTTTTAAAAAATATAGTCGCGGCATAGATAGATGAGAAAATCGCTTAACATAAGGAAAAATAGTAGTCTCACATGGGAAAAATAGTCGGAGGTATTGATTTAATTTTTTAAATATTATCTGCATCACGTCAATCCTTATTTCATTTTGTTTTCTTAATAATAATGATAATAATATACTTTTCTTGTTTTTAAGTTCGAAAATAATAAACAAATTGAAAATTAAACCGACACTTTCGTCCCGAAGCAAGAGAAGCACTTACTTATGCTCCTTCAAGCTATTCTCTTATTAATTTGAACTTTGAAACTTAAAAAAAATTCAAATAAAAAAATTAAAAGAATTGTGTCTAATTGTTTTTTGTAAGCAATGCTGGGAGAAATTTGTCGCGGAAATACCGAAATTACTAAAAAAACAAAAAAGTTGTTATTCTCTTATTAATTTGAACTATATATATATATATATAGTGGTCGCCAAATGCGATTACTGCCGCAAAGTGTGGCGCACTTTTTTAAATATTATTTTTTCATTTAATTTTTATGATTATTATTATTTTCCACATTTATTCCACGATTGAAATAACATCTAAAACATATTCTTCAATTTATTTAAGCAAAAACAGTATGGAACGAGCCTAAAAAAGAAAATAATCATAAAAATTAAATGAAAAAATAATATTCAAAAAGTGCGCCACATTTTGCAGTGGTAATCGCATTTGGCGACGACTATATATAATATTAAGTCTGTAAAGCTTCTAAAACGTCGAACATTTTCTTTGATTTATTTTGAGAATCAGAGATTAAATTTCCCAATTTAGGTATTTCGAGTCAAAGTTCTGAAATTTTATTTTATTATTACTTATATGAACCACAAATCTTTCCATTCTGTTTTATGCCTTTTGTAGTCCCAATATTTATCTGGTTTTTCATTGCTCATATAGTATATTAGATGTGTTGTTTTTCTGTGAGATATGTGGTTTCCCATGACTATAAAAATTAAATTCGTACTCAGAAACTTGATTTCCGAAATTCCCGATTTAACATGTTTCATCGAAAATAGTTTTGAATATTTTTAGACCGTTCGTACCTGATGAAATGGACAATAACGATATGCCTCCACCGGAACGTGGAATGATAACATATCATTCCGTTGATGAGCTCAGTCAAAGCAAATTTGGTACAATCAAGTAACAACGAAATTTTCATTATTCTACTATATTTTTGTTTATTAAGAACGGTCGTGAAACCAAAAGATAAAAGTTCTGAGAGAATGTACAAAAGGCCAGGATTTGACAATGTTCCAGCGTATTGATATTCTCCGTTTCCACTTCTTCGACGTTTGTCTTCAATAAATCCATCACGGATATAATTCCTTATATTATTACTATTAATATAATTTTATTCTAATTCTTCTAAATTTTGTAACATGTTTTTTTGTTTTTAAAAAATTAGTTGTAATTTCTATTTTAATTTCATTTTAGGATATATTATTTTATATTCAGGAAACAAAAACGAAGTAATTCGCATTTACGCAAAAAAATAAATCATTATTCAAGGATATTAATGATGTGAATTATTTTTATGTCACATTTTAGATTTTAATTGAAAAATCGTAAGTCGTGTGGAATACCGATCTTCTGCTTCATTACTATATTAAACATATTTTGCTACATCTGAGTCCGTATGAAAAAACGTATATACATATATAAATACAGCTACAACTGACGCAGCTTAAAATGCAACTTTTCAAGTCCCGCAATTTTTCGTTGCGTCATATTCTCATTTTAATATGGATTATTTTATTAGCTAATTTATTTTTTTTTTATTCCCGTTGCAAATTTAAAAGCTAGCTATTATCAAAATATAATAAATTGGCAGTTCCAATTTTATTTCATAAAAAATAAAAATAATGAATCTGACTTTATCTAGAAATTTTGAAGAAATATAATGAAAAACAGAGAAATTATTAACATAAATTGAATATTTGTTTCATGATCTCTTTGAGACCATTGAAAATAATTTTAAAAACCTTGAAATTGAATTTTCAATTTTTTTAATATTTTGTTAATACAACTGTTATATTCATTAGCCATCTTAAAAGCATAAAATATTAATAAAATAATTCATTGATATCAAAAAAATTTAAAAAATAGAGTGTTGTTTTCCCGGAGAGTCATGACGCGAGAAACAAAAGTGCACAATAATAAGATGGTATGAGAAACGAGACTGAAAAGCGACGTCATCTTGCGGTTAGAACTGATGTGGTTAATATTGCATTAAAGCACATTTTAGATTAAGAGCATTTCATTGTAATGTTTTCTTGGAGGAGCCGATCTAGCTCTCGTAAAGTAGATGGATTTATTCATTTCGATGATGCAGATAGGAAAAAATTTGAAATAGCTAGGAATGCACGTAAGATGATCTAATTTAATGCATATTATTTATAAATTCAGATATATCGACAAAATGTCCTGTAGCATTAGATTTATACTTAACAAATTGTAAACGATGGGCTGATCTATGTGGATTATTTTCTGTAATTTATTTTTTTAAAGAATTCCTAATTTAATAGTTTCTTTTAGTTTGAAAAGGCTTTCACGTTTATCTCAGACTTTAATACAAGTTTTATGGGTCCTCCTATTTCACCGGGTAATCCTTATAGATTGATTTATAATATACTAGAGCAAGTAATTCTAATTTTTAAATTATTTGAACATTTGTTCACTTTAGACATCAAACTGTGATAGAAAGTATTATATTCTTTCCTACTTAGACGAAAGGAATATAGGCATCTCAAAACCATTGAAATTATCGTATGCATCACTTTTGTAAGTTTTTTCATGAACATCAATCCATAATTTTATTGAAAATAGGAAAACTGTTCGAATATTACTTGAAAAGTTTGAGAAGCTGGATTTTCATCCAATAAGTGGTCTGCTTCATGAGCTTCATGGATACCTAAAAGCAAGAATAGTTTCGATTTCATTGTATTCCGATATGGCAAGTGCTGGTTAGAAAAATATAATTTTCCATTAAATACAATATTTATTAGCAAATAATTCTGAAATAGATTGGAAAGGCTTCACTAGTCGTACGAAGTCAATAGTTTATTTTCTAATTAATGGTAAATTTGGTTCCCAGATTGTTCAAATTTCGATGATTACAGAAAGTGGGCTCGATGGAATTGATGAAACAGATCTAAGTGATATACCAAACTGCTCAGATTTGAATAAATCTCATATTGGTTTAAGTTCAACTATTGACTTTTTACCCATATCGCAAGTTATTAGAAATAATTACGAAGAAAGATACGCTGCCGCTGAATATTCAAATTGCAACTCGCCTCTTGAAGATTATAAAAACGAATTTGTTTATGCATACGTGTTCGAAAAAGATCCCATCAGTGCTAAATGTCTATCTGTGAGTTCTCCTTCAGAATATAATAAAAGGCATATTCAGGCGAATGAATCTTATCATAATGCGAGTCAATCGTCATTGGCGTCACAAAAGTTTTTCAACAACTCTTCACAACCTTCGTCATCTAATTTTCAACCTTCTTCAATTGATAGTTCTGATGATTCTGTTTTCTCAGCATTGGATCATGATAAATCAATATCTACTTTTCAATCATCTTACAGCGATATAATGATATCGTCAGGAACAGTCGATGAAAATATAGGGGCGAATCTTATTAAGGCACTGCTCAGTGAACATACCGATAATACAATATTCACTTCTAGTGAAAAGATATTTGAAAATCGTTTGGGCCCTAAAAGAAGCCTGGAATGCAATATTTCCACTGAAAATACTGCGAAAAGTGATGCACCACAATCTTTTATGAGCCACAGTGAGAAAACATGTATCGACCTGTTGGAAGAGGCACGGAAACTAACAATGGAAAACTGTGCATCTTCATCGCTCTCGTCGTCATTTGATGATAGTGACAGTATCGAAGAAAAAAATAATTTAAAGTTAGTCTCGACTAAACTTGCCGCTTATGCCAGAGAAAAAAACCAATTTGACGAGCCTACACAACCCACGTTCGACTTAACTGAATTCAAGTGGTTCCAGGCGGAACTCATAAACATGTTAAAGGAAAATTCATTTCAATACCGTGACTTTAATACAAAACAGTACTGGCTGTATAAATTATCCGAAAGTATAAAAGAATCAGCGAATCCAGAAATCTGCATGGACGTATCATCATTCATGTCCCTAGCAAGGCTCATTGGTATTGAAAACAAACCTTTCTGTTCGCAAGATCGCGCAATGTTAATGGAGAATTTGTTGAACTGGAGTGAGATGAATGAAACGAAAATTCAATGTTGCGAAAATGATAAAGCCCAAATTAAGGTTTTTCTATGATTGCTTAATAATTGTAAAATGTAATTTAGAAAAGAGCAACTACTAGTAATAATGGAAACAGACAGAGAACTTATTATCTTCAAAGTATGCGAAAACTTTTTATTCATGAACTTCATACAATTATATTACTGTTTGAAGCTCAGTTTCACCTTTCTTCCGGAAATGTATGTTATTAGTAATCTCCCGGTAATTTATATGTTTAAGATATATCGATGCATCGCATATATGAATAAAGCTACAAATCAGTTGGATTTTTTATCAAAGGAACTTGAAGCAACAGAAGCACCGAAGAGAAAATTAGAAAGGTAAAAATACTAATAATTTTTAATAACTGTTTACCGTATAGAATAGTCGATCCAAAGCCAAGGAATAACTTGATTTTATGGTTTATGCATTTGTACAATTTACTGATGGCTAAATTTTGTCTTTACGCATCCGACACATTGGCCCCCTATTGTCCAAATGATTTTGCCTTTACGGTTGAATTATTAAGGTGTATAAATTTGAATATAGTTTTAGTGTTTTCTCGACTATGACAATGGATACAACTTTGTCGATGAATGCTTGAATTTTTGCATGGAAAGTCAACCTTACTTTTTATGCATATGTACGGGAACCAATGACAAAGATGTTGATGGTTTATATATATATATATATATATAGCTCATTAATTCAAAATGATATTTTATATAGTGAACTGTAATATTGTGGCGAAATGTCGGAAGTATCTTCAAGAAATGATAATCCGTCAACGAGAAGAAGAATCGAAATTTCGTCTTAATATTACCATGCCGATTTGTGAGGTTCGCGAATTTAGTATTTTATGTTTTTCGTTGATCGGCTTTTGTTCTGCAGGAGCTATTTAATGAATACGATTTATGGTATTTGGATGATCTAAATGAGAATGAAGCAAAAGACAAGATACGAAAACTGCAGATCCCTGAGAGAGAAAAGAAGTTTTTACTTAGTGTTGCGCATATCGGATTTACGAAACCTCGGGTTATTGCTCAACCGGAACCTCCCTCGAATAATGAGTTATTGAAAAACGAAGAACTTCTTATATTGTTTAAAATACCGTCAAAGCACAATCCAGTGAATGTTTCACATGCCGGATATCTAACGGTTAGTCTTATTTGTCACATTGTTCCGAAAATTTGTTTTTTATGATACGGACTTTCTTTTCATTCTTTAAATAAGTTATTTTCTTACTTTAGCACGTCAACTGGTATACCAATTTTCAGACACAATTGAAAATCGAAAAATCGATATTTCTATTTGGCGTCTTGCCTAGACAGTCACAAAATTTTCTGGTTTATAAATTCAAATACATGCCAACTGAAAAAAAAACTTCTTAACCAAATAATATGAAAATATTTTCGTATAAATTAACTTCTAAAAAGTTTAACGTTTAAATGTCGAGAAAAATTTTTGCTAACCATGATAATCAACTTATGCATTCGGCGTCCATATCAAGATATCGGATCGATACCTGAACTCATTTTTTCGTCACTTTTTTTCAGGATACTTCGTACAATGAGGAATTTGCCAAATACTTAACAAACATATTTGTGCGAAACTATTTACATCCACAAACCGTTCGATACAACAAAGCAACTCATGTTGAGAGACGACATTATAAACTATGCAGATATGACCAGGAGTTCAACTATGTAAAATAGCTCAATTTACTTCATTTTATTTATTTTCTTCCCATTCAGACTTGTTTTGGAGAATCAATTGAGCGTAATATATACATGACAGTTATTTATCGAGGAAATGCACGGCGGTCCGAGAGGAAAACGTTCCTGTTCTTCTCGTCCATTTTGCCACTTATCCGCTGTTCAAATTCGTTAAAGATATTGTCGCAGGCTGCCAGTGCAAATGATCTGCAGTGTGATATAGAAATCGCGAAGAGGAACAAAAATCGGACTACGTCATTTCATCAACAAGCAAAAAACGAAGAGAGCCAAGAATGATATCATTTTATCTAACATTATTGATTTTTTGCTGTAATTATAGTGTCTTATTTCTGTTAGATTCAAATGCTGCGTAAATGAATATTACAGAATATAACTTTTTATCTCTAACGCATCTTTACCGCCGCCCGTCGCCAAGTTTAGTGTAATACAAATTATTAATTATCTCGTTCTTAAATAATTAATACGCGTCGCATGAATTTTATAAATTAGCTTATTATTATCATTATTGTTTTCAGGTTATGCAATTTGTTGAAACTTGATTCTGTAGAACAAGGAAATACTATTTTCCTAAATATAGATTGTTTTTAATGTTCATGTGATTCGTATTAATTATATAAGAATAGCTAATGAAAATTACAATCATTATCATAAATGATATTTTACTGTTTTCTAGTTCCAGATAATAATGAAAACAATTTACTTGTTATTTTTCACGATATCAACTATAACGTCAATGAGCCTTTTAGATGCATATAGATCGGAAAAGCTGACTCGGCGACGAGTTGGAATGCAAAATAATGATTTTCGACCGATTTTGCACCTTCGTGGAGAGGATGATTGGGTAACTCGAGTGTTCCATTAGCATTTATTGAGCATAGCGTTATTTAGAGAAAAGAAATCTCCGATCGATTATCAACCAATCAATTTATGGATGAAAATGGAGTTGTTTATGACATGGATCAGACGATAAATGAAAGAGTCGCATCGTTCTTTAATAAACCTCAGAGAAGATTCGGATGAAAAATAAATCATTTAATAACTAACAATTAGTTTTCATTAATTTTATGATTATTAATTGAGACAAATTAAAAATTGAACATCATATGCACCATATATTATACTGATGATTCTGTATTCATTCTTAATGAAAATTTATCATTTGATGAATTAGATTGTTCCGTAATGTTAAAGAATGGTATAGTTGAAATTGTGCACACTAACTTTACATTGATATCATTTTCCTAAAATAAAAATTTATAACTTTTTTTAAAAATATTCTAACCTCATTTAGTGACTTCAGCACGAAATAAGTACCATGTGAAATTTTCTTGGAAACTGCTTGATCACATATTATAGTCCACTTTGACTCACTCACATAATCCTTATCAGGAAACCGGTCGCTAAAGAAACGTTGCAAAAATGTTCGATGTGATAATTTCAGAAGTAGGCACCTGAAAAAAGTTTAGAGAAATGATTGATGTCCATAGTTTATTTACCTTTCGATGTGTCTGGTTACAGCATCTGAAGGATGAAACGATTGCAATCTTGTTGTTTTTAAGTATTTTGTTAAAGGTCTCACAATCCATGTGAATACATTTTGAGCGGCTGTTAGAGAATCCATTTGATTATTGAAACCTTCCTTAAAAGATGCCATAAAATAATTTAAAATAACCTTTAAACTTTTTGCTTAAAGCTATTTCCATTATTAGCCTGTACATGTGAAAACGCATCCTCGGCAGCTGCGATTAAACGATATCTTTAAAAATAAATGATTATACACAGTTGTACTAAATCAATAACCTTCTCTTTTTTAATCTCTTTTCGAAATCCATTTCTTCTTGTAAAACTTCAGAGTAACCTCCCATCCTCCTTCTAGCAGCAGCTTGCATTAAAGCTCTCGTGTTTATCTTTAAAAACCATTATCATCAAAGTCTCATTTGAGCTAATAAATACCTCGCTGACCGATTCTTGTCCACCAAATTGTTCAATTTTATACATTTTAAAGCCTGCTTCATTACCCTGATTCTCCATGTTTTTTGTCGTAGACATTTGTCTGGCTTTGTCAAAGTAAACGTTATAGGCCGGAAAGCTGGAAACGTAGTACTTCAATATTTCAGTTGAAATTTCTTGAATTGATCCAGTTCCTATATTTTTCAATATAATAAATAACATTTAAAAAATTCACATACCTATGGTCATTGTACGTGTTTCACCATCAGGATCACGAACAATAGTAACGACAAATTGAGTTCTTAGTCTTCTGAATTCAAGAAGCATAACGGATAAGTAGTGAGTCCATAATAAAGCATCTAGTAAAGATACGGAATAAGAAACCTGAAAAGGTCATACATGAATATGGTTAAATAAATTGAGAATTAACTATATATTTAAAATTATCGTATCTCTCCAAAATTATACGAACGACGTAGAAGAACCAGTATGAAAAAATGATAAAGAATATTAAAAACATGATTGCAACTCTTGTAAAATATATTCTTGGCATATCCGCCGTTGATCTTTGTGAGTAAAGTAAACTGATCGATAAAATCAGAAACAATGTTTTAACAAACATTAAAAATAGCATTCCCTCGCAGTCAATCTAAATAATCATTAAAATTAAGGTTTTATTTAAGTTTATCCTACATCGCAGTTGGCAAAAGTCTTAATATTCAAGCTTGGTATGAATGAAGGAATAATAATCATTAAAGGCGCACTGGTAACAGAGAAAATAATTAAAATGGCTGAGAAAAATATCCATACATAATGTGAACACCTTAAAACTATATTTGAAAGATTATATTTCAAATATAAGACCATACCTTCGAACAATAACTCTCCCGGATGAAACATGATTCGGTTTTTCTGCTATGTATAAAGAATCACTAGTAACTCCAGTAACTACAGTCGTATTATCAGCCCAGTCATCGATAGGCTGCTGCCTTGTTCCTCCCTTAAACATCATTTTATTAAAAAAAAATTCACATTTTATGCCAACCTCGCCACTTAAAGCGGAGAATTTTGGAATGAAGGCTTCCATAATGTCAGACTGAGCATATCTAGGTCTGACATTCCTTACTTTCTTCTCCGGCCGGTAACCACTTGCACAACTTCGTGTATCGTTATTATTGTATCGATGAAAATCATTTGTTTTCATTTATTCTAAAATCTAAAATGTGTATATTTTCATATTCATCTTGCATATTTACAATCAGAAAGCTAAGTAGAAACAGATGTTGAGCACGAATAAAATTAAAAGAAATAATCTGGGTGTCAATCTTTCCGTTTATTCAACCCTCGTTATTTCTAATTGCCGCGTCTGCTTCGGTAGAGCATACTTCTTCTCTGTTAGGTAATCGACCCTGTCATAAAACATTAATTATTTTTAGTCTATTAAATATTGAAGAAATAATTGTACTTGGAAAAGTTGCTTAATAATAGTTTGGCTATTATTAAATTTTTATGTATTATGCAAATATAAAATAAATAAACATTGTAATCGGAACGAGCGAAATGTAATAATTTAATAGTTTTTTTTCGAAAAAGCGTTATATGAATAAACCATATGTTTATAAAGAATAATTGAACTATCAATTCTATTAAATTTTAAATTATAACATTATATTGAGGCTTCCATTTAATTTATATTTTACAACATTCCTGTTTAGAACGATTTCATTATTTCTAAATTATATCTTATTCTACATACGTATCGTTTTTCGCTGATTTTTCAATCTTATACAATTAATAAATACTGAAATATACGATTTTTCTTAGAACGTAAATCAACTCGTAATCAATAATTTTTCTATAATTTTATAATTTTCCATTATTTAAATAAAGAATCAGAAAGCCAACTTATGAAGTAAAAAGTGGTAATTAAAATTTCTAAAAGGGGGTCATAGAATATAAATATATGATCCAAGAAAAATGACATTTATATTGAAATAACGATTATTATGATTCTCTTTATTTTTAAATATATTAACGGTACACGGCATTCGGTGTTATGTAAATAATTTGTAGTTATTGTAAGCTTACAATTGTAAGTGAAATCCAATTGCTTACTTGAAGTAATATTTGATTCATGGTTCATTATCATAGTTGAACAATTAATGTATTATATTTCAACGCACTTGTTTTGACTTTATATATAAATATAAAGCTTTATATATACCTAATTCACACTAGTGCACACTAAATTATGTATTTTTATTTAGAATACTTTTCCATTTTCTATGATTCAATAATATATACATATTTTTGAGAATAAAAAACCAATGAAACAAGATAAAAATAAAACGTGGACTAATATTCACAAGGTCACACAACTAGAAGTTTTATTTCGTTTTAGAACTTTGCAAGGCGTTGTTTCTCCGAGTTCGATTTCGTTTAATTAAATCCTCCATTTATGGCTATTTGATATCGACATATGATTTTCTCCAATTCTCCTTTTTTGCGATTTCATCATTTTTTGAACAAGTATTGCGTATTGTTGAAAGTACATGGAATTGATTTTTATAATACCTATTATCTGGTTGAAATATGTAAATTCGATTTGATGGCAATCCATGTTACCATTGAAACTATTCAATGAATATACCAAAATAATACATAAAAGGTTGGAGACGAACAGATAAATGTGTGTGTGGTTAGAGTGCCAAGGAATGTCAGAGTCTGACAACCGCGTAACAGTTCCATATTTATTGATTTCTATTGTATTAATGTGACTGAGCATGACTATTCTTATTTCTAATAAAAATACAAGAAAAGTTGTTATTATTTTCTTCGTATGCCTTGCAAGTTCGACTCATCCAAAGTTTATGAGTGAAGATGAGGAAGCCAAATATTTGATACAAGTACGTTTTATGAAATTTTTATGATTAGTTTGTATTTATTTTTAATTACAGTTAAAAGAACGCGAGCTGAAGTTGTTCGAAGAGGAAATGAAGTCACAAAGTTTAAGAAGAAAGGGAAATGCAATTGATAACGGCATGGCGAAGAACATCGATACTTTAAAGCAACCGTTAACAAGCGACGTTGATAATAGTTTATATAGTCACCAATATGATAAAAATAAAAGGAAGACTATATCGGTGGAAGATACGACAGAAGAAAACTTGAATGAAAATAATTTATGGTGCTACTTTTGCGCATCACCTATAAACAACCTAAAGCCCGCCATTCGTAAGTCGATACGCAATTTATTGGAAATAAGAAGAACAACCTATCCGTTAGGTGAACATATTATTCATAATTACATTCATTACGATTATTTGTTTCTTCAGATGCCGTTACGCCAGAATGTATATCAGCGAGAAATTTAACGAAGCTCAAGAAACAAAAGTGCTCATTCAAGTATTGTCAAACTCTTAGTATATTGGATAGGAATGCAGGCTAGTCTGGAAATATATTTCAGAAATAATTTTAAGCGTACTTATAGGAAATGCATTTGTTGTTAGGGGCTGTGCCGAATATTTCGGCGCCGTAAACGTTCCACTCTTGGAGCAGAAAAGCGATCACTCCTGTCAAATGCAAGTTCTTTTTTTACCTAATATTTATTTTTAGTTCAACTCTTATCTTGTTTATTTAGGTTGCATGAGTCCTTGGAAATCAAAGAGTGTATATGCAAGAAGGAAAAGTATTGTAACGCTGGTTGGAAAAAGAACTCATCGTATTTTTTCAATAGAAATGTATATGTAATTATAAGTATTGTTACCGTTTTTATAATGGGTTAGCTATTTTTGAATGATACAATTAATGTGATTTTGGAGAAGAAATATTTTCCATTGTTTCCTTGGTTTTAATTTACATTCCTGTCATAATTTGTACACGTGTGCCTTACAATTAATAAATTGTTATGTAAATCCCAGAAATTGTTTATAGATTATAGAGTGCAATTGCTCTCTCGATATCCTTGTACATCCACATTGAAAACAATTGTAAACAGGCAATATTCCATTTTGAAGTTAGTTTGGAAAAATAAAAAAAACAAAGGTGCTTTCCACTAACTGGAACGGAATTGCTCTCCATTTCTGCAAAATGTTGCGAACCGAACACTCTGTCGAGTGAACGTGGTAATAGACGAATGTCGAACGCGCGAACGTGGCGCCAATAGCGCCCGGCACCAAGTGTTACCGCAGACGAATATTTAAACACAACACAGCGGCGAAAATGTACGACGAACCGAGGAGAGAACTCCTATTTGACGACAAAGGATATCAAACGGAGCGGGGAGGGGGGCGCCAGCGACTAGTGGAAATGTTGCGAAAAAGTAGGAGAACGCTTGAGTCTTTGTCGATGTTAGAAACGAACGCGATCGTGTTGGTGGTGGGTTCATTGCTTGTGAGGAGAAAAGAAATGAAACATCGAGGGCATTTTGGAAACGGACGGAGTTTGCGACCAGAAGGTTGCAAATATTGAGCCCCTTTTTTATAAATTGTTGATTTTGTGTTTCTTGATATTTATGTTTTACTATTTTTTTATACTTTAACGTTCTTTTTGTACTTGTTTCAATCAGTGTGATAATTGTTTGATCATATATTATATTATAATATTTGTATCTTCATCTTATTTGTTTTTTCTCCTTCAATTAATACAATTCTTCTAGTTATAGACATAATCCAACTTATACATGGCCTAGCCGTATATGAAATTTTACAAATGAAATATCAATAATGCAGTCAACATTTCCCAACCAGCTTTCTGATATAAATATCACCCCAGATTCGACAACTTCAACTTCAACTGAGACGGTTGTTCGTAGGAAAAGAGTGACGAGACGAGTGAGTTATTAATGCTAGTCTGATAGCTTTCAAATGTCAATTACGCTCTGTTGGATGAAGAAGAGGACATTCCATGTTCTCTCAATTTATTAATCACCACAAGCTTCACCTATCTGATACACAGAACACAAAAAAATAGTGGTATAGGGGGGGTTAAAAGTAGCCAATTGCCAATAGAGCGCAGTTGGCATGGATTATTATCTCATAACAAATGAAAATTCTAAATGTTTCTTTTAAGCGGCATCGAAAGCATTCAGTTTTAACGAAAAAGCAATGCTACAGCATCAGCCCGCCGAACAGTGATGATGACGTAAGTTTAATATTGAAATGATTGCAAAACGTTTATCTTAAAAATCTCGATCAAATATATAATCAGAATAGAATAAAGTATCGTCCATTGATCGTAACCTCATTTATTAGGCCATTTTAAAATCATGAGTACAAGTTAACGAAAAACCTATTTCATGTGATGATTGAAAAGTAGTTCATTTG
Organism: Caenorhabditis plicata; assembly: GCA_963931815.1. NCBI lineage: Eukaryota > Metazoa > Nematoda > Chromadorea > Rhabditida > Rhabditidae > Caenorhabditis > Caenorhabditis plicata. The sequence goes on from OZ007493.1 coordinate 17,824,398, forward strand.
ATGCAAGTTTTGGGTGCGTAGATTCGCAACCTCACTAACTATTTAGTGTTCGCGTGTATATTGGCCAATATTGTCATTCCTTCTTTAGTCGAAGGTCACGTTTTGAATACTTTAATATACGATGGTTGAACATGTCTTGTTTTTTCGGTCGAATGTTTTCGTTTTATAATATAAACTTAATTGAAATGTTTCTACTTCACAATTCCTAATCATCTTTGATTATTGTGCATTTCCTGAGCACATGCTTCATATAATCCTGGGAAGAATCAATATTGATAATTAAACCTTTGAACGAATATATAGCGAGATATATAGAAAATGTATTAACCGAACAAGATATAATAAGAATAAAAATAATAATGTATTAGTAAAAAATTTTTTGTTATTGTCTTATTTTGTGTTGTTTTTGTTATTTGGAGACATAAATTTTGTTATAATATTTTCTTATTTTATTGTTATTCTATAAGTGATTCTAATTAAGAAAAATTCAAAAAATATTAATTATGGCTAATATTTCCTTCATAAACTTGTAGCATTCCGTTTCAGTCAGCATTATTTGTTACATGGTTTAATATTTAAAAGTCATTGCACTTTTCAACGACATCATGACAGCCTTTAATACCAAATCTTAAAAATAACGGCAATTGTGAAAGTTCCATCGATCTCTCGTTGCCCCCTTACTCACAAATTTTGTTTCGATTTTGTTAGTAGGTAGAGTAATATTCAGTGCTTTTTTCCTTAATTTCATGCCTCTCTGGTAGTTCAGTACTCTCGCAGTTGTTTTTGTTGTAGAATTCTAGCCATAGGGCCCTCAGCAGTGTTGATTTGATGTTCACCATTGGCACAAACGCGCAAGGCAAAAAGAGGAATGCTGAAAACAACAATCCAGCTCATATTTATCGACTAATATTTTTCTTATATTTTATCATCAGTTTCCCCTTTCCATTGAACTTGAACTTTGTTTATATATATATATATATATATATATATATATATATATATATATATATATATATATATATATATAATTTAATTTAAAAATATTGATTGTTTTGTTTTTATTATTATTTTAATATTCTCATGTAAAGATTAGTATTTTCATCAGTATTGTTATTTTTGTGTGCCGCTTCTTTCATTAATCATTATTTTTACGCATACGGTAGTGTGAGATAATCTACTACTATTTGTTAAATTATTATTTTTGTATTATTGTTCCTTATTGCATTTTAAACTGAAATATCGGTATCGACAGTAAAATGAAATCACTAATAGGTTGTGTCATTAGCGGCTTACTCGATGATTTGTTATTACCACCTTTGATGATTAGTACATTCATTATTATTTTCATTGAGTTTTCTTATTATTTATATGTATTTAAATAAGTTAAAACAATCCTTCACCTACAATTATTTTTGTTTACGTCAATATCTCATATAACAAATTATTAATATCAAATTGTGTGTTTATAACAACTACTAGCTCATCTACAGTAGGATGGTTGTTTTTGCTGTCCCTAAAGTAAGTCTCCGCCCAGTGTGAGAGAGAGATTACGCGAAAACAAGAGACAAATAATGAAAGGCGTGGTTCGATTGGAAAACATTGACCAATCACGTAGCATGTTTTGAGGAGCCATTATGTGACACAAGCGAATGAAAACGAACGAGACTGAAAAACAACCATAAAAATAAAATAAAATAAAAATAGCGAACAGGAAGGCATCCTCGTGTCTCGTGATAGACAATGAGGATTTTTAGTTATTTTTTCTCTTAAACCAAATATCTCGTTCTTTTTTGTAAATAATAAATCTGAAAAGTAACAGACACACGTAATTAATGAAAATTTTAATAAAGCCTTCTCAACTTTCTCGCTTTTTCCGATTTTGTAGTAAATATTACAAATCGCTCTTGGATTTATTGATTATTTGCTCTCTGATAATGGCGTGTCAAATTATTTGAATTTAAGGAAAGTCACATCTTCTCAATGCGTTGATACAGCTCACGTGAATGTGAATCAATACTTTGACTCCAATAAAATTACCTACCTCAGTCTCAACATATACATAACCATAATATAACTATAAAAACCCACTATTCTTGATTCGAAGTCGCTATTGAAATGGCTGATAATATATTGTCTTCTCAGAGCTATATTAATTGGTCCATGCTCAATAAATTTTACGGAAAGGTATACAATTTTATTAACAGAAAAATCAATAAAATTAACAAATTCTAAAATACAATAGTATTAGTCATTACTTAAAAGATAATTGGTTTATATTTTCAGCCACAAATGAGCACACCAGATGATCCTGTAATCCACAGCCCTCCACCGTTGAATTCGAATCAAGGTAAAAGCACGAGTGATTTCGTGGAAGATCGGTTGATCTACAACTTGTGAAATTGTCTCGCATTTTAATAATGTTTTTGGGGCAATTAATTTGGCATGTTTAGCATATAATCAAGTTGGAATTAAATTGGAAGACAACGCTGGTAGAACGTGTGGATCGCCCGATGACAGTATTATGGATCACGGTGAAGTATGGCGAACAAATTGTAGCGCATAATATTTGTTGAATGTTGTAGGACAGCAAACGGCACCAGAAAACATGTCGAGTATGTGGTGATCACGCAACAGGATACAATTTTAATGTAATAACATGCGAATCATGTAAAGCATTTTTTAGAAGAAACGCATTACGGCCAAAGGTACAAATTCGAAGAATTGAATAGCTTTTAGTGTCGATTGTAGGAATTCAAATGCCCGTATTCCGAAGATTGTGAAATCAATTCGGTGAGCAGGCGGTTTTGCCAAAAGTGTCGTCTGCGAAAATGTTTTAAAGTTGGAATGAAGAAAGAGTGGATATTGAACGAAGAACAACTAAGGCGGCGGAAGAACTCAAGGCTTAATAATCAGTCAAGCTCGAAGAGGAATCAGCAGAATATGGTTAGCCAAAGTTCATCGCAGTCAAATCCGATTAGTTCACATCCATCTGTTTCAGTTTTTGTAAGGCTTCTTTCAAATTTCCGAATTTTCCATATTTGAACGATTTTGATTGGGTTGTTTTTAATGTTCGTTTATCATAGCAAATATTAAATTTTAAAAAAATCGATTTAATATTTTATTTTTCTTTTGTTAATAGCAAAGCTGGTGGTCTCTAAAATGATTTATATAAAGATTAAAGAATTATATAATTTAGTGCGTTATTTATTAAATTTTATAGTCAAAAACCTGTGAAAATTTGCGAAAAACAACGACTCAAATTACCGCCATAGCTCTTTTCAGAAATAAAATAGATTTACAGTATTTTCTCCATCCTAATATTATCATTAACCACCAATGTATTGCCAGCTCTTAAGTGGTTTTTGTGTGGATGCTTTCTATTGACGAAATAATTTTTTCGTCTAATTTGCGTAACGCTACCGTAAGATTTTTGTATTTTCTAAATACAGTAAGCATTTCAATAGTTTATAGGCGTTGAATCGTTTTTTTAAGGCGTAAATCATCAAAAGTCCGAAATTAAAATTGATCAAGTTAGTTGCGTCAATAGTGTTTTTTTAGTTATTATTAAAGTTTTTATGAAACTATTATCAAAATATAAGAAATTGACAATTCCAAATTTATTTTGATAAAAAATAAAAGTTATAAATCTGATTTGATCTAGAAATTTTTACGAAATATAATGAAAAAAAAGAGAAATTATTAACATAAATTGAATATTTGTTTCATGATCTCTTTGAGACCATTAAAAGTAATTCAAAAATGTTGAAATTGAATTTTCAATTTCTTATATTTTGATAATAGAACATTGGATAGACTAAACTAAATAGCTAAATACTTTACTTTTCTTGTCTCTATAATTGATATTAGTAAAAACACAATTTTGCTTCTAGAATAGGTACGTTTCATTTTTGAAATTAAGTTTTCATAAAGTTTTTTCTGTTTCAAATACCATTTAAAATGATTATGACATGATAAGTCAACTCAGCTGGTTCCATAGCCCTTTAAAGAATTTGAGAAAGTCTAATCATTAAAAATTAATGAAATATAAGAAGCGAATTTCCATTGTATTTTATTCATTAATTATATCGTTTCTTTTCCGTTTATTTTAAAGAAATAATGAAAGCATAATTTGTTTTATTATAGCTCCAATTGCATTATTAATACGACTAGGTAGATACCTTATGAGTGCATCGTAAACAGAGCAAAAAAGAAACCAAGTGAGATAGCATTGCCGATGGAAATCGATTTTGAAGACGGCATGCTAGTTTCGATGACTGGCTTGCTCGCAAATAGCTTGTCAACTTTGTTTTCGTGTAAATATTTTATATTGGTCGCGCGAATTTTATGCGGAAGGCCTCTGCCCGACCATAAGGCGCGACCACATTTAATAAAATTTTGTAAAATGTATAAAACATTTTTTAATATTTAAAAATCCGATTTTAATGATTACATTTTAATCTTGATGTTTTCTTAAATATAATCTCGAAGATTTATTAATAAAATAGTTTTTCTTTTCGCCGACAGTCCGAAAAGGACCTTTCCCACGACCTTTCCAACTGATTTTTTCGTTAAAAAGTAGGCCACACTATCGTTCTAATATTGGAAGTACGGTATATTAGTTTGTTAATCATACATTGAACTTTCAGCAACAGCAACAACAACAACAATCGCAACGCACATTATCAACGAACCCAATAGACACACATTTACAACATGTGTCAAGTCGGCCTAATATTATGCAGCCTTTGATAAGTCCGCCTGTCGGGCAGCCGTACCCCCTGACGTCCCCGGTTGGATCAGCGTCTTCCGAATCGCCGCCATCTAGAAATCTTGCCTTAATTTATAATGGGGAACGAAGTCCTGAATCGGTATAGAAATGTGTTTATGTTTTTAATAAATCCGAGTTGTAGTATGATCCGAATATGATGTCACAGCGAACATTATCGTTACAAGCACAACAACCAAAGATCGACGCGAATGGAAAAGTTTGATTTTCTGAAGGGTTATTGGTGCATTTATTTATTTTTCTTAAAGGTTGTTCTAAGCGCTGAAGAGTATAAGCAGTTACTAGCGAAAATACCACAGAATCAGACTACGATTAGCGAGGGTGAGCCACACACAAAACGGTTAGTGATTATTTTGTTATTGTGATTAGCATTTATACGTATTATGAATTTAGAACGGCTTATATGAGGACAACAGGCAACCAGTCGCCTCCTTATGCACAGCCGATGGCAGAAATGAGCATTTCCAGGAATAGCTCGACGTCGGGCGACATTTATAACAGCAATGCGTCAACAGCTCAGCAGCCCTATTTCGATATTGCTTCGTTTGGAATGGGAATGGCCACTGCAACTGGAGGTGGTGATGCGGCGGAAGAAATGTATCGCAAGATGAACTTTTTCTGCGACACCATCATTCAATCAGCATTGGACAGTCCCGAAAATGTTACGCAAGGCACTGTTCCAATGCCGCCGCTGCCGAAAAGCGATACAGTGAGTGCGAGCAAAGTGTAACTCGTTTTCAATAGCGATTATTTAACGATCGCAAAAAATAGAGCGACTTTTTGAACATTTATTTTTTTTGCTACTTGCCGATTCTCGATTTTCTGTGATCGTTATAATCGCCGTTGGAAACGTCAAAATTATTGAATGAGCCAATTGAATGGTATTTAGTTATCGGCGGCCGAACTGAAGTCATTAGATATTGTGAGAGAAGCATTCGTCGGAATGGATGACCCAATGGAGCAAGGTCGGCAAATGCAATCGTGCCTGAAGCTCAACAAAAGCCCGGCCGATATTATGAACATAATGGATGTGCCAATGAGGAGATTCGTAAAGGTCGCCAAAGGAGTGCCAGCGTTCCGGAACATTTCACAAGAGGGAAAGTTTTCGATGCTGAAAGGAGGAATGATTGAAATGCTCACCATTCATGGTGTATGCCGGTATGATGAAACGACAAACTCGTTCAAGACACCGACTATCCGTGGCGTCGACGTATCGGTAAGAGCTTAATCTATAAAATAAATTAAGTCTCTATTTTACAGGTCAACGTGGATGATATGTTCGATAAGCTTAATGCAAATGCACAGGCTCAGAAGCAGAAGTGTCTCGAGTTTTTCCGATTCTTTGATGATGAAATTAAGAAGAATGAATTGGCTGTTAACCTGGTGATGCTTATCGTTCTATTTACTGTGAGACAAGACCCGCCTATGAATGAGAACGACGTCATAATTGTAAATGAGCAACACGAGCACTTTTTAATGCTGTTGGGGCGCTATCTTGAATCTTTATATGGGGATGGTGCGAAACGGATATTTTCAAGAGTACCAAAAGCATTATCTATGCTTAATGTAAGAAATTTAATCATATTTGAAACTAATTATTAGTTGGCATTTCAGGATATCGCACGTAATGCTGGAATGTTATTTATGGGCACCGTGCGAAATGGAGAAACCGAAGAATTGCCGAAAGAGTTCTTCCGTATTGAATGAAATTTTTATTTAACTCGAGATTAACTCGATTACCTTACGTGTACTTAATTAATACATTGCTATAGCCATTTTCTTTCAATTGTTATTCTTATTATTTTTATTTTAGACTTGTAACTTTATATATATATATATATATAATTTTTTACTTATTTTCAGGCCTAATCAATATCATATCATTATTTATTATCTCCCTGTTACTTTTAGTTTAGCCAATTGCCTTTGACAAATTGTTTTATGTTTTTTATTATCATTATTATTATTTTTTAAATTTTTACTATTATCAATTTTATTAGAAATAGGATAATGTATGTTATACGGTTAGTCTCGATTGCGAGTTTGTCGGTCTCCGGTTCAAATTAAGTTCGGCATCACGTTATTTCTTCCTTTGTAATATAAACCCGAAAATTCGTTAAAAAAGTTTTTTATATAGAACGAACCAAATTAACTGTGATCAATTTTATAGATAATCATTTTAGCTAGTTTGTTTGGTTCGCCTTTATGTAAAATCAGTATTGTCATTTAATTTTGCCCTCGTTTTAAGCCCATTAAAAGCATATGGACACCCTCCCCCTTTTATACCATACAGATTGTTGAATATATCTCTACTATCACCTCGAAATTCATTTGTTCTACCTCAACTAATAACTGTTAAATCTAGCTCTTTTCTATATTTCTACCTTACTAAATAGTTTTCCATAGGATTGTGTTCATTAATTTTGAATTAATTTATTGTCGTGGTGTAGGTTGATGAAAAATTAGGGGTAAAGGAGCATCCCGAAAAAAAAGATGGTCTCGCTTGGGCTGGTGTAGATTTAATTTGCAATTTGTTTATTATTTCGATCCTAAATATAATAAATTATACCTAAAATTTTTATTATAATAATTATTATGTTGATTTAACAACCAATTTAGTAAGAGAAAACAAAATGAAACAAAATTGTGATGAAAAAAAGCGAAATAATAAACAAATTGCAAATTAAATCTACAGCAGCCCAAGCGAGACCATCTTTTTTTTCGGTATGCTCCTTTACCCCTAATTTTTCATCAACCTACACCACGACAATACAATGTTTAAATATAAGCTATATTTGTTTATTTCTCTAACAGATTTGTTTGATATCTTTATATTTAATAATAAAGAATTGTATAACGTTAAAAATAATTAGCTTTTTTTCAAATTACATTATTTAATAGATTTCAATAATGGAAGAAAACCTAATTATAATGAGCTCATGCATATAATCCGTTATGAAGAACAAGTGTCCAAGTATAACACAATTTGGCGATGTTTATTACGTACTCACGTGAAAATTTTCCCTAATCCCTAATTTTACGGGCTCCAGTTTTAAGCCATTTTTAACGTACCTGTTTTAGGAATGTGATCTACGAACTTAGAGCGCTGCAAAGACACAAAAGGGAGATTTTTGAATACCACGCCCAGAATGGTTTCTGTGTGTGAGAGGAAGTGCAGATTTATTAGGAAATGACGACAAAATATGAACATGAACGGGGAATTTTCAATTGAAATGTTTATTTATTAGCCTGGTATCCAATGTTTGTCTCGAATGTGCTGAATATCAGAAAATCCGCACAAATCTAACAATTCGTACAATATTTCCTTGCCCAATGGTAATAAAAAGAGCTCATTTATGAATTTGGAGCGCATATTCACACATAACCACATCTTTGTTTTTGTATTTCCTCTTTCCACTTTCTTTCACCTTCAAATCCTTCACTATTATAAAAATGGATAACAATAAGAAGTGAAGACAAAAATACCAGAACATATATGCGGTTATTTGTGAAAACTCGCTCCGAAGTCATAAATTTCGTTTTTTTGGTCCTTGGTCAATTATCTTTCCTAATCATGCTCTCCTAACAATTTTCGGTCATCGTCAGAGGTGATTGGACTAATATTTCAGTATGCAGGCTCGCCGGAATTGATCCAAAATATAAATTAATTTTTTTCCAATACGTTTGAGAAGAGATTTAGAAAATTAAGTAAAATTGAAGTAATCGGATTTTAAAAACGGTTCAATTATGGAAAATAGTTGGTTAAACGATTTTAGAAACACATTGATCAATTCATTGATTAGTAATATGTTTCATTTAAAATTACTTAAACGAATCGTTGTTCTTAAACGTGAACGAATGACGGAAAAATGAAAAATGAATTATTACAATATTTAAGCGTGTCTTTAAAAATTATACGTGTACTTCCTTTCAAATTACTTTTCATGTGTTATTAGAAGGTTAATCTTCAAATCTCTCTGAATTTAAGGTCTTTGAGAAATTAATCTACAATTTAGAGAGGCTTTAATGAGCTATAGTTTATAATATATAAGTTCGCCTGCAGATTTTAATTTTCAGATAATCATCATTTTTAGTTGGTGTGTATTTGTAATTAAAATTATTTAATTTTTACTTATAAACCAATTAACGATTGAAAATATATAGTTTTAATTTGATTATTAGAGAAGGTTTTTTATGTTTAGGTATTTCTATACGTAATTCTAAACTTTTTGTTCATCTTGAGATATTGTAGGTATTTCAATCCATATACTATCAAACTCTAAAGATTTTTAACGGTCAAAAAAATATTAAAAAAGCTTGATAATTAAAAAAAAAATTTAATGACGTTTTTAGTTAAGTCTTAGTGAAGTTTACATAATGTAAGAAAATAAATTAAAGTTAAGTAGAAAAATTATTAGCGAGCCACAACATGAATAAAAATGAAATAGAATAAAGAGAGTTTTATAATAAAATGTGTTCTTATGTGAAGAATTTGTCGTTCTGAAAGATATATCAGACACTATCCGGATCAACAAAATATTGAAGCCATAAATCATATTGATTTTGTTCAATGTATCATAGTTATATAAGTTTTAAACAACATTATTTTTAAGTTTAAAATTAATATGAGATAATTTCCGAATAAAACATTACTCTATGTTTTCCAATCTAAAAGTATTTTACTTCTAAATTCTTCAGAATGAAATTCATTTAAATAATAATTAAGAAGTTGTTACGATTTGATTCATTTTCTATTCCGTCAATATTGGATGAAATTAATTTTCTGGTGACGTTAAAGGTTCTCAATAGAGTTTAACGATATATTGCATTTTTAGAAACATTCAACAAGTGTTGATAATACCACAATTGATTGTGAAACTTTAGTAAGTCGAAATACTAAACGAGTTAAACATAACCTGTATATCAGCTTTACAAGAAAAAATGTCCCTCAAGTTGTGTATTGAACTAAATATAATAAATATATAACAAGATAATAAAACAATTTTGGATTGAGAGCCATGACTCATTTGTCATGTAGTCTTGAACCAGTTATATTGTTTTGTTAATTAGCTACAATATATCTCATTTTAGGCTCTCTGTGGTATAAAACATAGGACTACTAATGCGTTAATAAATTCTAAATTATTGTAAGCAGGAAATCAGGAACATATGAGAATGGTCCAAAAATACAAGGATTTTACTAAATTCAAGTTGACAATTAAATATTATCTACTATAAAACAAGGAACCATCCAATTCCACCCACTTGGAAAACGAGACGATTAAATTAAAAAAAAACATTATTTAAAAAAATCAATTTTTAAATAAAAATGTGATATTCAACCGATAAAGGGACGGAAGGAGTTCAATAAAGTTTCTTTTGATAATAATAATAAATATAAGATATTGTGATATGTGTGATATTCAATAAATAATTAAATATATATTGTATTGGTATATCCTGCTAGTAATGGTTTCCCTATTTGAGACGGCCTTATATACTTCAAAAGAATTCGGCAAACTGGAAGAATCTTCTAACAGGAAATCATTATCCAAAGTTCTAAATTCTTATTTCACGAAACAAGATTAATAAATTTATCTGGATGATTCCATTTATGTATACGGTATTCAATCTTCCAAGTACATTCGCTAGTGAATGATCTAGAAATCATGAAGAAATATAATGAAAACAGAGAAATTATTATCATACATGACATGTTTGTTTCATGATCCCTTTGAGACCATTGAAAATAATTCAAAAATTTTGAAATCGAATTTTCAATTTCTTATATTTTGATAATATAAAATTAGATGGTCCAAAAAAGGAAAAATTATGGGGAACATAGGGAATATAAAACGCAAACCTAATCAAACATCGAATTACGAGTTTACTATTTCGAGTTTTCCTAGAATCAACATGAAAAAGCCTATCTGTCATAGTGAAAAAAAATGTTACTTACACCTCTGAATGCTCGAATTGTTCTTGAGACACGAGTTGCTCTTTTGGAAGGGTTAAAAGTTATATCAACTCCACTACAATTAGTTGAAGAATAAATTGATTGTGGCAATTTTTAATGAACAGTATCGGATTTCTATATGGTAAAATACGTAAACCATTATTCAACCATTTTTAAAACAAAATATTCGTGTGTTCATTTTGATTTGTTGATTAATAGAATCGATTTTACCGACCACTGTTGTATGAAGCTGTCATATGTTCAACAATATACATATTTTAAATTAAATTTTATTTATTTATACCAGTTAATAATAGAAACAACGGAGAATCTATTGGGTGTAATATTTAATTGAATTTGTTTTTGAGAAAAATAATTTTATTTTCTCCAATTTTATTAATTAATTCTTGAAAATCGTACAAATACGTATTTCAGTATTCTAGGGTTTTTCTGTCTTTTAATTTTATACTTCTGATCTAATGTTTTTAATAGTGATTCATATAGACGAATGGAAATTAAATCAGACATCCTGGATTAATGCGACCACGCTAATGGCATAATAAAATAAAGTATTTAGTTAAAATCGTAGTAGGATGAAATCGCAAAAACTTTCATTTGACATCATTTTTGATAAAATGATATAAGTTTGAATTTTCTTGCTTTTATTCAATAATTGACAATATTAATTTTGCTGAGACTACAGTCATCTTACCGGAAGGAAGAAACTTTTTTACCTTATAGATTCAAAAATGTTTCTCGTTTTGTACAATATTCAGTTGTTTGTGTTCATAATGGGATTAATTCGAATGGAACATCTATTTTTGGCCATCGTATTTGGTTGTTTTTTTAAGAATTCACTTAGAATATTGGTAGTTTTGGTTGTTTTTTTAAGAAGTCACTTAGAATATTGGTAGTTTCTAAACTATAAGTCATTATTCAGTAATAATAATTATTATCTAATTATAAAGTAATCATTAAATTTTTATGTTATAAATAAAAATTAATAAATGTATTCCCTAAATAATTAATTGTGCTGAAATCAGGCCATGTCTCACATTGCTTCGAATAGTTAATTGTGGCATAATTAATAATTTTTATATATTTGAATTCAATTGGTTTAAAATTTAAAATTTTTAAATATCTCTTCTTTTTTTAAAACTATAAAATCGGGGGAATATATATCCAGACTTGCTTCGAGTCAAGAAAACGTATAATCTTTGATATTATACGAGTATCTGGATACTATAAAAGTGACGCATCTTTTACATCAAATCTATATTTATATTTCCAAAGGTTTCTTTACAAGGTCTATGGTCATTCAACTGCACCAAGTGTTTATAAGTACTGCACCAAGTGTTTTTGTATTTTAGCTTCGCACAAACATTTTATCATACAAAACGTTTGTACCTTCGTGCCGTTTCAATCCACGCTGCTCAATGCTTACACGTCCATGTTAACCAAAAACTGCACGTTTCCAAATTTCCATGCGTTATGGAAAATTAATCATTAAACCACCTCCAAAAAATATTAGGATTCTAGTACGAGTTCATTTGGTGTCTTTATTATTATTATTATTGTTTTGTCAATTGTCGATCTCTGTAATATTGTGATGTATAAATCTGGATAACTGTTGATAGAACTGCTAATAGAGAGTTCATTGCAAGAAGGAAATATTTCAATCCTTAATCTTCTCTCTGCGGCTTCCCATCAAAAGTTAATATTTATTAATTGCTTTTAGGCGGATTTGTTTAGTTCATTGTTGATAATTATTTCTATTACGTTCCGAAGAACAGTTTTATTTTCTCGCATTTATATATCGCAAATGTGTATTAATTAGATAAATTGTTTAAAGGAGTATATAGGAGGCATTTTTGGTCTCGCTTGGGCTAAAGATAAGAAGGTGTCAATTTAATTTTTTCTCGCCAGTTTTTGTTTGGTTTGAACGCGTTGATTCTTCAAAAATAATTGTAGTGATATAATTTTTGGAATAATTAAAAAAAAATTATCGTTAATTTTTATTTTGATAATGTTTAAATAATGAGCAAAGCTGACTTGTTCCTAAACATTAATTTTGTAAGAGAAAATTTTAATTAAAATAAAGCCATGTTTATCGAGAAGAGAGTAGTTCAGCGAAAACATGTACGTAATCCTTTTAGAACATTTCGACTACCATTTAAGAACAATTTCAGAACAATGGTGTAATTTGTTTAACATCTGGTTCTTAAAGATTAATTAACTAACAGTAAGATAATAAATAAATTAAGAAAGGGTTACGAGGTCAGCCAAAATGGTAGAAGTATGAGTTAGAAATTTTTGATGTAATTCTCTTGTTATTCTTTTAGGATTTATTTTTTATTTAATTGTTTATTATTATTATTATTTTCTTATTTTTTCACTAAACACACGATTTTTAAAAATAAGCTTGCCGGAAAGTTAATTTTTAATTTATTAAAGTTTCTAAAATAAATCACTTGTGAACTAAATACCTCAAGAAAAATCTAATCATTGATTTCATGTGTAATATTCATTTAAAGAGTTATGATAAAACGTTTTTAAATATTTAAAATTAATATAGAAAGTTATGAAAAAATCAACTAGGTATATTCGCTCCTCCTAAAATACCTTAAAATTTATATATTAAAGCAAAAAGGGTTTTATTTTTTTATACTTATTTTTCGGTATATTCATGGAATGGATGGAAGAGTTTTAAAAACAAAATGAATTATTCTGTCTTTTAAGAAGAATAGGAAGATTTGATAATTTTACAATTTTACAATCCAGAGCCAAGTACGAATTCGAAAACGAATAATGGATTTGGAAATCTTCTGATAAATGTTCTATTGACAAATTTTAAAAATGAGAAAAGCGACTTAAAGCAGGATAACGAAGAAAATTTGGTTTCGTTTGGGACAGAGAGAGACAAAGCGAGAGATTGTAGATTTAATATTACTTGTGCTTAGCTTTGTCATTTTCGAACCTTAAAAATGACATTACTCTGGGAATTACATTGTTATATTGTTGTGGTGTAGGTTAATGAAAAATCAGGGGTAAAGGAGCATACCGAAAAAAAACTGGTCTCGCTTGGACGGGTGTAGATTTAATTTGCAATTTGTTTATTATTTCGCTTTTTTTCATCACAATTTTGTTGCATTTTGTTTTCTCTTACTAAATTGGTTGTTAAATCAACATAATAATTATTATAATAAAATTTTTTGTATAATTTATTATATATTGGGTCGCAATAATAAACAAATTGCAAATTAAATCTACACCTGTCCAAGCGAGACCATTTTATTATTAGGAATGCTCCTTTAACTCTGATTTTTCATTAACCTACACCATGACAATAATTATTTAATAAACTGAAAATAAAATGCGTCGAAGGTAGACAAATTTTTCCTTTTTCCTTTAAACCATTTATCTAATTTATTTACACGTTAACAATTTATGAACATTTTCTCTTTCTGTTGTTTCGGAGTATGAACTTTGTCAAAGTTTATCTGATTGTGATTATTATTATTATTTGAGGAAGGCATTAGGTATTAGAGAAACATCCGAATATAATATGAAACGAAAGGCAAAATTAATTCGATGAATTTATTTAATGTTTGGAAAACTGTAACAAGGCGATCAAAATTTATCCTAGTCATAGAACAAACTGCAATATCCAAAAGGATCTGCCTTGAGCCAAAATAACAAACAGTTTGGTTGTTTTTTTGAGCTCTGTGTCAATAATGTTCTGCCGTCTTTAGAATGATAACCATTCCGTAATTCTTGAAAACATTACTATCATCCTCATTATATTTTTCAATGTAATTCACTTCAGACAATAATGGTTTCTATTAATGAGCACCAATAAAGTATTAAATCACAATGGCTCATTAGGCAGAATATTTTATTGTCTTCAATACAGCCTTGACTTAAATAAATAATTTATTATATCGAAACCGTCGGATTCCAGAAAAATCTTTCAACTATAATATATATTTTTTAAATTGAATTTAATTGATTTCTACATTTATTATAATTTTTACAAAATAACTATAGGAAACCCTTTCGTCAGTAAGTTAGATAAATTCTCGTTGCTTATTAACATCGAATTAGCGGAAACGCTAATTGCGTGTAAAATGATATTCAACCTGAAATGTATCACATTTCCCGTGTTGCAATTATCTTTAATTATTCTCGATCTTCTCGATACTTGAAAATAATATAAAGTCATCACACGCCTATTCATTTTCATTTTATATTAAGTGATGTCCTCGTCGATTGCAATCATCGCTGCATTGCTAATCATATCATTGAAAGGTTCGTTGTTTGCAAGCCAACAATTAATTGTTTTTTCTCCGTGCAGGACAGATTTCATCCGCTGAAAATTTCGATTCAAGCCTACAGTATCCACAATCATTTAATGATAATAATAACTATAATGATTTAAAATATGTTCAGGTAAGAGTATTGGTTCCCAATAAATATTAGCTCTCTGACCTTTCAAAAACGATTATTCATTGTAGAGGTACCAAGGTTCAGTGATGCGGAAACGATGGGCAAATCAAGTTCGATTCGGCAAGAGGGCGTCATGGGCCAGTTCTGTACGATTTGGATAAATAGTTATTCAGCTCAAATGCTTAAAACTCTTATATTATTTACTCCAGGCTGACGAGAACATTGAATTTAATTTTATTTTGAAATTGTAACATCTTACATCGTTTTTAATGTTTTAACTAGAAATAAAATAATCGAAATGTTATACTGAATACGCCACTAAGGCTGCAAGTACAAAAGTTTCTTTGCAATGTGCATCTGTTCCCAATCAAATGGTAAATTATGATATAACAATATTTAAATGTGTATTATTAATTTTCACAAATGAATTACCTTTCTTTTCTAGTCCTTCTTCCATTGGATCGATTGAAGGAGAATCTCTCGCGTCCATTTGCCTAAATAGTTTTTATTAAGGATGGATTTTTATTCGTTCCGTAAATAATTCCCGATGATGTTTTAAAAATGATATGCCATATTGAAACCAAAAACGAAGCTTTAAAAGCTTTTGGAAAGCTGAAAGTACAATCATGCATTCCACGATTACAAAGTAACATTTGGTGATCCAATTATTCTATTAATCACTGACGGCAGTATTTTCAAAATAAATCCTTTAGAAACAGAGGAAACACAGAAATTTATCTGTAGATAGCAACAATTTAGTGTAATAAACCTATATCCACAGAAAAATACCGGGTATATCTCGAATCAAATTAGGATATCCAAATATGGATTATTGGTCATGTTATCTTTTCCTCAAAGGCATCGGAGCAACAATCATTCAAAACCACGGCCAGGTTTGAATGAAACGGATAGTATCAGACATTTAAATCCCGATGATACCAATATTGCGAAGCATGATAAAAAATTTTCATTGCTCCAAATGAGTTTTCCCTACGCTTCTTTTCCCTTCAGTTCTTGAAAAACGCGAATGCGAGTATTCTGCTCTCCTCACTCAGGAACTGGACTCCTTCCATACAATAAACTTTCAATCAAACGACGTCTAATAGTTAATGAAGATGGTAATTTGGGGAAGCTACAATTTAAAAATCTAAAGTAAGATATCATAACCAAGCTTATGTGTACTTGCACTGATGAATCCGAACGCGTCGGTTGAGGAAAAACGCGCTGATGGACGAAAAATCCTTTAATAAGAATTATTCAAATTTTGGTAGTCCAGGTTTCCTCGCGACAATTGAAATAAAATATCGAACTAAATTAAAGTGTAATGATATAAAAACGTTTTAAAACGTATATTTTTCAATATCATTAGAGCCAAGGTCATTAAAATAAATTAAACTTGAAATAAAAGGGTTTTTAAATCAAATTTGGAATTTAACAAAACAGTTACGGTAGGCTTAAAGGTTTCAACTATTTTGCATACAGTAAGCATATTTCTTCTCTCTTAGCTTACTTTTTAATATACTTAAAATCGATGTTTTTAATATTTATCTCGTAAACGAATCGCGTCTAGTCCGCGGCGGACGCGTTCGGATTCACCAGTGTTGATATAGATAGCTACATATAGCTACTTTAATTGCGCTTAGGGAATACTGTTTTCCATATTTTATATGTCATTTTAAGTTCAACAAACAATATTGTCATAAAATATCTCTTTACAACAAATTTTTGAGGAATACCTTTATAGCCAGTACAGAACATAAAATTTAATTTATTAAATTAAAACAAAGTAATATTTATAATCATTTATAAATTTAATTATTTATACATTGACTAGATATCAAACAAGAAGCACCACGTTATTATTAAAGTTAGAGAATCAAAATATAGTACATAAGTGAATCTCAAGATAAAGAAGAGAATACAGATTGATTATCAACGATTTAATAAACTTAATAATTGATTCAGTAATTCTTTAAGAACCGGTAAAGTGTTGTCGAAAGTTGATGATAATGCTACCCCGTTTCCAGAATGTTGTATTTGACGAAATATAAGATCAAGTTGCGTAAGTAATTCTCTTAAAACAATATCGATTTTTAAAGTAGAGATTTATATTGGTTACTTGAATCGAAATTTTATGTGCGGTGATATTTCTTCAGAATATATCGAGCAATTCGAATGACAGGTATAAATATCCTCTTTTATCTTCATTATAAAGTTGACTTTTTGAATGTGTTTATTATCATCAGAGTTATTTAATTTATCGTATAATGATTTCAAAAGATTCATTACAATATCCTGTAATATAATATATTTAAAAAAACACTATTAAAAACCGGTACCTTATTCACATGTTCAGCTTTAGTTTGTTTTGGAGCTACAGTTCGCGGAATATTATTATTCCGTCTTTTAATTTTAACGTCACCGTCGTTTAATTCTTCCGATGAACTTCCTAAAAATCAGTTGTCATTTATATTTTATCATTACTTTAAATACAATAAACCTATTTGCAATTGGGACATTTCATTGGCTATATCTTTGAGAGACTGTGTTCTAGAAATTCTTTCTGTTTCATTTTTAACAGAAGCAACAGCATTAGCCTGAAAATACATGTTTGAACCTAGCGCTTTTCAAAAAATTACGGGAGCTTTTTGAAGGGTACAATATGATGATAATGTAGTATCCGTGTGTGATAAATTTGATTTTTTGTTTAATATGCATTGTAGTGATATTGGGCGATTATGGTTCGATTGAAAGCCCTTAAAATGTTAACTTTTTTAATACAACTATTGATGACACTGAAAATACCTTCATATTCACAACATTATTCTGACCGTCGTCTCTGAGTAATGGACTGTTCCTTTGACTATCGCTTTCACGTTTATTGTGCATTGGACTATTCGATTCACGTTTAAAATCATTATCCGAATTATCCAAATTAACTGTATCGTTACATCGTAGATTCTTTAATTTATTTTTAATCTCCGACATTGCACAAGAACTATTTCGTTCCTCATTTGTCATCGAATTCTTTATTTCGTTTGACTTGGATTCATTATTGTCACAACCACCTTCGCTGACAGAACATCCTTCGGAATTTGACAATTTATCGTTCACTGACTTATCCGAGCACGTGCTCGATCTTCTATTCTTATTTTGTTTCAACTTCTGCCGAAATTCTTGGAGAAAAGATGGTTCTTCCATTGCATAAGACGACTCGCTGCCAGTAGCTTGATCAGGTAGTATAATTGAATCTAACGAATCATTTGATAGTTCCATATAATTTTTAGAGCGAGCACCTTTTCTATCTAAAATATGGGTTATAATCTAGTTTTATATTCTTTTAGAGAAAAACTGAAGTCATTTGAAGACGAACGCAATATACTGTTAGTAAATAATTACAAATTTTTGATTTGTAAAATTACACTATAAAAAAATCAGCAAGAACTTACTTATCAGTTAAATGGTGTATTAAAATATTATTTTTTATATACACTAACTTAATTTTTTTTAATTAAGATAGTTTAACAATAATTTTCAAGCGCCATTTAACAGATAAATACATTGTTGCATATGGGTTCGGTTTTTCAATGTGAAAAAAGTTAAACATACTTAATTTATTTTTATCAGTCGCTTTGACGCTTATATAATCTAGATAATCATTAGAATGTCCAGCTACTCCATCATACGATTTTCTCGATAATTTATATGACACTGGTTCGGCTTTTTGTGATGGAGCATCATTGTTACCTAAATGTTAGTAAATAACACAATCGCTTAAATAAATCACATACATGGAACATGACTAGTGAATTTCGGTTTCACACTTGGA
Organism: Caenorhabditis plicata; assembly: GCA_963931815.1. Taxonomy (NCBI): domain Eukaryota; kingdom Metazoa; phylum Nematoda; class Chromadorea; order Rhabditida; family Rhabditidae; genus Caenorhabditis; species Caenorhabditis plicata. The sequence continues at coordinate 17,843,415 of OZ007493.1, forward strand.
TTAGGAGGCGCTGGAGCTTCTGATCGATTCTTTATATAATCGCCCGATCCAAATGATGATAGTCTCATTTCGCAATTCGATTTAACCAGGTCGTCGTCCGGAGCTATTTTATACAACTTGTTATATAGATCTTTAAAAGGTGGTCGGTCTGAAGGCGACCAATTCCAGCATTGAAGCATTAGTCCATAAACGACTTTCGGACAGCCTGATGGTGCATCCATTCGAAATCCCTTTTCAAGCAACCCATATACGTCTGATAATTCCACTCCGGGGTAGGGCGTCATTCCATAGGTTGTAATTTCCCATAGTAAAACACCAAACGCCCATACCTTTATAAATGAATGTTTTGTATTATCTAGAGAAAAAAACTTACATCACTTTTTGAACTAAATGTATTGAAAGCCAATCCTTCTGGAGCCGTCCATTTAATTGGAAACTTTGCTCCCACATGGGCGGTATAAGTGTCTTCACGAATGTATCGTGCCAAACCAAAGTCAGCTATTTTAACAATGTTATCAGTACCAACGAGACAGTTTCTTGCTGCTAAGTCTCTTAAAAAACACAAATTAACAATGATTTAAACAATCAAACCTATGAATATATTTGTTCTTTTCTAAATATGACATTCCTGAACAGATCTGTGTGGACATTTTTATTAAGACGTACATCGAAAGAGATTCTTGTCCATATTTTCTGAAATAATATACATAAAATTAATAGATTACAATTATCTTGCAAACCTTAAATAATCTAATAAGTTTCCTTTGCACATATACTCAGTTATAATAAAGAACGGAGCGTCTTTCGTACATACTCCAAGAAGACGAACTAGATTTCTATAAAATTTTTTATCACAAAAAAGGATTTGTGAAAATACTTACTTATGGTCGAGCTCTTTCATAATTTCGGCTTCTGCGAGAAAATCGTTCAAAGGCATTACATCTTCTTTCAAGGCTTTTACGGCAACAGTTTGATCTTTCCGTTTCCAAATACCTTCATATACGTCGCCATACTGTCCACCGCCGAGTTTATTTCGCATCACAATTTCAGATCTATCAATTTCCCAATCAACATATTGGTTTGGCGATAAAGAAAACGAAAAATCCTCCTCATTTGCCTTCTTAGCAGGATACATAAGAGTACCTGTAAACGTATCTTTAATTTATATATTTTCCACAAGACATACATATTAATCCATCTGAGAAGATGCTGTGATGATGCACTAGTTCGGCTAACGTTCTAAACTTTACTTCATGCGATATAAAAAGCTGAAAATTAGATAAAATAAAATCGATACTTTACAAATAAAAACTACCATGTCGTTATTATCCATATTTATCCTGTAATGGTATATACGACCATCATATCGAACAGATATTGAATATTGTCCAATGCTTGTTTCGCTTTCTCTTATTAAAAACGATCCTGTTATGCCACTACCTAGGATTTCTTCCGACTGACAACGAGATATTTTTCCGTGATACCTACACAACCAAATAAACGAAATTTTAATATCCAAAACATACCATGTATAATTGTGATAAGGCTTCACTGACAAAAAATTGGTTGGTACCCATCCTATTTTATTATTTTTGTTGTTGATCTTTTTCGATTGCACTAATAAAGCTTCGCTCCATTCACCCCCCGCATTCCTTCGCAACACACGAACCTTAAAACTATGTTTATATTTTTCTATAATTATAAAAAATACTTTATCGCCTTTCCGAAGGCTTAACTGATCTGGTCCTGAGCTCTGAAAATCATATAATGCCACAAAAACAGCACCAGCATTGGGTACAAAATCTGATGTAGAACTACATTCCATAATGTTATCACTGAAAATTTAAAATAAATAAAATAAAACACTAAAACTATTGATTTTAGTCTTATAGGACTTACGTGCTATGTGTAACCGAATTATTCCTTAAATGAGTATTTGGTTGTAACATACCATTGCTTAATCGAGACATCTGTCTAAAATTTAGAAAGTTTATTCATCTAATGTTGAAATATTTAAGAAATTGATCGAGTTTCATCATTTTGAACATGTCCTGGGACATGCAAATCAAATAAGAATTATCATTGTAATTATTGCTCTTTAAAGGGATATTACTGGATCGGTGAGCTAGTATTATTATTTTTAGTAAACGCCTAAGCATTTAAATGCATTGAAGTGACCTTATTATATATCTCTCCCTTAATGCTACTTCATTTAACTACTCTTCTTCTCTCATTGAAGGATTGGTTTAGAGATGGAGAGACATTAATGGATCAATCTAGCAGGCCGTCCTGTCGCGAATGCATTCGGCTACCATTATTGACAATTCGTCTCATTGAATTATATTTGATTGTTTGTATGTTGAAGGATTTTTGCTTGGCTGAGATATCGCAAAAATGTTTAATTTCTGTACCCTGTTTAATTAAGCAACATTCGGTTCAAATAACCTTTGCTCACTTGATTTTCTGATGAAATTTTTTTGACATTTGCTTTGAATTGAATTTTTATAATTGAGGCGAATTACTCAGAAACTACCGCAGAGGAATATATTATACATATAAAAACATATATTTTAAATAGTGTTGGAGAAAATTCGTTGAAGATATAAACAAATTTACGATTTAAAATATATACACATGATGCGTAGGATTAATACTCTTCAGAGGATGTTTTAAACAGATGTAGAATCGATGTTGTGTTGCTTCATTTTCGCCTCCAGTACAGGCTGTGTCAAAGTCATGTTTTAAAAAATAAAAAAATAACAGACTTAAGTTGTACTAAATGTGGTATTAAACTCACACGAATGACGAGGATCGAACTGTGACGTAGACGTGACTGTGTTTACGTATTGTCGTAAAATAAAATTTTCACTTATTTAATATTGTTTCGAAATCTTTTTTCTTATTTTTCTTAATATTTTTAACATTTTTAAATTAAAAATCTCGTAATATTGATGATATTAGTTTATATAAATAAATAATTTATTTATTTAAATATGTTCAATGTTCAAAAAGGGGTCTAAAAATTTACAAGGCTACGGCACCGTTCGGCATCTATCTTTGAAAACAACAATTGTTGCAACAATCAATAACTTGTTGTTTTAAAAAAACTATGAACTTGCTCCCAGCAATACATATTTACTTTGAAATGTATCTTATCAACATTCACAAAATATTTTTGATTCCGTATTTTAACTACAGTACGATTTTAATTACCAGTTTCGCATTAATTTATTATCTCCGTTGACTAAATTTGTATAATCTAAGGTTACATACAAGAATCTGGTCTAATTCTTATAGTGAAAAGTTAAAATAACAGCCAAATTCCTTGTTATTTGAAATGTTGTTGTTCAGAAAATTGAGAGGAAAAATTAATGACCCTTGAGAGAAAAAATATGTTTATTCCTTTTTTCATGGTAGACTTCAAACCATAAGGGTTTATTTATATAAACAGAAAAATTATAATTTAACGGTTTTAAATGTTTTCTTGGTTAAAACATTTTGAGTACTTTAAAACTTTTTTGGAGCTGTAATATGATGAACAGAAAATAATTGGTATTTACGAAAATTTGAGTGATAATATGCATGATTAATTCTACAAATGGTTAAATGTACAAAAATAATGAAATGAGACACAATCGACAATGAGCATATTCAAAATACATTAATTTAATCCTCTTGATATTTCAATTGTAGTTATTTTCTATCACAACGTTAGTTACAATACGAAATTTAGTTTTTCTCATGATGTTGGTGAACAGCCAACTAATCTGACAAATTACCTAGGAAAATATAATCATTAGGTGAATAATATAATATTTAATATGGTTAGTATAGACAAAATTAAACGTTTTTCAATAAAATTAGTAATGCAAAATATATACTCGCGAACACTAAACTTGAATGTAGCAATAGGTAAACATACCATTAAGATTTTTAAAAAAGAGGGAAATATTTCCCATTGTATTGTTTTGGTAAGCATCTTGAGCTACGATTCATTTCATCACCTTACTGTTTTTGCAAAAACGTGCGAATTTCATAATGAATGGTATCTTTCAAATTAATCACATTCATTTTTTCCATTTGAACATTTAGACTAACGCGTTAGCTAACGACAAAACATATATATCAACTACAAAATTATGCAATTAGATAGGAAAATAAATCCACTACAGATTGTAAGCTACTATTTTATACCGATTAGATAGCCATTGCGATATTGTATTATTCGATTAACAAACTTTAATCATTGCTTTTTATTTTTTATAAAGGGAAATTTTTACAATGTATATATGTATGTATTTAATCTAATTACACTAATAATGAGACTAATTACAATTACAAATATGTACAAATAAATGAAAATTATTATTTCCAAAATGTGATAAAATCACTTTCATCGCGAAGATAGTGTCTTCATTGGCGTGCTGAAAGCCAGACAGTATGACATATACAAGCTCCTCTCTTTCAAATAGGTGTAGCAATTATAGAACACGGCAATGAACCATAACTCGAATATCAGGCATACTGCATAAACTGATAACATGACGTACACATGAATTAATGTCCCTAAAATCAACATTGTTAACAGATTATTTCGCTGTTTCACAAAATGAAGGGGTAGTTAATTTGCCTTACGTTCAATATATTTCTGCGGCCATTTGAATTTTTTTCCAAATTCGTTTGACACGTTGTTTTCCATATAAATTATTTGTTTCAAACTTTTAGTACCACAGTATATATATATATATATATATTATAGTTTTTAAAATAAATTCTAAGGTATAACATGTATCACGTATACATGTATAAACATGTATAACATGTATCTTATTCAGATTTGTCTAAAAATACTTAAAAGATAAGCTTATTAATAGTTTTAAATGTTAGGTTATAGTTGTTTGAGCTCGTGTATTTACAAATTTAATTGGAATGCAAACGGGTTTCATCGCAGAATTATTTAAAACTATTATCAAAATATATGAAATTGATAATTCATTTTCAACATTTTTTAATGATTCTCAAATAGTCTCAATGATATCACGAAACAAATATTCAATTTATGTTAATAATTTCTCTGTCTTCATTATATTTCTTAAAAATTTCTAGATCAAATCAGATTTATTACTTTTATTTTTTATGAAAATAAAATTGGAATTATCAATTTCTCATAACTTGATAATATATCAAAATGAAGAGCATGCATAAATGTGAGATTATAGCATGAACATTGCGATGCTGACTGTGGGGCTGGTTCTAGCAAAAAGTTTAATTAAATTATTTTTTTCTTAAAATTAATGGCGAACAATTTTTCAAAACCACGATATGTATTCAAGAAGAATATTAAACAAAAACCTGTGTCCAGAGCGACAGTATTATAGCTGGGGTGCTCCATAAATGCGATAGAATTTAATAAGCGATAACAAACAGCCGAATGAGTGATTAAAGCGATGATACCACAAATTAGTAGTAGAATAAAGCAAATAATTGCAACAAACTACAGGAAACAAATTATAATTAAATAATAATTCTTCATACTTGGATTGCTAAATGTGGAATAATGAGAAATGCATTGTTCCTGGATAAGGCAATAAATGTCAATATAATCGATATTAATGCCAACAAAAGTGCAACAGTTTCGGCTATAAAGCTTCCGAGAACGAGATTGTTTAGAACACCTCGTGCCTGAAAACAATTATATAATTTCAAATACAAATGAAAAGCAATTATTACCTCCGGATAATTATTGGTATTTTGATAATAAATGATTACAGAGTGAATGAAGAAAAACAGCAGCAAGAAAATATGGCCGAAGGAAATTATGAGCGCGCCAACTTTTACGTGAAAACAATTGCAAAAGCAACGATAGTTTTCAGAGCTTTCATCAAACTGGATCGAATTTTGAAACTTAATTTATTAAACTATTTGTTGTTCCATATTATTAATTTTACCTTATCACCCGAGTCAATATTTTGTCTGCTGTAATCGGCTTGATAATTTCTAGATGAAGCTGATCGTGTGGTCCGACCATTCATCATCTCTTGGCAAGTAAACTCGTAGATGCACGTTTTATTTTAAACTAAAAATTCTGAAAATTTTAATTTTAATTAACAGAGATGTAACAAAATATTCAAAAATTGTAAAACAAATTAATAAATGAACCAATGTAATATAAACATTAAAAAATAATCTTTATGTAATTCTCACCTATAACTAACTAGTAGAAAGATATATTTTCTGATGCAAAAATACTCAAAATATTTCTTTGTGAGAAGACTAATTTATAAAACAGAATTTGTTTTTTTCACAAAGTCATCATTACTTAGCAAAGAGAGGGCCGAAAGGAATTTGATTTCTTAAATCTAATAAATTTTTATAAATCTTTGAGTAAACATAAAGATTTATTCCTTAGAGCGACGATCTATATAAAGCAACCAAATTATGGAACTAATAACATTCTTCAATGGCCATTATTTCAACAATTGATGTAGTTTTTGTTGTTATTATTGTCATTACTAATATTAATTCTATTTTATTTCTCGTTTTTGGAAAACCTAAAAAAGGGCGGCAGTAATGTGCATGCACCACATCTCGATGCTTTCACTATGGTTTTTACTTATATTTTATATATATATATATATACACATCCTAACCAACTTTGTATAAACCTGAAAATGAAAACACAATGGAATTGAGTTATTTCCGCACATGTGGAGAATTAGAATATACTTAGAAAACGCGAAAATATAGCATTGTGCATACACATAAATATCTTGGCTCGAGACAAAAAGCGACATATTGATTTTGTGGACCAGAAATGCATAACCTCATGGACACAACGTTCTATGCATATAAAGGGTTAAGTAAATAATGTTTTACATGTGTGACCATTTAAATAGCTCTTTATATAAACTAAAAATATTGCATGCACGAAATCTTGAAATTTTAAATTAAAAATGCGTTATTTTTTTGTGATAAATAACAACAAATAAAAATATAAGTATATTCATTACATAAGATAAACAATGTAGTTTAAAATATTCAATTGTATTCATAGTAACAAACGTTGATTAATTATTTCCCGTCAAAAACAAGTTTAATTTAATATTTCCATGTTAGTAAAACCACATAAAGCCACCTAAGAAAACATGTGAGAGGAATAAACAAATAATACAAATGAAATTATCCATTCAAGCCCATTACAGTTTGGATTCCTTGAACATGGATCGAGCATTTCGGACAAACCCATTTGGCAAAATGTGATTCTTGCTCTAATCTCATGTATGCTTGTGGTATAAGTCCAGTACATTCCTTAAAATCCATATACGTTTACTAGAAAATAATCTGAATATACCTTGTGGTATTTCTTGTCGCAGTCTTTATATTTGCAGATCATGGCCGGGACGTCGCCCTATAAAAGTTGATAATAATGGCAAAAAATTCAAATTAATTTCCTACTGGTATTTCTTGATGACATTGAGAGCAAATTGCATTGCAATAATTATTATTTGAATTGAAATTGATATTCTGAAAAATTAAAATTTATTATAGTCGTCGTCAAATACAATACGATTACCACCACAAATTGTGATTTTTATGATTATTTTCTTATTTATGTTCGTGTTTTGGTTAAATATGAATATATTTTAGATGTTGTTTCAATCGTGGAGTAAATGTGGAAAATAATAATCATAAAAATAATATTTAAAAAGGTGCGCCACATTTCACATTTGGCGACGACTATATATACAAATTGCAAAATTTTTTATTGGTAATTTTTTATTGAAAGTAATGGGAATGCGATTTAACTTTCGGAAAAAAACCGAAACCAATAGTCTTGTATCAAACTAACATAATAACGATTACGAAAGGTAATACCTATAGAAATAGAATACATCGGAATTATTTTAATCAGTATAGGTGTTATTGTAAATCATAAATTTACTGTTAGTATAACATGATAAGAAATTGATAGTATATTTTAATTATTTTCATGATCTCATTTAAGACGTGAAACAAATATTCAACATTCAAATTTCAATTTACATCTAATTTCCTTCATAACTAACATAAGCCCATACATAGTTCCCACCACAATTTTAAAAAATTCACCAATAAATTAGGTCAAAACTATATATAAAAATGATGGGAGGATTCGACGAAAAATTATCACACAAATCAAACAAAAAGGGATATAAAATCTAAGTGACGGCTCTAAAAATTCCTTAAACAAGAGAAAGGTTCGCTCGTCTCTTGTTCTCGCACTTGCTCCTCTCTAATTGTCAATATTACCGTTCATTGAGAGGGACTCGCCCTGTCCTCCCGACCCGGGTATTTTTCTAAAAAAAAAAAAGGGTCCCGGTCCCGAATCCCAGGTAGGGAAAAAGGGAAGTCCCGGGTATTGAAAATGGGAATTCCCGGGCCTCGGGTTTTGAAATTTTTAATTTTTTAAGGTCCCCCCGCCCGGAATTCCAGCCAAACGGGGTCCCTCCCATCACTGTTGCAAGCATTTTATCACCGTAGAAATGAGAAAAAATGGTTTTGCTATACCTCTAGTGTTTAAGGTTAAATTATAATAATCATTAATATTAAAAACCTGATATCGATCTTTCACGGAATGAACTAAATTTTGAAATTTAGTTTTGTTTTTAATAAATGCACGCGAAATTTTTAGGGTAATATTATATAGCAAAAAAGTCGAATCCTTCCCTCACTCTAATTAAAGTGAAAATCAAACCTGGTTCATCCGATCATGTCCCATCGGAACTTGATAATTATCAAATCTTTCTGTAAAATAACTAGAATTTCTAAAAACAAATATTCATTTACATACGTTCCGATCCCATAGGCACTTCATTTGGTTTAACAGGTTTGTAATCGTTCTCGGATGGAGTTTTGCATTTATTACCCATCATATTTCCTTCATACATCGGCTTCTTCAATAAATTATTACCCATGTTTCTATCATACTGGCGAACTATAACAAAATCAATTATAATAAGGAATCAAATACAAAATGGTACTGTTTTTTGGAAGATCTTGTGACTTATTCATAGGAGATCTAAAAATATTATATGCAGTTTAGCTACTAAAACTAATCTCAATACCGATTGCTCATTTGTGAGGGAATGCGAATTGGATTTCTATCAAATCTTTCCTGATAATATATGTTTTCTTTCAAGAAACCAAACGTTGACGGTTCTATTGGCGCTGCTTGCTTTGTTCCTACTGGATATGGTATTAAAAGTTTTTGCTTTACTCGCGTGTAATAATGCTCCACCATTGGATTGATTTTCTAGAAATATAAATTTAAATAAAATATTTTCTATAGGTAATATAATACTTTAAATGTTTCCCTTAAGTTCTGAAAGGCCGGCGGCATGTCAAAATGAGTGACAGAAGTAAATGGTGAATCATGTTTCGGCGGTTCTAAATCATTGTGCTCGAATCTTAAACAATTATTTGTTGTAATTGTTATGGCAGTAATAATCACATACGAATGATTATCCATAACACCAAATTCGCGATTTGAAACATTTGATATATTATTTCTATATATTTGATTAGTCTGTTTATTAATATTAGATGGTGCATGACATAAATTGTTTAAAGGTAAATTATTTCCCATTGATCCCTAAATGACAATAAAAATCCAATTTACGGTTACTTCCGCATACCTGATGAGCCAATGGTGTTCGGTTTCGATTAGTTTGTGGACTAACAATAGAATTCTGCATATTATGGTTAGATTCATCAAAATCTTGCATATTAATTGGAGTTGGCTGATTCGCTGGCTTCATGAAGTCTATTGAACCATACGGAGCTTGTGGCATCTGGTGCTGATGTTGATGATGTAGCATCATTCCGGGAAAGTTTGGTTGATCGGAAATTGACATCGGTGGAACTTTACCCATAGGATAATTTGGTCGAATATGCGGTGGATATTGCATGAGTCTAATATAAAACTTTTAAAATATAAGAATATATACTCAACAAACTTCATGTTCTTATCGTCATTACCCTCAGACGGATGTTTCATAGCAGCATTCTTGAAAATATCCTGATTTGCCTGAATTAGTATATTTAATATAGTTCTCTAATTGCTCATACCTGTTCCATTGATCCAGGATAACCATAAGGAATACATGACGCTTGTGAAGGAAACGCTGCTATACCTCCCTTATTCGAGGGAAAACTAGTTGACATTTAAAGCGACCTATTAAAGTGGAAAATATTTTTGTTAATAAAATTGTTTATTAAGAGCACAATTGCTGATAACAAATACATATGTAAATTGATTAAATTGTTTTATTTATTTGTTATCGTATGAAGGAAGTCAATACTATAATAGTTATGGACATAGGAAAATAAATAAATAATAATATAAAAAACTTCTCAATTTAATGCATACAAATGACCACATAATAGCAGTAGAGCGTTATTTTCTTTTATATATGTCGTGTAAAGGAAACCTTATTAGAACTAATTTAAAGGAAGCTCGATTATTTTGTTACATTTCTAATTATCTAATAATTTTCATTATTTTTTTAGTATCTTAAGCCTATATATTATATCGATTTTTTGAAAGTGTATTTAATTGTCGGCAAGTGAAGAGATTCAGTTGGGTGCAAAAATATTTGTAGAAAAAATTTTCTGGTGTATTTAAATGTATTGGATAATCCAATAAATTTGACCTATTATCAACAAGATTTTTACTTATATACTCAATTTAATTATTATCAAAATAAAAGAAATTGAAAACTAAATTTCAACAATTTTGAATTGTTTTCAATGGTCTCAAAGAGATCATGAAGCAAATATTCAATTTATGTTAATAATTTCTTTCTTTATCATTTCTATATTTTGATGATATGAGAAATTGACAATTCCAATTTTATTTTCATAAAAAAATAAAAGTAATAAATCTGATTTGATCTAGAAATTTTGAAGAAATATAATGAAAAAAAAAGAGAAATTATTAACATAAATTGAATATTTGTTTCATTTTCTCATTGAGACTATTTGAGAATAATTTTAAAATGTTGAAAATGAATTATCAATCTCTTATATTTTGATAATAGGAAATTAATAATTCTAGTGTTATTGACATTATTACTAATAAAGACATTTATTTAAGTTTAACTAAAAGTAAATAAAAATATTTTTAATACAATTAGAGTAGAAATGAAAATTTGAACTAAATTATTCTGTGTAGAGCTAAAAAATATAAATAATTCGTAAAAAATGAAATAAGGATAATTTTGAATCAAAATTAAAAATAAATAACACGTTTATACAAAAATTATAAAAATTCAATGTTTTCTGCAAAATTATAAACGCTGTCATGCATACTTAATAAAACCCAACAAAGAATCGCAGTAGAGAAATACTAATAAAATCACATATTTCCACTCCTTGCATAAACAGTTCTCTCTTTGTTTATGCTATCTTCGTGGTGTCTGTTATTCTTTAGCGTACCTACAAACGTTTTTTTTTGTCTCGTAGGACAAATGCTATTGCAATTAAAATTGTTGCTTGGCGTCCCAATTGGTCAGACGGATTATCACTGTTGTTCATAGCTAAAGTCGTGTTTATCAAATCAATAATATTGATAAGACTTTAAAACTATTATATATATAAGATTTCGGATGGCTTATTCACGCCAATTTTTGATAGACGCTACTTGAAAAGAGGATAACAAATTTTCAAAAAATTAGTTCGCGATAAAATAGGCGTGATCGAGTGTGCAGATGGCGCTTGTCTAACTAGGGAATGGTCAGCATAGTGGTTGGAGTTACAGGATGTGACATATATCATTAGAAAGAGAAAAAAATCTACTTTCTAAATATAAAAAGAGTTTCTGCAACGGACACAGCTATCTCGAGAAAATTGCGTCTGAAAATTTACTACGAAAAGCGCACTGAAATCCCCTCGTCGCAGCCACGAGGAGGTCAGTTTCATATACGCGAAGTTGAGGGGAAGATTTCGATGGCAGCGTAGTGTAGGCGGTAAGAGGGATGGGCGCGGAGTGAGGGCGGTAAGAGGGATGGGCGCGGAGTGTAGGCGGCGGAAGAGGGATGGGCGAGGAACTGTGACTCTGGCCCACCCTGCGAAGACTATTTTTTGTTTTTTTTTTGCTTTTTTTCGATCGATCATAACAGGTCGTGGAGCAAGTTTCAGACATCGTCCATGTGATATCTGCATTAGAAACACTACAATTCTGTGATATTCAACGTTTTTCGGGAAAAAAAAGTTGGACGAAAAATCTTGTTTTTCACATGGAGTATGGCTCTAATTTTTCATAAAAAATAAATTTTCATAAATTTTCATAAATTTCATAACTAGCTTCCGATGTTGTTCATGGATGGGACAATGGGAAAGAAGGCTTTCATGGTTTTATCAGAACCAACCGGAGCCTTCCCTCCGTCGCACTATATCATTACACAGCGCAATAATGCAATCTTGATGATTTCTCTATTGTATCACCAGTTTTCGGCAAAGGAATTTCAGCCGTTCTTTCAATACTCATGGAAGAAGACTGGATACCTCGATTCATACACTCCGTTTGTCACCCCGTCCGAATTCTGCTTCGGACAAGTTTCCGAGGGTTGGATGCATTGAAGACACAGCTTCGAAGCCAATCGCACATCAACTCTTTGGTCATGATGTGATTCTTGCCACATCTGACCTCCAAGTTCGGACAGTTGGGTATTGGGCGCGACGGAGGGAAGGCTCCGGTTGGTTCTGATAAAACCATGAAAGCCTTCTTTCCCATTGTCCCATCCATGAACAACATCGGAAGGAACGTGAACGAGTGAGTGAGAGAAGACTTCGCTTGAACCAATCTTTCGACGACCTTTTCACCGAGAAACGCTAGTTATGAAATTTATGAAAATTTATGAAAATTTATTTTTTATGAAAAATTAGAGCCATACTCCATGTGAAAAACAAGATTTTTCGTCCAACTTTTTTTTCCCGAAAAACGTTGAATATCACAGAATTGTAGTGTTTCTAATGCAGATATCACATGGACGATGTCTGAAACTTGCTCCACGACCTGTTATGATCGATCGAAAAAAAGCAAAAAAAAAACAAAAAATAGTCTTCGCAGGGTGGGCCAGAGTCACAGTTCCTCGCCCATCCCTCTTCCGCCGCCTACACTCCGCGCCCATCCCTCTTACCGCCCTCACTCCGCGCCCATCCCTCTTACCGCCTACACTACGCTGCCATCGAAATCTTCCCCTCAACTTCGCGTATATGAAACTGACCTCCTCGTGGCTGCGACGAGGGGATTTCAGTGCGCTTTTCGTAGTAAATTTTCAGACGCAATTTTCTCGAGATAGCTGTGTCCGTTGCAGAAACTCTTTTTATATTTAGAAAGTAGATTTTTTTCTCTTTCTAATGATATATGTCACATCCTGTAACTCCAACCACTATGCTGACCATTCCCTAGTAAGTGCAAGAAAAAAATTTAGTTTTTAGAATATATATATATATATATACTACTTTTTACAATGTTTTCAATAGTTAAAATTGTTTTATTGGCAAGTCATCATTGATATAAGAAATTAAATTCATTAATAGTTTGATAAAAAATTATCCAATCGGTTTAATGTTGGTCAATATTGGCAAGGCGAAGAAGAACATTCTGGAGAAATATCTGAAAATAAAAAATATTCCCATAGAATTGTGTATCATTTATACTATTAACACAATTGAACAAATCATGTAAGTGAAGAATCGCCAACAACTCTTCGAATTAATTTGAATCGTCACACGCCCGCACTCATCCACCAGACGCGATTCAGCTACAGAAAATTGGACTAGAAATCTAGACTTCGAAAACTGTGATCTTGCACATCATCGATCAGCCGAGAAGTGTTTAAGTCGACGGAGCACAATGTCTGTCCAGAGAATTTAAATGGATAAGGATCCATTTATATTAAGATTGAGGCATTTGTCTGACCATAGAAACTTAATTGACAAGGATCCATTTATATTAAGATTGAGGCATTTGTCTGACCATATAATTTAAATGGACAAGGATCCATTTATATTAAGATTGAGGCATTTGTCTGGTCATAGAATTTAAATGGACAAGGATCCATTTATATTAAGATTGAGATACAAATTTTAGGTTACGTTATCCTTGAATAATTAAGGTTGTGGTGGGTCCTGGCTGGTTTGAGCTGTGCGATGTCAATTATCATTCTCATGAATTCTTTTTTTAAAATGTTCATCCTACCTATTTGAATCGGGAAGTCTCACAAACAATCTCACTCACCCAACCCACACCTAAATTATGATATTTGATGCAAGAATGATCAGAATACTTAAATTTATTCCTTCATAAAAATCCATCTGTCTTCCAGTCAGATGTTAGGTAAAAGTTCGGATTTTGAGGTTAATATATAAGTGTAAGTGTGTTCTCAAAAATGTTAAGGTTCTATCAATTTTCTTTTTTTCTTTATTAAATTTTATTTTTTCATTTAATTGCTATGATTATTGCTATTTTCTACATTTATAACACGTTTGAAACAACAGATAAAATATATTCTTAATTTTATTTAAGCAAAAACAGTATAGAACGAGCGTAAACAAGAAAATAATCATATAAATTAAATGAAAAATCAATATTTACCCAACTATGGGCACCGATAACTGCTTATGGTGCTTTATCAGAATTTTCAGCGCATTTCGACAACTTTGTAAAGTACATTAGTTACAGCTTGAACTTTGTATCTGAAACGGTTTTCAATCCACTAAATCGTCAATATGCTGATTTGATAAGATATTAGTCGATTCGAATAATTGCAAAAAATAATTTCTGATAGGTATTAGATTGGATTTGAGGTTAATATTTAATGTCTTTCCCAACAATTATGCACAAAAATATAATTTTCCTAATGAAAATGATTTTTTTACAATACTTGAGCTCAAATACATAAACACCAAACTTTTCTATTGTTTCAACTTCTATATATATATATATATAGGTTTTTTAATATAATAAATCCTTGAGCACATAAGAATTTATTATAATTACCACTGAAGGCTTAGCAAACAAGTTTAACATCATAATTAAAACTATATAATATTATATTACATTCTAAACAGATTCTTGGTGACCATTTCCATTCCCCGCTAATGTGTGATCTAATACTTGAGTCACGTCTTTGAAAACAACGTCGGGTTGCGAATCACCATCGATCTGAAAAATCATTTTTTATAATTAATAAGGATTTTCAAGTCTGATATTTTTTACTAAACCCACGTGGATGGCAATTTTCGACTTTGTTTCTATTTTCTATTATAGATTGAAATTTGTGTGATGTTTAGAAGCAATATAGGAGGAATCATAGTATACCATGTGCACAGAAGATTTGTACAAAACAATGTAAACTTTTATAAATGCGCTCTTTTTGCGTGCGAACATCAATCAACGGTCAGGTTGACCATTTCCAATATTTAAACGTGTCTTAATAACAGCCACTGCCACGCTATTACGAATCTAGTATATATATATATATATATATAATATACCATAGAGCACAAATGAATGGTTTTCTTTATGCGTTAATAGATTATTATTAATAATTCTTAAACTTAAAGACATTAGAAGTGTAAACAGTAAAGTAACAAAAGTCGTGAAAATTAGTACTGAATATTTTAATGTGATTCAACAACATGCAGCTCTTGGACAGAGGTTAGTAAACTTAACGAACAGAATCCGACATTCGAGAAGCATTCATACCATATCATGCGAATTTCTCACCACTCGGAGCTTTCCTTGCTCATCCAAAAATTTCAGCATCGGTAGAGTATTTTTCTTGAAGAAATCCATTCTCGCCTTTACTGCATCTGGCTCGTCATCTATTGGAACAAATTAATATATGCTGTAAACGTTTCTTTACCAATTCTTTTAGTATCCAACTGACGTGTGCGAATAACATTTAAACAGAACTGCTCAGTGCAATCAATTAAAATTCCAACGTCCACGCCTTTGAGCTGAATCATATTAGAATATGTATTATCATCTCCATGTATAGATATAATTTAAAGACTTGACCATAATTTCTTTAATTATTACCGTAACTTCGATGTCCTTTAGTTGATCTACTGTCTTTGGGTAGCCATCGAGCACAATTCCTGTAGCGGATCCACCCTTCGTCCGTATTTGCTCGTACAAGACCGACTGGCACAGTTTCTGAAAAAAATAAGTTGTTGGTTTGAAAATGAATTTGTTGGTTACGGTTGGAATGGGCTCTCCTTGGCTCATTTTCTCCGAAACCATTTTCCACATTGCGTCCTCTTTTTCATTATTTGCTTTTCTTCTCAAAGATTCTCCCAGAGATATGTATATTAATCCTGAATAATATTAATAAATTTAAAAAATAATGATTTTGCTACCATCATATTTTTGAATTATGCGCCTCCCAACTTCAGATTTTTGCGATCCGGGCGCTCCCAATAATAATATGACCGGAGAATTTATTGAAATCACATGTGCCTCATCGGTATCCTTAGTAGTTATTTCTTGGTTTTCTGTATGCACATCAGCAGTTTGGTTTACGCCTATATAAGAAAGCAAATTTGTATTTCAGGAGAACGATATTCTATTCAAATTATGACTAAACAAGTTATTCTGTATTCCTTTAGTATGAAATAGTTACATTTTTGTGTTATTATTAGTAAAAATATTGTTTTAAAACATGAAATTGTATTACGAAAAAAGTTTCTCAATTGTTATATTCGATTCGATATTCCGTTATGGCTACTTAATGGAAGGGCAAAAGGTATGAATCCAAACGAGTTCATCAATTTTTTCTGTTTCTTTGAAAAGAAAAATAATGTACGATAAAGACGATATACTCCATAGATTTACTCTAAAGCAGATGCAGTCTGGAAACAGTTTCGGAAAGCCGGACCAGTACAAGTAAGAATTAGAAAATGGGAACAGGAAAAAAGTGTTTTTAATGTTTCTGAGTAACACAACCATTTTTGGCAAAATTTTTACACAATTAGAAATCCGTAATTAAAATTTTAACAATGCAATCTGGACAGCAACCAAGTGGCGAGATACGGTGTTCCGTTCAACACAATCTATTTCATTATTCTGTGGATAATAAAAAATTAAGGTTAATTGTTGGAAGATAGTAGAAAGAGCAATTTAAAATTATCTCAAGTCATCCTTCCAGATCAATTGTAGCAATGCCACATGGCATTGCTAAGCCTCGCCGCCATAAGGGACTTCCCAAGACCGAAATCTCCAACCGCAGTTCGCAGCTTTCTCGGAATGGCAAACTACTTCCGAAGATTCGTCCCTCACTTCGCTGACATAGCGACACCGCTATATTCACTGACCAAAGATGATACGAGGTTCGAATGGACAAGCGACTGCGAAAGAAGTTTCCAAGAGCTCAAGAGCTGCCTGCAACGTGCCCCAATCCTCAAAGGACCCGATGGGACCCGACCCTTTCGTATAGAGTCGGAAGCGTCGTCAATAGCCGTCGGAGCCGTATTACTCCAACAAGACGATGAAGGACATCATCACGCCATCGCATATGCCTCCCGGAAACTCCTCCCAGCCGAAAGAAACTACCCACCGGTAGAAACAGAGGCTCTCGCCCTCGTCTTTGCGGTACAAGAATTCCGAACATATATTCTTGGCTGCAAGATCGAAGCAATCACGGACCATCGTCCACTCACCGCTCTAATGAAAAGAAGAGACCTAATCGGACGATTGGCCAAATATCAAATCGTGCTGGCGGAATACAACATCGACATCATCTACCGAACAGGACCCCAGAACACGGTACCCGACTGTTTGTCACGATACATCGAGGACGAAAGCAAGGAGCCAAAGAAGGAATCGTTGATCAACGCTATCGTCGGAATCGACATGGACGAAATCAAGAACGAGCAAACGCAATGTCAAGCGACGAAGAAGATAAGAGAAACCATCCAATCCGAAGCCGACCATCGATGGAAAGAGCAATATACAATCAACGAAGGACTCCTCCAGAAGCGCAACAAGATAGTAATCCCGAATAACAAAGGCATCAAGGAAAGAATAATTCGAGCATTCCATAATGATCACCGTATCGGATGCCACCTCGGGACCAAGAAGACCTCAGAAGCAATCAAGCGGTACTTTACCTGGGACAGCCTGGCGAAAGACACTCTGGAATTTATAAAGAACTGTGTTAACTGCCAACAAAGGAAGGTCAACCCGCACGAAACCACGGTAGAGCCACTAGCAAAGAGACCAGAGGTAACCAGTCCAGGAGAGAAATGGCACGTCGATGTGCTGGGACCACTACCGATAACAGAAGACGGTAACAGATATATCCTCACCGCCGTCGACCCATTCACCAAGTTCCTATCCACATGCCCAATGGAACGCCAATCGACAAAAGACATTATCGAATCCTTAGAACGATCGGTAATCTGGAGATTTGGGCCGCCCAGCGAAATACAAACGGACGCTGGACGACAGTTCACAAGCTACGACTTCGAGAAATTCGTCGAAACATTGGGGATCAAACACAGCAAAGGAGCACCGTTTCACAAAGAAAGCAATGGACAAGTGGAAAGGTTTCACAGAACCATCGAAACGGCATTGAGCAACTACGTGAACAAATGGCAAGGGGACTGGGACGCCTATCTTCCAGCCATCACATTCACCATCAACTGCCTGCCTAACGAAACAACCGGAATCGCGCCATTTGTCGCGATGCATGGACGCGAACCTCGCATGTTCCCCGACAACCATCTGCAGAGGAAGTACGGGGGCCTGCCGAATATTGGAGAATATACGACTGCTACAAGGATGCAAATAGAAGAAATTCAACGATTCTTGAACACACAATTGGGACGACAATCCGAGAAGCAATCAGAAAAATGGCTCCAAGGGAAACGCGTTCATCCCCGACAGGTGAAACCAGGAGACACAATTCTAGTCAAACGAGCTCCCCCCGCGAACAAGTTGATGCCGCTACTGCAAGGACCATATCTCGTGGAGTCGATAGACGACACGAACGTGCACTTTCGAGACAATAGAAACATCCTACGAGTGGCGCATAAAAACGAAATTCGCGTCATGCCGAGCGATAGGGACAACAACGAAGACAACGACCAGCCGACAATTCAAGAAGAACACCCCAACAAGCAGAACTGGAGAAGCAACCCAAGAAGATCAAGAAGACTCGCAGAAAAGCTAAGTTAATTGTTGTTTTTATTGTTACCATTGTTACCATTGCCACCATCATTATTATTACCTTAATTATCACCACTTCCTTTCACCCCTACCATCCACCCATTTATTGTAACCCACAGATAGAATTAAGTGATTATCCCTTCTAGTTGAATTTTTTTTAACTTTTATTTTTTATATACCTTATGCTAGTTTTTTTAATTGCACAACCCACCTAGACCAGACAAACCAGACACTTTAGTAAGCCACCCTACCACACCCTACACCATGTCAACCACACAATTTTTTTTATATTGTATTACTTGTATTATTATTTTTTTTTATTATGTTATTATGGTATCATTATTTTTTTCTTTTCTTTTATATTTTTTCCTTACGAGGGGGGGATGTAGCAATGCCACATGGCATTGCTAAGCCCCGCCCCTAGGGGAAACGTATAAAAGAGATTTCTACTCTTCAATAAATGCTTATTATGTCTCTGGTCCTGGTCTCCGTGTAGTGACTGACAGACGGTCGTCGCAGTATTAGTTCAGAGTAGAATACTGGACGGCCGCCCTGTTACACAATGATTTTCTTAAAATCAATGTCAGAGAAAGGAATAAACACTTATTTACTTTTAAAAAATATCATATGCCAAGTAGAACTGTATATAATAGATAAGGGCCAATTTTCTGAAGTTTAAATACCTATTGAATATTTCTAAAAACCGAAACAGGAAGTGTGGTCGTTTTTCAAAAAAAATTTGTTCTCTTCCACTAGGCAGACTTACTTTCTTTCGGTGATAAAATAACAGATTTATTCGGAGTTTCAGATTCTTTTGTCTTTGATTCGCTTGTTGGAGAAGGATCGTTTCTTTCTGAAATTCGAAATTTATTTGATTAACTCAAAGTTTAACAAAATTTTCTCTGTGGGCTTATATCACATTCGAGAGAACTATTTCTACTTCAAAAAAACTTCAAATAGTTCCGATTGGTGGCATACTTCATAAGAATTGTTTAAAATCAAATTACTTGTCGACAAGCTTGTTTATAGTTACACTGATTCTTAAGTGCATCATACTACATTTTCTACTTTAGGGAATGATACTTTGTATATAAACGAAATAATAAAGAATGAGTTATGACTTGGCTAGAACAAAAAGATAATTTTAATGTGCCATCTAATACATTGTTTACTACTAATATTAATATTCTGATTAAAATACCTATGTATAATTCACACTTATATTTTTTATTGTCCTAGAACGGACAAGACAATAGTTCAATATCATTGACCTTTCTAGAATAGCACTTACCTTCAACTTCCTTTGTCTTCACATCGGCTTTCATTGACTCAGCCTAAGAATACAAGCATTAATGAAAAATTTCTTAAATCAAAATTTTACTGTATTCACGGTTTCCGATGAAATAGTTTGTGTATTTGTTGATAGTGTCTCAATAGTCGATGGTACGGCTTCCTATAATAGTTGTTTTTACGCTAAAATGGTTTTTTGTTACTTTAGGTGACATTGATCGGTTTTCCTTTCCTGGTTTGGGGCTCTCAACATTTGAAGCTTGCTGTGTCGGCATGCTAACTGGAACGCCTGTTTCTAAAGCCTTATGCAATAAGGACCTCATTCTCTCAAATATGGCTTGGTCGTCTTTTTCGCCAGGAATCTGAAAAATAGATTAGAATTTCTTGGGGAAAGCTCGAGTCGCTCGTTAGATGTTGATAACATCTTCCATCATATAAATCAGATGAAAAGAACTACGAAATGAGAAAAGTATTAATTGTACTTAACATACCAAATGCAAAAGCTTCTGATCGTCGAAATATTTCGCCGACGGTAAAGTTTTTTGTTTAAACTCCTTTAAAAATAACATCTTAGAATTTACCCTAAACACGAGGTACCTTAATTTTCCGATCGATAATTTCCATATTAAGACCCCGCCGTTCCATGTGCTCTCGTAAAGTTTTTTCGTCATAGTCTAATATTAATGCCATGTTAACGGCTTTGATTTGTCTCTCGAAATCTTCGACTTGGCGTGCTTCTCGAGGATATCCTTCAAGTAGGAAACCCTTGGCGTCTGGATATTTACCCATTTCGGCTCTTAATAAAGTCAAAGCGAGTTGATTTGGAATTAGCTCTCCTATATAAAGATAAAGGAAAAGTTTCACAAATTAATTCTGCGAACCTTTCGTGTAATTATCATTGGCTTCTTTCCATTCGGGATACTTGTCTTTGTATTTTGCTAGAGCTTGTTTTATAATCTCGGGCATACAAATATGAACGAGACCCTCATCCATTAAGGAATCGGCCACCCGAGTGGCATGCCTGGTTTTACCGCCACCGGGCCCACCCATGAATAGTATAATTGGCACATCTGGCAAAACAACAACTTCAGCTGCACGTGTAACAGATGGAACTCTTTGGAAACTGCGAGACTAAAATTGTTGAAAATATTATTTTATGAAAATTGTATTCAATATGAACCATTGTTTTCTCATCCGATGATTCCACTTTCTGTGTAGTTCCTTGTATATTTGTTTCTGATTTTTCACTTAATTGAAATTAGTGATAATATAATTGTAATGATGCTTACTTTAACACCAAGCTACCACCACGACTTTGTGCGCGCGAAGAAGCCCTTATCATATTCTCGGTTTTATTTGCATTTGTAGTTTCTATAAAACAATATTAAATCTTAAATTAAACAAGTTTATAATATCGAAATAGTGTTCAACGAACGAAATAGTTTATAAGTAAAATACGACTCTATGTTGAGCTTAAAAAGAAAAGACGTAATAATAGCTCTGGCACTTCAATAGCTATTGATTGTTTTCTTATTACTCGTTGAAGTTTTATGTTTTAGCCATTATGAACAATTTATATTATAAATATTTTTTTTAATATTCTTGAATAAACAAACCGTTTTCATTTGATATAAACATATCCCAGGAAACTGGAATCTCGGGATGTTTCCGAACTGTAGATATTGACTGCTCTAGGTATTCCAAAGGCTTATCAGGGCGATGATAAATTAAACCTGTCATCAAGCCCTGAAAATAAATGATAGTGTGAATGCGTTTTGGAAGAGAGAAACCTCAAACAGTTGTGGGATTCGATGATCTTGTAAGTAAAATCGAGCATCCATATTTTTGAAATTAATAATTGTGATATGCTAAATTTTCTAAAAAGGAGTGTAACCAAGATATAATATAATCAGTGCTACTTATGATATTTCCAAAAAAAAAGAAAGATAACGAGGATTTGTTGCTAGAGCAACCGAAGATTAGAGAGCTACAAATTTTGCATCAATTAAGGAAGATATCATTGAATAGAAATGATAATGGTTTATAATACTTGACAAAATAAATTAATATTTTATAATTCATTTATAGATTTTGATTGTCCATATTAAGTTTGAAATTTTCGGCACCTATTTCATTGGAATTCAAACAAGAGGAAATTGAATGTTTATGCATCAATAAACATGGAGTTAGTTGTAGCAATAATATCTATCATGCAACACAGCGTCATTTAATTTTCGTTTCTTCAAAGTGGTCATAAAATATAACAAAATAATGCAATGGATAAACGATTTATTCTCTTAAATTAATTTTGTCTCGTTAATAAAAAAATAAGGTTAAATATAATTTTATAATATTTGATACATTTATGAAATTGGTTTTGCTTCTTCCGCAACAGGCGTATTTGCCGTGGACGAGCGTGCAGCTCCGGACAATTGATCTATGGAAGTTGAGGCAGCCATCTTTGCCTGAAAAATTTAATATTTTAATCAGCGGAGAAATGGATAAATAACACTTCAATAAAATATTTCCTGACCCTAGGACGATTAGAAGATATCTTTATGTTATTAAAAAAATATTCAAATCACGTAGCCACCACCAATTCCTCAAAAAAATGAAAGAATGTCTCTTCATTTTTCCGTATTTCTAAATTTGAAATGAAGTATATTCCCTACCCGTTCCACAAAAGAGATATTATAACATAGTTATGTCATTACCTGGTTATAAGCAGTACCAAGTTTTGATTCAAACGATTTGAACAGCGAAGAATTTCTCATTCCATTCCATTTCTCTTTGACTACATCTGACGTGGCAGCGGCAACTTCAGCAGTTTTTTGGAAACTGAAAATTAAACCATTCAAATATACATAACGATAGCTACTAACGCTTCAGTGTCGGTAACAACTTTGACACTTCGGTTAATATCTTGCGACAATTCGGCAAACGGTGACAACCCAAGCTTTCTCTTCAACTCACTGGCGTGCTAAACAATATAAATAATATTTCTATTTCGTATAAAAGTTATGAAAAACCTTTTGTCTAGCAGCTAAAACTTGCTTCAAAGTAGCGATTTCATCTTCGGTTTTTATTAATTCTTCATGGATCGATTGCTTCTCAGTTTCGCTAAGCTGAACTTGTTCTGTAATTGTGAAATAATAACGTAAAAAACAAATGAGCATGCCTTTTTGAGCCTCGTCTTCCATATTTTCAATAGTTACAGCGGTAATGAATCTGAAAAACAAAATCACATGAACATGACAGTTACCAAAAAATAACGATATGGATGTGTCATAGATCGATAATAACTCAATAAATGGTGTTCGACGAATTTGTCATTGTAAACATGGACTACTGCTCCACGACAGGGTTAAAAACACTCTAGCACACGCTTATTCGCAGTTTAACGTTTTATTTTTCTTATTTTTAATCAATTTTTATGGGATAAATAAATATAGAAGCTAATAACGTATTAATATTAAAAAAACAGCACGATAGGCAATTAATTTCCCGAAATACTCATTTAATGGAAATTTTATTAGGTTATGCTATTATAAATCTCTTATCTCTTGTATATAACGAATCCCTAATTGAATTTAATCTGATTTTTTAGGAATCACTTCTATATGGGAAATCTAGATAAGAAAAGCAAAAAAAATGGAGTTGGTTGGTCGAATAATCTATTTTCCTAAAACATGAAAATTTTTAGGAGAACTTTTAACACGTTTGAGAAACAAGGAACCTGAAATTAAAAAGGATAGAATAGTACTCAATTCATTCGGGCAACAATGTAACACATCTTCAAAAACACCGATATGCCGAATAGGTTTAATTATTTTTAATGTGATATATGCAATTTACAACATTTTAGCCGAAGTACAGCAGCGGATAGTCTTAGCGGATCAACAGGAAGGGTTTGATCTTCCGCTTTTACCTAATGTTCCTACTGATATCAATGTGGTATAAGGTCGTTAACTATTAAAGTACAGAAAATTAGTTTTAAGGTCCGTAAAATGATTAGACAGAAGATGATAAGATGTAAAAAATGCAAAAATAGATTTATTGAAAAGAATATTTACGAAAGACATCTAAGAGATAAACATCCCGTGGAATATGACTTATATATTAAAGAGCAGGTAATTTTAATTTCATTTCTCACCAATTCGGTAATTCTAACAGGAAGCAGAAGTAGAAAAACAGAGAATTGAAGAAATGGAAGCTAATCGAATTGAAGAGCTTACAACGGGAGGATTTATCCCCCCTGAAAATGACGTGGAAAATTCTATATTGAGTCTAAATCTAGAGACGTAATAATTCAGTGACGTTTCGGTGAATATTAATGGGTTTCATTAAGGATTCCTCTTCCGGGCGATGGTAGCAGTGGAACACGGTTCGATACCTTCGGAAGATTAAAACAAATAAAAAGACCATATAAGAAAAAAGTTTGTTATGGTTTAATGATTTAACTCAAGCTTAATCTTTAGATATCACCACAATGTCCCTTCTGTGATAAACGTTTTCGAAATGAGTTTTCATTGAAAAAACACTTTTCGAAGAAACATGAAGAGATGCTCGAATTTAAGCAATGTATAAAATGTTTTAAATGTGTTCAAGATGAGAATGAATTACAAAATCATATATGCGAACTAGTTGAGTTACTCATGCTAATTAATTTAATATTCGTAATTTCAGACATTCGTTTGTTTTGAATGTACACCTATTAGAAATTTATGCACAGATAATAGATTACTAAACCATCGAAAAAAATTCCATCGAGGTGCTAACTCAGGCTTCAAATGCTCATTCTGTAATATGAAGTTTTTAACGCCCAGAAAATTACGGAAACACAAGAAGATGGCTCATGTATTTACGAAAACATACAAATGTCATTTTTGTGATGAGATATTTATAAACGAAGTTGGGGTAAGAAATATTATATAAAATTTTTGGCCAAAGACAAAGTACAGCAACGTTGGGACACGAACGAATTTTTATATGACACGAACGGTGTCCGTGTTTCAGAATATGAAGGGGAAGGTTGCAACATTTATGTGGAATAATTTAATACATAGCAGTATGTAGCTGAAACAACCCTTATCACAGCAAATTAGGCTTAGGTACCTAAGAAATGTTTGTGTCCCAACGTTCGTGTACTTTGTCTATGGTCCAATTTTTAATCAAGAATGGATATAGTTCAGTAGAGCAGATTTAAAAGTTAATATTTATATTTGATATTTAACCAATCCAGGAATCACGTCATACAACATAATGCCTTCTGCAAAAATAATTTTAGTTTTTAACATTGAAACTTAAATATAGATGTAATATAATTGATTTTTCCGAAATTATGACACTAATTCAATTTTATTTAAAAAAAATTATAAAGCCAGTAAGTAAGAAGAAATTTGTAGAATAACTTGAGACAGTCTTAACATTTGGATTATTTTTTAGAAATTTCAACAAAATTTTTATATTCTAGGACTAGGGTTAATGCGGTAAGTGGAAATAGAACTTTAATCATATTTACCTGAGCTTAAAACTCTTGATAAATAAGCTAAGAATGATTAAATATTTTATTTACAGGTTATGACGCATGAAAGAGTGCACACAGGAATCATTAAATTTGAATGTAAAGTATGCGACTTTAGAGCTAACCGCTTCATTCAAATGGAGGTAATGATGTTCGGAAAAATAGTACACGGGTTCCCTTTAGGATCACAACAAAAATGAACATGGCTACGTGTGCTCAATTTGCCAAGAAAAAGTTACAGAATGGAGCGATCTCAAACATCATACTTTATCCGCTCACGGCGGCTATTTAGCATCGGATCATATTTCTGGTATTTATTTTTTCTATGAAAAAATTAATTATATATTATTTCACAGGTCACATTGAAAGTCCGAGACAGTGGATATTATATAAAGGAGAATAAATAATAATTGAAAAATTTTATATTTATGTACATTGTTAAATAAATTGTTTTCTTTAATATAATTGTGTAATATGCGTTAAGTTCATAACTTCTGGAATTTCCGACCAATTGTTTGATAATGATTGCAATTATTCATTTTTTGATAGAGTCAGCGTAGATAAAAATCTATGCTTTAATTAATAATCGAGATTGTTCAAAATTATGCGCATGCTTATACATTAAAGCAAGCTTTAGTATATTTTCCTTTTAATTGTTACAATTTTTAAAGTTTTAGTTGGTTGATATTTTAAACAAATTATAGTTCATCCCTCGATATAAGTTTGTTAATCCCCTTTAAATTCATGAAGAATGATTTCCACAATTGATATCTTAAAATAAATCTTGAATCAATTTATAAAAAGTTACAAACCCACCTTTATAATTGGAAAAAAAAAGAAATTCCGTCTAATATCTATTCTGAACTAATATAGTGATGGATATCTGTCAGACATATTAACAGTATTTATCGGGATCCAATATTATTTTTTATACTCTTCCTTGAGAGCCCCTGCATTTTCATGAAATTATTGCCTTCACACTCACAAAGCTCGAATTTTATAAAATCATTATATTTGAATCGTTTTTTGATGAGCGTAATTTAAAAAAACTTGATCTTCGGATTTTATTACTCAGAGCTATAACAAAATAATTCATTTCGATTCAAAGAAAATGACCAAAATATTCAACGATAATTGGTGGTTTCGTGATTCTAATTTAGCGGCAGTGAGGAAGGGTTTTCCATCATTCAAAGAGAAAATTCGTGTATTCGTAGCAATCCTGGAAAGACTGATAACCAATTTCGAGGAAGAACTGACGGCAATAAGATGAATGGATATCCTGGATGCTGGTTGATAGTAGAACGACCTCGGGTGGGAGAATTACAACTCTTCTTACAAGAAAAAAATAGGTAAGATTTTCGAGAAATTTTTAAAAAATATATATATATATATATCACAAAAAAAACTCAGATTTAAAAATTTTACTATTTTAAAATAACTATTTTTGAAATTATTAAAGTTTAATAATAAAATTTAATTATTGGCATGTTCATAGTATTGTGACTTAACTGAAATATTTAAAAATTACAGGTCATGATAAGCACAGGCGCTACTTTGGTTTGGGTTAGATTTACGTAATTAAATTATTGCAGCTTTCTTGTTCACTATGTTTGATTAACCAATTTTTATTCGATATGATTAGTCAATAATCCTCCATACACATCATAAATCGGTTACTTTAGTGATATAATTCTTTAATTACCATTAGGATAATTCGGTTGCTAGGTTTCTAAAAATCGAACAAAAAATTAAATGTCATTGGATCATATAATAAATGTCTTAAAACGATCTTTGAATAACGAGAGTTGAAGTAGAGAAAATATATCTGCGACGCGGACGCTCTCTCTCGTTCGAAAAGAGTGCATCGTCGGCAGAGGGTGTTAGGAGTTCATCCGAAAAACCTTAAACGGGTTCGAGACAGAAAAGAAGCAGAGGATGACCGGTGTTTCTTGATGTGCGTACATGTATGTACATGTAGGTTGCCACTAAACTCCCATTGTAACTCTTAAAACATTCCTTTACTATCGACATCACTAGAATGGCTGCGCCTCGAAGGCGTACAGCTTTTGAGAAGGTTCGATTTTTATTGAATAATTGTGTCATGTGAATCTTACAAAAAATTAGTACTAGATAAAATAACGACAGGAAAAAATATTAAGAAAAATTGATTTAATTATGCTCATTCTAATGTGATCGTGTTATTTACAGGTAGGGAATTACGATGTTGGTCGGACAATTGGTAGAGGGAATTTTGCTAACGTTAAGATTGCAAGGCACCGTATTGCTAAAACAAAGGTTTGATTTATAAATATTTTAAATTATAATATCGTTCGCTTTTAAATGCGTCGGTTTGTGATAATGTAATTTTTGACGGAAATATTGTGCAAATTTAATATAATAAACATAAAATATCGACCAAAATGTGAAGAAAAAATTGTATTGTCAATATTCATTTCCAAATAAATGTAATCTATTGCTGGAATAAAATTTTTGTGTATTAATATCATATGAACGGATAGAATTATAAATATTTGTCAAATTTACTGTTGTAGAATAATAATTTACTGAATATCTTGAGCGTACTGATAAACATCCTATTGAAATGCATTTTAAGGCAGATGTGAAAGCAAGATGAATCGTTGAATTTATTTTTTTCGATTCGCCTTAAGACATAGCCTATAAGCGTCTATACATAGTTTTGCGTTTGACGTTGGACTGTTAATAATACTCGCAACCTTGAGGTTTTTTTTGACAACACTTCTTTTACTACTAGAATCAGTAATAAAAAGGAATAACATTTTTGAAATTGCGTACAATAGTAATGTTATAATATTAATATTTTTAAATTTTAGCAAATTATTATCAAAATATATAGTCGTCGCCAAATTCGATTACCACCGCAAAATGTGGCGCACTTTTTTAAATATTATTTTTTCATTTAATTTTTATGATTATAATTATTTTCCACAATTATTCCACTATTTAAACAACATCTATAACATATTATTCTATTTATTTAAGCTATAACAGTATAGAACGAGCATAAACAAGGAAATAGTCTTAAAAATTTAAAGAAAAAATAATATTTGAAAGGTGCGCCACATTTTGCGGTGGTAATCGCATTTGGCGACGACTATAAGAAATTGAAAATTCAATTTCAACATTTTTTGAATTATTTTCAATGGTCTCAAAGAGATCATGAAACAAATATTCAATTTATGATAAACATTTCTCTGCTTTTAATTATATTACTTTTGTTTTTTATGAAAATAAAATTGGAATTGTCAATTTCTTATATTTTGATAATATTTGGATAAAAGTTTTGATCGATAATTTGTGTCATGTTAGTTCTACTGGAATCAGCAATATTAATAAGTCTTTCAATATTTTCCACAGTGTAGATAACAGTGAATTCGTCGCTCAAATAATAACAATAAAACAATGAACATCGAAAATTGAAAAAAAAAATAATATAACAATTTTTCTATAAAATGATACAATGTTATTGAAGGTACCATATTATATTTAATTGCACATGACTATAGTATTGACTATAGTATAAATGGAATTATGATTTCAGGTTGCAATCAAAATAATAAATTTATCAAAACTCGATAATGAGAATTTGATAAAAATCGGAAGAGAAGTCGATATTGTGAAATCTATTAGTCATCCTCATATTGCAAAATCATATGAAGTAAAGCTTGAGCCTAAAGCAGTAAAGCACTTACAAACAATTTTAGATAATACGGAATGCCACACATATTTACATTGTGTCTGAATATTGTGAATGCGGTGAACTTTATGAGACATTGATTGAAAAGGGAAAAGTGCCGGAAGATATTGCGCGTCGTTGGTTTTCACAGACGGCTTCAGCTGTTGCTTATTTGCATTCGAAAGGTATTGTGCATCGAGATCTGAAAGCGGAAAATATAATGTTAGACAAGAATTCGGAGATAAAGCTGATTGGTAAAAAGTGAATTATAAACAATGTGGAAACAATCATTTTTAGATTTCGGTTTTTCAAATATTCAAATTGGCGATCAGTTGTTAGACACGTGGTGTGGATCACCACCGTATGCGGCTCCCGAATTGTTATTAGGTTAGAAATTAGTTGTTACAACATTAAATTAATGTAATTTATTTTAAAGGAAAGTCATACGATGGAATGAAGGCTGATATCTGGTCAATGGGTGTTTTACTTTATATTTTAGTTACTGGTGGATTTCCATTTCCTAGTGATTCTTTAAATAAATTGAAAAGATCTGTGCTATCCGGTCAAGTTAAAATTCCATATTGGGTGTCAGTTGGTTAGTTGATTATATAATCCACTGTATATATTGCTCCGTTTAGAATGTGCTGATTTTATTCGAAAAATGTTGGTTCTTAATCCGTGTAAAAGATATTCGATACACAATGTCTTGCAACATAGGTATGTATGATAATGATAATGAAAATTAAATTTTTTTCGTTTTGTAGATGGTTAACTGGAACAGAAGAAGGAAAGCAATTATTTTTGTCATTGTCAAATAATGTGTTGAGCTCTTCGGCGTCATGCTCCTCCGAGCTGCAGTTTAACAGAATCAATCCGACGATTTTGCTATTCATGCAGCAACATGGGAAGTGGACTGAGGAACAGATAATAGACGTAAATACATAAAATTCTCTAAATGGGTATGATTAGTGAAATCTCTATTTAATTAGTACAAAATAGATTTACCTTAGTCGATGTGAATAATTATTGAATTTTAGGTAATAAGTTTTTTTTTAATAATTTGGAGTGAAGGTGAAGGTGGCGTTTATTGAATTTTAGTTTTTCCCATAAGGATTTTATAAAAATAAACGTTTTATGGAAATAGAATACTTAAAAAATAGAATACTTGAATAGTTCGGTGATGTTCTTGGAACGAGGGTCGTGGAGATCTTGCTACCAATCTCGGAAAATGAAAGCCCAATAACATTTTTTTACAATAGCCGCGTGAAACAGATTCCTGCATAAAATCAACTATTCAATAATTCCGAAATATACATTTTTGCAATAGTCTTGCTATAATTGGAGTGTTTCAAAAATCATGACCCATATTGTAATTGGAATCTTTATTTAAAAGCTAATTTTAAGGCTGTGACGAAAAAGGATTTCGAAAGTCCTATATTTGCAACCTATGAGTTGTTAAACGACAAGGTCAAGAAGAATATGAACGACAAACGCGATGATTATCCGCGAAGAGGATCGCGTGGATCTATACTCAGCGGAAAAGCAAATGTTGAACAGCCTTCATTGACGTCAATTATTTCTGCGCACCAATTAGCACAATTAAATTTATCAAGTCCCGACTGTGTAAGACTTATACGTTTTAAAACGCGTTTTGATATTATACACTGGTCAATCCGAACGCGTTTAGCCACGAACTAAACACGCTTCGTTCACGAGAGATATTAAAAACATCGATTTTAAGTATTCAGAAGCAGGCTAAGAGAGAAGAAATTTGTTTACTGTATGCAAAATAGTTGAAACGTTTAAGCCTAACGTTCATGTTTTTTTAAATTACAAAATTGATTTAAAATCCTTTTATTTCAATTATAATTTATTTTAATGATCTTGCCTCTGATGAGCTTGAAAAAAGTTTCGTTTTTATATCATTAGACTTTAATTTAGTTCTATACTTTATTCCAGTTTTCGCGAGGAAGCAACTGCCAAAATTTTAATAATTCTTATTAAAAGCTTTTTTGTCCGTGGCCGAAGCACGTTTTGTTCTCAACCGACGCGTTGGGATTCACCACTGATAATGTTCTTGATTATTTGGCTTTCAGGATTCAGATGATTCGTCATCTTCAGATATTGCTGATGATTGCTCAAAAGGCGTTCCTGATAAGAATAGTGATAAAAAATTAGCGGTTACATTAGATATCAATACAAAATCGGACATGAATAGACATGAGAATAGACGGCACACGTTATGCGCAAGCGAACAATTTATCTCTTCCAATTATTTAAATCAATTCCTTATTAATTCCTCATATTTGGCGAATGGGACACCGTCGAATACACCGCTCGGTATGCTGATAATGCCAGAAGGGTTGCCAGCAAATTTCAACCTTCCAGTGGCATCATCGAGAATTGGTGATCACTTACAATATAGTAGGTTATGTTTTAAATTATCGTTCATTTTACTTTTGTTTAGATGAAAGAAGGTCGTCTGCCGGCGAGGCATATCAGTTGGCGTCTATGGAGTCTCATAAAAACAAGCTAAAACAGAATGCGAATACGTTTATGCATCCAGAAGCGGTTGATGAAGATGGAATATCATATTTATACAAATTTGGTGGGAAAAGGAATACCGTGCACTCATTGGGAAATCAATACCCTGGAGTTGTGCCAAGCTCGGCGTTCAGATACAATCGATCGCCATATGCAAAGGCACCACCTTCGGAGCGAAGAAGTAGCTGGGCCTCAACCAGTATATCCGCACATCAACAAAATCACTTGGAAAAACTTTTCCGTCAAACGTTACAAAGTAACAACGATATACAATTGTTGCATAAGGAATTCAAGGAATTATCTTCAAATTTTTGTCAACAGTAAGTGAATTTATTATTGTTGGAGTATGGTAAGATCCATTTAGATCGAACCAGGAAGGAAGCTCTTCACTAACTTGTCCGCAGATATCTGTGACGGATGAATATAATAGAAAGTGTAATATAAACCCGTCGTCCTCAACATTTGATCCGGTTGTTTCACAACGTCCAGCTACTGCACTTGGCTTCAGTTCATCAGCTACATATTCCGGCTCATCAACCCCAGAAAAAACAGTTGCAAAGCAAGAAGATAATGTGAAAAGTTTTGTAACCTCGCTACCATTTGTCGACGTTGTGGAAGAGTTAAAAAATGAATTGAATTCTTTGAAAATTCCGTTTTCCGAAACGAATGAGGTCGTGTTTGAAGAGCATGGTATGTTTGAAATTATTTTAATTATTTTTGATTAATGTTTCAGAAATGCGTCGTTTATCGTTACCAACAGGGGTTGAAATCGGTGTCGCCGTATTACCACCGGAACAAAAGGCTCATGTGGAATTTGCCATATTAACGAATGATACCCCGTCGTCTGAAATCTTATGCGATCAGTTGATAAATAGGCTGCGAATGTTTGATCCGAATTCAAGATTTGAATAGTGGTATATGAATGTATAATATATGAATTTTTGTTTGATGCGTGTTTTTTTGTGGGTTTTCATATGTCAGTATTAAATGTGACTATATATATATATATAAAACTAACACTATCGTTATTGACGTTAATATGTGTATGTACTATACGATAGTTCGAACTACAATTTATATTTTAGTTGATAAATTCGTTAAGAATATGGTTTCATTGTTCACAATAATAACTATTTAAATAGTTTATAATATCATTAATATTATTACTATAACTACTTTCTTTTAAGATGTCAGACATAGATACTACGAACTTAATTAATTATTCCAATAATTACAGCAAAATGACAACATGTGAATCGAAAACGACTTATAAGAGAAATCCATCTGAAAGGTAGTTTCATTCCATTAAATAGTTTATCTTTAATTAAGTTGTATTTTATTATTTAACAAAAGACTCAAAAAAAACTCTTATCTATAAATGTTTTCTTTATCGCAACAGTTAGACTGATAGAAATTTATTCTCACCATTTTTCTAATTTTACATACTCGGAAAATTGTAAGCTGATTTTATTTCTGCATGAATAATGCCGGACCAGAGCTTGAATGTAGATGATAGGTTTTGTTTAAAGCTCATAGGTGATTGTCGCATTTTAAAATTGTATAATTCAGGGTGTTTGTGAACAGATCTCTCAGGCTAGAGAAGATCACCCATTTTGGATTCGATATGGATTATACTCTTATACGTTTGTTGTCTAATGGTAATCAAAAAAAATAATGAATGTTTAAAGAATATAAATCGCCTGAAATGGAATTTTTGGCGTTCAATATGGCCGTTGAAAGGCTCATTTACACTGGATATCCTGAAAATATAAGGTCATTCAAATATGATCCGATATTTCCAGTTCGAGGTAAATTATGCGCTCGTAGTATTTTATTAAATCGTTGAACTTTGAAGCGATTCTTAAGACGTTATCAAAATATTGATAATTTTTTTAATACTTTGTGTGATTGAAGTTTCAATTTTTTAGGCTTATGGTTCGAGTTTCAATACGGAAATTTGCTCAAAGTAGATGGTTTTGGTAACATTCTTGGTGGAATTCATGGATTACGATTTTTGAAATCGAAAGTTTCCATTCCACTTAATGATATTTATTATTTAATTTTAGAAACGAAATTGAAGAGCTTTACCCAAATAAGTACATACCGTTAAATGATTCACGAGTATACGTACTTAATACATTGTTCAATTTGCCAGAGACGCATCTTATATGTCAATTAATTGATTTCTTTGACAAGCACGAAGATTATACACAGTAAATGCAAAATGATTACCACTTTTATATAATCACTGTTTTTCCGATTACCTGATAAAACCGGTGTGAAAGGAGGAGAGATTATAATGTCTTATAAGTCGATATTTCAAGATTTGCGGAAAGTTATTGACTGGGTGCACATTGACGTAATATTCCATTGGATATTATAATGTTACATATTTTAATTTTATAGAGTGATATGAAAAAGAAGATAATGGAGAATCCACAAAATTATGTTGTTTCGGATGAACGTGCCGCAAGATTTTTATGCCAACTGCGTGAGAATGGCAAGAAGACGTTCTTGCTAACAAACAGTGATTGGAAATATACAAATGTTTTCATAGAACCGAGTCTTTCAATTCATCTTATAATTTCAGGTCATGATGGCATATTTGCTGGGAAACGACTGGAGGAAATATTTTAATATTGTTGTGGTCGATTCGTGCAAGCCAAGATGGTTCGCCGAGGGCACCGTGTTTAGAGAGGTTTGATGCGAACGCTAATATTTCAATATAGTTTCCTATTTTTGAGGTGGACATTGAGAACGGTAAATATAAACTAGGCCTGCACAATGGACCTTTAAGAGAAGGAGTTGTGTACTCTGGAGGTGAATTATCATCAAATCTATTAAGTATTAAGTTACATTTTCAGGTTCATGTGACGCATTTCAAAAACTTGTGTCGTGTCGCGGAAAAGAGGTTCTTTATATAGGAGATCATATTTTTGGTGATGTTTTGAGGTCAGTACAAGATTAATTTTTTCTATGTTTAAGATTTTTCCGAATATAAAATCGCTACTATCTTTAGTGCGTCGCATAGCAAATCTCAAATTTGATTATGAGTTGGGTTCTTCGAATCTTTATTATAAAATTTAATAATATTGTTCATTTCTGCCACTGACAGACTTCTGATTAATGTACGTTTTAGACATAAGCTTATGTTGTGTATAAGAATCTTGTATTGTAAGATAGGTTCGCGAAACCACGATTTAAATTCACGATTTTAGAGTTTATTGCTGAAAATAATAGAATATCACGCATTATTTCTTTGTAGTCGTCGCCAAATGCGATTACCACCGCAAAATGTGGCGCACTTTTTAAATATTATTTTTTACATTTAATTTTTATTATTTTCTTTATTATACTCGTTCTATACAGTTTTGCTTAAATAAATTGAAGAATATGTTGTAGATGTTATTTTAATCGTGGAATAAATGTGGAAAATAATAATAATAATAATCATAAAAATTAAATAAAAAAATAATATAAAAAAGTAGATTGTAGATTTAAAATTTTGTGGCCAATCAAGGTCAATCAAGTAGGCGAATATTCTTAGCATGGAACCATTTCTGGGTAGATTGAATCGTGTGAACAGTCACTGGTGTCTCGAATGTCGTCTTCCTTGGAAAAGTGGCAACAGTTTTTGTGCCAGAATTTGTTGATACCCTTGAAAGTTCATCCTTCCAGTGACAAAGAATAACATTCCGCCGAATGATTATAATTGACAATATTAATTGCTACCAAACCTTGAATAGAGTGAATCCATTTTTGTTGGGTGCGATTTTAAAAAAAATTGCATTAAATTTTTAATAGCAACATTAGCAGTTCGTTTCCTATTTATGAAAACAAGATATTGATTTCATATATTGTACAGTTATACGCCAATAGTTATTTTATTTATATATTTTACTTTAGATTTAGAAGTGAATTGTGAATTAAATTTGTTCTTATTAATTTTTGCGTGGCTTTTTTAGGTTGTGAGTATATAGTTCATATTTTAAGTGGAACTTTAAAATTATATCTTACGAGTTTGCACGTTAAATTTATTATATATTAATGTGAAATTGTAATTCTAAAATATTAGATGCAGTAATATCTTTTGATTCAATATTAGTGTTAAATCCTTTTTTTAAATATTGAAAATTATTTTTTTTAGTTGAATAATAATAATAATTTTAAAATGGTCATGGTCCTGCTTTAATATTTTCAGGAGCATAGGGGCAATATCATAGAATATATTGTTATAATAAAAGTTCTTCAATTTATCAAATTCGATTATCTTTAAGATCGAAAAAATCGCGCGGGTGGAGGACATTCCTAGTTGTACCGGAATTAATAAACGAGTTGACCGTGTGGACGGACAGTAAGCCGCTATTCGAAGAGTTGGGGAATTTGGAAAGCACTTTGGCTGATATTTATAAGCACCTCGATGGAGCATCAAGACACAAACCGGTTGTCAAGGATATTGTAAATCAAATAAGAGTGCGTTTAATCTTTATATATGTGATTTAAAAATTGCGGGATTTGACGGTTTTAAAATAGTATTAGGTGACAAGGGATATTAATTTTTACGTTAAAGCAAAGTAAGCCGATACGGAGATTTAAAAAATTATTTATAATTCCAACCGTAATTTTTAAATACTAAAATTCCCAGATTTTGACAGATTGATACAGATTTTTCTTATCTGCATAAACAAATTTTAGAAAGTCTCAACAGAAATGGACGAAGAATACGGTATACTTGGAAGTCTATTCCGGACGGGTGGTAGGACAACATTCTTTGCATCACAAGTTGAAAGATATGCCGACATATATGCATCATCGTGCTATAATCTTGTGAACTATCCGTCTTTTTATTATTTCCGCGCACCAATGAAGTGTATGCCACACGAAGCGACGGTTGATCATGCCGCCAGATTACGCTCGAGGACGAGCACATTGGAGCATCAGGAAAGCGTTGGACAGCATGGTATTTGTTGCAGCTTAAAATTAATCGAAAAAATTAAAAACGTTTTCAGTGCGTGGCTGGAATAAGATGACATTAAATGAGAACGAGTCATTTTGTCCTGAAGAAGAAGATGAAGACTATGAAACGTCGCGAGGCTCGCAGCCGTCAAATGCGGACACGGAGGAGGTTCATTGAAACGTGTCTGTGATTAGCAAAAGTTGTATTATTTGTAGCGATCAATGCAGAGAAAGAAATCAACAAGTGACGATTCGTTAGTGGAAGACCATATTGGTAGTGAACCACATCAAGATGTAGTGATTCCAAATCCGGCATTTGTTGAAAATAATAATAGTTAGGAAACTAGTCATGAAAATAGTATATATATTCAACGTACGAATTACTTTAAACTGTGAAGTCATTTACTATTTCTTTAAAGTTTTAAATTGTTTATGAGTCTATTCCGCTTGCATTTCTTAATGTTTATAATAAATATTGATTAAATTGTTGATGATTTATGTTTACGTTATTAAGGATTTCTAAAAGATATAGTTTTATGGGGCTACAAAAATAAAAAAAATTTTTCGGTATTAAACGGTTGAATCACTAAAAATTTATGCTAAACTATGTCCGATAACTTAGCTAAAAAAAATCAATTAGTTATCCACATTTTCATGCCAAATTGTATTATTATAAAATGAGCTCAGCAAATCTAACGTTGCAGAAAAATATTAATATTCCGTGTTTTCGTGTTTTCTCCTTTACCATGTTGTTTTAGATTCATAAAGATCTTCTATGTTTTAAATTGAAATCAAATATTTAAAGCACCCACTTTATTAGATTCATCCTAGACTCACTGAATTCTATTTAATCATAAAATGGTTTATGACACAACTGAAGACGAGGAAAGATCAACGAGATCGGCGCCTAATGGAAGAGGATAAAATTAGGATGGAATGAGGTTCTCGTTTGGACGGCCTCTCTTTTTGGAGGGCCATTCTTTTTTACGAAATTATGGGCAGCACACATTGAGGAGAGAGAAATTGACGAAAAAGTTTTTTGAGGTCGTGTGGCCGTGTGGCCGCCCATCATGTGCTCTTCTTTTATTGCTATTCCATTAGGCACCGATCTCTGAAAAGGACAATATTTATTTCAGACTATTCTAGTAGAACATTTGATATCAATGAGTAAGGAGTTGTATCATTTTGCTCCCCGTAACATTCTTTGTTTTTTTGAAATGCAAAATGATATGGTTACGGTGATTGATGTGTACTGTATAGTCGATAGAAAGTTTAAACTTTACAATTCCTAAATTTTCTTAAAATAGTTTTGCGATAAACTCTTAATATTAAAACTTTTAAATATAGTTATTTCGTTTTAAAATGTTTCATCTTAGAGTGTCCTTAAAACGCCTTAAAAATCTACTAACGCTGCCAAGATCTCAAAAGAGTCACTCAAATCTAAAATATAATAAAAAAAAGAAAGTTTTAAGGAAACTCTGTAAAGCTGTCGTAAAACTTAGTTTTGAACGTGCACAGAAAATTTTTTTTTAGTTTTCAGCTCTTAATTGAATAAAAAATGGAATATTGATTTGAGCAATTTTGAAAAAAAGAACCGCTCCAAATGAAAAAAAAAAGAATATTGTGCAATGTTTTTATGAGCCTAACAATATTACAAATATTATTTTCACGCTGTTTCTAATGTAACACTGTCAGATATGACTCAAATTACCAAAAGGTTCTTGCAGAAATATTATATCTATGCGCCTTATATGAACCACAAAACTGAACAGGAAACTTATTTTCCATAATTTTGGTTTTATATAAAATTAACAATTAAATTTTAACTAGATGGTTTTATATAAAATTAACAATTAAATTTTAAATGCAATTCATGGAAATAACATATCGAACACTCTTCACTAATTCAAATAAAATAAAAAACTTTTCAATAATCTTTCTCGAGTAATTAATAATTTTAAATTTCTATGCTGTTTAAAGATTCGAGCCCTCGCGAATAAAAATTTTATGCTTTTAAAATAAAAAAATTTATCGGAAAGTTATCACTTGTCTACCGTAACAACCTCAGCTGATGATTAAATAAATTACGGATAATTCGTGAGATGACGCAGTTGAAGCTCTGGTGCCTCCGGAATATACCTTTTCAAGAAATAATGATAAAAGTTGTCTACATGTTCTAGAAAGATTATGAGAGGTTTGTGCCTAAAACATTTTTCGTATCAGTATAGAAAACAATTTCAAACAAAGTTGCAGCAAACTGGCTCTAATATTATTAAGAAAGGAATACTGAATACTCGTTTAGAAACATATCCCACGCTCTAAACAATTTGTTTTGTATATTTATATATATATATATATATATATATATAATCTGAATCTTTGAGTCTAATCCAAGAAGAAAATGATTTGACTCTAATCCGCATTCTTTCCCAAAAATATTCATCGTCTATTTCGTATAAACAGATCTAGAGTGGTATTAAATATTAGAAACGCAGGCTCGACTCTTGCTTGATAATGAAATTCTAATAACATAAATTACATATTATATCTTTACAATTCAGGCTCCTTGAAAATGCTGCCGCACAATAGTTATCAAATTTGGTCTTGTAAACTAAAAACAAATTTACACATGCCAAATAATATTAAAGTGAAATAAATCAGACATTTCTTCGATTTTTCGAGTTTATTATTTTAATTAATATTAGTTAATTCGTCGTCATTGCATTTAAGAGCCAAAGGTGGATATAATATGCAGGTTTTCGTCGCTCTATTAATCCATCTTTGTTTGACACATGAATGAGGAAAATATGTATAGAACGTGTTATATAGCAGCTTTCTAATGTTAAGCTATCGCACAAAATAAGCTATTGATATTTCTCAATTATACAAATATATAAAAACATTTTTATTCTTCTAGGATATGGATGACGGTCGGTTTCGGCTTGTTGTACTTGGAGCATCAAAGGTTGGCAAAACCAATATAATACGTCGCTATTTATATGACGATTTCTGCCCCAAACACAAGGAGACAATTGAAGATTTGCATTCTAGGGATTTCCTCGTAAAGGTATTCTCTTTTTCCAATAACTAACTATAGGAAAACGCATTTCAGGGTGTTCCATTGCCGTTGGATATCTTGGATACTAATATCAATTTTCCGGATATGCGGAAAATATCAATTAACACAGCTTCGGCATTTCTATTGGTGTTCTCTGTGGAGAATGTGACGAGTTTCAAAGAGGTACTTTATATTATATTTTTATTGGTATTTGAGCTTTTCGGAATAGGCTCTGTTTAAAAGAAGCAATATTTAATATCTTAGTCTCTGTAGAATATACCAACTAAGAGCAACCTCGATTCATTTCTCCGTGTTCTAAAAAAAACCGTGTAAAGCTTTCAGATAGTTAGAACTGAAATTTGGCTAATAAACAAGAAAAAAGTCATTGCGTTGGATTACGGTACCTTTTAAAGCTTTACAGTAATGTGGCTCTACTTCCAGCTAATTTCACATTTTAGTCATAACGTTCCACCATAGTGCGTAACTTTCACGTACTTCGAACCTTTTATGTACTGCTCGAATTCTCAAGAAAGTTTATGTTAGAAGAAAGCAATTATTTATCTTAAACAGCTGAAAGTGATCTATACGTTAACCAGTGCAAAGAAATTTATTAATTCGGAGCGCGTTTTCAGACATAACCACACACACACATATATATTTAAACGTAGTTTATTAATTTTTACTCAAACTATTTAATTTTTTCACGCTTCCCTTAAAGAATATGCTTTAGTGTTTTACGAAAATGTAGATTTAAGTTACTCCTCTGAGGTCCTGTTTTTACAAATTCCTTTCGCTTGCTTATGTTTGAAACCATGCTTTGAACTCATAATTTCTTTGCGCAGCTTAATTTTTTGTGTTTTACTTCTTCACGTTCATTTTTATCAAAATATTGTAAATTATTTATAATAATTACAATTTTT
The DNA here is from genome assembly GCA_963931815.1 of Caenorhabditis plicata. NCBI lineage: Eukaryota > Metazoa > Nematoda > Chromadorea > Rhabditida > Rhabditidae > Caenorhabditis > Caenorhabditis plicata. The sequence goes on from OZ007493.1 coordinate 17,884,638, forward strand.
CCATATAATAAATGCTTATTTTATTATTGATGAAAGGTTTTTTGATTGGACCCAACAGATCTGAGACATCGTCAATTATGAGAAACAGAGATGCAGAACAAGATGCAAAATGTGAAATTTATTTCCACATTTCTTGTGTCAAGATTTTTTATAAATTCTTTTTGCCAGAGATGGGCGGAAATGCGGATTAAAATATCCGTATTCTGGTCATTTTTTGATTCCGATTGATTCCGGGTTCCGAAATTTCATATTTGATTCTATTTTTTTTTTTTTAAATTTCATAGATGCCGGATTCTGTTATAGAACAACTCCCATTCCGTCCATGTCTGGCCCCTATTGCCTCATTCTTCTAATATTTTCTTCTCATCCTTTCCATTGCATATTTTAACAAACTTAACTTATTTACTTAATTTCTGACAGAGAAACTCAGATACCAACTGAATTAGAATTTTATTCATTTCAACTTAATTGTATATATTAGATGTCTGATTTGTGGCAGGAAATATCAGCAAGCAGGCCTGATATCAAAGAAATCCCAGTGGTTGTGGCTGGAAACAAATGTGATGTCAACGACAAAAAGGTTTGCTTCCCATTTCTTTCAAACAATCACAGACAAACCGAGGGGGACCAGCTTGCCGGTTTACACTGGTTTCTCAAGAAATCAAAGCGCACTAGTGATCGGTTTAAGGCTCCACTCTCATTAACAGTTTAAGTTGTACTAATTACTGTTATAAAATATACCGCTTCGGGATCGACCGGCAAACCAGTAAACTCAAACGAGTCTTACCTGTTTTGCCTGTGAATAAAACCAATTCACGCATATATTCATTTTTAAAAACTTAATTGTTTTATTATTTTAAAAAGTGACATTTTTAAACTTGAATTGAAGTGTTTAAATTTGATCGTAAAATATGCAATTCATCAACGTGTTAAATCATTAGCTCGCTAATTCGGAATAAACCGACAAACAACTCACTTGGAAGTATATAATTTATTACCCTGTTTTACAGATTAAAAATCTATAGACAACATTAAATATAGTTGTTCTAACATGTCATCAAAAATAGCTACTTTTTGGGGAAATATGACTTAAGAAATATATTTATGCTCTTTTCTACAATTTATGGAAAAGGAAGAACTGCGAAAGTTTTAACTGATAAAGTTTTTTATTGACACTGCGAATAAATTAAAAATAAAAAAAAACAATTTTTGAGTTTTTGCCTTAGAATTTGTTCGGCGAATTCAAAACGTTACAATTTCATAATATAAAACACTAACATTATAGCTGAACCATTACGATAAAACTCTTTTAACAATAAGTCAGAAGATGAACTGAAGAAATCGGTTTGGAAATTAAATTGGTTTGGTAGATGTAACAAATGTAGGATTTAAAAATCCTTAAAAAGTCCAGATTCTACCAAAGAAAACTACAAATTAAAAACTTATCATTTTAAGATACGCGAGGAGACAGCGCGAACATTCACAAATCGCTTATGTAGTGACGTGCGTTATATGGAAGTGTCGGCAAAATCAAACATCGGTATCAAAGAAATATTCTCCACGTTTTTAGAACTCAGTGGCTTCCCGAAATGCAAAGTTCTCAATTTAACGTTTTTAGTGCAACACTAATCTCGCGTTTTTTAAGGCTGGCGGTGGAGGCCTTGACGATCCTCAAATAGGCATGATGAAGAAAAAGTTTCATTCGCTTCATTTAACCGACGGAAGACCAACATTCGATAAAAACAAAGATAAAAAACAGTTAGAAGTAAGTGACAAGGTAAATTATTCTACACGTTTATCTGCCAACTATTGCTTGTATCAATTTCCGAAGAATCGCTGCATCGCTCAAAATAGACAAAAAAGAAATTCTTTGCAGCTTCGATACCAAAAATTTTGAAACGAAATAAAATTGATTAATTCAGACTGATCGCATTAATGATTCCTTATGCTCTCCATCAAGAAACATAAAACAAGGACTGTTTCCAAAGTTATCCGTAGATAACACTTCTTCATGTCACTCAAACTCAGTGCTACGGTTTGATAAAAATTTTTACATGCACGCCAACTGATAAGAATATGAAGCTCACATAAATTTTTACATACTAATGTTCAAGGAGAATATGCTCCTGGAACATCTTCATATTAGACAATAAAAACTTTGTAAATTGCACTACACGTTTGAACGGATTATTTTCAGCTGGCACGTATTTCATATAAAATTTACATACATGTTGTAGGAGAACCAAGCACTTATCTCTAAGGATTAGGCGACCCGAAAAAAGCACCAATCCTGAAATGAACGATGACAGTAAATGCCAAGTTCAGTAAAATTGATTCTCCAAATGATTATAATTTCCATACTTTAGTTAATTAATTTGGATTTGGATTATTTTCTCACAATTTAATAAATTGTTATCACATTGTACAAAAAGTTGATTTTATCCCCTCTACAATATTTCAATTTTTAATATAATTTTTTGTTTGTATTCAGGTTTCAGTTGTATTCTGGATTTTAAAATAAATCTTATTGTCTGTCATCACAATAATTGCCAGTTGCAAAAAATAACAAGCATCTATAAAACTAAAAAGCTATAATAGTAATACGAATAAAGAAGCGCGTCCAACAAGAAGCTAAAAATCTTGAACAATTGAAAATGTCTATTAGCAATTTCGAATAAAAAGCAATGAAAATTAAAATAAAACGTTAAATAATTATTATTTTACACGCCAACGCTATTGGGCATTTATAACTAGCAACGACTATTTATTTGACGGCATAATTCAATCACTCTATAGTGGTGTACAAGTAAACATCAAATGAATTTGTAAAACAAGAACTCAGAAAAATCACTAAAATTTGATTTTGCATAAAACATTATACGCAATAAAAAATTTTGAAAAACCTGCAAAATTAGTCTGAAGGTAGTTTTTATCTTACACTTTAGTTTTAATAAAACGCGTTTAAATATTTCATGATAGTTATTTTCATATGACGTGCATGGAAAATTTCCACATCATCTGTAAAAATGGAATATCCTCAATTTCAGTTGGGGTGTTAAAATGTTAATATATTGTACTTTTCAGAGATTGGTGGGTAAATGGAAGAGGGAAAAAGTCGAAAAAAGGTCTCGTTTTGCCGGCCAACACGGAAATTTCTTTTTTTTTTTTCGTCACTTCATAATGCGTCTATTTTTTTGAGAAAACACACATTGATGAGATACAAAAGAGTGGCCGGAAAAACGAGACCATGATTTTTGAGTTATTTTTTTCCTGTCTCATTAGGTACCGATCTGTGAGCGCTATATATAACGGATCATGCCAAAGAATATAAAAAAACAGTAAAATACATAATTTTTTTTTAAATTTATGAAACTGATTATCTCTGAGTGTCTGGAGGATTTTTGATATCATCCGAATTCCAATACTTAATATTTTAATTATTACAGTTATATGAGTTCGCTGGTTCAAGTTTTGTTTTGGTCGACAGAAAATGACAGTAAAGAGTATGACACCATAATCAACTGGAAGTGAGAGGGAGCACTGGACCAAGTATTCTAGGAAAATATTCTGCTTAATGGAATATATTTATACTGTGTGGTCTGTATGAACTTTAAGCGCATAGATTATTAAGCTTCCGACTATTTTATATTGAACAAATAATTCAAAAAATTGTCTTGGCTTCTGATAAACTTTGAAAATTCAGATAAGCGATTTCTCAGGGTATAATTGAATATTAAAGTGCTTTACGTAATTTTTTAAATTTCAATATTATTGTCCATAATATGAAACCTTTCATCCTGTTTCTACATTATTTTTGATATTTACATAGTAGTGAGCATTCTGAATCTAATTTATGAACGGATAAATTTCGTGAATAAGTAGCATATTAGAAACAGAAACGTGGAATAAAATTTAAAAAAAAAGTTGTTAAGAATACGTAAAAAAAATTTTAGACACTCTAAAAAATCAGAAAATCGATATTTCCATTTGACGTGTGTGTGCAATAGATTCCTTTTACCTTCTAAGGTAAGTAAAGACATAATAGACTCATTCTATTTTATTGTTCTTCTTACTTGCATTATAACAATGTTTATTATTTACAACCTTATATTAATAAATCACATATATCATTCACCAAAATGTCCCGCGTAATATGTATTATAAAGATTCTTTTTATCAGCTGTTAACCATCAGCGATGTCTATAAAGGACCAATTAAAAAAAGCTTCTCTATAAGAGAAATTACAGTTTCTGCTTTAAAAACGCGGTATTTATTACACGACATGACAATAACATAAAAATTTAGTTGGTTTTAATAGACAAAGGTTACACTGATAATATATACACAAACGACAGCCGTCATCAATTTTCAATGAGTTCGAACGAAATCGCGACGTATAATAGTCAAATTGGATTGCACTTGGACAATTGGAATTTGCATTTTTTTCAAATTAGAAAGAAACAAAAAAGAAAAGAAATAACCTCGGTAAAATTCATATACGAAATCCGGTTTTTCTTCTTTTCTACTACTGTTAAGGTCCAATTTTCATGTTTTTTAAATTCGGTCACCTTTATCCAATTTTAAATTTTAATATGTTTTTTGAGATTTTATTACCGTCTTCTAGGGCGAATTTATTTTTATCCTTTGCTTATTATTTCTTAATATTTTATACATGTTTCAATACATGAATAAATACAAATTCCAGTTTTGAGTTTTATATACGAGAAAAAAAACAACAAAACATTCTCAAATATCAATTTCTTGTTGTTCAGTGGTTTCTAAATTGAGCAACGATCATATTTTTCCGGAAGGTAAACGTAGCTTATAACTGCGATTACTTCTGATATACACACTGAACGTGTGCACACGTTATTGTTTTACTATCTTCGTTCAGCTTTATAAAATTAAACTAAATAATATACGAAGTGCCTATATTATATATATATATATATATATAGTTAAAATATTGAATCTAATTTTCAAGGAAAAAATCATAATTTCTTATATTTATTTTTCTGTTTATTGTTTCAATTCTTCTAGTGATTTGTGTTTATTTGTGCAACTTTTCTCGTAACAAAAACACCAAGGTGCAATTGCAATTGAGACTGTTGTCTTTCCCACATTCGTGCATTAGTTATGAATACCTTTCCTCTCCCTAAAAAACATATTTTACTACATCCACATAGCTATAATTATTTAATACAATGGAGACCACACATTTAGATTATTCTTATCACTTCTGAAATCCATCCAGATAACAATTGACAGGTATTTATAACAAAATAAAGGCAATTTACTTTTAAAGTGTAATTTACCAAAACATTATTCCGAATAAATACCAAAAAAACATTCCTCATTGCAAAAGTTGCACAATAAATTTTCGCTAATCCCCTTACTGTGAGCTGGCATTTGTTTTGTAATCATTTTTTCTGTGCGCGATACATTCAGTATTGTTATTATTTTCATTGCTATTTCCCGTGTTTCGATTTAAATCTTAAATAGATTTTAATATTCGGTTAGTTGTTTTTATTATTATCATTTGAATATTATCTATAAAAAATACTTTAATTAAAATTTCATTTATAGAATTACGTCACTTTTAACCTAAAACGCAATTTTTTACTACTTAAAATTGCAGTAACCATTTAATAAATTATTTTGATTAATTAATTATATATAAATCCTAAATTTATCTAACCAGGCCACCGATATTTTTAAGTATTCTTTTATCGATTTCCAGTTCAGGTGGTAAAACTTGCTTCCATTATTATTTTACTGTGGCTACTACAATTTTTAAAATACTTTATCAATTGAACATAACCAGAATTCTTTAATTTTAATACACAAAATAAAATTTGCAAATTGAGAAAAGAGCTTTGCCATAATTACCTAATTTAGAGAAACAATTATTAAAAACGCAAACAAAATGAGTGTTGAATTTGGAAACGAGTTAGTTAATATGTTAATTACTATCAGGTATTTTAATATATATCGGATGCAGTAATGGACATAAATTGGTTGGGCCAATATTGGGCCACTAAAGTAGGCAACTAAAGCCAATGAGGAGACCTCCACTAGTCGCTTCCTCTCTTTCTCTAAACATTCCATCGATTTTATTTATGCGGAGTGACATGAGTCAGGCAGGACTCGGCTCAAATAGACGCTTAGATAGTATAATTCCTTCAACACTTAATTTCGTTTTTTCTTATTTATTTTAAGTAATTATTTTCTAATACTTATAAATTTTGAAGCCAATACTACAGTATAGGGAAATTAATTTATTAACATGAAAATTGACTATTAATAGTTTACAAAATGTAAGTTACTTTTTTATTCATGAAATAAATTTCCCACTATTAGATCTAGATGAGTTGGAATAATGGTACAATGATGTGTGATGTGATGCCGACGATAAACGAAGATGGAGTTGAAGAACGCCCTAGCAATAATCAGGGATCATCTACTGATCCTAATATTGAACAGGTTTCCCCATATTTTCAATTTTCCGAAAATAATTTCCATTTTTAAGCTAATGATGAATATGCTGGAAGATAGGGATAAGTTACAAGAAGAAATAGAGCAATACAAGTCAGAGCTAGAAGAAGCTTCTAAGAAGACACAAACGGTTGAAAATGAGCGTGACATGCTTAAACGCCAATTCGAAATACACAATCAGAACCTACCGGCGGTTTTGAGATTCATAATTCAAATATTATCAATAAATTATTTCAGGAAATGCAATCTGTAGCGAGGGAGTTATGTCAGGTGAAAGAACAACTATTGGAAAAGGAAGAGGAAATAGTGGAATTGAAGGTGAAGTGAATACGAGGAAATTTAAATAAAAACTTTTTTTAAGGCTGAACGGAATAATACGCGGCTATTGCTGGAACATTTAGAATGTTTGGTTTCGCGTCACGAACGCTCATTACGTGTAACAGTCATGAAAAGGCAAACACAAAGCCCTGCCGGTGTATCTTCGGAAGTTGAAGTTTTAAAAGCACTCAAATCATTGTTTGAACATCACAAAGCTCTCGATGAGAAGGTTCTGACAAATCAGAAATATTTTATATATATCAGTAATTTCAGGTGCGAGAGCGTCTTAGGGTAGCAATGGAACGTGTTGCTACTTTAGAGGAGGAATTGAGTATAAAAGGGGAAGAAAACTCATCTCTTAAAGCACGAATTGCAACGTTCACAGATGAGTACGGGAATGAGGTTCACATAATGTCTATAAATTTTTATTAATATCTTCCGATACTTTTAGTTACGACAAAACGCGAATTTGCCAACTGAGAGTTCCTCAAGGCTTATTGAAATGAAAGAAGCTTTGGAGAAGTTAAAAACGGAGTTATCAAACACAATAAAGTTATCGAATGAGTTATCGGCGAGGTTTAATACCTTGTTATTCAGAAAAATATTTAAAAAGCTAATTTTCAGAAATAATGAACTGGAAGAGCAACTAGCGGAAGGCCAAAAAGAAGTTCTTAATGCCACTGAAGCGGCGACAAAATTGAAAAATCAAATATCTGAATTGGAAGCTCAACGAAACGAACAAGAGGCCAAAATCTGTTCTCTAGAAAATCGTTTTGTTACCCTTCAAAGAGACACAACATGCATTCGCGATATTAACGATAAACTGGAACAGAAACTGGCAAACAAGGATGCCGCTGTTCGTTTGAACGAAGAGAAAGTGCGAAGTTTGCAAGAACGCCTAGAACTCGCCGAAAAACAATTGGCTCAAAGCCTCAAAAAAGCTGAATCGTTGCCATCAGTTGAAGCAGAGTTGCAGCAGCGTATGGAAGCATTAACGGCTGCTGAAAAGAAACAATTATCGGCTGAGGAACGTGTTCAGAAGTTGGAAAAAAACCTACAAGAAGTTACTGCTGAGTTGGAACGAGCTGTTCAGAGGGAGAAGATGAACGAAGAACACAGCCAAAGATTAAGCAGCACCGTAGACAAATTATTATCCGAGTCAAATGATCGACTTCAACTACATCTAAAAGAACGAATGCAAGCTTTAGATGATAAAAACCGTTTAACCGAACAGCTAGAAAGCACAAAGAAAATATACCATCAAAGCGAACGGGCGAAAGAACGACTTCAGCAGAACAATGATACCCTGAGACAGGAAATAGAAGCATTAAGGCAAAAGTTATATAATACAAGAACATCACAATTCCAAAAGAGGTTTCCTTTTCAATTTTTTAGTTATTTTTACCGTAAATTAAATGTTCAGAATGCATGCTGTTCCATATCATACTGAAAATGGGTCCATCATAGATTCTTCCCATCAGCCTGAGTATAATGATTTCAAAATGCCACAAAACTCCTATGAAATAATTGGAATGCGACGACAAAAGAAAGGAAGAAGCGCTGTCGAGGTAATTATATCTAAATATTAAATATTTATCCTAAACTAATATATTATAGAATGATCCAAGCAAGGTGCAGACTCTCAATGAACAAGAGTGGGATCGACTCCAGCAGGCACATGTTTTAGCTAATGTTCAACAAGCATTCTCATCTTCGCCATCAACAAATGATTTATCTGCAAAGACACGATGTAACACTCAGACTGATTTCCGGAATGCGGACATTAGCAATTCTGCGACCATTTCATCTTCCAACCGGGAAACTCGTGCCTTGGCGTCTATGCTACAAGATCGACTTGATGCCATCAACACTGAGATTAAAATGATTCAGAAAGAAAAGAATAATGCTCAACTTTTTGCCGAACACTTGGAGCGAACGGGAAGAGAATTTTATGATGATCAAGAGCTTACCACAAGGGTTTCACCGCATTTTGTACAAAACTACAATAATATGCAGAAATATAATACTTTGCCTATTAATATGTCTGATAGGAGAAGTGACTATTATGAAAGAACGGTTTGTTATCAGCAGTGATAATAATTGAGTGATTATATTATTTTTCTAGTTTTATCCTGGAGAAGTACCAAATAGTAAATCGAACTCCCATAGCAATTACAAATTGGATGAAAGTGGTTATGATTGCGGTCGAATTAGTCCCGCATCATCTACGGCATCGAGTGACTGTGTTGCTGTGAAGAAAAAGCGAACCTACAGTGCAAGTGGGCTACGAAACATCGGAAGACTTTTCAACAAAAAGAAAAATAATGATTCATACAAGTTGGAATAATAGGTGTTAAGCTGAACTAACATTTTTCTTTTAGGCGCGACAATGATTATTACGTTTCGGATGGAGAGCAATCCGAAACCGAATGCCAAAAAGATTTTGACAAAAGAAAACGAAAGAAGTACGAGCTTTTGGAAGAAGCCATCAAAGCTCGAACACCATTTGCACTTTGGAACGGACCAACTGTTGTTGCTTGGCTTGAGTTGTGGGTCGGTATGCCAGCGTGGTACGTAGCTGCGTGTCGGGCTAATGTTAAATCCGGTGCTATAATGTCTTCGCTGACTGACCAAGAAATTCAAAAGGAGATAGGTATATCCAATCCACTCCATCGCTTGAAGTTGAGGTTGGCGATACAGGTATGAATCGAACAGTTTTAATTCATATTGTTCATATTATTCATTAGGAAATGGTATCAATCACTTCACCATCTGCTCCGAGAACGACAAGGCTAACTTTAGCATTTGGAGAAATGAACCATGAATACATTGGAAACGATTGGTTGCCTAGTCTTGGATTGGGACAATACCGTTCGGCATTTATGGAGTGCTTGTTGGATGCAAGAATGCTCGAGCATTTATCAAAGCGTGATCTTCGCAATAGCCTGCGAATGATGAACACATTTCACCGAGCTAGCTTGCAATATGGAATAATGTGCTTGAAAAAAGTAAACTACGATAGAAAGGTTTTAGCTGATCGTAGAAAAGCTTGTGAAACCATAAACAAAGGTTGCAATGAATTTTAATTTATTTAATATACCCCTTTTATAGATATTATTGTATGGTCAAATGAGAGAATTCAAAGATGGATTGAGGAAATAGGGTTGGGGTCATTCTCGAAGAATCTAATTGATAGCGGTATTCATGGTGCTTTAATTGCTCTTGATAAAACGTTTGACTCGCCTGCATTTGCATATTCATTGCAAATTGAAATACAAGACGTTCAGAGTAGACAGGTGTGTGATAAATTTTTAATGGGAATTACTTTATCTTTTAGATCCTCGATAAACATTTCAACATGTTGATTGCGGATTATCGTTAGAAGTTAATTTATCATTTTTAAAAGAATATCACTCGTGTTTTTAATTTTAATGATCTCTTGTTTTTTTATTTTAATTTATTAATTTCTGTTGTCTTTCCATAATAATTTAGTCATTTTAAATATCAAAATGCTCAAGGTAATGTCATTGTTCTTCGTTATTATATGTAATATAATTATAAATGTTATTTAGAACATGTTTTTAACACGAAAAAATATTTGTAAGAGCCGTTAGTTTTTAATATATTTCGTATTGTTGTTCGAGGACTCTCCTATGCAATTAATGATTGTTCTGCGAGAATCACTACAAGAATAGAATAATAATTATATTTGTTCCTATTTTAGAATAAGTGACACCAAGAAAGAATTTCGGAATAATATTTCGTGGAAAATTTATAATTTTAGTGATAAGATAGATAAGTTACACAAAAATCTTAAAAGTCAATAGTTTTTGGTCCGCTTTTTTATTTTCCAACGACAATTTAAACATAACTTATACTTATAAATATTTTTGTTGAAATTTTGAACGGACAACATATCGACTATTTCAACAGCGTTTTAATTTTAAAAAATGACAAAACAACTTAAATATCCCAGAATATGTATTGAGTTTAGTAATGTAAGCCTAATATTTTAGAATTAGGTAGTCTCTGTGCGTCTGGGACAAGTTTGCTCAATATAAAACTAAAAATGTATGCATACGCGTATAAAAAGTTCGAGTTTAATATCACACGTTTAAATACTTTAAATTAACTATGTATCCTTTAATTGAAAAATCTTTTTTGTAGATTTTTGTAGATTCATGCAAAATTAACTATTAAACTCTGAAAATCCATTGGCGTGGAAGCATATATATATATAAAAATATATCACTAACCGCGAACTATTTGAAGGTGATTGATGGAATTTCACTGTTGACAAAAATTCTATGTGAAGGAACGGCAAGCAATGATGATATAGTAAATATTATGTAGAATAAGTTAATAGAAAGTTTTTGTTTATGAGAATCTGAATCCAGTAGTAATTTATTGTAAAAAAATTTGTTCCATCTAATTGAACATTTTGATCATTCTTCACAATTTTGTCAAGAAAATTTATTATATGTCAATGAATAATTTTTCGGAATCTTGGAAAATATGGGAGAAATCTTGAAAATTTTAATTCTTGATAGAGAAATTATATATCTTGGTCGTAGGGGAAATTATAATGAACTCTGAAATGCGTCGCTTTGGCCCCGACCCAAGTATAGCGCAGGTTGAAATTGTTTGCGCATAACAGGGATAATAGAGAAATATAATTTTAAAATAATAAGATACACAAATACTCCCTCTAAATAATACTCACGGTGGCAACATTTTAAATTAAAGTTTATTTTATCTAGCTTAGAACAAAAAATTTCAGAAACGCTTAAAAATCACCACTTGGCGCGCGTACGGAAAATTTTTTATAATTTTAAACGGTAAATATTAACTGGGTCTTTCCAATGTCTTTCTTTTTGGACAATCATTTCATCCTTCTGAGCATCGATGGCGCAATGGAAAATAAGAAATCCGAAGTTTCCTGAATACCTGTTTGAGATCAATAGAAGACAAATAATTCAAGGATCAGAAGGAAGCGAATTAGAAAATAATTTATTTTACTAATATATTTATGGTAAAATTTCTAACTAGACTATGAGCAATGTCGCACAATACAAATGACCTAATAACGATGATGAGAACTGTCTTTTTGATTTGTGAACGGAACAAGGTGATATGTTTATTGACAGAATGACATCCGGTAATGAGATACGTATCTTAACCGACAATCTCCGACGATCTTTTGTGTGGTTGGACTGAACTTTAATGACATTTTCTGCCGTCGAAAGCTACTGAAATATGTTAATCGACCGCTGATTCTATCTGAACTCATCATCCAATTGAATTATAAATGCATTAAAATATGTATTATACAATTTATTTAATAAAGTACGTTTGGTGATCTTTACGAAGTAATAGGAATATTTGGTATTTGGTAATGGTGGCGAAACTGTTGTTTTTTACATTAGTTTTTAGTGACCGAAAGAAGGGACTGGGAAAATTATATTTTTTAATTTGGAGGTATACTACATCACGCCAGCTGGAACATTGATAAAACGATCACTGAAAACATGAATATAATATTTTTTAAGATTTGAATATTTCTAGAGAGTTTTAGGGACAGCTGACAAACTGGCTTTGGTAAAGTACATGTGAAAATTGGAAGACGAGCTTAGATATAAGAAACATCTTTATTTCCATTTGGCGCGCTACGGAAGAACAATTCCTCGCTAATGTGATGGATTTCCTTTCCGTTAATGTAAAATTATTAAATTGTAAAAAATTTCACAAAAAAACTTTTTTTTTAATATTGATAGAAGATCTATGATAAATAAACTTCAGAAGCTTAATCAGATCAAAAACGATTCAATGTTGTTAGACATCTAAAATACTTTCGAGGCTATCAAAGTTGGGGAATCCCTCTGCGCTCCGGATATAATTTAACATTTTAGTTAAACACACAAACGATCGTTTTTTTACTGAAACTACAAAGTATGATTTCTTTCCGTATAATCAATAGAGACTCACACACTATTAAACTGAAAATTTTTTGTAATATTTAAATTATATTTTCTATTTAGAAGTACAAATATTCGTCACATGTATATATTGATGCATAGATATTATGTAATCATGTTTCGAACCATTGTGGTCACTTTGAATAACCTCACTGACCTAACCCTTCGGCCGTTTGTTGTTTCTTACTGTCATAGCCTTCATCAATTTTTCTTCAACTAATATTTCCATTTTATTTTTTTTATTTAAAATACATGTTTTAAACACGTAAAAAAACTAACTAGAACACCAAAGAGTAAATCATAATAACATTTGAAAGCAAAAATAATAGTTCATCATATTTTTCGTTGCACTCCGAAGGCAGCCAATAGAAAAATACATGGAAAGAAGTATCGAAGAATTTGATCACGCGTTCAATAAATTTATTCTTTTTTGTAAAACAGTATTTAGACTATTTTAAGAGAATGAGTGACTTTTATGATACGTGAGTGCTATCATTTTATTCCTCGTAAAATTCTGAATTTTTTGGAATTTCAATATGACGTGGTTACGGTAATTGACGTGTATTTTATAGTCATTTGAAAGTTTAAACTTTAAAAATCATAACTTTGCTTAAAAGACGAAAAAATTGACAAGTATATATTTTTAAAAAAAATTTTAAATTTAAAGACAAGTATTACTCACCGTTGTGTATATCAATAAACCCTTAATCTCAAAAATTAAAAATAGAGTTTTCGAGTTATTCGATTTTAAAATTTTGTACTTTATATTATTATTCATTTCAGAGATCGATGCCTAATGGAAGAGTAATAAAAGAAGAGAAAATGATGGGGCCACAAAAAACATTTTTCTCTATTCCTCTTAAATATGTGCTGCCCATAATTTCGTAAAAAAGAATGACCGTCTAAAAAGAGAGGCCGTCCAAACGAGAACATCAGTCCATCCTAATATTTTTCCTCTTCCATTAGGCACCGATCTCTGAAAAGGACAATACATTAATATTAATTAAAATAATGCATTAATTTGATAAAAATGAGTAATTTTGTGAGTTTTCATGATTTCTATCATAACGATTGGAGAAAAGAAGAAAACTAAAATCCATATTAACGAAGATTTTTCAAAAATCGGAATTCCATAAAATCAGTTTTCAATCTCCCCTCCGAGTCTTCTTCGTATAATGGACCCTGAAATAACAGAAAAACGGAAATCAATTGAAAAATGATAAATAAGCTTGAAATAAGTATACTAAACTATTAACAAATTATAGGAAATTGACAATTCCAATTTTATTTTCATAAAAAACAAGTAATAAATCTGATTTGATCTAGAAATATAATGAAAAACAGAGATATTATTAACATAAATTGAATATATGTTTCATGATCTCTTTGAGACCATTGAAAATAATTGAAAAATGTTGAAATTGAATTTTCAATTTCTTGAGACACGAGAGGGACGAAATTTTCTATTTTGAATGATTTATCAAAAACTTCTCTACAACAATATTAGGTTCACTTGTCTCTATTTATTACAAGATTTTTTTTACTTCAATTCACTGACACTAACAATTCCACACTAGGTTTCCCTATAACAATGGTTTCTTGCAAAACGTAATCGCTCCACTCAAAAAGTGTATTTTAGAAAATTTTAGAAATTCAAGCCATTTGAATAGTTTTACGTGTGTTATAAATATTTAAAGTCGAATAATTCAAATGACATAAAATTCTATGGAACATTATAACGGATTATATAAAAAGACACAGAAATTTTATCGTAATGTGCGACTTTCGTAAGGAAACTTGATCAGTTTAATTGTTACAAATTGAACTAAAATGTTTTTATATATCCAAATCTTCGTTACACGCCAAATATAAATATTTATTTATTAAATCTTTACGTTTGTCTTTACAACTTTAACGTGTAATTTACACGTTAAATCCAATTTGTCAGTTTATCTTAAGCTCTCTAAAAATATTAAAATCTTCAAAAAGTTTTAGGCTTGAGCACTTTTTCTAAGCCAGTTTTATTAACGCTCCAATAGATAATATTTTATGTTTTCAAGTATATAAGTTTATCGGTTAGTTCTAAATTGATTCCGTTATTGTCGAATTTTTCCGACTAAAATACACCACTATGATCACGCCAAACGAATTCGTAAAAACATAACTTATAAAAAGTCACTTATCTTTAATACTTCGTCAAAAGTTAGAGCAAAATATTTTTTTTTAATTTTAGAGAAGGCTGATAACTTTAGTTGTTTTTAATGTTGTGGTGTTATTATCTAAATTTAAAGCTACATGTTTATTTACAGTTTTTTCTAATGTATTTTTAATTAAATATTGACAAGCACTTTGACATAAATTCATAATGGGATCATTAAATCGAAAAAAAATCATCAGGAAAGGTGTAAATTTGAAAAAAAAAACGTGGACTCACAATATATAAAATTTACAATAACGCGATACAGTTCAGAATAATTTGGTGTGGTTTACTTTAATTAATGTAGTGCGTTTAAAAATTTTGAAATCGTCATTTTAACTAGGCGTTAGTGTTAAAGCAACAAACATTCATCATCTAAGTTTTAACTGATTAAATTTGCTTAAAAGGTAGTACTTAATTTCTACAGAAAAATTGATAGTAATGGAAAATAGATAACATTATTTTTACAGTGTGCAAAATCTCTAAATCATGCTAAAATTTGGAATTTCAATCAATTTTCATAACTAATTAAAAAAAAAACGCGGGAAGTCGTATTAGTTTAGACAATTCTTCGAACAATTAAGTAAATTGAAATATTCTCGACATTAGATTTTATACAAATTACTCGGATACTCATAAATTGATTTTGATTAGTTTAAATGAAAAAGTTTTGCATATTTACTCCTACTTGTTATAATGCCGATCATTGCTTTGAACTTAATCGGTTTTCATTTAAAAGAACAACTAAAGGAACAACAACTGCAACCACAACAACAACAACATCCTAGCTGATTAAAACTGCATTTATAAATTTAATGGTATCGTTTTGAAATAAGCAGAATATAAAATTTTATTCAGTTTTTTTATTGTTCTTCTTTTCATTTAAGGTAATTTCAATTGACATTGAATGTGAATGATTGGCAATTACTAATATTTTATGAATAGGGCTACAATTAAAACAAATCTGTCTTGATGAAATGGAGCTCAAAAACACAAAAAACAATAACGGATGATATGGATAATGATGAAAATTCGATTTCAGATGCAATACAACACAACAAAATGACACTCTGAATATTTGAATACAAGGAAACAATTGAAAAAAATTCATTCTAAAATAAGAACAATTCGGATATTTTAATCTATATTTCAATAACTTGAAAATATAAATTGGATAATGTCATTTGATCGACGTAAACGTCCCCAAGAGCCTAATATCAACTCAATTCTCATGAATCGGAATTCATTTTTTTATCTAAAGGGGATGTAGAAAGTTAACACACTGGGAACTAAAATTCAAAGCTCATTAAAACATACAACAAATTATATAAGTTAAAGAAACTTGTCGCAATTTCAGTATAATACATATAAGATATCATTTAAAACCCAGATAATTAGAAATTATTAATAAGACAATCAAAAATAAAATAAACGTTATTTTATTAAAAGACGATTATTATGAAAAAATTTAATAATTATAATAATAAATGATTATGACCTCCAGTATTGCGTCGGATCATGGTTTTGTGGTATCTCACCTATTTCCTGCATGGTTGAATGTCCACCGAGGTTATGATCAATAGATGTCAGCACCGCCGACACTGATGTCATACTCGGAGCTATTGTGGATATATCTGAAATAATTGAAACAGTAAAAGCGTACGACCAACTGATTTTTCTTGTTTTCAATCAACCCGTCAATTTTGATTTATTTTGTCTGACAGGCGCATGCAAGAGGAAAAGATTACAATTTGAGGATTACTGTAACACTGATGATTACCTCCTACTGACGTAGTCGTTATTGGCGACATCGATGGTTGAAATGCCGGTGTACTCGTTGTCATCGTCCTTGCATATGGCTTAAAAATTCGAATGTTCATAAAGACAAATAGATCAATGATTTAGCACGTACATGAAACTCGTAAGGGGACCGAGCCGATGAGAACATTTGATGGGCGCTGAAATCCGGCGAAGGATAGGCAGTCATGTTTAGGCTGGCGTTGGTGAACCCGAAGCTAAAACTTCAACAAACAAACATAATGAAGTGTATGATAATGCAAATACCCATAGGGATCCATTTGCTGAGCAATACCACTATACATCTGACCAGTTGTCTGTGGGACGAGATTAGCTGCGGCTAGAGATGATTGACTGGATATGAAACGATTCGAAGAAGTTGCGGAAGAATTGATCGCGCTCGACATGGTGCTTCCTTGGATTGAACCAGAATTCGGTGTCGATGGCACGTTCGGGATGGTCGGCTCGACGTTCCCGCTCGGTCGCTTGTTGCGTAGTTTTTCTTCCCTTCTCCATTTGGCTCTTCGATTTGAGAACCATACCTGAAAAAACCCAAAATGTGCTCATATTTCGAATGACGGCGATTGGAAGGAAAATAAATGTTTCTTTCCAAAAGTCCATAAATTTTATCAGACCATGTGGTATTTAAATTTCTGCCATCAGATCCTAATAAAGATTAATTATTTGTTTACCAATGGTTGTATTCAGTGGAACATTTTGAAAACCTAATATGGAAATGTTTAAACAGTTGTGTAAAACAATCATTCCTTGATATAATATTTTGAAGTGAAGAGATGTGTTTTAAGTGGTCTTCTTCAAAATGTTTTTAATTCGAAAATTGGAGGAAACTAGAAGAGGAGAAACAGAAAAATAGGTTCTTAAATTTCTTAAACACTTTCAATTGATTTTTTGGTTACATTTTTTGATTGACAAAATGATGTAGACAAACTAAACATCGCATACCTGTATTCTAGCTTCTGGCAAGTTGATTTTTTGAGCAAGTCTTTCTCGAGCAAATACATCAGGGTAATGTGTACGTTCAAATTCTAAATGAGTTTAATTATCTATTTTTTCAAACGATACCATAAATATTAACCTTTTTCTAAAGCTTCAATTTGTTCTTGACTAAATGATGTTCGATTCCGTTGCAACTTGCGTTTGAGCCTCATTCGCGCTGCTGCATCTTCGTCCGGATCATTCGGTGGTTTTTGATCCTCATCTAAAATTCATAATAAATAAAATCATCCTCTAGAGTATACTATATTGGAGAGTTTTATGAATAATAAACATTTTATTATTTTTATTATTATTATCACAATTTGTAAATATCTAAAGCCCGGAATAGACGCCTAATTGACAACTTCCTGTTTCGATTGCTAATCTTTTAAGTGATTTTAATGCATATTAAGAAGAACATTCAAATTATTTATAAAATGTGTATGTATATTATATATATATATATATAAACAAATATGTATATGAAACCAAAATTCAACAAGTTACCATTTTTGTATAAGCTCCGAAGTCCATTAGATTTTCTGGTAGAAATACTTGTTTGTTGTATAGAAGCTAATTTTATGTCTGTTGATATCATCTATGGAGAAAGACTGTAGACAACTGATAATCGAAACGAATTTCATTCGATAAAAGAAGAGCGGCAATAAGAAGGCGGGGACTTTTTTCAAAATAACGTGACAAGTCCTACATCAGACCATGAAAAATCTATCGGAAACTTTGATTCAAAAAAGTATGTTAATTTTAAGTTGGATAAGCACTGAAATTTAAAGATATTTTAACCCTACGATGAAAGCCTTTGATGAAGAGAGTTGTTGCATTGAAATGAAAGTGAAACAAGTTATAGAGTGATTCTTAAACAATTGGCCTATCGAGGAGAGAAACATTGAAGAACATTAACTAATCAAAATCAATTACGATTTATAATTCGCCTCCAAACTCGTAATTTAAATAATAGTAATTGAAAAAAAATTTAAAATTGATAATTCTTAACTCGTGTTAATGGGTGATCGCATCTCGAAAACATAGATGTTTGCTCTCCAATCGTGTACAAGCCTGGTCGATGCATTCCGAAAACAGTATATTGTTTGGTAAATAAGAATAATAGTAAATTCGTAAGAGAATCAATTCTGACGTACTTCCCTGTCACAAGCAATCAGGATCAGCATATTCTATGAGGAATGGGGAGAAGGGGAGGTCCAGTCGGAATTAAATCGAAACTACGTTAAGGTGAGACGCAGATTCCTTACGTCCATGTCAGCAATGACGACTAGAGTTGTACTATTCTTTCGCCCCGCCTCCGCAAATACCGTATGCAGCCAATGAGAAACACGCTAATAAATTAAAGTTCTTGTTGGTTCACGTTAAACTATTTGTAAAAGGCCCCCATGGGGAATTTTAATATATGGAAGATGCACAAAAAGCATCGATAAAAATATTGTATCAAATTATTTCGTGTCTATTATTTTGATTATTTTTCTATTTTATCAGTCCATTAGATCCTTCATATACTCGTTTAGTTTATCACACTAATTTGGGCAATGAAGTGGAAAGTGAATATCTTGCATTAAAGGTCACTATAAAAATTATGTAAATAAATAAATATATATATACAAATAAAACATTTGATCAAAGATATTCCTAAATGATTTTAAAAATGGACTTTTAAAGCCAAATTGGCATGAAATGAAGGATATTGTTTGGAGGAGTAGAAGACCAGTGAACTAAAATAAAAGATATTGCGAGTTATTAGCTTCAATCTAACAAGATTTTAGAATTAATCTTGTTTCATTTAATTGCTTCCATGTATATGTGGTGAGAAATACAAACATTTCCTTAAAACGATGGAAAGCTGAATGAAGAAGTTTCTACTAACTAGCATTAATAAGTTAATTGCGACAAATACAACAATACAAATGCGCGAATAAATGGTATAAATGATGTGTTATTAGGCTGATCCGTGCAGTCCTCGTAGATAAAATACAACGATATTGTCAGTTTAATGAATCATCTAGCCATCAAATCTTATTGTCAAATATTCCATTAAAGGGTTACACAATTGACACCAGCTGTGCTGACGAACACCTCATTAAAAGTTTTATGCCAATTCTCATGTTGAATAGAACTGTTTATCCGAAACATTCAATTTTAAATTGAATTTGATATTAGCTCAGCTAATAAAGAACAATAAAAACAATCTTACCAATAATTTTCTTATTGTCGCTGATCGATTGGTTACTCATTCCATTTGTAAAAGGAGTCAAACCCACAGCTCCTGTAATCGGCATCGTCCATTGATTGTACCATTGTGGGTTGTACCTTCAATTTTGAGCATTACTATTCTTATTATCATTAAGTTGAATTTTTTTTGAAATTTTCAAAAAAAGCTCTTTCTTCCGCTCTTTTTCATTTCCATCATGGGAAACAACCGTAAAGTTTATGCATAAATTATCGATTTCGACGGGAACCATGGAGCTGCCGTATAAATTGAATCATCGCTGTTTACAATGACTATTACTTGAATGCGTTTCAACAATTTTTGACCACAAAAAGATAATCGTTTTGAAACAATGACCAATGGAAAGTTTTGTGAATGACTCCATCTGATATTTAATGGGTAGCCATTAATTGTCTTCTTGCGAGAACTGTGACGATGACAGGTTAACAATGTTACATAACACAGGTTGGATTGTGCTACTGTCACAAAACACTCATCCTGTTAGGTAATATTGGTAATGACAGTGTGATAAGGAACATTTTAGATTTCAGTGTGAATGAATATCAAAAGAAATAATGATATTTTTTCATTTAGGGAACTATATTTTTAAAATAAAATAAAATAAAATTCTACCTAATAAGAAATAATGCATTTGAAAAATATTAAATTTTTAATGTGATTTCAAGCAAATCAATTTCCCTTCAACTGATGTTTTTGTAACAAAAGTATGACAACAATAATACAATTGCTGCTCAATTATGCTTTTAGACATCCAAATCTCATTTACTTTTTAATGTTTAGCGATAATTCAAAACTAAACTAGTCATTTTGCTTCAGCCGAGTTCATAATTTTA
The DNA here is from genome assembly GCA_963931815.1 of Caenorhabditis plicata. Classification (NCBI taxonomy): domain Eukaryota; kingdom Metazoa; phylum Nematoda; class Chromadorea; order Rhabditida; family Rhabditidae; genus Caenorhabditis; species Caenorhabditis plicata. The sequence continues at coordinate 17,905,506 of OZ007493.1, forward strand.
TACATGAAGCTTTTCTATACATGTTTAAACAGTAAAAATAATCATTTTAATTTTCTTTCTGAGTAAGTGATTAATTAAATAACTATTTGAGTGCTTTAAATATTCTAATAAAGTTCAATAAATTGTATTGCTAATTTACACGTGATAATATAAATGTTAAGACTAAAATTGTCAATTTCATTTGCCCCAAAATGTAAATCAAAAATAATTCTGAACAGATTTTTTTAAATAATGTGACTAAAATTTAAATTCATCGATAAGGTCCAAGAAGTAAGATTCATAACGTAGTCATCGAAGTTTCACAAAAATTGATAATGGATAAATTCAGAGAGTAGCCGTTATGATTATTATTTTTCCTTACTATTTATTATTACCAATGAGATCGCAAACTTATAACTATATTTTTCACAAATGATTAACATGTAAGATCTTAATTGTAACAAAGATCTTAAATAAAGTCACTTACCTAATTTAATAAAAAAGAAAATTGTTTTAGAGATACATAATTTTCTACAATTAATGATTTTAAAGAGAAAAACTGATTAATTGAAATGGTTAAAGACTTTTTCGAAAAAATTCTCGATTCGAATAGTTTTATGTTTTTCTTTGTGATTTTCATTCTTTAGCGATGTATCAATTTTTTTAGCTCGACCCAACCATCAAATCATGCAATAAAAGTACAAGCTTTTATATTTCCTTTTTTTATACAAAAATTCGCATTTTTTTATAAATAGAGAAAGTTTCACCATTTATTTGAAAAAAAACATCAGAAACGGATAAAACAAATCAGGTCTATAATGAGAATAAAATAAGCAGCATGACTAGGAGAGGCTCGAAATTAAACTGTCATTCGTAAAAATATAAGTATAAATATATAGAAAAAGTAGTTATAGTGAGTTTATATACAAAATTTTTAGAATTTATATTTTAAATTTACATTTTACCTAATATTTTTTCCTATTTTATATTTATTTTACTATTTATATATTTCACTATTTATAGCAATGGGAATCGCAAAAAATTGTAAGGATATTGGAGTTTATGAGCATGGTTTACCTGAAGAAGGTCTCATTTTAAGAAATCAATAAAATATTTACATAGTTTTTTAAAATTTAGGCACATTTGAAAAAGTGATTTAATACGTGAGAATGTGCTCAAGTCTAATACTTTGAAATGAAAATGAGGTTTTAACATAGTTTAAGGCATATATGAGGTTCGAATCAATTTTTAATATAAAATTGCATGTCCATTATACCAAAACATTTTTATTTAGGTTTTCTTAGCTCTTAATTTGAATAAATTTAAAAATAATGATTGGTATTATCAGAATATAATTTATTTATGTGTTTTTATAAAAAATGAGAAAATGGCTTCTCGATATATTCTTACAGAGGTTTGGTTGTGAATTTTTAATACTTACTTTGTTAGTGTTAGTAAAGACTACAATCAGTAGAAAATAGTTTTAGAAAAATAGTATTAAAAAATATAAAATAAAATTTATTTAATTGAGAAAGCAAAATTGAAACTTTTAAAAACGAAACTTTTGTCTTAATATTTATAGGAAAAATAATAAAAGTTTAACTAATGTAGCATAAATTCATTGAAGCAACCTTATTTGTCAGCTCTAAAATCATATTTTATAATTAGGCTTTTTCACCTTTCAAATCAAAAATAATTATATGTACTTTAAAGAAAAGAAAAATTGATAGGTAATTACAAAGCCCAAAGGATACCATAATTTCTTCCTCTTCTATAGAGCACGTATGAATATTATATGATAAATGTATCGTATTGTATCGTATACGTGAAGTAGTTTAGAAATTTCTTGAATTATCAAATAATTTTGCATCGAAGGGAATACATTTTAGATAAATTTATTAAAACAATGTTTATTTAATTTTTTTAAAGTAAAATACTATTTAATTACTGTTTCCTTCAAAAAAAAAAAGCGTTGCGGGCAATTTTGTTGATTACCATTGATTATTCGCGTTCCAAAAACAATTGCAAAACGTTTGGGCAAACTTTACATTTCGATTGTAAGAAAAATGACTGCTGATGACTAGAGGTGTTTTTGATATTACCTAATTGATTAAAAATGTTTTGTTCGATTTCAAAATTGAATTATCATTGAAAATACATCGCAGTTCTGTTCAGAATCAAAAATATTTATTTTTTCTTAAAAGTGAAACATTATTGTCCAGGTCCCAAACCTGAGGAAAATTCTAAAATAAATGGATGCTCTGTAAAAATCAAATCGGATTTTAGGTAATTCATGACAAAACTGCATAATTGACTTGAGAAATATTTTATAATTAACACGTTAGAGTTTATAATAAACAATTTAATTTTGTAAAAGCACTATCTTCATTTTGCGTTTGTTTAGTAATAATTTGGTTTAAACAAATATTTAATAACAATTATTTCTTAAATTTTAACTAATAATAAACCACAATTAGATGACATCAATCATAAAAAGAGGCTCAGAAAACGTGGTCCATGTAAGTTCGCCGTGAGAAAAGATTATGATACTTAAAAAAATTTGAAACAAACTTTTTAGTATTTGGATATCACCTGAAGTTAGTTCTGAATTACTATAAATGAGAGAAACACTTTGAAGGGCTTTTCGCCTCTATTTCCTACAAAATCAAATAATTCTGCACTCAGCTAACCTAAACGGATGTTTATTAAAATAGAAAATATTTAAAACCACTCCTGTAGATTTATATTTCCGTCACCTATTGTTTCATTATACTTTGACGAACCCAATGATAATTTTCAAATAGTCTATTCATAAAATAAATATTATCACAATATAAGAAATTTATAATTCATTTTCAACATTTTTAAAATTATTCTCATATAGATTCAATGAAAACATGAAACAAGTGTTCAATTTATGGGATTTTATTAAATCTAGAAAATCGGAAATTGCTCCCGTCGGAAAATAAAATGCATTCCGGCAAAAAAAACACGGAATTTTACATAATACAATTTAAAATTCTTCAGTTCGATTTTTTGAGATCTTTGATTTTTTACTTTTTTAAAATTAAAATTAAAATAATCGAAATTTAAAATGAGATGGTGTAATAATCCATGGTTTTTTGTAGAAATGCATTTTATTTTCCGACGGGAACAATTTCCGCTTATCCTAGATTTAATAACATCCAATTTATGCTAATCTGTGCTATATTCCATCAAAATTTCTTGATCAAATAGAATCTATTACTTTTATTTTTTATGAAATTAAAATTGGAATTATCAATTTCTCATAACTTAATATTATTTCATTAAAAACATCTCTTATCACAAAAATAATTATTTTCATAATTGAAGAAATTTTACACATTTTTGTCTATTTAGATAAACCAAAGACTCCATAAAACTCAATATTTAAGCAGCAGGTGTTATCCAAATCTACTTCCTGAATAAGACCCGATGTGAGCTATTATAAGTTATTGAAAACAATGATTGTCGATTTATTGCGTTTATGGCTACGAATGCTGTTCCATTTAGAGGCTTTGGCTCAAATGAAATAAAATAAATTCTTCATCAAATATTTTCTTTATTTTTTTTAATACTAAGTGGATTTTTCTAGAGAAATTGTTTAGATTTCTCGAAAATTAAGTTATAATTTCAAAAATTGTTTTCAGGTTTAAGTTCTCTTTCAAAATGATATAAATTTTTGAATAATTGGGTGACTAGAAAAGGCTTAGATTATTTGAGAGAATTTTGAGGCAGAAAGCTGAAATTTAAAGATAGAAGGGAAATTTTCGATAGAATATAGGAGGCAAATGCATCTAACTCGAGAATCGTTCTTAATTAATTCCAAAAAAACCATGATTTCAAGTTTATCTTCTGATTAATTTAAACTTCAAGCAAGTAGAATATTTAAATTATCGTTTAATATTTATATACGATCAAGACAAATTGTTATACATTTATTATTTTTTTCGTTGATTTAATATGATTAAGGAAAATTGATTGAATAATTGAAATTATTATTGAACAAATATGGTGTTGAATTTACAAAAATGAAAAAGGGAGACAAATAAATAATCAGATTTGTGTTTATTTTCTGCGTGATGATCAAAAAACATGATTTATTGATAAATTTAGTATCTTTAGTAAAAAATTGAGGAGGTTTAAAAGATACTGTTAGGTTTTTAAAATAAAACAACCAACTATTCTAACTAAGATTATATCCCTCTGATAATTAATAGCAACATATAATAGAAGAAAACGAAAATCTCTAATTTTGTTGATATTTCCGTACTACCAATACAGCTGACTATTGATATTATTTCTAACTAAAACAATTTTACCTCAATAATTATTTTTCAGGTAAATTTAGACAAAATTAATTTTTTAATTTATTAAACCAGCTATATAAAATTATTTATTTTGATGCGTTATATTAAAAGTTCTATAAATATTAACCATTTTATTATCTATTTAAACTTCTTACATTAATTACGTGATTATTTGAGTATTACTTAGGAACTCTATTAACAAAAAATATTACGAAACTCTGCGTGTAATTTAGAGAAAAAATGTCTGAGAAAGAAGAAAATTTAAGATTGTGAAATTAAAAGCTGATAAATATGAAAACTTGTTAAAATCAGTTTTAAAAATACGAGAAAATATTATTAAAATTAAACTTACAGATGATATAAAGTAAAAAAAATATTGAAAAGTACGAAATTATGAAAGAAATAGATGAAAGGTAAAAAAGAAGATTGAATGATTACTAAACATGAAAAAATAGATTATACACTCAAAAAAAAAATATAAATCGACAAATAACTCATATTTAGAAACATATTATATCGAAACTCTAATCTAACAAAAAAGTTGCTTGCGTATATAAATAAATCTAAATTAATTAAATTAAAATTTTCTTAAAGGAAATTCGGCTACTACGTTTTAAATTGTGTCAAGATTTTCTTACCGATAAATTTGTGAGATAAACGATTCGGAATTCTTGTTAAAATCAAACTTCATTCATTAATTTGTTAAAAATGTAAAATCTATATCGAATAATTAAATTGTAAAGCAAAATTATTGGAAAATCATTTTAAGAAAAATATGCTTTTTGTATGAAAGGGTAAGTTTATTACGTTATTAGATTACCGCAGTACTTAGTAAACATTATTTTATATGGTTTAATTGTTTAGAAAAATTATATTTTCATTTTAGTTGTTACTCTATTATCTTTATATATATATATATATATATAGTGTTAGCATGAAAATATGCCGAAGGGAAGAATAACATTCTTCCAAATTTAAAAAAAAAACTATTTTTTCCTCTTCCATTAGGGTTTCCTGGAAACGGGTACAATAAAAACTACAAACATATAGTAAATGCTCATTTTAAGAATAATAGTTTTATCCTAGATTAAAGAATAAAAATTTAATATTCAATATCATATCTAGAATGATTAACCTAGTTCGGTTGTGAATGAATTAGAAATCATCCTAGTTAAAATATAATTGTAAACCACTGTTTATCATAAAGCACTGTTTTATTTAAGAAAAGTTTATTTAATCATAAATTTTAATGTTATATAAGTTCTAAGACTTAAACTAGATAAAATTGCATTTAGGAAGTTAAAAAAAATCCACGTAGAAATGAATAAAAATGAATTAAACTAAAATTGTATTTGTGGGTAGGGTGATCATTTTACGTGTCGCTACATACAAAAAATATATAAATGAAATATTGGAAATTAATTGAACAAAAAATACATATTATCAAAATATAAGAAATTGATGATTCATTTTCAAAATTTTTCAATTATTCTCAAATAGTCTTAATAAACTTTAATCAAGAACTTGAAACACCACAATAATTACTTTTATTTTTTATGAAAATAAAATTGGAATTGTCAATTTATAATATATCCCGCACGCCGAAGGGAGAAGTCCTTCACATAGACTGACAGGGGTGTGCGATGGGGCGCGCTAACATTTAAACGAATAATTTAATTTATTTTTAAATTTTCAGTTTTAGCTTAAAATGTCTATATTATCCGTATATTTGTATTTTATTACCTATATCACAACAATTCTAATAAAATTGCGCACTTTCTGATATACTTGGTTTGACTATAATTGTTCATTAATGATGTGATTTTGACCGTTGAAAATTATTTTTTAAAACATTTATAACTTTTGATCTAGGAGGTTAGAGCCTTTCTACTATGGCTCATATTGTTCTTTGGGTCTTCCTCTATCCATAGAGCCCATAAAACAAAAATTTTCAAAGAAAATTTTTTTGCTACAGCTCTTCTACTAGGATGCACCTTATTTTATCATTTTTCTTATTTTTCGAACGTTTTTATATTTGATAACAAATGGTTTTAGTTCAGATAATGTAAAAAAAGGATCAATAAAGTAATACAAACCTAAATCGGATCGTTGAGACCGTTTCACCGTTTCGCCGACTAAATTTTAATCTATTTCAATGTCATGTCGATCAGACACGAATGTCATGCTCCATTATACACAACTTGATGAGATAATGTTTAATAACCTGTATTTATTTATTTATAAAGTAGAATAAAGCAATCATGATAAAATTTGTATTGCTTTAAAGTCAAAAACAACATAAATAGCGGAAGAAGGATTTACCAACACATCAAGGGAGTTCTCATCACCACTGCCGAATAAAGAGAAGATAAACTTTACCAATGTCCGGTGGAGAATAACATTTCGGTGCTTGAAATATCTATATTTGTGGACCATGAAATCGATAGAATTAGGCGTCACCTCACAGTGCGTATGGCAGCATAAAGACTGATTAGGAAGTATGATGTTGCCATGATGTGTCCAATTTTGCTTGTTTTTAATTAATCTCCATCAAGGATGCACTCATTCCGCTCGGATGCCTGTGGGAACTACAAAAACCCTGACATGATGAGCTAAGGAGTAGTGTATAAGGACGAGTTGTATGCATGATTTGGTATTTAATGTGTTGTCTACTGGTAGTTGATAGTATTTTTGCTTTATAAATATGTTTTTATGTTTTAATTATTACTTCTATATATGCAGAACAATATTTTTTAGATTCTTCATTATAAAAAACTGTAATTAAAATTTTTTAACATTGACTAAGTCATTGACGGAATTCGACCACAAACAGTGGAATTGACAACGATGAAACGGTCTCAACGATCCGATTTAGGTTTGTATTACTTTATTGATCGTTTTTGCACATTATCTGAACTAAAACCATTTGTTAACAAATATAAAAACGTTCGAAAAATAAGAAAAATGATAAAATAAGGTGCATCCTAGTAGAAGAGCTGTAGCAAAAAAATTTTCTTTGAAAATTTTTGTTTTATGGGCTCTATGGATAGAGGAAGACCCAAAGAACAATATGAGCCATATTAGAAAGGCTCTAACCTCCTATATCAAAAGTTATAAATGTTTTAAAAAATATTTTTCAACGGTTAAAATCACATCATTAATGAACAATTATAGTCAAATCAAGTATATCAGAAAGTGCGCAATTTTATTAGAATTGTTGTGATATAGGAAATAAAATACAAATATACGGATAATATAGACATTTTAAGCTAAAACTGAAAATTTAAAAATAAATTAAATTATTCGTTTAAATGTTAGCGCGCCCCATCGCACATCCCTGTCAGTCTATGTGAAGGGGAATTTTCAACTGAGCGCCTTCGGCGTGTATCCCGTATTATCAATTTTTTAATCAAATGTGAGTATGAAATTCTTTAAAAAATTAAGAAAAATCAATGATAACTAATAACTCGACAAGAAAATGTGACGTTTAGACAATTAAACAAAATTTGACAAACGCAAACACGGAATTAACCGTACGCTAATCTTCTTTCAGACACAATAAGGAATTTTAGGAATTCTGGTTAAAATTTGAAATTTTCTTTAAAAATTTTAGCGAATTCTCATTTTCAATTTAATTATGTAATAGTTTAGTAATGAGAAAACATAACAGATATTTTTTAAATCAGGATATTCCTTTCAGTTACAAGAGTTAGAAGTACTTTAATATCCAGAATTTTTCATCGTCATAAGAAATAAATTTGAACAAATTTGAATAATTACAAGAAATTAGAATGTTGAAAGAGAAATCATTTAATATCATAATGATAATTTATTTCACTTTGTTATGCTATAAGTTCCTTAAAATAGTTTATCTTCAAAATAATTATTCGAGATGCATAAGGATTTAAAAAAAAACTCATGTTTAGTGCTAGATAATAAAAGATATTGAAACATGTTTACACATTTTTATCCAAAAAAGCTTCTTAAGAAGATACGTTTACCATAAATAGCTCAAAACAAGATATTATTAACTATTATTATTCTAAATTTAATTTAATGAACATTAAGAAACACGTTTGTTTTTACTTCAGAAATGATCTATATAATTCAAAAAAAACATACGGAAAACTAGAATCCATAATCCTTAAACGATCATAAAACTCCGATTGCATCGCTGCTTGCTCCTTTTTAGCGGCCAAGTTTCGTAAAACTCGATTGATTGAGGAAACCTTGAATCAAACGTGTCAAGAAAACACTAAACGAAACGCATTGCTTACGCTCGGTATCGTATCCGAATTGCACACGTTCTCATTCAGAAGCCTATCACGAATTTCCCATGCAAATATGCTTGGCTGGTCCCTTTTATATTCCTCTATTTTTTCGACAACACAATTCGTTGCCACCCTACAACTTGTATCAACCGTAGTCTATTATTCATAAGCGAACCTCGGCTTTGAGCCACCAATTGCTCGCGGTCGTATTGTTCCCGATTCATAATATCTGCATAATATCTTTGAAACGCATCTGAATTTAAAACCAGTTATTGTTGTCATTTACGGCCAGTCTCAATGAACAAACCCATTAGAAACTTGTAGGATCCGGCTTATATCACACGGCCTGCATCCATTATGAGCCAAGTCGACAATCTTTTGACGTGTCGCGTCAGGTAACGGCCGGCCATTTACAAAGACGCCACCGAGCTGGTTCACGCCAGTGTGTCCGCTTTCTGATACGTCCTCTGCAAAAATTGTCTGTTGGCGAACGGTACAATCAAACGTTTTCAAATTGGCTTGAGAATACGTAAATATTGCTACTAATTATAATGCTCATGCAACTCTCAAAAGGAACGTTGGCGTATTTAGCCATATGCTACTTTAATAAACTGATGCCGACTGTCAACTTGTCATAAAGACGCTGCTGGAAGCCGACGAGTCAACAATGACGCAACTAGTAGTCTGTTATCTAATGTATCTTGTTTGGGAGATTGATTAAGTCTTGTCAATTTGTCAATCTACATAATTGTTTAATAGCTATAATGCGGATTACGTCCAATCGGAAATGTCATCAATAAGTATTTTGGAAAAGTTTTCGACACAATTAAAGCATTGATAAATTATAAAGAGACACCTTGACAAGAGTTTTAATGCATTCGTGTATTATTCATAATTGTTTCATTGCTCTATTATACAACACAAAGTATAAAATATGGAAAATGAAAGAATAATTATAAAATTACACTCATCAAACCTTAGTTTCGCTTCCTGAATATGCTTATACAAGTGTGAAATTGAGTATTATTCACATTTCTATATATCTATCTAGAATCTATTGAAAACTATGATTCCCCTGTTTTTAAAATAACACTATTATATGAAAGCTTATAAAACTTGCTGTCCTCATGCAATCCACAATAACCGTTTATTTTTATGAGTCCTTTACTGATTCGCACAAAAAAAACAACCGTTCTTTCTTTGTAATACTAATAAATTCGAGGTCAATTGAATTTTGGTATTATTCAATTCAATGTTAAAATTCAAACTTTTCATTTTTATGTCATCGATATACCACAATTTGTCAATTATGGATTTCCAAGCGAGATCAATTAACACTTGGATATTCGCGGTGATACGATAGGAAAAATATACTACAAATTCCTTTAGACATTCTTAAACCAGAAATTATATATTTCAATGTAATAAAGAATAAGGATTTAATATTTGGCATTGCTACCACATACATGCTTATTACCTAATATCTATTTGATACAATTAAAGGCGCCAATTTATGCGTCTACAATTGCTTCATATCCTATTTTTAAGTCACCTAAAGTGCTACAAAAAAATCTAATATTTTTGCTGGATGTTTCTCGATCAACGAATAAATCGTCCAATTTTGATACCATGAATCGATAATTGAACAATCTCTTCCATTTACTGAACTGGAAAATTTTTAAACACAATTATTGATTCAGAAAAATTTTATAACACTACGGTACCGGTTTTTTTTAAAGTTTTAGATATGTCTTTGAATTGTATCGAAATTGGGGAAAGCTATTTTTGATAGAAATTTAATTGAAAGAAAAAACTAACCCGATGATGACATTTTGTCGGATTTCTCGATAACGGCATTTACTGTCATACAATTGTTCAAGAATAAACTAAACTTTACAAGGTTGATATATCTGAAAATATAAAAGAATATAAAAATTACAGAAAAAATCAAATTGATGAGAATCACAAAGTTTACAAAATATCGCGAGAAAAGTATTACAAAAACAAACAAATATAATTTACTCATTAAAGAAACTTTATTATACGTTTTCACGGATTATTAAAATGTTTCGTTTTCGCCTATTATTTGTGAGGGGCCTTGTGTATACCACAAAGTAAGCATTGCAATCCGTGATTGGTCAACATTCTCGTACACAGTAGGCTAGTAGGTACCGCCCACCGCGTAATATTTCATCGCCGAAATTCACAAAACTATAGTTGTTTGCAAAAAAGTCATGAATACAAGACATTTATATTATGATGTTATTTGTAACAGTTCGTGGTAGATTTTAAAATTGTTACAAGCTAATGTTCAATATTCATTGGGGATACGATGTAGAGTAGGAAATCGATGGATTGTCGTTCATATTTTTAAATGGGCAATCATATTTTCATACTTGAATATGTGCGGGTATATTTGCTAATTGAATGAAGCCTAGAACTATAACATTTTTGATATAACAATTCTAATCATCATTTTTGGAAACGGATTGACATTTTCTTAGAAAGCTTTAGAATTCGATTTATTCTTTAATATTTCATATATGTTTTAGATTACCAGAAACCTTAAATTTGTTGGAATTCTTGAGATTATTTATATAAAATGTTAATTTAAAAGCCACTGATGCATTTTTAAAAAATTTTTTATTTGGGTTTAAGTTTGAAATCCGAAAATACGGAAGATCTTATAAAAAACTATCTTAATTGATATATATATATATATAGCCAATATAATTTATTTGTGCGGCTAAAACAGATACTTGTTAGATCTGTTCCTACCAAATTTTAATTTTTTTTTTTTGATTTTTTTTTCATAAAAAACTATTCAGTTGACTCTAAGGGGAACGGATGATTTTGATCAACATAAATACATATATGCTGTTTTCGGTAAAAATTGGCACATTGAGACCATCTGATTTGTTTTTTTATTATATTACTTAAGACCCTAAACTTTATTTATCTAGACCTTCTTTTAAATGTTATATTATCTAACTAAGTAAGCGTATTTCAGTAAAACTTGATCAAAGATTATAAAAAACGCATGCACATTCTCCATTTTTCAAATGCCGGCTAATTCTTTGGTAAGAATAGGAGAAACATTTTTTAAAGTTTACTTGAAAAATAACTTTGAAGACAGTCACTGAAAATGGACTGGAAGTACTTTTAATAAATTGTTTTTGTCGAGTTTAGTCAGAGGTTTATTTATACGACGACACCAAATTGAAATAGTGATTTTTCAATTCTTGTTTTAAGGTTTTTACGACCTTTTTAGAAAAAAATTTTAACAAGTTATTCTTAAACTGTCAAAAAATTAATATCTTTCAAAAAAAGGGTTTGAGCATGTTTACTGAGCTAATTTTATAACCTAGCGTGCTACGGTCAAATTAAACAAATAAATCAAAAAAATTCAAAAAAAATCAAAACAATTGAGTGTTATTAAGGACTTAACAACTTGCCTAAACTTTAATAATGACAGATTTACTAATTGTCGTTATGATCACACTCGGTTATCTGATAAAAATCAGTAGAGCGGATGTAATTTTTGCGATCTAACAATGGATTATGTTCACATGCGCAATTGTGCTATTTATCAAGAAACAAATCTGCCTAACTATTTCTTAAGTTGATAATAACAATATTATATAATAAAACATTGACAAATTTGTAGTTGCTAATAACCATACATTAATAGTACAGATAAGAAATTTGAAAATCAAACGAAAGCTGACAAGAAATACCTTAAGTCATAATGACATATGGTTTTATTGGTTTCATCCAATTAAAAGAGCATTTTGTTCAAGAATATATCTTATAAGAAAGAATATCACATCGTATACCAATAAAGCAGTAGATTTTATTAAGTTGCGCAATGATATTAAGCATATGTCATGAAATTGATTCCTAATTTTCAACAGTACATATATTCACTTAAGTTTATATATATATCTAATTTTAATGGATTACTTATAAATGACGGAGTTTACAATGGGAAATATCGAATATCAAAGAAACAATGGATGCCTTAATTAAAAGTAATTATAAATTATATATTAACTTCGAACGAATTAATTTACCTTAACATATATACTGACGCACAAACATAATGAAAATTATTTAATTAGAATCAACAGAATGTATAATCCCAAAAACACATTTGAATTAATTACTTACGTGCAACATTATTTGTATTTTGAGGTATTAATTAGTGAAAATGATTATTGACCCATAACAAGGAGCACATATGGCTTACAGTAAAAAGATAATCCGGTTGTAATTAGCAATGATTAATAAATATTACATGGAAAACGTGCGGTTTCCTTTACACGGCACAGGTAAAGGCTAAATGAGCCAATTGACTACACTTTTGTTCTTACTTTAGTTGGCAACTGCTTAATGAGCAAAGTCACTCAGCTCTTATTAACGATTTAAGAAAAGTATATTGTGAAACACGTTTGTACTTCTATAAGGTTGATTAACTAATTAACCATATAAGTATAATTATTAGTTGCCATAGATTCGAATAGAAACTTACTTGATGACACCCGTCTGGTAGTTTCAAATCTTGTTTAATTAGAAAAATCTTTAACAAAAGAAGATTTATTTAAAAGATATATAAACAGTAAATTGACCACAAAATAATAAAGTAGACACAATAATGGAACAAATCAACCCACTCCCCATCATTTAAATCAGAATGAAGCTATAATTTTTATATGTGGCATGTAACAGAAAGCAATAATGCTCGAAAACATTATAATTTAGCTGTCAATGATACAATTGAATTAAGAATTTTTGAAATTATTTTTTACACATTTTGCTTAAGAAGTCGTTTTAAAGTAAAGTACAAAAAGAATTCATAGAAAGACTCTAATTAGAAGAGTCGTAGAATCAAGATGCTTGATGAGATAGGGGCGATGAGATTTAATGAGTTAAACTATAATTCGTAGAATATATCTCAAGAACCACATTTTTATACTTAAAATAATTCAATTTTATAAACCTAAAAAATAAAATATGAGTAGAGCTAGGAAAGTGGTTTTAGAAAATAAAAAGTAAAGAATCAAGGAAGTTGTTTATTAAAAATAGAGCATATATTAGTTCGAATGTTTAAAACTACTGTAGTAGCTCTGCTTTGTCGATTGTTCTTGTTCTATATTGTCTATGCGGCACTCATTTTGCTGCAAAAGATATTTAGTTCGGAAGTCAAGAAGCGAATTATTACGCTTCATGTCATCCATAGGATATTCTAGTTAAGTCAATAAAATCTACAGAAACTTAATTCGTTGAATTTTTCTATTGGTCTCTGATGGATAGTTTTTAATGTTATTGTTTAGTTTTTCGATTGTTCTTTAATTATATTATTCTAAATGAATAAAATTGTGTAGCACCGGGTTAAGTTTTATTCATTTTTCGCACTTTTTAAACAGTATATTTTTTTCTGTAATAAAACGAGATATACAAAGAGAAGCACAACAGATAAGTTAGTCAACATATTCTTCTCCACAATTAGTCATTTTTATCCTGCGCGCTATATGTATCTTAATTCCACGATCATACCAGTCGGGGGTCTCAACTGCATGAAGCATCGCAGATTTATTTCTTCTTTGAATTGGTCTTCGTCTATCGCACCAAGAGAAGAGCATCACCTTTGTTACACGAAAGTTGGAATATGATGTTCTAAAAGCCGAAACCTAAATAATTGGTTCAAACTCCAAATTCTACCATTAATTCAAACGAAACAAAATGAACAAGGAATATTCGAAGATGGTTACAGTTTTAGACAATTGTACCTAAACCATCAAATGCCGACACAGCGTTAGTTTTTTCTATATTTTTTTGCTTTTGTATAGTTTGTTATTTTGATTAATCAAATAGATTTGGATAACAATTTAATAAATGATTTTCAGGCAAAATGAAACTTTTTGTATAAAAACTTAACTGAAGTTAGTTTTTTCTATAATGTGCATTCTAGTTTCTTTACCATTTCGCTTTTTTATATTTTATTATTTTGATTAATCGACTATATTTGGATAAATGTGATCCAATTTTCTTTTAAAAGCCTTACTGTGCCTTAATTAGAATTCAATTTTCGTAATAGTTTCGGAATATGAAAATATTTTCAGAGACGCATATTTAAATGTTAATTGCACAAAAGGGTGGCCGAGAAAACAAAACGAGACCATAATTTTTCCTATTTCCTCACTACAACAAATGACTATTAAGTTTATTAATTAACTAAAAAAGGTTCGAACTATGGTTATTTATTTACCACCGAATAAAAGTTCAAAAATATATTTAATATTATTTTATAGTATACATTTCGTAAATTTATGAATTCTTTATCTATTGACATAAAATAAGATCGGACTTAACGAAAGAATCTGTAATCGTAAACGTACTGTCTCATTATTTGCTTCAGAATCTAATCATATATGCCGCATAAATAGGTAAATCAATTGTTTATTTAAAAAGTTCTGATCCTTCTCTTCAACAATTGATACAATGTCATTTGCAGATGCCGTGTGAAATGAAAAAAGTTATTGCCTCCACTGTTGAATTGCAGAGGTAAAAAATGAAAGCACCAATACTGTATTATTTCTCCAATAGATTTTTAATGGGGAATGTTTTCCTCATCCTTATTGCAATCGGCCTCTGATGTCCAAATATGAAACATATTTTTGATGGTTTTTTAAATTGACATTCCACCGTATTATGTAAGCCATTTTAATACAGATAATTTTTCGTTTAAAGCTCTAAATCAAACAAAGTGAATGCTGTTCATTGCATGAAATCAATGATCGATCAAGGTTGCTAAATATTTTATACCGTAAATTGTTCGTTTTCTTTGATGGTAAGATTCGCCTATAATTCTCCTATAATGGTGACCAATTTCGGCTGGCTGATAATTTTAGATATCCAATAAACTTCAATTATTTATTTAAAAATTAAGAAATCAAGATTTAATTCTGGACTAATTTGAATTTATAGCGCTTCAATCTTCAATTCTCGCCAAAAAAATGATGCACACTTCTTTGTTCTCATCAGGACGATTGATTTGCCAGTTGACTTGAATTACTTCATTCTTAAATTCAATCATTTAGACAAATATCCGTTAGATAAACACAACCTTTGGATGGTGATTGGCAATCTCAATACTCTGGGAGAAAACTTGCTCCTCTCCTGGAACAACTGGGCATTTCACTCCATAGTTGCATGCGTTTGTATCGGCCTGTGGAAAAGTGACCATTGCTCCACTTCCAACTTTGGCGCGAACATTTGTTACGAGCTCATTCGACTCCTTGGCTGCACAGAAAAGTAGAAGCTTTAGTTATTGAAAAATGATAATAATTTTTTTCTTACCAGGTGTGAAGAAAATCTTGAGTTCCGGCTTAGATCCAGCTTTGAACAAGCAAATTTTTTTGCCTCCTTCTTCGACTAAGTTGCAGCCCTCAGCCTTGACATCTTGAACAGCTCCCTCGCTTTCTGATACAAATAAGGTTCGATGAAGTATTTAATAATAATAATATCTTACTGCATTTCTTGAATCCAATGGAATGGAATTCAGCAGCCGCCAGGGCGATAATAACGGAAAATAGAAAGACGCAATTCATAATTGATTTACAGAACAATCCACGGTGTCTCGTCTGTGATTGATCTTACAATTTTGTTGGGTCTTTATAGTATTTTATTGATGGAACTTTGTTAGGAGGCGGAGTAAACATTAAATTCTTTTATTAATAAATTCAATATTGTAAATAACAAGGGCTGATTGATATTTATCGAATGATTCTTCTTTTAATTAAGCAGTTGTTAGGTTCTCTAAGCATAAGATATATTACATCCCCGAGGAGATTGATAATGATTTTAAAACATACAATGGCCACGTTTATTAAACTCTTACTTTGTTTATCGGAAATGAACCGATCTGGAGAAATTTTGATGACCGTAAATCTAAAATCGATTAATTTATTTACAACTGTTATCAATGAAAACTGTAACTTAAAGAGCCCGTACTTGTATGAAAAATATACCTTATATTAAAGTTTGTGCAGTTGCATCCGCTAAACGGCAGCGCGGCGATACAATTATAAAAAATAGTTTTATCCCATTTCTCTTTATTCTCGTCGAAACCACTTTGACACGGCCTTTCTTTGAAGAATTATTTTTGGAGAATACTTATAGAATATATTAAATATGCTGCTAATATCTGGAAATCGAAGAATCCGAGGCCGTAAGCCAGAACGTATTTATCCGTTAAACGTTGATGGAAAATCATTGTTAAATTACCTTTTCTAGTAAATTGAATAATTTTTTCAATCAATATTGCAATTTAAATATTATTTCTTACCTAAACATATTTACACAACCTTAGAAACCTATATTAATCTATGATTTTCCATTACCGTTTAACGGATAAGTACGTTCACGGCCTCTGGATCTAAACAAACATAAATTTACCAAATATATTCATTATAACCTGATGCTGAGACTTTTAAAAATGTTTTCTCACTTGGAGTTGCTAAATTTACTATTATTGGAATATTAACACTTTCAGGTAATTTGCGATAATTATAATAATAAGAGGTAAGATGATGCGTAATATTTAAAATAATTGCTTTATTAGTCTATTGTGTGTTTGGTTACCTGAAGATTAATTTATTTGTCGATTTTAAATGTTTTAATATACAATGAAGTGAATAAATCAAGTGTAACTATTGTAAGGCCTACAATTAAGATGTAGAAGTCAATTTATTTAAAACTTTAACTTTAAGATATCATTAAAAATTACTAGATCAAATGAGATTGATTATTTTAATTCTTATGAATAATACAATAGGAATTGTCAATTTCTCATAACTTGACGATATTTTTTTAATATTTAGTAAATAGTTTCTTGTCATTTTTCAAATATAAAATAACTTTGATTGTTGACAATGTTTAAATATCATTGAACATAGAATATAAAGTAACAACTGAACAGGAATGCTTGTAGTCAGAATCGTGAAAATTTATATAATTTATAATTTAAATTTGACATTGTCATGTGTCATTTTAGTAATACAAGTCTTAATGTGATTTAATTCTGAAATATGATACAGAAAAACTCAATAATTATGTTAATTATTAATTATTGTCCTTTTCAGAGATCGGTGCCTAATGGAAGAGGAAAAAAAATTAGGATGGAATGAGGTACTTGTTTGGACGGCCACTATTTTTCGAAATAATGGGCAGCACACAATGAAGAGGAATTGACGAAAAAGTCTATCACTTTTTCTTCATTTTTTGCTCTTCCATTAGCCACCGATCTCTGAAAACGACAATAATTGGTTTAAAAAGCACTTGCTGAAATAAAATTATCGTTTCACATTATTTTATTGATTCTTTCAATTTAATCACGCGAGCGAATATCTTACACGGTGGCCAAATCGTGATTTAAAATTTCTTTTAAGCAACCATGGTCTTTAAGCTTTTCTCAATTTTTATGACGTGAATTTGCAGCCGAAATTGCAAGAATATCACACACATATAATAGAATCGAAGAAACAGAAGACATGCCAGTTAATCAAGTCGACCTATCAATCAATCATTAAAAAAAATTATTTTTTAGAAAAAAATGATAGGTATACTGAACGTCGTTAGGAATTAGTCTGGCAGTCTTATGTGAGTTTAAATTGAGCTTTAATGTACAACTGTCATTGAAATAATTTAAATATCTCATAACACGAAAGGAATATTTCACTCACTCGT
The DNA here is from genome assembly GCA_963931815.1 of Caenorhabditis plicata. NCBI lineage: Eukaryota > Metazoa > Nematoda > Chromadorea > Rhabditida > Rhabditidae > Caenorhabditis > Caenorhabditis plicata. The sequence continues at coordinate 17,923,834 of OZ007493.1, forward strand.
TTAATTTAATAACAAAATGAATGTTCAAAAAGCTATTACACGCTCATTCGCAGGAAGCGTTCACTATCAGTGCTTGAAACTATTTGAAATTTGATCAGTAACCCAGTTGCTATCTTTTTGAACAATTTTAATAAAAATGAGAAATTTAAAATTTAAAATTAACTAACACGTCAATTGAAAGGAAAAAAGTGACACTCAGTTAAAGTTCTTAACACTATTATTGAAGACAAACTTGAAAAATAACTTTAGTCATATCTAGGAAATCGACGTGAAACTCATTCTACTATAGATTGGTAATTGACATGATTTTAAATTTGTAAAAGTTCCACTATTTGACAGTAATGTTGAAAAAAATTTCTGACGAATATATTGAAAAAAATTATGAGCTGAAAAATCCTTCCTTTAGTTTATTAAATTTCCTAGAAGTTAGTGGATTGTAAGGTATTTGGAAATTAATATTTCCATTAAGAACAGTTGTTTGTGCCCTATTACATGTAAAAAGATTTCTATGTAAGACGAGAAAAATCGTGTGGCACGTAGAATAAAAGTATACACATTCCGATTATAATTGCGCACCTTCCAGTAGGTATTATTAAACAAATCGCTGAAACTGTAGTAAAAAATAGCCGTAATATAAACCAGTTTTTATTAATATTTTTCTAAAGCGAATATTTCTATATTTAAGAATAAATAACATAAAGAAATCAAAATGAAATTTATTTCTAATTTAATATTCATTATTCAATATTATTAAACAACAATTAAAAAAAAACACGCACATACTTTTTGGTATATTTATAGTTTACTATTACTCAAAAAATATTATTGAGGAGAATTAGCATACTCAAACATGTTTTCTTAGATTTTTAAAAGATTATTAAAATTTCAATTAAGCATCGTTACACCGCTCAATCTGGATATATTCTTTCGGTTTTCAGTAAAATGCGTAGTTCCCGATTAATACTGAAAATAACATTTTTGCACAAATTAAATTAATACAAACAAGTATTTAAATCTTTATTAAAAGCTAATTAATATTTTTAAAGTAGTATTTCGTCTGAATAGTTCGAATGGTGATCATCATCGGTTATAAAGTCTGAAATATTCGATTGTCGAAATTCGAAAAAAATTCTTTGTCGACAAAGTAATATCTTTGTCGCAATTATTATCAAAATATAAGAAATTGACAATTACAATTTTATTTTCATAAAAAATAAAAGCAATAAATCTGACGTGATCTAGAAATCATGAAGAAATATAATGAAAAATAGAGAAATTATTAACATAAATTGAATATTTATTTCATGATCTCTTTGAGACCATTGAAAATATTTCAAAAAATGTTGGAATTGAATTTTCAATTTCTTATATTTTGGCATTATTTTCTTTTAATTTCATTGTTTCAAAATTTCAAATAATTACCTGATTGGTTAGTTTTTTGAAATTCGAGCAGTTGTGTTGATGACGTCAGCGTAGGACTCGAACGATTAATTTGTTCATTATAAGAATTTAGTAAAGGCAAATTGAGAGATCCATCATTCGAGCATATTAATTCAAGTCGTTCGCGGCAAATGTGAAGTTTTATTTTTTTCTAAAAAACTTTTCTGAAACACAACAATTCTGAATTCTAAATTTACGTCTTCAATTTGACGCTGCAAGAAATCATTTTCGGACTTTAAAGATTCATAACGTTTCTGTTCCGCCGTGCTGAGCACTGATCCTGATATCAACTGACTTCTCTGTGTGTCATAAATCGGAGAAGGGTCTTTCGTTATCTGCTTAATCTTTGGTCCAAATACTAATCCAAGAGAAATGTATGTACATATTAATACGGTTAGTGATATAAATGTAAAATTTCCATTTGCTTCTCCATTCACAAATAATGTAACAACAGGTACAGTGATTAAGGACACCACCGATACATTGTATATTGCTAGACCAATAAAACGAGAATCGTTGATAAAACGAATTTTTAACTTTCTTGTTTCATATGACAAGAATAAGCCGAATACGAGAAGTAAGCATTTGTAGCCCAAAATAATTGCTAAAAATAAATATTTATTGAATAAATTTATTTCATGTATATACCAATCCAAACTTCTTGCTGATTGCTGCTGCATTTTTGTAAAACTGGCTGAATCATTTCATCTTCGTCTTGTTTGTTCGTTTCCTGAATAAATTATGTAAGTAAGCTAGTTCTAATAAAGTACTTTATTTAAATATGAGAATGCAAAATACGAGTATTTCATATATTATCAAAATATAAGAAGTTGACAATTCGAATTTTATTTTCATAAAAACATAAAAGTAATCTAGAAACTTTGAAGAAATATAATGAAAAACAGAGAAATTATAAACATAAATAAAATATTTGTTTCATGATCTTTTTAAGACCATTGAAAATAATTAAAAAATGTTGAAATTGAATTTTCAATTTCTTAATTTTTGATAATATTTAAATAAAACTTGATAAAAACTAACTAATATAATGACTAGATCATAATGCCTCAAACTAATATAAGTTTCAAATACAGTATGTTCATTATAAACTCATTAAACAAGACAGCTCATATCCTTTAATCAATTTTATCAAATTACCTGCAAGGGAAACTTCTCCTCGGTCAAATGCAATGGATCAAATAATATCCAGATTATGACAATAACCGCATCGATTAAAAATAACGAAAATATAATTACATAAAATTTTGACGGCGGAATTGGCTGAAAATGCAAATTATTCAATTCCAACAAACAATTTATAGATAAGTCATGCGAGTTCTGTGAAAAAGCATATTATTGCACATATATAAGTCACTCCAAACAATTTCAAACCAACAAAATAATCAAGTGTGTCTCTTTACATGCTAAAAATAAGAATTTAGTAAATGCATCAGTAAGTCCATGTAACGCTTAAATATTAATGGATTTTTGTACACGAATTCATAATTGGCGAGGAGTGTAATTCGTGATTTTGTTTACAAGCACCATATAATGATTAAGGAATTTAAGATAGACTCAATAGCTCATTGGGTAATAGAAGTTATGGTACGTGGTGTTAACTTTTAATTATGGTTTTTGTGATACTGTAATATCATCTAAATCACAATTAGGTACATACATTTTTGGTGTAATAATTTCAACCTCATTCTCATGAGTTTACATCTGCTTTACTATGATGATTATGAGAATAAGCAAAAAAGATTGAATTGTTCAACATCCGGCTCCGGAATTTTATTTTAAATTGCTTTGTAAATCAATAGAATACCATACTTATTATGAACTCGTGTATTATCTATGAGGCTTTGTAAATATTCAGAATAACGGGATTTATAAAATTTTAGAATTATTTTAGAATTTTTTCTTATTGTTTAATTTCAATATATTTTAACCTTTGCATTTATGGAAAACGTTGAGATGAATTACAACCACGTACTTATAAAACACGTCTTGCTGAAATTTACAAGTCCACGTTCACTAGAATACTTTTTTTAAAAAATTGTTTGGATATATCTAATTGAATATCAAATCAAGTAACTGAATAGACACAGGCTTACGTCATGCTATGAGAAAAATAAATAAACAACAAATAGAATTCCATTTAATAAGTGAACCACAAAAATTAGAAAAATCAGAAAGTATATGTGTTAGTTGTCAGCCAAATTAAAGAAAAACGTGAAGTGTGCAATTTTTGTAAAGCACCTGATTTAAAACTAAATTCCTTTTTTCGATGAGAGCACCATATGATTGCTCTGACGATTGACGAATAACAGTCTGACGACCAACCATGGTGGATATAAGAGCTCTTATCCCCTCCCATGGCGTGTTTTCTTCCTGTATGGGTTTGATAATAACAGTTACGTTGAAAATAATGACTTTTTGATTGATTTGTTCATAGTCTGCTTCAGATTTTATCATTCTTGGTAGAAATGGGTTATAGAGGTGTCGAGTCATGTATTTTTAATATTATTTCGACACGAAAATTGAGCATTCTTCAAGAAAATACAGAAAAAACAAAAGATTTTTTGTAAGCAATTAAAAATCAAACTTAAAAATATAAATAGGACAAATTAAAAAAAAGGATTTCGTATCATAGGTGTTAGGTACTAATAAGATTTCCTACAGCTTTTCGATAAATCAGGATATTTAACAAATTTAAAGCTTAATCTATTTTTCATGAGTTCTTTGTTGACACACGATAAATACCGAAACAGACTATGTACTTGATCGTTTGAAATTTGCACTGAAATCGTCCCGACGATGTCTTGGTTTCACAGTATTTTTTTTTAAATAATTATCTATAGAAAACAAATACAAGACACTATTAAGGAGTTGCAGTGAAATCCCAAATGGCTGGTTCCCCAAAAGCTAATAAAGCTTAAAAGATAAAATTTCAAATGAATTAAAAGCTTTTAACATCATTTTGCAATAATTATTATTATGAATACCTCGTCTTTTTGCCGACTAGCCAATTTCTGATTTTCAGCAGCACCCATTCGATGCACAATCCAAACTTTGGCAAACATTGAGCCGTATGCTAATGTGAATCCAAATAAAAGGATTGTCAAGCGAGCCTAAATTAGGATTATGGTTAAATTTATAGAAAACAAGGGTAGGGAGAGATTAAGGAATCAATGTTAAAATATATGGTGAATTGTAAACTACATCAGAGATCATAAATAACAACTTCTTTACTAACTCTTTCGGGTATTGGAATTCTATCCTATCTCTTCAATTCTAACTATATTCAATTCTAAGCTAAAATTGAAAAGGGTATTTTCCAAATTTTTATAGTTTTTGAATCTTCGTAAGGATCTATATCTTCGTAAAAAATTACATGACAGATGAATGAATAATAATTCAACGGAATCGATATATCATCAGATGGAAGACCCATAAGAAACAACGAAATCAAACATAGCGAGCATCCAAAGATTAGCACATTGTTAACTGAATACTGTGAGTTTGAAACAATCCTAAAAGCTTTTGCTTTCATTTCCATTAAGATTATATCACTTACATTTTAGACAAATTATTTTTAATGTAGAAATAAATTGAAAAACAGCATAAGATGCCAATTAATGAAAATAATATTGTTGGATAATATACCTTAAAATAATTTCACGTTGTATTTCTGTCCCCTTTTCTCTTACTTTGTTTGACACAGTAATAACATGCTTTGTAATTACAGTTGAGTCCGTGGGCGGTCCTTTAACACTGTGCCACTTCTCTTTGTTATACCATTCGAGTTCAGAAGTTGAAGTATCATAAAAACCCATTACTTTATATTTGCCATCTAAGTTGGAATTAATATTAGTTAATTGTATGTTTTAAACATACGTTGCATCTGCTCTATTTGTGTTCGGGCAATTCGATCACCAGCTTCGGAAAATTTTACTTTTCCCTGAAAACGCGTATTGACAAATTAAATTATCTATTTTAACAAAATCTACCGAAACACCGCTAAACTCAATGTTTTGAACACATTTGAAAAGAACATCAGATATTGTTGTATTTTCGTAAGTGAAATCTTCGAGTTTTAAACCATTTGGAAGTGAATTTTTTGTGCAATTAAACGCTAATGCCAATGCCCTAAAAAAATTAATTTGGCCAAATTTGAGATTTTGTTATAATTTATTTCTTTTTTGTTTTAAAAGATTTTAAATGTAGTAAAACCAATAAGATTTCCGGTTGATAAACAACTTGAATAGATAAAGTGGTGTGTAAAATATGATAAAAAAAAATTAGATTTGGAAATTAAAAAATCATAAAACAGCAGCTCATAAAAACTAGGAAAAAAATTCTGCAACTGTAACATTTTTAAAAATTTTCTTCATTAGAACAACCACACGAATTAATCCGAACAAATTTTTGAGTGATCGGAATAGCACGCCGATTGAAATCTGATAATTTGGTGCTCTTAATGTCGCTGGAAAGTAACGTTATTCAATGTTTACGATGTCCTAAACTATTCCAGATGTCGTGAAAAAGAAATTACAAAAGAATTTATTACGAAAAGTCGATTAGAACTTTTTCCCGAGTTTGATCCACTAACGGGGTATTTATCACGTAAGTTTAATGGAGAATGAACACTAATAAAACCTGTTCTTGCATTAGACCTATGGTATCGTTCCATCAGTGATCTGAAATTGTGTTCAAACTCGAACGAACACAGTGCTAGGATTATAATATATATTATGCACAACGGCAATTAAAATTTCGAATAAAATCAATGCTTCTGCTCACTATTCCAGATACATATATTTTATCTTTTTTTCCTTGAAATATCACGTGTAACTAACTTTTAAAAAGCACTCTTATGAAATTTGTTCCAACTATCGGAAAGATAGATTATAAATGAAAATAAAAAATACCATATCGCGTCATAGGCCAGTGGCGCTTCTGGAAAACCGCCAACATTCATAATATCCTTTTCGAAATAGGAAGAGAGTCGTTTTTGAAACTGCAATCCCGTCATTCCAGAAATTGTCGGATTATTGTTCCTAGACAACATTATACTCTCAGTGGTGAAATGATATTCAGCTGCCTCTGCCATCTGAAAACGTGGAGTACAACAACGTAAAGTCAAATTACCTGTTCAGCAGTGCAGTTCAAGCCTTCTTCTTCCGGAGGAATATACCACTTATCCGCATACCAGCCGATGAAGAACCAAACGTGACGACGACCGTACAAGCCTGCGTGATAAGCCTATGACATAATTTATGCGGTAATATAAAGTGCAATCCCACCTGACACAATACTTTTCTGGCTTCTGTGACATAAAATAATCCGATAATAATTCTTGCATCTTGCCGTGCCAGGGTTTTCATAGCGTCTGTTGGATCGCCGTAGAAGCTTTGTCTATCTACACGTATACCACGGTTTCGGGCAAGTTTCTATAATTGTCGTGTAATATGAAGAGAAAAAAATTTTTACTTCTAAATCCTTTGCTGTTGAAACGAAAACCTCTTCGACTGACATCAAAATTGTTATCTTTTTCCAGTTAAACTTTTCTAATAATTTTATCCTGTATGAAGTTTATGTTACAGTAATTATTAAATGCTAACCGTGTCGGATTTTGCATGTTTGCTGAAGGATGGGTTCGAAACAATGTTGGGAAACGTTCTCGATTTGATAATGCAGGAGAGCTTCCACCGTATGACAGCTATAATAAACGTGAATAATTATAACATATAGGGTATTTACCTACCACAACAAGTTTCCAAACAGGTGCTGCTTCGGCAATAACGGTAGTTACTGGACTACATCCGGTTAATAACATTAACTTGGTGGGTGGTTGATATAAGAAATCATATAATTGTTGCATTGCTAACCCGGGCTGACACTATAACATTTGCTTATTTATAACTCTTGAAACAATAAAATACTTTCGAATCATGGTTGTTTAATTTCAAAAGATAGCCAGGCAGTATTTCACTCCTGTTATTAACATCTTCCAAAGCCATCTGAACAGCAGGCAAGCAAGCTTCTCCACCTGCCCATCCACCGGACCCCGATTCCATAGGAAACGTGCCGCCAATGTGCAGTATTACCGGCTTCTCATTGGCTCGAATGTAGCCGAACAGTAGTGTTAATATAACGCGTGCATACATCATAAAAACATATCTAGGAAGAGCTGAGAAAATAGTTATATAATATTAAAAAGCCATATATGAAATGGGAATAAAATGCCGATTCAGTAGACGAATGCGAGTGGTCCATAGGGAATAGTGACAGGGAAAATGTTTAACTCGAAAGTATTCAAGTTTTCTATATATATATATATATATATTGGATAGAGAGAATTTATTTTTATTAAAAATATTAGTCTTACATGGAACCCGTTATGGATACTCTTAAATGTTTGGCTTATATATGATCAAGAACGTAATTATCCGTGAAACGGATAACGTCTGGCTATTTTAGACATTTATTTATTTATTTATTATTCACTAAACATTTAAGCAATATAAATTGTAAATGGTATGATAGGAAATAATATTAGATGAACTCCGACAGAAATCAATAATTATATACATATATAAGAATAAGCTAGAGTAATTTGGTTTACAAGTAATAAACACATAATATAAAAATTAATAAATGAGTTTTATAGAATAGATTCAATAACAGCATTTAGATTAGTAGGGGGTGAATTTACACGAAGAAAATATTGGGATCCGATTCCATAGAGGCATATATGAAATTAAAAAATAAATTAAAAAACACGTTTAAATTTGAATTTATTGAAATTTTCATTAATGTAAATACTATAATATGTTAATTCTCATTTGGGGTGCCTGATTAGCTTACTTTTATAAAATCATTAAAAATAATAACGTGTCCGCCGCGAACTAAACACGCTTCATTCCCGAGAGAAATCTTAAAAACATCAATTTTAAGTATTCCGAAGCAGGCTAAGAGAGAAGAAGTATGGTTACTGTATGCAAAATAGTTGAAACACTTGAGCATACCGTAAATGTTTTTAAAAATAATAATTTTATCATGATCAAAATTGTTTCAGTAACAAATAATTAAGAGATATTAATTTTTGTGAGCATGGACATTAACATTTCTTGATAAAAAAGTAAAAAGAGAACTCAAATAAAAAAGAGAACTCTTAAACAAAATCCATATGCACACGATTTCAGAAGCACACGCACCAATTTCAATGCAAAATTATTGATTTTTCCAAAGTCCTGCAGTTATTCCATGCACAACTTCTTCACTCTTCTCATATATAACTCTCCCTCTATTACACTAAAGAAAATAAAACAGATGAAGCAGAAGATTTAGTGTTTGCGTTGCACATTCAAAAGTGAACTTCGAGTTTACGATTTTTTCAAACGTTCAACGCCGTTAAACATGAAAAAAACAATTTTCTAGCTATTTTTGGCTTATACTAGCAATATAAATCTTATTATTTTTAATACAATTTTTTGATTTATAAATGCAGGTTTATTATTAGTAGGTTTATTTAATATTGTTCATCTTTAAAGGAATATAATTTTAACTTGAGTTTATATATATATATAAAACAAAACAAAAAAATTAACTAACTCTATATCAGTTATATGGTTAGTTAAATTTTTTGTTCAGTTTTATGGTCAAAATCTGAACAACAGAAAAGAAACAGCGGCAAGATGTATTGAACTTCTCTGCACTTTCTGCTGGGCGCTACCTTGACTGTATTTTGCACGAAAAGTGCGAACATAATATTTGTATTTTTTTATTTATTAGTGAACACGTATAGTCAGGACATTGAAATAATATATTCGATAATATTATCTTAAGTTTTTATTAAAAATAACAAAAACAACGTAGACACAAATTAAACAAATTATATTACCTCAAAGTAGCTTTACATAATTAAAAATGAAAATCTTGCAATCTCTTGAAGAAACACATAACATTCGTTTTGGATAATATATTAATGATATTAATAAAATGCAGTAAAGTAGATTATAACGAGCAAAATATCAACCAGTTTAAAAATTATTTTTAAGTTTAGGCAAAATCATTTTAACAACCGCTAAGAGACAATCTGAATTTTGCCAGAAATTGTATAACTTATATTTTTATACGGATGAGATCCCAAACGCAAGAGTGAAAATATTGAAAAAGCACTAACTAATATTTCTTAAACGAGACACCTAAACGTTTGAATCTGGCTCATTTTAATTTACGTCGGACTCGGAAAATCCCAGCGCCTTTCTTCGTCTTCTCACATCCGCATGAAGAGAGCTAAGGTTCTCATGAGAAGAATCCAAATATATGGACCTTTCTTCTCCATCCACATTGACATTCTTGGTAGCTGACGAATAGTTGGCCCACCAAACTGATAACCAGACACTGCAGAAAGTTCCCACCACCTAAATAACCTTTTCCATATAATTATAAAACGATTCACCAACCAAGAACAGAATCCAGCATATAATTGGAGCTATCGCTAGATTTGGGAACATGGATATTCCAAACTTGACGCAAATCGATGCCTCCAGGAAACAAACAGCCAAATAAACCCAACACTGTGTACCAAGTCTCTTTATAAGAGGATCAGTTGCATACTCATAGAATTGTCTAAACATTCAAAATATGATTTCCAATTTAAAGTTTCCTACCGAATTGATGGCGCTGCAATTAAAGCAATCAAGATTAAACGCCAAAACACAACTGGATGCTTGGTATCAACAGCAAATATATGTTTCATAAAGAAAGTGTTCAACTCAGTCAATAGCCAAATAAGCACGAATAAGTAAATCGCCATTGTCCTTTTAACTGTTGTTGTAAAAGATGATAAATCGAACTAAACATCGTCAAATGGTAATAAAGTCCAATTTTATAAGATAGATACTAACCGTGCTCCAGCTCTCTGGAGTAAACTGCATCACCATCCTCTTAAACCTTCCTCTGTTCGACTTGATATCCCTAAAAAAACAAGTATCGAATTTATTCCATGACTAAAAACTACTTTATGCTTTCCCAATAAAACTGTCGCATCGAAAACCAGTTGCATATTTTTAAGCCCGTCCAAATTCCCAATCCATTACAGAGAAATACATCCAAAATGATAGCATCCCACCAGCACTCGGCGAAATTTGGTAACACTTGCGTGAACACAATCTAAAACGGTTAAGTTTAATAATTTATTAAAATATATTAATAGTCAAAATCCCACATACTACGCCAACTGTTTATTTAAGAAAGTAAAATCAAAACTATTATTTAATATAGTCGTCGCCAAATGCGATTACCACCGCAAAGTGTGGCACACTTTTTAAATATTATTTTTTCATTTAATTTTCATGATTATTTTCTTGTTGAGGCTCGTTCTATACTGTTTTTGCCTAAATAAATTGAAGAATATGTTTTAGATGTTGTTTCAATCGTGACATAAATGTGGAAAATAATAAAAATCATAAAAATTAAATGAAAAAATAATATTTAGAAAAGTGCGCCAGACTTTGCGGCGGTAATCGCATTTGGCGACGACTATATATTTGTATAGTTTGATAATAAAAATTACTAATTTTTGTAATAAATCTCATTTACTTCTGTTTAACCAATAAATTAATTGTTTAATTTTCTCTTAGATTTGGTACGTTAGTGTAAGTGGCTGTATAGTAATTAATTTAGGAAAAACATGTCAAGAGCGTGACATTCAACGACCACGACAATACGAACACGACACTTCGAGTTTTAAAAAGTGAACTTGATCTTAATTCATGCTTTAATTTACTACCAAACAATAATTCTATATATAATTTTAAAAAAACCAATACCTCTGTCAATTCCCACGCAATACTAATATACCAGCAAATGATACCATGACGAATAAGCAACGCTTTCATAGCCCATCCAAGATAATGTCCAACCGCGAATATATCCATATGCGACCAAACACGCTCAACAGTAATATCAGAACAGTTGATTGCATATTCCTTAAAACTTAAAATAGTTTACTTTTGGATATTAGTCAACCTTTTCGACAAGTGTTTTTGCGGAAAGACCTTTTGGATCGAGCCAACTAAGCACTTTTTTTATGTCATCATAAGTTTGGAATAGTGTGAATTGCAATATCATTAAGTAAACAACTGAGACTCCAAATATAACCCGCCAAAGAACCGGATGCGGCCTTATAAACGGACCACTTGGAAAAGCTAACGCACTAATGACCAAGAACAATGCAAATGTTCCAAGCAAGCCTTCATAAATATTATTTTCCGTTCGTGACTCTGAGTTTATTCTATAATCATATTTATAAAATAGTATTATTCGTAAATATCAATACCCAGTAAATGCTTTATATGATATAAAAATGCACAAAACTGCCAAAATTGATAGCGTGTGAGGTTTATACAAAAACTCTACGGTGATGTCTTCCACAACCCGATCATTTACCATTTGAAAATGAATATGTTCTAAATCTCTTCTCGATTTCCGTTTCAGTTTTCTATCACTTAAATAGAGTCTTTATTTAAAAATTTTATTTAAAAAAAAACTTATTATCCGGTTGATCAATATCTTCGTTGGGAGCGTCGCCCATCTCTAAAAATAAAATAAATTTAAATATTTATTTACAAATCGGTAAAAAAAGCATGATTATGAGGAATTACAATTACATTAATCTTTCACTGGTTAGGTAAAAACAAGCTTAAACAGTTTCTAAGTAAATTTAAAATTAGTGATTCGGAATAGATATATTATTTACAAACTAATTATCTACAAAAAGGGAACCTAAGAATAACTGAATGAAATTCTTTTTGCGATTTCAGAGTTTCTATAAAGCAAAAATATAAAATTATCTATAGAAACAACAACGAAAACAAACATTAGAATAAATCAATGTTAAATTTGCCATTTATATAATTCCGACATGTATACTTTTAAAAACTTATTCAATTTAATTGATAAACTAACAATACTGATAAAAAATCGTTCGATTATTTACTTGCAAAGAATCAAAATTAAATTTTCTAGAAAATAGATACGATTAATTATCATTTTCGATATAATTGGAATTTTACTTCTTTCAAATAAAAAAAAATATTTCAAATTTTTATAATGCTTAATATAAATCAAATCATGGGTAAATTTAATTCAACAATTTTAATTGTTCATCTGTACTTAATTAATTAGGAGCAATTCACGTAATCAATATGTCACAGAATATTGGAAGAGAAGAAAGAACATTTGAAAAATATTTTTAAGAGTTTTAAAATTGAGTGCATTTTTGAAAGTCAGAAATTCGAGGTGAAAATTATAAGAAAAGTTAAATTTAAACAATTATAAATGATTCTGCCTTACATTAATTTTATTTGATAGATTCTAAATCTGCAAAACCCTAACAGAAAATAAAAACAAAAAACTCTTTCCGTAGAATTAAATTTTTAATTCCAATTTCTGCAGAAACTCTGACGACATGTCACAGATATTTAAATAAAATCAAGACAATCAACATTGAAATATATTAAGGTTGTTAGATATTTTAAGAAAAGTCGACTAAAGATATCAAATTTATGTTAATTAGTAGTGCAAAAATAAGAGAAATATAATAATCTATATGTAATTAATCAGTTTAAATGCTATTTGAATATATAGCAACCATGAAGGTTGTGCAAGACCCTTCCAGACGCCATTGAAGGCAGAATATAGAGAATTTCACTTTTATGTACGGACAATAAAATTTAAGAAAATCGTAATCTTATAATCGATTCTTTCTTATTTGATGGTATTGCCATGAGTACTTAGACAGCGCATATCAGACGCGTGACTGTTTAATGTAAATCATAGGTAAATGAAATTATTTTTATAATTCTTATCAATTGGATCTTATACTTCAATAAAATATCCCTCGATTTTCTTTCAATATTACGAGATAGTAAAATTTTCACATTTCAATGTCATAAGTGCAATAATTGTAACGCATTAGCACACAAAATTACATCATTGTTTTTTTTCGTGGCACGTGAAATCATTGTTGAATGTTCTAGCGCTATCTAGCGATACGGCTGAGCGCGATTCGACTTATCGTAGAACTAAACAGCATATCTGAATTATAGATAGATAACTAAACTTGATCTCCTTTTCTGTTTATATTTAGCTTATACTTCATTGGTAGAACTGTTTCGGGACCCAGCGGGTTTTTCTTCTCCCTTGGACCTTTCAAGTTAGATAATCACGTAAAAGTTATGTTCATGATTTTCACATTTTCGAGACGATAATTCCTCTTTTTTTTTCGAGAAATTTTCACTTTTCATATTTTTAAACTTATCAGAACAGAAATCTCGATGTTTATTTGTAATTTTACGATCGATCTTTGTATCTTTATTGTATTTCAGATTGTAGATTTACCAGGGGATTGTAATTTTTGTGCAATAGTATTATCAAATAAGAAATTGATAATTGATTTTCAAAAATTTTGAATTAATTTCAAATAGTCTTAATGAGAACATGAAACAAATATTCAATTTAATTAATAATTTAGTCTTATTTAATTATTTTTGTTACATTTCTTCAAAATTTCTAATTCACGTCCGTGCATATTTTGGAATAATTTTACTCCATTCGGCACATTTTCCTGAAAAGCACAATAGTTAAACTAACAACTGGACTTTCATTGAAATATTAACAAGAACATTAAAATTAGAAAGGTATATTTTAACGATGTTAGTTAACTATTTAATTCGAGATCTCCCTAGTATAATTTTTTGTCTAAAACTATAAAATTTCTAGACCGAACCAAATATAGTACATCAAAATCAATATTATAAACCTATTTAGTAATAAGAATTATGTAAATTTCGCATTTGATTTGATTGGTAATGGTAATCGATAATAGGTTCAGTGAATAGGTTCAGTAAAATAAAATAAAAAATAAAAAATAAAAATTGATAGGTTCAGTAATAGGTTCCATACTTCAATTATTGTGTTGAAAATCCTTTACAGAGCTCACATAATTTTTACTTCAATTGAAGGGCTTATATTATTCCCACTTATCCTGAAAACACAGTAATATTGGCAATTTTAGTGATAATATGCATTTCTATCGTTTTATTTGAACACAAGTCTGATGGAAACTACAAATGTATTTGTTTTTGCAAATTTGTAAATGACTATTCGAGAATGGCGAAGATCCTTTCCAAGAGAACAAAATATAAATGAAACATTTAAAACGTAGACAAATATACAAACACATGGGAAATGGTCGACTGTGATGATGATGATAGGAATGTACAATACATTCATTCGAATAATTTGAGTCCGACGTTTTTTTTAGAGTATGTTAGTATTTTCATTCCTATGTTTGATGCACATTTTACTAGATTCTACCTAATTTTTTTTATCATGGGAATCTTCTCGAATCGTTATTTCGTCATTAATTTTTCCGATGCATTCTCTTTAAAGTTTCAGAAAATGCCATAATTAACCAAATATGAATATCGTTTTAATAAGTTTAGTAATCTATATTTCAATTTTCATTTTGCTTATGGCACTAGTTCCATATGTGCATACAGATGAGCTTGATGAGGATTTGCCATTGACAGAGGTATTGTTAATATATGATTCATAAAAATCTACAAATATTATATTTTCAGAGAAATTATGGCACGAATTGTGCAGCCAATAAAAATTATTTAGATATAGTAATAGTAAGTTTTATTTTATTTCATAGTTTCATTATTCGGATATTAGGCAGCAACATTGGATGGATCTATTATAGCTTTAGATGGTAGAACGGGGGAATTCATGTGGGATTATAAAGAGTCTCCTCTAATTCAAGGAACATTAACAAATTCTGGGGTATGTTTATTAATGTGTTTCTATATATATATATATATATATATATATATATATATATATATATATATATATATATATATATATATATAATAGGCATAAGTAAAAATTGTAACTATATTGTTTGAGTAACTGAAAACGTTTATAATAATTAATTCTAATAAATTGAAACAGAAAACTAACTTAGAATGACAATGGTAGAAGTTTGAAGTGCAGCCAAATAGAAATATGGTAGAAGTTTGAAGTTTGTAAGATAATTAATTCAAGTCGCCTATACGTTTAGGAAAAAAAACCAATAACTATTTCAGTTTTAATGCTAATAATTGTTCAAAAATTCTCTACAGCGAACGTGAGCCTCTCTCGAAAGTTGTAAATCTTATTTATCTAAAAAATATAACGTCAATTTCAATATATAATTTTCCGATATTAAGTTCTATTGAAAATAATTTTTTCACAACGAAGTGTATAATGTATAGTCTTTACTCTGGTTCAAACTCAAATTTTATTTGTATTGATAGTAGTTTATCATATTTCGATTTCACTTGGGAACAACATTATTTGAATAATCGCAATATCTCGATTCGCACTCAAATATAAAATAATTCATTTTCTAGCCTATCGATATTGCTGGAACAAGTTTGCAATTGATTCCAACACTTGATGGTCGCTTATTTTCATATGCACACCACTCAAACTTGATAGAACCTCTTCCGATAACCGTCGAATCACTTCTTGAGGTTTATTTGAAATCCTCATTTTCTTATATAATATAATAATAATAATAATAATTTTTAGTCAACTTTAAGACTTGGTCGAGATGCCGTTTCAGGAGGAAAAACTGTATCGACGGCTGGATTGAATTTAATCACGGGAGATGTTTGCTTTTTCTGATTGTAATCTTTTGCGATATAATATTAATTTCAGAAGAAGTATGAATGTACTATCGACTCATGTCAAAAGAATGATGAGTCATCATTTCTGAATTATCCTACATTGTTGATAAAAAGAGTGTCCAATTCAATAAGAGCGAATGATGCCAGTGAAGGAACTGAACGATGGAATCTCTCAACATGCGAAATTGAGATTTCATTGTCTGAAGTTGAATCTCTGGAGACTGATTTGCCACGGTTGATTTTATTTGAAAACTACAAAATGAATAATATTCTTTACCGTTTAGAAAAAAATTTGCCTTACGACCTCCGGATGGATTTATTTCCGCTAGGAGTAAAGACAACTATTGGTCATATAATATTGATGGACATATAGTAAATGTTTGGCATATCCTTGGAAATTCTATTCATGATGTAAGTAATTTTATTTATTTTATAGTTATATATCTTTCTTCACCTGATTAAAAAAATAACTTTAAATTATTAAATTAATAATTTCTCTTCGAAATTGAAAACTTGTTTGCGATATAGAAAACATTTCATTAAAACAAAACCAATGATTCGAAATATTACTTTAGATATCATTATTCGATCCTGCAAACATAGTAACCACGCAATATGAAGTTGGATATCGTCATGAGCAGAAACTACCAGCCCAATCGTCATTATTCTATATGGGTACCTATAACGGGTTCCCATTTATTATACAAAGTCCAAAGTCAAAGAAGATTTTGAAGAAGAAACTTGCCGACTTTGATACATTTGACTTAATGAAGGAGATCACCTCTCCAAAATTGTGCTCGGCAGAATCAGTTCGAAAGGGAATCGCATATGAAGTGGAGAATATGTCACTACGTGAGGTTTTCATTCGTTTTTAGTACTATATTTTACAATTTAGTGATGTTGCTTCATCGAGCTTATGGGAAGACTCATACGAAAATGATCGAAGACAAATCGTTAATCCAGGATAGAGGAAATTTAGCGATAGTTGCTCATAAATCAAACGGCGCCAGGAATAAAGGGGTATTTTTGATTGGAACCGATAATATTCGATCGACGTCTCATGTCAAAGATGGTTAGTGTAACGATTTAAATTAATTTCAATTATGAATTCTGGTTAGGAGATCATGGTTATCTTGTTCTTGATGAACCATCAACTGGGGGAAAAGAAATCCCATCGTTCTTCTCACTTGTTATGAGACGTATTGCATCATTATCACAGTTTGTTTATTAAAGAAGAGAAATTGCTCATTTTTGCTTCAGATATTGTTATACATTCTTAATTGCATCGGTGTTTGGTTTCTTTATCAAAAGATTCAAGGAAGTCAGTGGTTCGCATGTGTCGGACAGCTCTTCATGCTTAAATGTTTCAGATTCGGTTGGTTTTAAAAAAATTATATGGAATTACGGCAGAGCATTATTAATCATTTCTCGTGTAATTTTATTTTTGATATCGATTTTTTTATTTTCGTATTTTCACATTTTATTTTTTGTTGTGATTTTTCAGAGCTCCGATGAAGCAATTGAGTTATTGCGGCCGTCTCTACGTGCTATTCCAGAAGCATCAATCGAAACAGTTGACGTACCGAATAACGAAAGAAAACGAACCACAACAAAATCATCGGACGATCAGAAGACAGAAGATGTTAAGAAAGAGTCGAAGAAGAAAAAAGCATTGGGACGCGAACGCACAAAATCATCGCAGAGTACAGAGATATTTCGCAGTCAGTTTGAAGAGAAATTCGAAGTGCAGAAGATCTTGGGTCGTGGCGGATTTGGTATTGTGTTCTGCGCTAAAGATATTCTTGATGATACGATGTATGCGGTGAAGAGGATCGCGACGAATGACAAGTGAGTTTTAAAGGAGGATTACAAGTAATTTTTCTATTAAATTCTTTAGAGATACTGCCGAGCTAGTTTTACGGGAATGCCGAGCTCTGGCCGTATTCGACCATCCAGGAATTATACGATACTTTTTCACGTGGAGGGAAGAACCACCAAAAGGATATCAGGTATTTATTTGAAATAAATTATTCCAGCTAATTCACATTATTCTTAGAAAGAAAAAGATCGAGAATTATTTAAAAGATTAAAAATTATGAGAAGAATTCGAAAAAAGACAGAAAACAATAATGGATTGTCGGTTACATGGGAGGAAGTGAATGACGAATCATTGAAGATTAATGAAATAGCACCCGTATTTAATAGAAGAACGACATCGGAAAGTGGGAGAGCTCTTTACAGTATTATGATTTATCTAATTCAAATGGTGATATCGCTTTTATAGATGACGAAGAATCGGCAGGGTTTACATCAAACTCCGGTGCAAATCGCGTTCGAGAGGAAGATTCGTCAGAATCGTCGTCTAATTCATCTTCTCAAGCATCTACGGATGTGGAAAATGATAGTTACTGTGATTCTGATAAGTTTAACAACGCAAGGAAGGAATCTAATCAAACATCGGACGATGATATCATATTTTACGGAAGTGGGGATAAGGAAATGTCCGTACAATCATCGGTATGAATTTGCATCTGAATAACATGTTAATTTTTGTTTTAAGGGATTAGTTGTAAAATCGGACAATGATAAACTCGAACTGAGACAATTACGGCCGGAAGAAGATCATTTTATTTATACATATATTGTGATGCAATTATGTGATGGAACACTTGAACAATGGCTCAAATCGGACGAGGCAAAACTTGGAAGGGATATAAAAGTTATAAAAGATTACATAAGACAAATTGCCGAAGCGGTGGCGTATATTCATGGAAAGGGATACATTCATCGCGATTTGAAGGTTTTTTGTGATTGTAAAAGGATAATATTAGGATTTTCTTTTTAGCCGGGTAATATATTCTTCTACACGGATTCAAATAATAAAAAGATTCTAAAAATTGGTGACATGGGTTTGGTTACAAATTCAGACAGAAACCATGTGATGCACTCGAAGAGAGGTGCCCAGGTTGGACTGCACACCAAAGATGTTGGAACGAGATCATATATGTCCCCAGAGCAGGTTATTTGAGACGCGGGTTTTGTTTGTAATAATTATAATTGTTCCGTTTTAGATTAATAACAAAGAATATACGACGAAAGTGGACGACTTTGCCTTGGGTCTAATCGCAACTGAGCTTATAATTAATTTTGAGACGACTTTTGAGAAAGCGCAAGTGTTTCGTGATTATCAGTACGGGAGGGTTCCGAATATACTCGAAAAATATCCAGAAGCCAAGGAATTTTTGATGGCGCTGACGCGTGAGGATCCCATTCGACGATTGAGCTCAGCAGAAGCAGCAAAGCATCCATTCTTGTGCGGATGAATAACATGTAAATTTAAATGTTCAGAAGAGATTTTTAGATGGGTTCACGCTTTTTTATATTTACTTGTACGGTTGTGTTTGTATTGCTCCAAGATTTTCGGAGACTTTTATTGTGCCTTTTTAAAATATTGTTAAAACTAAATTATCTCTGTGTCCTTAGCGGGTTTTCTTTTTTATTATTACCAGGAGATTCTGTTTGAAAAACGCTTCATATATTTTTTCGTGTAAAACTACAGTAACTTCAGTATATTATATCTATTGCAATTATTGTTATTATTATTAATCCTATTGGCCCAAATTTCGAGTGTGATTGTAACTTTTATTTCCGTGTTCTGTGTTCCTTGAATTTTTAACATCTTATATCAGAGTTGTAATGTATATGTCGAAATAAATAATGATATCGAGAACCAATGTATATACGAAAAGATTGTGGAGCATATCTATACAATGATTAAGAAAAGTAAATCTTAAAATTTAGTAATGATTATCCTGAGAAGAAAAGAAACCCAAACGCAGTTTTTTTTTTAGCAAAAAAGCACTATCAGATAAATATATATACTATGCCAAACAACAAGAAAATTGGTTTAAAACAAAAGATCATATCAAAACTCGGCGAACTTATTCCTCAACCCAATATTTATCTCTGCACTGCGAAGATCCTACGATCGAATGACGACCGATTTCGACGAGAATTATCGAAAATTTATATGGCGCACTTTTTGAAATTTAATTTTTAAGATTATTTGTTTCCACACTTATTCCACGATTGAAATAACATCTAAAAATGTTATTTTTGAATTTATTTAAGCAAAAACGGTATAGAACGAGCATAAACAAGAAAAAAATTAAATGAAAAAATCATATTTAAAAAAGTGCGCCGCAGTGGTAATCGCGTTTGGAATCGACTATAACTGTTGCTTCCTGCGACCATCGTGACTTCAATATCTTAGGTTCACTTGGTTTTTTTCACATTTTCTATTCACTATTAAGTTATTCAATAATAAGAGTTACAGTATATTATAGAGCTCAAAAAATACATCACTGAGGTAAGTTTGAAAAAAAGATGTATTATGAGGATAAATATACAAGAAAAAGTATTAAAATGAACATTGCGCCGTTTCAATATCTTAGGCTCACCCAGGCTTTTTCAACTTTTGGTGTTTTTTGGCGCGAAAATTTTGCATATATAATAGCAAGTTATGGCTAACAGTTTTTGATCCACAAAATGATCCCCAGGCCATAACACTGCCACCTCCGAAGTTCCGAGATTGTTCTGCGCTCCTTTCTCAGATCAATGTCAATAGTAGCTGTATCTATCAGGGCCATCCAAATTAAAATTTTTTTCATTTGAGAACACCACCTAAAATATTTTTATTTAAAATTTATCTGAATTTAAAGTTTTTTCACTGTTTTCCAATCCGTGGCCATATTCAATCGAGCGAATTCCAACCTCTTCTGTGGGCTTTAAGCATCGGTGCATGTCTCATTTTCTAATGTTTCAACGTAGCCGTGTTTCGTAGGACTCGCCATTTCGTCGTCTTGCTCGTCAATAGTCCTTGCTCATTCCGCAGCTTTTTCGAAGCCGCTCTGAAAAGGTTACAACGCAGTCGTTCATTAAGAATTGGACGTCGGCCTGGAGTTTTACGTCGATCGTAGTGACTCGGATTGCGTAGAAACTGGTTGATGCAGTTTGGAGAGCGGGTTAGTTGCCGCGCGGTGCCCGTATTTGAGAGACCAGCTTGTTTGAGGGCCGTAATTTGACCTTGTTCCACTTTCGGCAAATGTGCTCCTCGCGCCATTGTTTCAGCAGCTTATTTCCATTTATCAGCAGATGAATTGATATATATTTAGTTACCATCACTTGCTATTATATATGCACAATTTTCGCGCCAAAAACACCAAAGTTGAAAAAAACCCAAAAAGCCCAAACTTACGTAAGTGATGTATCTTTTGGAGCTCTATAAAACACTGTAACTCTTATTATTGAATAAATCAATAGTGAATAGAAAATGTGAAAGAACCAAGGGAACCTACGATATTGAAACAGACTGTACTTCTAGAATTCTATCTCGGAAGTTTCTCAGTATTAAATGTGTTTTTCTCTTTTTTGAACGATATGAGATGGCAAGAATGATTCGTCCGCTGTTCACATGTTTATTAATTAAGGGAAAATGTGCAGAATTCTCAATTTAATATGTCTTGATATTCAAGGCTTAGCAAACACAAAAGGAAAACATTGAAATAATGAGTCCGCTATAATTTTAAAAATTGCTATAATTTATTAATTGCATTTAACATGTTTGTTTAATATAAGTCGAAAGGAGGTTTAAATTTATTTATATATATATATATATATATCTTTGGAATATTCAATTTCGAATTTGAATGCTCCTTTTTCATTTACATAAATTTTTAAAACTTATTTCGAAATATTTATCAAATCCTCATTATAAATAATTCCCAACATAACAATAAAATCAATTTATTGGTGAAAGCTATCCAATAGATTTATCGAAGTCATATTAGCTTTGTGGAAAAAAAGTTTGTCAATTATTTCACAAACTTGCTCTTATTTGTATTATGCAATAAAAGAGATAGAGAAAGATGTTGGTGTTGTTATTTTGACTTCTTGTTTCAACTTTTGTTATATATACATATATAGATAGATATGAATCGATGTCAAGGGAGAGACAATGAGTGCTCATTTGAAATAAATTGAAGATCGGTTTTGGTCATTCCCCTTTAAATCTCGAATAATGGTAATTACGTTTTTACTGTATTTAATAATATGGCAGGTAGAATATTGATCACTCTGAAACAACTATATATTTAATGCCAAGTATATTTGTTTCGTTTATATTATATACTAGATTTATTTCGAAAAGTAATAGAGAATCAATTTAAACCTGCATTCATTCTCACCAATAATAACTTTTTTTCAGGTTAGCACCATAGAGGCCACAAGTGAAGAAAGAACGTCACTGCTTAATAAAGGTTTGTTTTTCTTTTAAAATTTCTTATTCTTTTATATAGAATTACATTTGTTTTTATTCAAAGTAAAAAATTATGACTTGTTTTCTCTTCCTTTTTCGTTTTATAAAGTAATTCTATAAAATAGGTGTTGAACATTCGAATAATTCGAATAATTCTAATATTCGGAATAAAAAGAAGAAATACTTACTGTAGCCAAAAATAAACAACTGGTAAAAACAGAATCTCAAAGAAGTCACACAAATTTTATATTTACCAAAGACTTTAATCATCACATGGTAAACTAACGTGAAAAATTTTAATTTAAATGTGGAATTTAATAAAATTAGTTTGAATATTGCAAAATTGACAATTTTATTTTTTGCGAGTGCAGGTTGCGTTACGTAAAAAATACTTTTCATAAGTTTATTTTTCATTTGAATTTTCATTTAAAAAGTTTATTTAATATTCTTCGAATAGTTGTTGACATAAATTATCGAACACTTGAAACTGAATAATTGTCTTAAGAAAATTTTTCTTATAATCTGTTCTCTCTCAGTAATTTTTCGGCCATTACATTTTTTACAGGATTACAAAACCTCTAATCACTTCTTGTTGGAAAACCTTGAAGACTTTTATGTAAATTGTAAAAAATTTTCGATAACTTATTTCAATTTTATTGTGGTTACGGAAATTCAAAATTGTTACTGCTTCCAAAGGTGCTCAATTTCTGATAGCATTTCTTTTCTTATTTTTCAGTAACAATGGAAGAAATAATGTAACTGCCTTTAATAAACCGTCTAACTAACTGCCTAAGCCAGATGTAATAGATTTCTCTTTATTTAAATGAGTATATAACAATTTTATAATTTTTAAATTTAATTTTTAGACTGTAAAATTAAAATTATCAATACACACGTCACATAAAAATTGCTAATTTTAAACATGTATTTTGAAATTTTACATAGAAATTTTTACCTAATTGAAAGATGTGGAAAAAAATAGTTCTACAGTATCGGTTGTTATTAGAAGTATAGTATTTTAACCGATTTTCAGATGCCTATAGGCAAAATATTTGTGCAAGTAATAATAATATAAAAACTAACTTTTGCCGAAACAACAGTTATTATTCCTATCATTACTATTTAGCAACATTGCCCTTTTTGTTATGGTATAAAAAAAAACTTGCAATAAATGACACAAAAAATATTTAATGCATAAATGTAAAGAATCATAGAAAAGTCATTGAGCATTTAAACAGCTAGGTTCATTGTGCTAACCCAAATATATTCAATCAAATTCCGAAAAAAAGCTGGCAGTTTTGTTTGTATTTATATGACTGTTCAACTTTAAGAG
This sequence comes from Caenorhabditis plicata, assembly GCA_963931815.1. Classification (NCBI taxonomy): domain Eukaryota; kingdom Metazoa; phylum Nematoda; class Chromadorea; order Rhabditida; family Rhabditidae; genus Caenorhabditis; species Caenorhabditis plicata. The sequence continues at coordinate 17,947,673 of OZ007493.1, forward strand.
ATTTTATTTGAACTTACAATACATTTGGTGTTCACGAAAATGCCATATAAGCCACTAATCGGTACGTTTTAATTGTTTACCGCTTTCTCCAAAGATTATATTAGATAATTGCATTTAAAACTGACTAGCTAGTAACAAACGCATGTGCAATTGTTTTTTCGACGACGTAAACCTCATTTTCTCAATTTTAAACTCATTTACTCCAACAACTAAAAACACTGGGTTTCAAGAAATATTACCATTTTAAATTTCATACTATTCTGTTCCTAACAAATATTTCGTGTTGAATGACAACCATCGCCAATTATGCTACAATTAAGGCATCACTTGAAGACGAAGAATTCGATGAAGAAGATGATGCTGATAGCAATGGTTATAGTTTACTTTTGAGCTACACGAAATATAAATATTATTCTTGTTTATTTACTCGTTCTCTTGCTCTAGTTCCATTCCAATGATATAGAATAAAATTGATGTGAAAAAGATAAACACGAAGCAAAGAATATATGCATAATACTAATTCTATATAAGCTTTCTAACTAATATTTCATTTTTTGGTTGTTTGTTGTTTGGCTTTAACAGATTTGAGCCAAACAAAAAATAATAATTATAGTATTTATATTTAAAGCAAATTACAGTTTGCAATTTCAGACATGGCTCGAAAGGAGTCGGACCTTGACGAGAATGGAGCACTCTACAAGAACTCTTACGCGTCATTGGTCAATGATCTTCCTCCATCTACGTCTTTCGACGACTTCAAGCAATCAATAACGCATATTACGGATCTCATAAGACCCAGTGAAACGTAAGTCATTTCAATTTCAACAAATTGTCTCCTTTTCAATTAAAAATGAATATCTAATCGCATTTTAATTAACACATATTGCTTGAAAATTTTATTCATGAGGCATTTTTCGCAATTCTTAAACATCTTAGTTCCCTTGTGGTCGATATATCTCTAACATTTCTGGCTTTTTGCGTTTTTTTGTTGCAAATATATATATATATATATATGGACTATATAATTGAGTGAACTTTGCTGAATGGGTTTTGTTGTTTTACATTGCTCAGGCATATTAATCAAGTATTCTTAAAGAAGTGTTTTTTGACAATTAAAAATTCAGTGAGAAAATGTAATAATAAAAAAGATGAGAATTATTTGGAACAACAAAATTTCTGAAAAAAGACATTGACAATTAATTCTGCTCACATCCTCAGGTTGCTATGTTTGACATTTTGTGCTTATTTTAATATGGTATGGAACACAGCATTAGAATCAATGTGCTTTCTTTCGATTTTTAATGCACAGGAAACATTTATTTTTTTGCGAATAGACAAAGTTTATATATTATTATAAATAATAGAATATTAATAATATTGTTCCGCTTGCTTTTTTATGCTTAATAGAAGAAAAATCCCATTAATTAAAATATGTTATTAATCAGTTCCCTCCAACTTGTGCTCTTTTTATTAATCGAATTAAAATACGCCGAGTATGTTTGTTTTTAGAATTAGTCGCCCAGGAATTTGTATTTTTCAGAATTATTTGTTTTCTAAAACCTATTTTACTCTTAAATTTATCGGAGCATATTTAAATTAGCTGCTTTTTATTTTCCTTTTACTGCAAAAACAATTATCGCCTATATTATCACAGTCGATGTTATTCTTGTTTGTGTGCTTGAGTTTGATGAAGGATGATCATTTCCCATTTTATACACATTGTGCTCTTCGGATTTATTTAATTTGAAGTTGTCGTTTCTGTTATATTTTAATAATAATATAGAGCTATAGCATATAACGTGGATGTTATAATAAAGCACGGTCGAATTCGAATGTCAACGGAAACTGTTTTCAATAATGTTATATTTATAATTCAAATGTTTGTAACATTAAATTCATTGTGATTTTAATATTGTTTTAATTCAATTATTACACAGGAAACAAAATTGTCTCTCTATAAACTACCAATTATCGTATTTTTTCAAAATTTTGTTTTTTTTTAAAGCGCGCCAAACTATTCTTCAAGAGCTTCTGGAGATCTGCGGGTTTTTAAACTTTCATTAGTAAAGTAGCAAAGTTCTAATAAATTAAATTAAATTATTGTACATTTCAGAGATAGGAGCCTAATGGAAGAGAAAAATAAGAAGAAAATAATAGTCTCGGTTGGGCGGCCACACGGCCACAAAGGACTTCTTCATCTATTCCTCTTCAATATGTGTTATTCATTTTTCGAGACAAACACATTGATGAGAGACAAAAGAGTGACCGTCCAAATGAGAACCTCATTTTATTCAATTTCTCCCTCTTCCATTAGGCACAGATCCTCGTAGTAATATCAAATAAGTCTTATTCCGAAACTTTATGTATTAATTTCGAATTTCCATAATTCAATTCATATAAACGTTACGGGCGAAATTCCGTATTCCGGTTCCTACCATTTATCGACTCCGAATTACAAATTCGAAATTACAAATATCATCTTTGGTGCAAAAGAAATTTGTGTGGGTGTGTGTGTATGAGTTGTGGTAAATTCTCCTCATCACTGACTCCTACTATCGTGTCAACTAAACTATCTAGACAGTTTAGAAAAATTCTGAAAGTGTAAGTGAAACCTGCCTTGGCAGAAATTAAAGTAAGCTTGTTAAATTGACGTGAAAATTTGCTTTTAACTGGCACGTGTAAATGAATAAACCGAGTTTATATATGTAAAAATCGAAATTTTTATTTGGCGTATTACAATATTACCTCTATTATAAAAAATTGATTTTGATATTAAAGTATTCTGAATTATGAATGATTGTACATGATTACATATAAATTAAAGATGATAGAGGGATAGTTTTACGTAAAAAAACAAAATTACTTTATATAAAAGTTAAGGAAACTCAAATTAAATCTAAAAAATAACATATTCATTAAATTCCATACTTCACTGGTTAAATTAAAATTCATTTGAATTGAAATTTGATTCCTGACGGAGTTCTCCCAATAATATTTCTTTTTCTAATTGAATAAAACAAACAAAAGACGTATATCTTTAACAAAATTTTCCAATAAAATTAAGGAAGCTCTTTCTACAAATACATGACCGAATGCAACCAGATATTATAGATTCCAAACAAAAACTTTGGAACAAATAGAAAAAACCAAACCACATTGATATTCTATTCTTAATTCTAACATTGAGCATATAATATCCAATTGTCATTCTATTCTTCTTACAAAATTGCCGTCATTAATTTGTGACAAAAAATTATTGAATGATTCGATGAATGTTGTAAAGTGGAAACAAACAGATCATTTTGAGCACATTTTGATAAACATATGATTTTCTTGTTGAACTCTTTCTGATTATTCTTAAATAAAAGAAGGACATGCATGAAGAATGAATGAAAAACATTTATTAGGTTATTGTTTTGCTCAACAACATCGTCGAATCAATTAGTAAGTGATTTCTGAGAATTCTTGTTTTTATACCTTGCTTTGTCTCCTTTCGTATTTTGTCAATGAAAAATAAATCGTGTTAAGGATTTAATGTGCTAATGAATTCCGAAGACAATTTGCTCTGTGAGCTGACCCCAAGCCGGAAAACATCAGCAAATGGCATTTCACCAGCAACAAGTCAGCAAGTAATTGCTGATGAAATGTACGTGAAACAGACACACGAGAATAATTGATTAAACGCGATAAACTGTTGCTTTTATTTAATAAACAAACAAAAAATGTCAACTTGGAACCAATAAAATAATCTCACGCTCAAACATAGCTCTTTTTTGCACATCGGCGTCTATCCAAGTTATCTTCGCTTTATTTCCAAATAAAAATCAATGGCTTCTTACAATGCGAAAACACAAAATTTCCTTCGAAAATTATAAATATGACACAATGTAAGTTAATTAAGTTCTCATTCTGAAGAGCCATGTTTTAGTTGGTAATTACTTTTCGCCGCTTCTCTTAATTCAATCGTTTTCTTTTATATGTACGTAAATTAAGTAAAGTGACCAGAGCCCCCATCCAGTTGCTCAACACATTCATTGGACCCACCGAGCTACAAAATGGTAGTTAGAGTTATTCTTAGTTATTTAAAATTCGACAATTAAAATAAACGATTATTTATTTTTTAAACAAATTTATACAAATACACGCCAACGGCAAACAGCCTTCACATAGAAAAAATGATCAACGAATTTGATGACGCGTTCAACAAATTTATTCTTTTTTGTTCTTTTTTGTAAAACAGTATTTTAGCTATAACAGGAGAACTAGTGATTTTTATGAAACGTGAGATATATCATTTTGTTGCTGGTAAAATTCTGAATTTTTTGAAATGAAACATGACGTGGTTACGGTAATTTACGTGTATTTTACAGTCGATTGAAATTTTAAACTTTAAAAAATCATAACTTTGCTTAGAAGTCGTATCAACATTAAAGGCAAAAATATTATTGCTCACCGTTATGTCCTCTATCAATAAAGTCTTAATCTCAAAAATTTAAAAGAGCGTTTTCAAATTATTTGATTCTAAAATTTTACACCTTATAATGACCTTAAAGTACTTAAAACGTAAAACCTTTTAACTTTACTAAGTTTATCTCATAGAATAAATGTTTGTAAAGACTATAGTCAGTACAGAAACATAATTTTCAAAAAATGACCACTTAAATCAGCCATATATGGTTTTTACTTAAAAATGTTCCTATAAGCACCAATCAACCATAATTTGCTAACTTTTAGTGTTAAATTGTTGTGCAAAATATGCTCTTGACATCAGGCTTCGTAACATCTCAAATCAGACCCATTCTACAAAATTATCAAATAAGGTGCTCCGTGGTTACAGAGCAACGCCAATTTTGTGCACAATTTTACCAAAAATAATATATTTTTAGTTTTTTATATTTATTTCAAGCTTATTTATCATTTTTCGAACGATTTCCGTATTTCTGTTATTTCAGGGCTCAGAAAACGAGGAAGATTCTGAGTTCATTGTGAAAACTGATTTTAAGGAAATTAGGGCTGGATAATCCGATTTTTGAAAAATCTTCGATAATATGGATTTTAGTTTGCTTCTTTTATCCAATCTTCATGCTAGAAATCATGAAAACTCACAAAATTACTCATTTTTATCAGATTAATGTATTGTAAAGAGCTAAACTTTAAGATCGAATATCTCGAAAACTCTATTTTAAATTTTTGAGATTAAGACTTTATTGATAGAGGACATAACGATGAGCAATAATATACTTGTCTCTAAATTAGATTCGTCGTTTAAGCAAAGTTATGATTTTTTAAAGTTTAACATTTTAATCGACTGTAAAATACACGTTAATTACCGTAACCACGTCATGTTGCATTTCAAAAAATTCAGAATTTTACAAGCAACAGAATGATATATCTTACGTTTCATAAAAATCACTAGTTCTCCTATTATAGCCAAAATACTGTTTTACAAAAAATAACAAAAAAGAATAAATTTGTTGAACGCGTGGTCAATTTCGTTGATCATTCTTTCTATGTGAAGACGATTTTTCTATTGGCTGCCCTCGGCGTGCAAATACTTACCCATATTCTTTCATTTATTCGTTATTTTAAATAAATTCAAGAAGCTCAATATCCATTCTGTTGTGCTCGATATTCTTTTTTTTTCTCTTTATTCACCCAAAAAAGGCAGGCAACCAATATATATATATATTCGGTTGCTCTATTTTAACAAGTTGCAATTAGTATATTTTCTGCTTTTTAATCTTCGACTATAATTCATAGTGCATAAATTGACGACGTTCGAAGCGATGAGATGAGGTGTAAAACGGAGACAACATTGTAAAAAAAACTGATTTGACACGTGAATATGTTTGACTAATATTTTCCATGTTTCAGTGCTCGTATGCAATATGGCGTCGAGACGACCTTCAAATCAAGGCTTCAGCAATACTTTATTGAAAATCAGAAATCTAGTAAGTTTCACGTAATAATGATGATTCTTTTAGAAAGTGTCCATGTTCATTTAATTTTTATGATCCTTCTTTATACGTGGAAAAGATATGTAAAAAATTGAAAACTAAAATAGTATGAGAAGAAATTATAATATTCAGGTGGAATACTAGAAAATTCTATCAAAAGTTTAAAAATTTAATGTTTTATTTGGCGTGTATAAATATTTGACAATGAGTTTATTTGCTAAAATTTAGGAGAATGTTGTTGGAAGTTTTATTTTCCGGAGTTAACGTGACACTAACCCTTCCGCAATTTCATCGTATTTGAAAAATTTTTGAATTTTTTAAATTTTTTTCATTATTATTGTTCCATGGCCTTGTAAATTCGTGAGAATGTGTTTTTAGTGATTTAATGATATTATCCGCTCATTAATCAACGTCAAAATCCTTGTCAATATTTAATTAACAAAAATGCATTAGAAAGAGCTGTAAATAATTAAATTAACTTAAAATCTTTTGTTGACTTCGGAGAGAATGTCTGAATTTAAATTTTCAATTTCTAATTTGAACCGAAGTACATTCTTCTCTTCAAATTCTAAGTCTATAATAACGACTGAAAATGAATTGTCAAATTAAAAAAAAATTAAATTTCCTATAAATCCTAAACCGATATATTCAGCTAGCTTGCATGACTCAGTAAAATGTCACTAATACAATTTTTTGAAAGATGTTAATATTTATTCGTTTCAAAAGCAAAAATTTTCTAAATATTAGAAAATATAGCTAAAATAAATTCCTCCCGAAATAATTGCAACATTTTTCAGGCTTGCGAATTAGACTATTCAACGTATTTATCAAATTACTATCATGTGTGATGTACTGTGTACGCGTTGTGAACGACTCACGCGAATATCCGAAAAAGTTCCCATATACTAATAATACGGATGTTGATGAAACAATCACAATATAGTAAATAAAACCTAACTAGCTTATTTATTAAAATTTCTTTCAGTGATTACCTACTATGGGTCGACTTTGACCGCGAAACGTGGCTCATTCAAACCATCGTAGCTACGATTAGTATGATCGAAACCGTACTCATTTTCTATCTGAGTTATTCTGTAACTTTCGTGGTGATTCCTCGAATAATTGATATGCTTTTTAGGGAAATGTCATTCGGCTTTTAGTAAATATTCATTTTCTATTAGAACTTGTCACAAGTTTCCCATTTATTCTCTCGGTAAGTTATAAAAATCTAAGAATTACTTAAATATCCATTACTATTAGATATTCATACCAAGTTTGCGAAATTTATTTGTTCCGGTATTTTTGAACTGCTGGCTTGCCAAGGGTGCTTTACAGGCAATGATGGTATATTCGATTAGGTATTCATTTTCAATTATTGTATTATTTAGAATGATCTCAATCGGAGCTCCTTTATTAGCTCATCGGCTTTATTCCGCCAATTACTATTGTTGTTTTCTGTATTAATCTGTCTCATATTTACAGGTTTCTTACTCATTAAAGCAAAACTTCAAGTAAAAGTGTGTTTAGGAATGTGCAGTATTGAGCATCTTCAAAGGGCCCGTGCTAAGAGAATTGATTTGTTTACTTCATTTTACTTTGTAATGGTCACATTTTCAACAGTTGGATATGGAGATTGGTATATCTATCCAAATGACTCCGTTTACTTTATCATTCCAGGTATCCCGATTATTGGATGTCCCAGCTATGCGTGGTCATTCTGATTTGTGTGGCCTTGGGATTGATCCCGAAACAGGTTCGTAACTTACAACAACTCACTATAACACTAAAATTCAGCTGGATGAGCTTGGCCAAACATGGTCTGAACGGCAAAAGTCTGGCACGGAATTCGGCAGCTGGAGCGGTGGCGGAGTTGAAGCGCACGTCGTTGTCAACATCACGTTCCTTGAAGTGGAGTTTATTCGCGACTTTCTTGAAGAGTTTTACGCGCACCCGGAGAACCAGCGAATACAAGTGGTGCTCTTGTCACCCGCCGAATTGGACAATCAAACGAGAATGCTTCTCAAAATTCCGTTATGGAATAATCGTGTACACTATGTTAGAGGAAGCTCGCTTCGAGATGAAGACCTCGACAGAGCAAAAGTGGCCACGGCAAAGGCTTGCTTTATTCTCTCAGCGAGACACGTGAATAGGAAAGTGACTACGGTAACACTTCTTTTGATTAAAAAATTTTCTGTGATTAAATCAGGATGAGCACACTATTCTTCGATCGTGGGCAATAAAGGATTTTGCACCTACCGTGAAACAATATGTGCAGATATTCCGCGCCGAAACTAAAATGCACATTGAGCACGCTGGTTAGTTTTGTTTTGCAAAAATTAATTAAGATTAGATAAAGAGAAAACGATTTTCAATTTAATTTTCGTTTTAATATAGACTCTTTAAAATTTGAGTTAAGCAAAATATTAAAAAAAAAGATTCCTAAAGAAAATGACATTTATTAGAAGATTAGATGAAGTTTAAAGATATTGGATAGGGAATTTAATCTTATAGAAGTGCTCATTTGCGAAGACGAGTTCAAGTATGCCCTGCTCGCCAATAACTGTATCTGTCCTGGAATTTCCACGTTCATTACACTCCTTATTCACACTTCTCGAGGAGAGTTAGTGCTTTCAAATAATTTGTATCAAATTAAAATTATAGAGAAGGTCAAAAATCAACCGAACCATGGCACAAGGTGTACGGTTTTCACTCTGGCAACGAACTATATTATATCAAGGTTATGGACAGCAAGTTCTTTTCGGATTACATTGGAAAATCCTTCAGTTATACCAGTTTCCACGCCCATAAAGCGTATGTCTATTTATTTTTAATTCGAAAAATTGGTATTTAGTTATGGTATTGGGTTAATTGCCGTAAGTCCTGATGGAGACTCGGAGAAGATCAAGCTGAATCCGGGACTGTCGCATACAATACAAGCAAATGACGTTGTATATTACATGGGCTTGACGAATGAAGAATCTTTGTTTGATTTCCGCAAGGATTTGAAAAATCAGCAAAAGCGTGCGAACGTCGCGTCAACAATTGCTAATATTGGTATAACTACAAGTTTGAATGTTTGATGTGACAATCTTTAGGTACCGTCGCTGTCGACATGCAAAATGTTGATAAACCCGACATTAACAAAAAAAGGAAAAAGAAAAAAGAAAAAGGCGATGAGATGAAGCTAATTGAGCTGGGCGATCAGCCACATTCAAGTCGTCGTCCATCGATAGCAATGGTAACCGAGGGAAATGTGGAGAGCTCGTCGGATTCCGACGTGGAAGAATATTGTGAAAAATGCCGTGGAAGTTGCATACAGCATAGGTTTTTTGGTATTTTTGTGAATTATTATTTAAAAAAATTATAGACTTCAACGCACGTATCCACAGGTTCGCACATATATTGGCACTTCGAATACAGTATGCCATATGATGAAGGAGAAGCGGCCAATATGTTGCCTAAAGCTGGATGAGGTATGTTTTGAAGAAAATCATTATAGAAAACGTTTTAGTGAAGTAAGTTGAAAAGGACTGATTTTAAAATTTGGATATATTAATTCATTTGTACCTATGACATCAGGTTATATGGAAAATGTAATAACTTTACGTTTTTGATGTTTTATTGCGGTTTGTTATTACAATACAATATCGACTAGACAATTAAGTTCATATAAGGTGTCCAGGAAATTGTAGATTACTCGAGAATGGAGCGATAAATTATTAAAATTTCGGGTATCATTAGAATCAGAATGATTCAAGGATTCTAATGATATTGGTAAGAAAACACGCAATATATTGAATAAAGATATTGCTGAATTAGAATGTGTTGATTTTGTTGAATTTTGTTCCGCTTCGGTACCATTATAAGTGGTTCATTTTTGAAGTTCAGGATTATATAGTATTTAACCGTTAGAAATGCTTAAAATGTTGCTAAAAACGCCAATTTAACTTGCAGAAGAAATTAAATAAAATAATTTAGTGTGTAGTTGTATTTAAATCAACTCCATTTAATTTCTATTAAAATTTTTACGTGTAAGTTCATATAAAACGCTCTATCATGACATTATGTGCCTTTATAAGTTGTACATAAAACTAGTCTCGTGTATTTACGATGTTTGAATTGTTTTTTGGACCTTATACATTTTATTATTCTTTCGGTGTAACCCTATTATTATATTGTTATTTTTACTTTTTCTTATAGATACCTAACACGTTGGAGATCAGTATATTAATCTGAACAAGTACATTTTATCAATTTTAATTTGAAATGTGTGGTCCGCTGCATCCATCCGTCATAATAAATTTACAGAAATGTGAGCATAAGTCGGCTACATCAGCTCACGAATACAACTGGAGAAATCGGCCCATTATTCTCGCGGCTGATAAGACTAGTAGCGGTATGTACAACATTGTTATTCCTCTTCGGTGATTAGTTCAATCTATTTTCTATATTACGAAATTAATTTAGAGCTTATTATCGTCCTGTCCATGACTTACACCCCATCATACTCCTGCTTGAATTAGCGGAAGAAGACGCTCTAACGGAAGCGTTCCTCGATGCGATAGCCTACTTCCCCGACATTTACTGGATGAAGGGAAGAATTGGAAAGTTCGACACTTTCTCCAAAATAGTTTACCAATTATAACATTTAAGCATTGATTGTCTTCTGCGTGCGGGAGTTAGTAGTGCCGAGCATGTCGTGGTCGTAAAGGAAACGGCAGTGCTCGCTGAGGAGCACTTCGCCGATTGCAATACCATTATCACCGTGCAGAAGATTCATCGCATGTTCCCACGATTGCGAATGATTACTGAGCTGACTCACGCAACAAATATGCGTTTCGTTCAATTCAATCCGAATAACGCGTATTCATTGGCGCAGTCTCGTTTTGAGAAAAAAGAGAGGAAGCGTGGCTCACATATGCCGTTCATGTTCCGTCTGCCTTTTGCGCAAGGTGGTGTGTTCAGTGCAAATATGATGGACCGCTTGTTGTATCAGGTATGAAGGTAGATGTTAATCTAAAAGAAAGTGAGGTTTGTTCAGGCGATGATTAAACCATTTGTTGTTAACTTGGTGCGATTATTGCTAGGAATTGATCAACAAAGTGGTGGTGGTTATCTAACGTCGGTGAGAGTTGATTTGCTAAACTAAAATATGAGAAAAGCAGTACTATTAGAAAAACATGTTATATTGCAAATAAAATATTAAAACACTTTGCTCAAATAAATTAAATTTCAATATTTTTTAACGAAAAATATTACTTTTATATTCTATTTATATAAATTTCAGTTTGTCATCACCGAAGAAGACTTGTGGATCAAAAATTACGGAAGATTATACCAAAAACTGTGCTCATCCGTCGCTGATATTCCTATAGGCATCTTCCGTACCAAAAAAATGGATGAAAAAACTGTATTTCACTCATTAAAAAAAATAAAATCATGAATTCCCCTTTCAGGTTTCCCTCGACTTACAAGAACAATGCAAAGATTATGAGAATATTGAAATGGAACGCAATAAAGATATGTATGACCACGTGAAGAATCGAATGAGGCTGCTTGGAATAAAAGACTCGCACACACGTAAGCGCCTAAATCTCATGTTGTGATTGTCTCTAACATTTCAGTGACACGGTCAAAAAGTGATAATCTTCAAGGTCTGATCACTTTTTGATTATCAAATATTTCTAAATTTCAACTGACAACAATTAATTTTGCAGTTTTAACTGGAGCTGATGAGAAATCATACATTTCATATGTGATAATCAATCCAGCGCCGGATCTTGTGCTTGAAGCTCGGGATATAGTCTACGTTATTCGAAGCCCTATCAGGAAAGACGCAACGAATAAGCGAATAAACCCACGTCGTGGATTACGTAGGAGCAGAAACGTGACAGAGACAGTGGATAATCCAAAAAACCTTGTTCCAACGATTGTGTAAGTTTTTAAATCGATACAAAAGATTATATAATGTATTTTCAGAATCGATGAAAATAATTTATGAACATTATATGGAATAATTTGATTTTGCGGATTTATTATTTGGTTTATTGGAAATTTCAATAAAGCTTCTTTTTGCTTTTTTATACGATACATATTTACTTTTTAGGGAAAAAATTTTGCTCAATTTAATTTTCCGATCATAAACATAAGCTGTTGGTATTATGTATTTAGGTACACTGTAATATAGAATAAAATAATGACACAAGAACAATTTAAATGGTAACCAAATGAATTAGTATAACATGACCAGATACGGGTAAGAGTTAGTAAAATCAATCTGATGAATTTGGCTGTCAAACGAATTAATAACAAATTAGTGTTTTCGAATGTATAAAAATGTTTTGAAGTATCTAAAAATCTTAACTAGAACATTTTTAGAACGCCTCAATCGAGCTTGCATTTAAAAGAGTTCAGTTGATTAATTTGATTATTTTTTATTAATTGTAAAGCAAAAAGTAAGAAAGAATCAATTGAGATTTTAATCATAATTTGTGAACAAATTATAGTACAAAAATATTTACAACAAAGTTTAAGTAGTTAATATAGTTAAATAATTATTTATATATATAAAACCTGACAAAGTTTAGAGTTTTAGGCAGAATAAAATATTTGGGCTCTTATGAGTCTGCGCTCTTGGATTTGGCTGATTTTGTTTTTTTTTTAATAAGACAAACGAAAATAAGAGAAATCAAAAGCTGACAAAAAAATTCCTCTCTCTTCGCCTGGCCATACGGTAAGGAAGATCTGGGGCGTACAATGTAACAAAATCAAATTCTAAAAGACGGAGAAGATAAAGAAAATTATATACAAAGTTAAATGAGCCCGTAATTTCACTTTATCTTGTTTTACTTCTTCAAACCTTACTCTCCATTCTCCTTACAACTTGTTATTCAATCTATTCTAAGCTTTTATAAAAGTATTTAACTATTTCACATGATTATAATCAAAAAACAAATTTTCCAAAGTTTTACTATATTATTTTACCGCATATTGTCAACAAATAACCTATAAAATGGGTTCATTGAAATGGCCTAGATGTTTATCGGTAAAAAATCAACCAAATTTTGATTTAAACAAGATTACAAACCTAAAAAGATTTGACACAACGATATCTCAGTTTTAACAAAACTTCTCACACCAAGTAGAATTTATTTCTTTTATACTACATATCCACAATGCCGTGCGACGGGGTTCGTTCTGTACTTACAGTTAGTAACAATCTTATTAATCGAGTTCCAGAGAGAATGCGTTTCAATCCACATTGGCCAAGCTGGTGCTCAAATTGGTAATTCTTGTTGGGAGCTTTATTGCCTTGAGCATGGATTAGACAACGATGGCTTTCTACAAGATAAAGAGCCGCAAGAAAACAATGTAATTGTAGTCTAATTTAAAATTAAATATTTCAAGCTTTAAGCGGCTCCATGCATTTTATCAAGAATCAATGGCCGGAAAATACGTGCCACGTTCAATTTTAGTTGATTTGGAGCCAACTGTTTTAGGTAACTAATTTAAATCCTAGTCGAATGATAGTAGTATTTAGATGAAATTCGATCCGGACCTTTTAAGAACTTGTTTCATCCAGAGCAGATCGTCAATGGAAAGGAAGATGCTGCGAATAACTATGCACGTGGACATTATACAATGGGCAAGGAGTTGATTGATATTGTAATTGAAGGAATCAGAAGACAGGTTGGTTATTTATTCAGATGAGAAAGGGATGTTTTGAAATGAAATTGGATAGATTTATTTTAAAACTTAATATTAAAGAGGTCTTCAGTAATTTAACTAAATAACATACAATTTGAATAATATATTTGAACATATTATGATGTATGATAGATTTTGAATACAATAACGATTAGATATTTAGTATAAAGAGAAGACTTTAAGGAAACCAATTCTGACATGAATTAAACTATCTTCTGCTTTTGTAATTAATGATATTTAAAGTTAAGTAAATGTCCACAGTTGTACTAATCAAACCAAATTCTATAATTCAATTTTCCATCGTTCACAACAAAAATTAAGATTTTCATTTTAATATTTCTAGTACGCTGAAATTAGTTTTACTAAAATTAACTTTAAAAAGCCATAAAAACTAGATAATAATGTTTACCATTTCAAATAGTGTGCTTATGAAATTTAAAAAAAACTCGCTGCAAATACATAATTTTGAGAAGAATATTTCCATGTATTTTAAATATTTTTGTTAGCTGTCAACTATACAACAGTAGATCTTGAAAGTTAACTAAACGAATTAGTCGTAAGTGAGATAAAACGATTTAATAAAAAAACAGATTTATAATTTATAAAAAAAACATTTTAAGCGACTAGAAAGCAAGAATGTTCCACAGAATTTTTAATAAATTAAATTATACTTTATAAAAAACGCCATAAATATTCTGCTAAAATAACTATGATTGTTTAAGACCGAAAATTGTGAAGGCCTTCAAGGTTTTATGGTATTTCACTCTTTTGGTGGCGGGACCGGCTCCGGTTTCACATCACTCTTAATGGATCGTCTATCGCATGAATATGGTAAGAAAAGCAAATTGGAATTTAGGTAAAAACACCAACGCTTCATTACATTAATACTTTTTTAGTGTTTATCCAGCTCCACAAGTTTCCACTTCAGTTGTCGAGCCTTATAATTCCATATTGACAACACACTCGACTTTGGAATACTCCGATTGCTCATTTATGGTTGATAATGAAGCCATCTACGACATTTGTCGTAATAAGCTGCACATCGAGGTGAGTTATGAGAGATTATAAAAATAAATAGGTACGTTAATTAAGCGTCCATCATATTTAAATCTTAATCGACTGATATCTCAAGTTGTATCCTCGATTACAGCATCAATCCGGTTTGAAGGAGCATTAAATGTGGATTTAAATGAGTTTCAGGTAATTATTCCAAAAAGGAAAGATATAATTTAATTTAAGACAAATCTTGTACCATATCCAAGAATTCATTTTCCATTGGCTACATATGCGCCATTCATTTCTTCTGAAAAGGTGATTCATAAATAATTGAATATTTTATTTCAAGTTTCACTTGTTTTCAGATTTATCATGAAACCTTGTCAGTGACTGAGATAACAAACTTTTGTTTTGAGAAAGAAAATCAAATGGTAAAATGTAATCCCGCGGCGGGAAAGTATATGGTGAGTATTTTTTTGAAAATGTTGAAAAAAATTTGTAGGCGGTGTGTCTGTTATACCGAGGAGATGTTGTCCCAAAGGACGTAAATTCAGCAATTTCTACAATCAAGTCTCATAAAAACATAAACTTTGTAGATTGGTTAGTTAGCAACATTCACATAACCGGAATAAAAAAGGTCTCAGGTGCCCAACAGGATTCAAAGTGGGAATCAATTATCAACGTACAAGCGTTGTTGAAAATAGTGACTTAGCTAAGGTAATAACACTTATATTGATAAATAGACGAATATTAATTTTTAACAATATTGCAGGTTCATCGATCAGTTTGCATGCTATCCAATACCACAGCCATTGCAGATGCTTGGGCTCGCCTCAACCATAAATTTGATTTAATGTTCAATAAAAGAGCCTTTGTCCATTGGTATGTGGGAGAAGGTAACTATAAAATGATTTCTTTTCAAATATATTATACATCTTAAAAGGAATGGAAGAAGCTGAGTTTGTAGAAGCACGAGAAAATTTAGCAATGCTTGAAAGAGATTATCATGAAATTGCTACGGATACGGCAGATCTAGAAGAAGATGAATATTAATATCAATAAGTTAAGCTTAATAAATATGTTTGTAACATAATCACATGATTCTAAACTTCGCGAATTTTATTACATTATTTTTCGTTAATGACGTCTGCTGGATCGATTATGTCATTTCTATGGAAAATAGGTATCTATGAAATATTCAAAAAATATCTACAATCTAAACGAAAGTATAAAGAAGACTTGTAATCTTAATCAAGGTTATTATAGTACTCTATAGACTTGTATTAAATATCAGATAAAACAGAAGAAAATCTAATTTTTTATAGTTCATTGGTTTTTTTCGTATGACGTAAAATATTAAAAAAAGTATTTTTTGTTAGTATAATTTTTCACTTCCACGGTTTTTCATTATTGATAAACTATCAATATCGGGTGACTTTAAAAAATAGTTCCCTCGGATATGGGAATATGAGAAACCTATGCTTTATAGAACAGATAATGATAACTAAAGAAAATATACTGATGAGCGTGGGATTCGAATCCGCGCCCCCGCAGAGTCTATTGCCTTTAACCAGTGCCGGCCATCTCACCGTCGATTTCTATATTAGAATTCTACATGGCTAACCGAAAATATCATTGAAACAAAATTAAAATTGCACAGGAGCATATTTTATATACGAAGATCAGATGGAGAATCTTTTGATTATAACTTAATTAATGAAGTTGGACTTGGAATCCACACCTCCTCCATCATGTTCTGGGATCGCGATCTGTAGTTACTATGATGGTTTGTAAGGGAATATGAACAAATAGTATTTAAAATAATGAACTTAAATTTATATATTTTATAAATGATGCAGTTTAAATCTTTTCGTGGAACCGATCTTTAGTAATACTTTTCATAAAATATTTTTCATAAAAAGTATATGTGCAATTTTAATTATATAATTTGTTCAGTAATCTTGACGTAGACTATTCGGGATCAATTAAAAAGAGTCATGTGTATTTAAATCTTTGTTGCTCTTCAAATTAACGGTCAGAAAAGCGTTGTTTGTTTTTTTAATCTTTCACGAAATAAATATAAAATTAGCAGAAATGAAAATATTTCTCCGATATCAGAGGGTTATAATTTATTTTAAATAAAATGCAATATTTGCTTTCGCTTTTAACAAATACATAATATTCACTTACAAAGTAAAAAGTCTAAAACTATAACAATGACTCAAACAACAAAAAAAACATTGATTTCACAATCACAGAGCTCAAAAATTTCGGACAAAGTTGATCTGAAAAATCAATCGAACATAAAGCAAATATAACAAAAATTGTTTCAATATTCGCCATGGTCTCTCAATATATATCTCTAAACATTCGTGCAATGCCACCAGGCAGTTTCTCGCATTTAGTACTCTTCATTGTGCTGGTTTTGTATACACGTTTTGTGTGTTTGCGTCTCTGTATGTGTGTTTATTTGGGAGGGACGTTGATGGGAGTGTTTGTGCACAGTGCTTGTAGTCAGAATTAATTTTCCGTATTTACATTTTATTCGTCAAAACTTTTTTGTGGTTATAATATTTTTGAAATCTTTGAAGTCGGATGGACATACGCACTTTTTTCGGTTAACCGAAGACTTTTTAACAACGAGAACCAAACGAGAAGCTTGATGTTCTTTTTATTCGAGTGAGTCTTTTATTATCGTTATTGGACACCGTTCGTTATTTATATATTGTTTTCTTTGTTATCATTTTTTATTATTAATTCACCCTTTAAATAAAATGTTCATTAAACACGTTTTTTCAAGCATCCAAATGGTGGTTATCATTTTCTAAATTATTCGCACTGTAAACAAACGCTGAGCATGATAAAAATATGTTGACGAATGCATTTAAATTTAACGATAATTTACTATTTATTAGTGGCATTTTCTATACCAATATTAGTGTTCGCTGCTTTTTTCTAAAATGGCTTAACCAAACCAGTTGGTTGGCGTCTGTTCTTCGATTCGGTACGATCCTTGAACATGATGTTGAACAAGTTTGCAATAAATAATAGAATAGCTGCGCAGTATAACCACAAAATCAAGAGTGGTTATGACCTCAAACTTCTGTTGAATATTAGCTATATGGTAAATCAACACCTATGTATTCAATCCTGTTGTTGTTGCTGTCGTTTTTGTTCTATTTAATTGTAATAAATAATTCACACAGAGACCGCCTTTCCTTAAAACGTGATCGTCTTGTTTCCTAGTTGCCTTGGCAAAATTTTGCTCTTTTCCCCTATTAGTTCTAAACATTTTTGAATATTTGTTTAATTAGCTTCCCATGGTTTTTTGAATTCATGAAATCGATATTCAATTTTCTTAAAATACGTAAAATTTAAAATTTATTATTACAATATTTTGATAGATTTTTAAAGTAATTATATAATGCGGCTAATGAACACATTTTCTAGGGTTTCATTTGAAAAATTACATTTGGCGCGTTTTATTTTAGGTTCTAATAAATAGTTTTTGACGTGTTGAGATAAACAGAGAGGATTTTCTTTTTTGTCGCTTTTTTTTGCCTTAATAAAACATTTAATACATGTATTTTTCTATTTTTGTCAAAATTGTATTTAATTTCTAATATAACAAAACTGGAGTTAAAAACTTTAACACACCAATTTGAAATATTTATTTTACGAATCCAAATTTTAAAAATATATAATCACGTGAAAATCGAAAATCTAATTTTGTCCAGTTTTCATAAAAGTAATATTGATTTTAATCATGTTATCGGCGTGAGAAAAATTGAAGCTAACGGCGAGCCTTCTTGCAAGAAGCAGCGTCTTTTTGAGGACACTGAGGCCTTATGATTCAACCCGCTCGTCTGAAGCTCTGATACCGTTGTGTACTTTCATAATGTGATATTTTTCTGGTAAACTATTAGCCTACAAAAAACAAAATCAGAAAATGGAAAGGTTTTTCTTTGGTATTATTTGGAATAAAATTATTTATATAGTTGATAATGTGATTTAACAGTAGCAATAATAACAAATTATCGTGTAAATGTAAATGTAATTATATTTATTTTACGTTGACGACTTTTGTCTGAAACTTTTATAAGATATATATATATATCAGTGATGGGAGGGACCCTTTTTTGGAATTCCGGGCGAGCGGGACCTTCAAAAATAAAATTTCAAAACCCGGGACTTCTCTTTCTCCTTACCCGCGACTCGGGCCGGGACCGGGACTTCTCTTTTCCCCTACCCGGGACTTTCCTTTTTCAATACCAGGGACCCGGGATCTCTTTTATTTAGATAAATACCAAGGTCGGGGGGTGTCGGGGGCCGGTGGGAGTCCCTCTCATCACTGATATATATCAAATACAATATACAGCGTCTATTTAGAAATAGTCTCAAACTATACTATTTAGATGTATTAGATGACCTTATATACCTTTTATAGCAGTAATATCTTTACTGCAATTAATTATTCTATAAATATTTAAAATTAAAATGTATTAATAATAGATAGGACTAATTAGAAAAGCAGATACCGTACTACTAGTGTTTCCCCTAAGTACTTTAATAAACTGAAATAGCTTTGAGAGCTGATCATAATGGATGGAAAGCAGAATTTTTATAAAGGAGCGCAACATACAATCGTCTCCAAATGCGATTACCGAAAAATGTGGCGCAATTTTTAAATACTTTTTTCATTTAATTCTTAATTATTTTTAATTTCCACATTTATGCAACGACTGAAACTAAAACATATTCTTCAATTTATTTAAGCAAAAACAGTATAGAACGAGCATAGACAAGAATATAACCATAGAAATTAAATGAAAAAAATAATATTTAGAAAGTGCGCCACATTTTGCGGTGGTAATCACATTTGGCGACGACTATATGTTAATAATTTCTCTGTTTTTCATTATCTGTGTTATATTTCTTCAAAATTTCAAGATAAAATTAGATTTATTACTTTTATTATCAAAATATAAGAAATTGAAAATTCAATTTCAACATTTTTGGATTCATTTCAATGGTCTCAAAGAGATCATGAAACAAATATCCAATTTATCTTAATAATTTCTCTGTTTTTCATTATATTTCTTCAAAATTTCAAGATCAAATCAAATTTATTACATTTATTTTGTATGAAAATAATATTGGAATTATCAATTTCTAAGAACTTGATAATAATTAACGTTGTAGATTTTCCTTTATAAATTAATATTTACTAAGCTACATACTATAGTGGGTGGCGCGCGACTATTATTTAAATCCAAAGGATATTTTGAAAAGGAGAGCGTCTCATCTACAGCGGCATAAAAATTAAAAAAGACTAAATAGGAAAACGACTATAATATTCTTATTAATTCATCTTTTGTGTATTGGGTTTTGTGTTTTAAAAATGCCACCCGCCTTCTATCATTTTTTCGTAAAAATCCGGTTCATTTATTAACCATTTTCCCAGTTGATCTATATTCAATTTTATGAACAATTTAAGAAAATGAATATAGTTTTTTGGCTTTTAATGTTTACTGATAAACCTTACTGTTATTATTGTTATAAACAAATGTATTAAGTATAAAAACAAACAAACTTTGTTCTTGTTTAATTCTTATCAGCTCCAACGAACTGTAGCCTAGCATTATCTATGTATTCATGATAATACTTCAAATAGAAAACATATTTCTTACTAAACGCTACCCCTTTGAGTTGTCAATTCATTGCGCTTTTCAGCCACATGCCACAGACACCAAAAGCGGCTCTGGCCAGTTTTGCTGTCTATGCGGCCATTCTATACAAAGTGAATCGTGTTTATTGGCCTTACATATTCCTTGGATATGTGATTTATCGACTACTTCAGACTGATTTTGCAAAGAGGGCTATTAAGACATTGCCGCGAGATTTGACGTAACACTTTTTGTTAATTCATTCATCATCAAAATGTTTCTTTATAGCGGCCTGTTCCTTTTAGTAAAAGTCAAACGTGAGATAAAGCGTCGTCTGGCCGCAAATCAGCCAATTCATGAGATATTCCTAGAACAGGTTTGTCGCCGGACTTTCCTATTGCATAACCTATTTGCATTCATTGATATCGCATTTAGGTTCAAAAGCACCCAAACAAGATTGCTTGCATTGAGATTGAAAGCGGCAAGGAAATTAATTACCGAGATTTGAACAAGCGAATGAACCAATATGCGAATTTGTATCAAGTAAAAGCTGATAGACATTAGATTAAATCGATAAATATTTTAAAGTCCGAGGGATACAAAAATGGCGATGTTGTTGCTTTGTTTATGGAAAATAGTATTGATTTCTTTGCTATTTGGCTCGGGTTATCAAAGGTATGCGAAACGGAATGGTTATTCGATTCGTTGTTTGTTTGCTAATAGATTGGAGTTATATCAGCATTTATCAATTCCAATTTGAAACTTGAACCACTGGCTCATTCTATCAATGTGTCTAATTGTAAACAAGTTATCACAACAAAGTCATTACTACCAAGTTAGTTTTACTTTACTTTTATCAAAAATATGTGCTCTTATCATTTGTTGTTAAATGATACGATTGAACATTAAAAATATAATTTATTTTGAATTGATATGCATACGGTATGGTCTGTTATTTACAAAGAACCCTAATTGGAAATAACAGTTTTGCGATATTTAAACGCTTATTGTAATACCAGTGCGAAGTGTTGGTTTTATAAAAATAATTATTATTATTTAAAACAAACATATCTGCTCAATGTTTATCATAGATTTACATCAGGGGCAGGAAAGAAAAATGAACACCCGCTCTATCGCTATTCTAGGAAAAAACAGTGTATACTATAATGTATGATAAATCTACGTAACGAAATTTATAACCCATATTATCAAAATATAAGAAATTGAAAGTTCAATTTCAACATTTTTGGATTATTTTCAATGGTCTCAAAGAGATCATGAAACAAATATTTAGTTTTTGTTAATAATTTCTGTTTTTCATTATATTTCTACAAAATTTCTAGTTCAAATCAGATTGCTTACTTTTATTTTTTATGAAAATAATTCTGTTTCAACCATTAGTGCTAGAATTCTAAAAAAAAATCTATGTACTGATTTTTTTTATAAACAAAAACTGGTAAAATTGTATAAATTAAAGTTAATCTTAAGATGATCATTCGATTTATTATCATCCACTTGTTAAAAACAACAAAATTTAAATAGAACATTTTAAAAATCAATTTACAACCGATGAAACAACAGATGAAATTTCTGTAAACAACACAAGGAAGTTTGTGGTTGAATCAAGAACAAACTAGGGGGAATGTGAATCTA
Source organism: Caenorhabditis plicata (assembly GCA_963931815.1). Lineage (NCBI taxonomy): Eukaryota > Metazoa > Nematoda > Chromadorea > Rhabditida > Rhabditidae > Caenorhabditis > Caenorhabditis plicata. The sequence goes on from OZ007493.1 coordinate 17,969,652, forward strand.
TATATTTGCAGCTTATAAGGCAGCTGTTGAGAAGAAACTAATTGACCATAACTTGCAAGTTGTGTTGGCAAGTGATGAGTCAATTGACAATCTGCGAGCAATCAATAAGGACATTGCCAGTTGTTCGACGAATGAGCCCGACAGTACTGGAGTTAACTTCCAAAGTTTCCATCAATACAACATACCCTTATTATAATACTTTCATTTAAGGTGTTCTTTGTTATATTTACACTTCCGGAACGACGGGTAATCCGAAGCCTGCGGTTATTAAACATTTTAGGTAAAATTCAAAACCAAAACGCTTCAGAACTAATGAACTTGTAGATATTATTGGATCGCAATGGGAGCTGGGAATGCATTCGGTCTTCAACCTGACGATATTGTTTATATTACAATGCCAATGTACCATTCAGCTGCGGGAATAATGGGAATTGGATCGGTTATTTCATTGGGAACGACTACAGTAATTCGCAAGAAATTCTCCGCATCCAATTTCTGGAAAGAATGCGTTAAGTACAATTGCACAGCGAGTCAGTATATTGGCGAAATTTGCAGGTACCAACATGATTAGTTCCTTTTAAATGAGTATTTTTTTTTAGATACTTGCTTGCTCAAAAGCCGTCCGAAGATGAAAATAGGCACAATGTGCGATTGATGTGGGGTAATGGATTGCGAGCAGAAATCTGGAAAGAATTTGTCGATAGGTGGGTTCGCCTAAATTCTTTGAATATTTGTTTGGTTTTTTGTAGGTTCAATATCAAAAGAATTGGAGAGCTATACGGGTCAACTGAGGGTAATTCGAACATAGGTAATAAATAAATAACCTTGCGGTATTAATGAGCATTGTTTTAAGTTAACGTCGACAACCATGTCGGTTCATGTGGATTCATGCCAATTTATCCGCACATTGGAGCACTTTATCCAGTTCGTCTGATTAAGGTTGATCAGGAAAGTGGAGAACTCGTTAGGGATAAGGTGGGTATTTGGTCAATTTCTCATTAGGGTTATAAGGTAAAACAATAACGTGAATATTCACGGTTTTTCAAATTTCAAACTAGCCTTGTAAATTTTACCTTTTAAGACGGCATCTTTGTTTAAAAAATAAATAAATAAAATTGTAAAGAAAGGAATTTATTAAGCATATAATTAATATTTGTTGGAATTTAATCTTTGCCTCATTCAGAATGGATTATGCGTGCCATGTCGTCCCGGAGAACTCGGAGAAATGGTCGGAGTTATTAAAAAGAAAGACGCACTGCTCAAATTTGAAGGTTACGTTAATTCCGGAGACACACAGAAAAAGATTTACAAAGACGTGTTTGTTCGTGGAGACCAGGTTGGATGAAATACATTAACGATAAAGTGCTCGTTTAGTGTTTTGCTAGCGGAGATGTACTGTATTGGGATGAACTCGGCTATTTGTATTTTAAAGATCGCCGTGGCGACACGTTTAGATGGAAAGGAGAAAATGTGTCAACGACGGAAGTTGAAGGGATACTGCAGCCAATTATGGATGTTGAAGATGCGACAGTTTATGGAGTAGAAGTGGGAAAGATGGAAGGACGGGCTGGAATGGCTGGTATTGTGTTAAGAGACGGATGTAATATCGAGGTTAGCCAAGAATTTGTTTTAAATGTTTAGTGAAAATTGATTTAGAAATTCTTGAAAGAAATTGCGAAGAGGCTTCATGATAATCTTGCATCTTATGCGGTTCCAGTTTTTATTCGTTTATGTAAGGAAGTTGATAGAACAGGTAGATTAATTGGCTAAACTTTTCTGAGAGGAGTCTCTTTTCAGGAACATTTAAGCTTAAAAAGACAGATCTCCAGAAGGCTGGATTCGACTTAGAAAAGTGTAAAGGCGATAAAGTCTTCTATTGGTCTGCGGCAGAAAAGGGCTATGTCGAGCTCGACGAAAAAATGCAACTAGAAATTGACACGGGAAAATACACACGCCTTTAAATTGTCACTTTTTGTATAGACGTTAAAATGTGGTTATTATTATTATTATAGAAACTAAACATCTCATTCATCTCCATTAAAAAGAAAAGAAGAATCCATTGATTTCAATATAAAAATCTAGTCAAAATTATCGATTGTTAAGGAAACCCCTTATTAAATCCTCCCACTAACCGAATTTTCTATTATTTTGTGTGAATGCCTTTAATTGCCAAATTCATTTGCTCATCTGTTTCAGACATGTATTTGTTTTATGGTCAATTGAACACCATCAAACTGGTGGTTAATCAATTGGATAGAGATTTGTTTGTTATTGTATATAGTTAAATAAATTCAATAAATATTTAATGATCTGATTTATTTACATATTCTTGTAAATTAAAGAGGATTAATAGTGGAACACGGCATAAACGATGACTTGACACCAGATCGAACTCTGCAAAACTGTTAATTTGAAATAAATATATATATAGCAGGATTCGAAGTAGTAGAAAAAGCTAGAAAAAAGAAAACTATTTTAGTTTTAAAGCGGAATGGAAGAAGGAAAATTATTCCAAATTTGTGCCTCACTATTGCCAAAATTGAGATAAATTCCCAATGGTCAATCCAAATTAGACCATAATTTTTCTCTTTCATTCGGCATTGATCTTTGAAAACGACAATATTATCTTATAATCTTTCCATCGAACAGAGGTTCGCGGTAGAAAACATTGTGATACATGCTAAATATGAAAAGAAAATTTAGTCGTTGTGAATATACACACTAGAGGGTATTGTATCATAGAAATTTTGCTAATTTTTGCCTCAGTTCAGGTAAAACTGAATAAAAGTTAAATTTCTGTTCTATTTGGAAATAGGATTCTCATAATTCGTTCATTACCAATATAGATTTTATATGAACTCACATTTGCGTATCGATAATTAACAAACGAATCACAATCTTCATCCCAAATACTTTGTGTCGCTGTTCTAAAATGAATTTCAATTATATGAATATAATAAGAACTAGTTGAGAAGCAAATTCATACGTCATGCCTTGACCAACTTGTTCCGCAATATAAACTTGAATTATAAATTTATATCGTGGTAATTGAAGTGACTTGATTTTTGTTCGAATCGTGTGTGATAATTTTGATGATATGTCGTCGGCTTCTTCGGGAACATAGCTTCGACCAGACAATAAATCAGCGACTGTTTCTTTGACGAGGGGAAGAACCACAGATGGTCTGAATCTGTAGATTTTTACAATTTTAGATTGTTTTTTGAACTTAATAAAAAACTTATGCTCGGGAGCTGGTCTCAATATGAAATTGCGCTCTTCAAGGTTTTGCATTTTGCATAATTGTGTTTTTATGTAAAACATTGGACTGCTACAACGGGTTGTCATGGAAACAACGCGAACAAATGGACCCATGGTTCTTCGTTCAGATTATATATTGTATAATAAACATTAAATAGTAAAATCTAAATGTTAATTATTATTTAATGAAAACAAATTAAAATAGTAAACAGTCTTGCGATCAGATACAAAAGACCAAACAGTAATTTTGCTTAGGAAGTCTCGTGGTTAGCCCTCAACGTCGGTTTCACTTTGGTTTCTAATCAACTTGTGTTATGAAGAATGTATTCGAATAATGTTGGTTTTCTGTCATGTGATATAACCGATAGAACCAACAATTTATTGATTACTACTAATGCACATTTGAATAAAACATTCCTAATGATGTTTCACTAAGTTCAAATTCACACTAAAAATACTAGAGCTTTAATTTCTTTAAATTACACGTAAATGACTCACAAGAAACAAATCAACGATTTAACAAAATAAGATATGTTAACATGAAAATTCAAAAAAACCCATCAAGTTATCGGCAAAATAATTATCAACGATTATTTAATATTGAGTTGTTGTTATTTTGTACAGAAAAAACATTGTCCGTCCGGAGAGCTTCATCCAGCAATATATCTTCTGGTAAAATTCTTTTTTCCGGTTCGATTTCCCAGCATTGCAGCATAAGGCTGTAGACATCGCTTGGGCAATGTTTGGACTTTGGCGGTCGTACTCCTTGAAGAGCATACGCGACGACTTCATTGTTAGACAGCTCTGAAAATGGTATCTGACCGTAACTGAACACTTCCCACATGGTGACGCCGAGTGACCTTAAAATTCGATGAATTTATGCATATTTAAAATAATTAAACCAAATATCACTGAAATGACTAAATCGATGCTCGCCAATGGCTTCAGGTGGAAGCCAACGAATCGGCAGCAGCGAGTTGTGTGCCATTCGGTAGTAGTCGTTGTCAGCGTATAGCTTCCGCGACATTCCAAAATCGGAAATTTTGACAATGATTGGCGGCCGATTTTGAACTTGACATGTTCGCAAATCTGATTCACCAGAAACTAAGCAATTTCTAGCCGCTAAATCGCGATGAACAATTTGTTGACTAGTCAGATAACAAACACCGCTAACCACCTAAACAGAGAGATTGGTAGAATTTATTTAATCTTTGTTGAAAACATACATCTTTCACAATATTCTTAAGCTCATTTTCCACCAAAGCTGGCGGAAACTGTGTGTAATTGGTGTTGTTAGGTGCACGCTCACGCAAATAAGTCCGCAGGTCTCCTATTTGAAATTTATTTGAAAGTAATTGTCTATCCTATTAACACACCTAAAGTCATCAGCTCGAATACCAATAGCAAATTATCGTTTTCTCGTGTCATCCCATATAATCTGATTATATTTGGATGATCGAGCCTCGATAATACAACTGCCTTCAATGCAAATTATCATTTATTTCTGCTATTTTAATGCATAATCCCCCACTGATTTTTATAAATGTAAATAAGATTAATCATAAAATGAAAGGTAACGCTTTTTTTTCAAATTATTATTTCAAATATCCCTTAATCCCTTAGGATAAATAAGAAGATAAACCTCTTTTTCGACGTCTTGATCCGCATGTTTTATTGTTTTAATAGCAACTGACCGATCTCCGAGCTTTTCCCAAGAACCACAGTAAACATGGCCAAATGCTCCCTATAATAGATGAATTGTAGAGATTGATTAAAATAATGAAATTTATTAAAATATGAGGAAGATAACGTTTTTTTAAAGACTGTTTTTATAAGAGAAATTTTAAAAAATATGTAGACCAGGTGACTTTTCAAATTTCAACTTTTAACAAAATGCAATAATCAGCCCTCAAGATGGATGATTTATATTATTTGAAAATGAAATACTGTATATCATTTGAAAATGAAATGTTGTTAATTTTAAACGAATTTTATTAAAATCAAATATTGAAATAAAACAACTAATTTTTACGTCAACATTACAGGCTTCTCTTAACATATCTTTTGGATAATAAATTTTCACTATATGTTAGGTTTAATTTACATTTATGAACTTCTGTTTTTACCTATTCGTGTAACCACCAGAAAAAAACCATCTAAAATAATGTTTGAATTCATAAGGACCAATGAATTGGAATCAGTTATTAAAATTCCAAATAAACCAAATCAATAGGATTCGTTGTAAAAACATTTTAACTAATTAATGCATTAGTCCTTAACAACTTAAGACAACTATGGTTAAGATTTGTTTGTATGACAAACTTCACAATTTTTCTTTGAATTTTTTCATTCGATCCTTCAACGCCAATTGATCAGCTATAAATAGTTCTCAGTAAAGCTTCTATAATCTCAATATTAATATCTTAAAGGCGTAAAAATTCAGAAAAAATATGTTTTGCATGTTTTCCAAAACTATTTAATTTTAACAATAGCATAGAAAAGTCAGAAAATAAATTTTTCAAATATAGATTAGAGAATTTTAATTATTTTTTCGCTGTAACCAAATGCACACCAACTGAAAATAGCAATATTACTCATTTAGTGCTCATATAAGTAGCTTTCTTCTTCAACTTTACTAGTCTTACGCGATTAATATAATACATATTGTTACAGATTTCTATTCGTATGTTTTTAGAATGTTTCTTGCATGTCATGTGATTCTTAAAGCACAAAAGTTAAACTTATTTTCATAATTCGTGAAAAATTGTCAAAATTTTCTATTTAATTTAATTTAGCAATTGAGACCTCCTTATTTGCACCTTTACAAAAAACTTTTATTTAAAAGATTAATTTATAAAACCACTCGAAAATAAACATTTTGGTATATTTTTTTACCAATTTAAATTTCATCTGCAGGCCATCTGATAATTGGAATATTAAAAAACTTGATCACGTTTTACCATCTTTCATCTTTTCGTAATTATGACATTAAACCATTAGTTTAAAAATTTCCTCTCGTACATATTTAAAGAGCTAAAATCTTTGTAAAACGCACTTTTCCAATCTGCTCGTGAATTTTAATATTTCCAATGTCGATAAATGGAATAACCCGATTTGAATAATCCGATGAGCTCAGGGATGATCTCTCCTCTTAAAAACGATAATGCTCAAACGATTTAATACTATAGCAATAATCACAAACCAAGCCGTAGCAATGTTTCCTCGGTTTCTTGGCTCGATCTCCTTGGCTGAGCGTCGGGAACACGTAGCAAGTTCTGGCGCATTTTCAAATTCTGCAAGTAGATGATTTTAGGCGATATTAAGGCTACCACTCACTATTTCGAATAGCTTGCGCTTGAAAAACATTTGATATTTAAATAATAATATGAGGAATATTATCATTGAAACAAGTAGAATAAAGACAAGGTTTGTGCTAATATCCCATAGATGTGGTCCATGTTTGGAGATTTCTGCGGGTGTTGTATTAGTTGGTATACGTGAAATATTTTCTTTTGAATCCTGGAAAATATGTAATATTTAATATGTGAGTAATATAAATTTTCTTATTTTAAAACGACTAATGGTGATCTGGTTTAAACACTTTTACAGCAGACTGAATAAATTTAATTGCACAGATCTTAGGAAAAATGCCAAAAAAACGACTGCGTATATATAGTTGTAAAAAAACTATATTTTAATAGTACAATAAAATTGGTTTCAGTTGACTGGAAAATACAAAAAGAAAATTTCCATTTTAATCAGTGAAACATAAAGAGACCATCTAGGTTCGTCGATTAGAAATAAAATAATTGTAAGAAATAGAAAAAAATTAACAAACCTTTGTTTCAAAATGCTCAATATTATGCTCTAATAATGTACAAAAACCAAATTGTGAGCAAATATTAAGTTGAACCATCCCCGTCAAATGATCGCCGTTCTTTCTAACTACCGTAAACACGTCAAAAACTTGATGAGCAAAAAACATTGACGGCTGTTTCCGAAATACTAGAGATCCAAAGAATTTCGTGCTATTTCTTGCAAGAGGCTTTATTTCGGTCTCGTTCTTACTCTAAAATTCAAATTATTTAAAAACCCATCAAAAAGGGAAACGTTTGTTAGTTTTAGCGTCAAGTTGTCCAGCGGATACCCGTTCACTTCCAAATGGTCGGTATCGTATATTTTCTTGCGAGCAAACTTTGCTACAATTCGTCCAATAACGGCAAGCTAAAGCAAAATGCATATTTAAGTTATGAAGATTATGATATAACCTGAAAACGGGTATGTACAAAGTTGACACAATGCCAGCAAATAAAATAGATGTAATCTGAGTCCAAAGATGTCGCGTTATTTATAATTAAAGTCGCATTATTTTCAAAAACGTGTTCCACAATTTCGTGTTCGTCAAAGTTGTTGGCCCATTTGAAATAAGGTCTAAAGAAGAAAGATATAAATATTCTTGGATAACTTTGAGAAAATTCAAATAAAATTTTTTAAAATCCAAACCTTTTAAACGTAGAAACGTTTGTGAAATGATCGTTAATAGCTACGTTTAGCCGTACGCTTTCTCCTTCCCTTACAGTTATGATTGTTTTCTCAGCGACGGCGACTCCATTATCACAGCTATTCGAACAATTCGACAATGATAGTGGTGAAATAATTCGATCAAACTTATTGACCGGATACATCCAATAATTGTCACACGAGCATTCGATTGGGCAATTACTTAGATCAATTGTTTGTAAATATACCGTAATCACCGCTTGCCACGGCAAAGATCTCAAATTGCATTTTGGTAAATGAATATAATGTACATGTGGGAAAGATGCATCAATATCATTGATCCACTCGTTCACAGGGCAGTTGAATGTGATTCTCGTCACAAATAGAAAAGACTTGCCGTTGAATGAGATACTACCATTGCAATTATTAATAACCAACTCGGGAGTTCTTGTAAAATTGCTCGTTGCAAAATCATCAATAGTAGCGCATTCGACGCTCTTCTCATTTCGTATGCATTTACATTCAGCAGAATTTGACAGAATAATTAATAATAGATAAAATCGAATTGGAATGGAACAGGGGCACCACGATCGCATTGGAGCGATTCCATTCGAGAATATCGGCAACGTTTTGATTAGAGAATTCTTGGGATTGAAAAAAAAAAACAACAAACACAACTCAATCGGTGTTACTTCAGCGCAAATAGAACTAATAACTGCTATTGGCACAAGAGCACAAGTCTTGAAGTGTGCTGTCGGATGACAGCAGAGTGGAAAAGTCTAAAAAATGCGACGACGTTGCCACAAATAATAACCGTGGTGATGATGGTGGTGATGATGGCAGTGTCAGCAGCAGTTTGATCCTAACAAATATCCAATGCGAGGCAGACGAATAAGCGATTCGAGAAATATTAGCAAAACTGCTTAAAATGTTGTCTTGACGCTTTCACTTGTTTTACTGTTATTTCTATCGCTCGTTTAACACAACGCATCTCTCAGTAATTAGAGTATATGGGTTTGAAGTTTCTATTCCTCCGGTTAATTCAAACCAACAGTATGAAATATGGTTTTGTAGGATTTTTAATGTTATATTATAAAAATAGAATTTTTCTGTTTTTCATTATATTTCTTCAACATTTCTAGATCAAATCAGATTTATTAATTTTATTTTTTATGAAAATAAAATTGGAATTGTCAATTTCTTATATTTTAATAATAGTACACTAACTACAGTAATTAGAGAACAAATTTATTATTTACTATAATGATCGAACAAGAGTATCACTAGTGTATGTTTTTAATTAAAATAAATATTATTGTATTGTCGTGGTGTAGGTTGATGAAAAATTAGGGGTAAAGGAGCATACCGAAAAAAAAGATGGTCTCGCTTGGGCTGGTGTAGATTTAATTTGCAATTTGTTTATTATTTCGCTTTTTTTCATCACAATTTTGTTTCATTTTGTTTTCTCTTACTAAATTGGTTGTTAAATCAACATAATAATTATTATAATAAAAATTTTAGGTATAATTTATTATATTTAGGATCGAAATAATAAACAAATTGCAAATTAAATCTACACCAGCCCAAGCGAGACCATCTTTTTTTTCGGTATGCTCCTTTACCCCTAATTTTTCATTAACCTACACCACGACAATATATGACAATAAACTTTTGTTTATAATTAAATTGATAATTAATATTATTATTGTCCCAGCTTTAAATGAAGTTATGCACTCCTCCATAAATTGGTTTCTAATATTTCATTGGCCAATGCATTGGTTTCTTCCTATATACAAGATGTAGATAAAATAGCTTACATCATATTTTTTATTATAAATTCAAAGAAAAATTAAAGGATTTTAAAGTAAATTTTGGAATTACTTTAAAAAATTGTACGTTGCAGTATTTCATCTATTTTGTATAAAGTGTACAAATTTTTCTCTCTTAACCTTCTAAAAATTTAAAATCGATGTTGTGAATGAATCGTGTTTAATTCGCGATGGACGTTTTCTCCTTCATCAGTGAGATAATCAGTCAGATCATATATCACACTTTTTTTCCGGGTACCGATTAGTTTGATATGCTAGTCAGCTTACAGTCGTTTGTCGCCAATTCTCAACTTTGAAAACCGTAGCTGGAACACCAATATTCATACAAAAGAATAACAATATACTTTATGAAAGAACAATCATAAATATTTCGAAATTCAAACAATCATTTGACTTCATTTTCCGGAACCACATTGGATTTCGACGAACTTGATTCATTCTTGCGCTTGAGTCGTGCTATTTCTTTTTTCATCTCCTTCCATTTATTACTCAACGCCCGGTTACTTATTATCAAGTCTCTGCAAAATCATTTGAAATTATTAAGAACTATCTAAACGGAGCACAAACTTCAAGAAAGTCTCTACGTAGGCCGGAGTGTTTGGGAATTTATCCAATTCATCAATTTTTTTCTTATCCGATGCCTTCATATCTTAATAAAATTTCAAATATTAAGTAAAAATGTGAATATATATATAAATATACCATCATCATAACGTGGTTTTTTAGGCGGTACATATATCTGAATGTCAGAGTCCAACTCTTCGAATATCCCCTCATTTTGAGATTGATTGTTGTTTGATGATGATTCGCTCATTTCTACAATAAATAGTATATATGAAAAAGTTGTTATTTTCAGTGATCGGTGGATAATGGAACAGGAAACCATAAGAAAAATCACATTATGTATATAAAGGAAATAATTTTAAGGAAAAGAATATCTTTAATCACTCACAGAACTTGGGGTAAGTAGAAGAAAACAAAAATAATATTGTAAGGAAAGACAAACCAGCAACTTTGCATAGTGCGTGCTCCAAAAAAAATCAATCATAAGATGGAAAAGTCAGGAGGACGGGCAAGGAAGCCACCGAAACTCAAATTGGAAGCCACCGAAACTCAAAAAGGCCCAATCAAGTCAAAGAGGAAAATATTGTAAGACAAGACAAAGATAGAGTCATAGAGTTTTTAACCGTAATGATAGTAAAAATATTATGAGAGCAAATGCACATGTGCACAGATTTTTTATTTTTTGCACAGATTATTCACACAACTGCACACTGTCTACAACATTTGGGCGGAACCGGCGAATAGTCTCGTAACAAGAAAATGACAGTCGATTGCGAGGAAAACAAAAATATTTTTATGATTTTGGATTACATAATCAATAGATGACTACTCTTAATGAAAAGAACGAGCTCCATAAACCAATTTCATTTACTATGGCCGGAATGACTAATTTAAACTATTAATTAGCTAGAAGAAATAATACAGGAAAATTAGTGAAAATGAATTGGAACAGAGGATGCCTAATACGGAAAGAAATAATTTTGAAAATAAATGACCACCAAATAATACAATATTGTAGAAAAGGATAAAGAAAACATTTCTTAATAACAACAACTTATTGTTTTTTTCGTTGATTAAATACATAAAAAAAACAAATATTATTAAAACTGAGCAAAAGAAAGTAACAAAATAGTTAGAAATGAACAATTATGTTAAGAAATTAAAATGTATGGCCTACATTTTTCCAACCGGGAGTTTTTAGCGCATTAGAGCGCACTTTATTAATACAATAGATAATATACGAATACGAGTTGAATTTAAAGGCACATAGGTAATATTATTTATTATTAGAATTTAACAGAATTTAAAATAATATCAAATAAGAAGTAGAAATGCATTTTTCATTTTTAAATGCTGTATTTAGTATACATTTTGCATTGATTTTGCATTGACGGTGAGTTTCATAACGTCTAGAAACTGATTTATTAAATTTTAAGCGTTTTAATGACTTTAAGAAACATTATTTTTGTCTTTTCTTGATGACTACGAATATTTCTAAATACCATAACAGAGATTATGCGCTTTATATATTTGTGTTTATATTTGGTTTTTATACCCAATTTAAAATATTTCCTTTTCGTCGAACACTGTTTTATGTTATTTCGTCAGAAAAAGTTCTTTGCTATTGTAAAATGAAAGAAACTGTGCGGATTGTGGGAATATTTTTTGCACTTTAACTTCATTATTGAAATTTGGTTACATCTTGACGCCAGCGGATAAGAAACTAATTGAAGAATTCAATAACCAAGAAAACTCTCCTCAACTAGCTTATGCGCAGGCGTATTCCGAAAAGGCCGAAACGAGGAATTTTAGATAAAGCTTTGAAGTAGGTAGGTATTCTTTGCTACTTCTTAATAATTTCTTATCATTTTTCAGACGATTTTTAGAAGCTAACAATAAATTGTTAAACCGTAATTGATTTTCTATCGATAAACTGAACGGTTGTATTCGAAATGGGCAACATTTAATTCAGAGATATGCCGAAAAATTTATTATCGGGTGATTGTATGAATTTTGTAATAATTGTGATTGTTATTTCATAAATTATATTGTTGTTATATACTTATTTGTTTTTTATTATTGGTGTTGCAATTACGATTTCAAAAGTTAAGAGTTGGCGAAATAAACGACTGTAAGCTCACAGCCAGCTTTTCCGGCAAAAAAGTGTGAACTAAGGGGCACTATTAGTTCAAGTTTCTTCGCGGCAGTATTAATAAAATAATCGTATTTTTTTCCAAAACAATATAGTTCATTAAAACAATAAGAATTTGAAACAATATTGTTATTACAACTATTTAATTTAATTTTTTATTTTAATTCCTTAGGCTTGCCAATGATAAGAATATCTCTGGCGAAGTGAACACTTTTCAGCCTTTTCATTGGTATTTTCTCAAATATATTTTCTGAACCGTTTATTAATTTATTAATATTAATAGTATTTAAATTTTCCTGAGATAAAACAATAATAGGGAAAATATTAAAATTCACAATTAGCTCAAAGAAGATCAACATTTTAACATTTTAAGGATATAAAAAAAATTAGTTTTATTAATATTAGAAGGATAATGGAAATTGCAATGATTAAAAAGAAAATGTCAAACATGGTAATGATTGTCGTTGGGTCAATTTTGCATTACAGTTGCTTTGTCGTTGGGTCAATTTTCCATTACAGTTTATTTTGGCTCGAATCAAAAATAATATTTGCCTTGACGGTTTCAATTCAGATTTTAAATAAAAACAATAACTTACTCGTACTCACCAAATGAAACGGTTAGGTGATCTGAAAACGTTCTCAAATGTAATTTTTATTACGAAAATTGGTTTCATTATAATTTAAGACGTGCTTATCAAATTTCCTTTACAATTGGAATGTTTTTATAATTTAAACGTGTAAAAATTGTGACTAGATTTTTGTGTTGTATAAACAATAAAAATTTTTCATATATCATGCGACAAGAACTATTCTCATGTACCATTAAAATTTCATTGCAATTTCGAAAATTTAACAAGAATAATAACAATAGATTACAATAAATTTATATACACGGCAACAATATGCTTATTACATAATGAACATTTCTTTTAATCACAGTTATTAAAAACACAACAAATAATCGACACTGGACGATATATGAAATAAACAAATCAAATAAAAACTAAAGGCAATCAATTTCCAGCTACCATAATGGAATAAATAAGCAATTGTTTTACATTATTTTACACGTAAACCGCTGCTGGAGACGTGTTACACCCGAGTAACTTGCAAACCCATTTGAAGCGATATTGCGGCAGTACCGTAACGGTGATTAAAGGATTGAGTATCTGCAATATGTTCTTATTAGACACTCAATATCAAAAATCGATTGTAAACCGCATTTAAGGATACCAAATAAAGCCATGTCCATGATAATAATATACTCACGCAGCTGATTTCATCGGTCATCTGAAAGAAATTTTGATGGAAATTTAAGAAACGATGGTGTTTACTCTTGGAAGAATTTGCCGCTTAATGTTGTAAAGACGATAAGGTAATAACGTTGCAACCGTGAATATTGTAGTCATGAAGATGAAGTAGAAAGTGCGGAGTCGCGTGGCAAGAGCATGTGATGAGTTTCCATTATCTGTGTATTTTTATAATAGTATGATTGATTAAATGAATTTTTATAAAGACAACTTTTACAATCTTGTTGTGATTTGTCTTATAAATCGTTATATTGAACATTTTTATCAATGTGGGTTTTATTTTGTTTGAAATAAGGATTTCATATTTGTTATCTGGTGCACTGCCAAACACTGTTAAAAGAGGCAACGAAATGTGAGTTTCTAGAATATATTAAAGATAATTTTGGATATTTTAAGTCGAAGAATCGACATATAGAAAATAAATAACTAAATAAGAATTAAAAATATAAAATTGGTTACTCTATTTTAACGACACCCTAGTAAGGTTTATTGAACTATAATATTGCCACTTCCATTATTACGGTATCATGAATGGTTCCATGAAGAGTATGAATGTCGTAATAACAGATAATTGAAGGTTTATATTTTTGGATCTTTAAATTTAACAAATTTTTAATTATGAAAATCATATTTTTCTAATTTTTTGTGTGCACTAATCAGAAATAATGTTCTTAACTATATCTATGATAATTTCTACGTGCAATTTGGAACTTTCAATTTGAATAAAGGTTGTTACAGTTGCACGGAAACTGGAAATAACGTCTTTCCGATATTTAATCGTGTCTGGAACTTTTGTGTATTTAAAAAATGTTTCAGTAAAATTTAACAAGTTTTAACTTAAATTATCTAAAACATTAATATATTTCCAAAAAATTAAATTTCACTACGTTCCTCATCTGATTACCATACCAGGGAGCGTGAAATTTTCCTCCTTCTATTGGTAATATTAAACACTTATGGTAATTTTCAAATTGTTGTTTCAACGATGGAAAAAAGTAATCGTAAACAGTAAGCGAATAACATATTTTAAAAATTGTGAATCTACAATCCTTGAACTTTCGCGAGAAAATTTGCCAATTAAGTATACTAAAAGAAAATTTTTATCAAAATCTGAGCTGGCGACGATGAAATATATGGATTTATCTTACAAAAATGGAATTCTTATGCGCCCATAATTAGTCTTTTAAGTCGGATAGCCTAATTTACGCGATATTTAAGCGTGTCTGAATCTTTCCAATATTTAAGCGTGTCTGGAACTTAATCATCAATGTCTTATATTTTGATAATATCAAAAATTAAGGCAATTTTACAAAAGTTAAGTAAATGAGACCCGGGGTTGGAAAATGACTACCAGTTCAAGGGTCGCGGGGATTGAAGTTAAATATTGAAATTATTACCATCCGAGAATTTTGTCCGATGAGAAGACACTACGTTCAATATATAAACGGCTACAGCTAGAGACGTCAAACTTGGAGCAATGCACGCGGACACCTGATTCAACATTAACACTTAGCTATACATTCAGCCAATTTTACCGTGAATACAATATACATGACAACTTTGTTCGGCAGGATCATTAACTGCCTGCAGTCTTCTTCGCATCTAAATAATTTATAATATATTTTGTTTTTAATAAAACTTTACGTAAAACATTCCAACCACCAGCAGAGAGTAACGAATATGAAACAACCAAGCCATACGCCGATCACGATGATGACTCCTTTAGTTGAGGTGACTATGTTTGTGTACCTTTAAGAATAAATATTAAAATTAAGGTTACTAATGAGGAAACCTTAAGGGAAACTTGAAAAAGAGAAGTTTGTCAGCATTGAGAAGGATCAAACTGGCAGATGAGGCCGATAAACCGACCCAGGTTAAAAACTAGAAATCATTTATTGAATTAGCTTCAATTCAGCTTTTCATTACATGCTGCATAACATTTATCCATTGGGGTGGTTTAATAATCTCTTGCTCTCGAAGCTGTTCAATTGGATAACAAAAACCTTTAAAGATAATAGAATGACGTTAGGTCAGAAGAATGATTCATTACTTGTTAATAATAAATCTCCAAGAGTCATGCTCAGCAAAAAAACATGAAGACATTCATCGCCGGTTGCTCGTTTTATATAGCGAACTGCTTTGAGCATCACATACACCTAAAATACATTTTTGTTTACGGATTTATTTGAAAAACATTCTCTCTCACCTGTAGAAATGTTGAAAAAAAGCACGAAACAAGTAAGAAGTATTCAAATGACTTTAGATAGTTTTCGAGAAAGTTTAATGTCACAAACTTCAAATGGAAAGTTATTTTCTAAATCGAATTTATGTAAAACTCACTGCGGATTCGGTACAATAATATTCCACGTCGGTCGCATTCTCCATAACTAAAATTCATTCAATTTTCTCAGTTGATTAAAGCGCAAGTGAATGGTTTAAGTAAAGAATAGTACACAATGATAATATATACAAGACGGAAATTATAGAGGAAATATGTTTTCTATTTATAAGAAGAGACAAGAACATCATAAAAAAACGATTAGCTGATCAGGTACTACATATCCGGTAATTAGAATTATAATTTATTTACAGGTTAATTAACTTTACGAATAAAAACCAATATGATTTGAGACAATTCCAGTTCTAATATATTGCTCTGTTTGCAAAGATTTATTCAGAAAGAAAGCGTTTTGAAGTCAATTTAAATACTAAATACACGTACAAGTTTACAAGTAAACATTTTAAACGGCTCACATTAATAAAGGTGTCTTAACCTAGCACAAAAAAACCTAGCAAAAATTATTCATTTAAATGTTAATAGTTTACGAGATTCATTTGGTTGGGGTGAATCCGGAAAAAGAAATATGGAAGTATAATTTAATAAGGTTAATGCGTATTTGTCGATTCAATTTGATGGTGTATAGATGGTTTGAACTAAAATAGACAAAATACATTAGAAAATGTCCGGATCCACGTGCAAATAATTATCAATATAAGAATATAAGAATATATAGCCATTTTAAATTTTTCAAAACTTTGTTCTTTTATAGTGAGACACGATCGAAGCTAATTCATTTCAAAAATTACTTAATTATTATAACAAAAAACGTGTGTTGCAAACGGCGAAAAGAAATTAAAAACCCTTTTTCACATTTTTTCATAGTTATTTTAACACTAAAGCTCAATTTGGAATTTCAAATAAGTTTCAAAACCTATTAATCTCCATAAGAAACAAAAAATAAAATGTTTTCGAAGATTTTCTTCCTTTGCTCACATAAAGTAGATCTAAATTGTCTTCTAAATATATAACATAATCGGGGCCAGCAGAAAGTTATATCAGAAACAAATCAATAACAAAAGTATTGAAAAAAGAGGTTAATTATGGCAACACTCAATAGCAATATTTTCTCACACAACAAAGGATTTTACGATTTTCCAACGCAAAAAATGAATCCGATTTAATATATCCACAATATCATATAAATGAGCTATATTTAACGATATTATATAAAATAGAAAAGGAGGTGCTCACTTCTTTTCCAGTTAATCGCAATACAAGACAAAAAATGTTTGAAAGGATTCTTCTAGTGAATGTCTTTTAATCCAATCCGAGTTCTATTCAATTAAGTGTTTTGTATATGGATATATATATATATACATAGCAGTGCACGAATGTATGTTTAAAGTTCTCCAGAATTTTCAACAGAAATATTTAAAACGAAAAAACTTTAATACAAAGTTTGAAGAGAAACAAAGTGGAGATTTACAAGGTTGTTTCTAATCTTTTTCTGAGCTATATATATATAGTTAATCTCATTTGTGTTGTGCTTTAATAATCTAATCAAATTCTCTCATTGATAAATGAGTTTTGAGCTTATCTTGTGACTTAATTAATCGAATGATAATAATTGTCTAATTTTAATGTCTTTCATTTAAACCTTTGAATAGAGTCAATCAATCTGGGAAGTGTTGTTTTTTATACCTATTGAATGTATCCATCAAGGTACAAATTTTGTCTCAAAGAAGTTTGAATGTTTATTAAGTATTCATGATGATTTAGATTTATTATCAAAATATAAGAAATTGAAAATTCAATTTCAACATTTTTGAATTATTTTCAATGGTCTCAAAGAGATTATAATTTCTCTGTTTTTCATTATATTTCTTCAAAAATTCTAGATCAAATCAGATTTATTACTTTTATTTTTTATGAAAATAAAATTGGAATTGTCAATTTCTTATATTTTGATAATATTTGAATAGGAAAAGCGAAAAGATTTTCAAGCATTTAAACGTAAATACGTAATTTCTCAGCCAATTTGGAATATTTGTTCTAAACAACCTATAAATCTTAACCTGTATATTAAATTAAAATTTATAGGCGATAAAAAATTGTATAATTAAACAATTTTAATATCAATGCGAATAAACTTTCCCGAAAAATAAATTATATCTAATTTTTATTCCTATAAAATGAAATGGAACAACACCGGGATATTAAATGATTTTTTAAAATAAATTACCATAACTAGAGGTGTTAAAAAGTAGATTCAACATTTCAACGATAACTCTCACGTCACAAGAAGAATTTGACCTTTGATACAAGATATTTTCCAATATATCCCTAGAGTTTGAGAACCTCGAATACTAAAAACTGAATTATCATTAATGTTTTTGCAAGAAACCATTTAAGATAGACTGGATAATGTATAAATAATGTTTAATGAAATTCAATTTAATCATAAGACGCATTAGTTGATGATCATTTATAAATTTGCAAACCTTGGATCTTCAAAAAATTTTTTTACAGTTAAAGAGTTTTTTTCATGTATTTATGTTATCAGGAGTCTCATTAATGAAAAAGTCTTCTTGGAAACTTATTATTATCTGACTAATATTATAAGAAGTCGTATAAACGTATTAATAATTGTTGAAAATATTAGGCTGAGTCATAACATTTTAATCAAATTGATTTCTTTTATTAGAAAAACAAGCAAGGTATTGAGTTGTCTCCACGAACTTAGTAGTAGGATTTTTCCTAATATACTTTTATAATACCTGAGCGACATTTACCTTATGTCCATTAGTACAGTAACCGCCAAGGCTATAGGACATCGCCATAAAATGTCAACTGAAAAACAAATACAAAATCAAAAATAAATGATAGCCTTGAATTTCTGGTGTTCGAAAACCTATATACACTAATTCTAAAAATATTGTCCGATATAACGTGTCCAAAAAAAATTTAAAGGCGGAGCCAATTTGTTTTTATATTAATAAGTTTATTGGCATTTATATATATATATATATAATTTAAGTTAAATTAAATTAATCAATTATTAGAGTTTTGCTTTTGAAACGTTCAAGTTGTTATTAAAATTAATTTTAAAAGTTTTGTGGGGTATAATATCATTTATATGAAACTATAAACAATATTTAATACTGTTTGTCAGTTACTTTCCTCACACATCTTGAAGATGATCTTCAGGCCTCACTCAGGGCGTTTCGGTACAAATCGGCAAAGAAATTAACAGTTTCAGCAAAATAAAACTAATTTTTGTACGTGAACTTGGTATGATATATACATTATTAGAAAGGCCTTTGAATAATGAATCTAAAGATATTTACATATATAAATCATTATTTTTCACAGAACTACGCTAAGAGCAAGATTGAAAATTGTGAAATAAAAAAATATTTCAGGAGGATTTCAATAAGAAATTCCCATGAGTAGTCGCCAGTTCATCATCATTCAATAATATTTAAATGTCATAATCGTGTTTGACTAATAAATTTTCGAAGTAACCCCTAGAAATGAAACATCAATTTTCTTTCAAGTAAGAACAATCATGATATCTATATATAGACATTTTCCCTAATTAAGGATACAGAAAGAATTGTAAAAAACACATGACAAGTCGCAAAAAAGAAATGCAAAAAATTTAATTGAAATTCATTATCACTAAAAATCCAAGCGATTTGCGAAAAATATATACTTGAAAGCTATTAATATTCTCACGACTTTGATGAAGAAAACACTTTACTTTAATTAACCCAAATATTGCTGTTTTCAGACATTTACTTTCCTAAATTAATAATTTTAGCTAATTTTAGTGTTTACCTATGTTTATAAACAAACATACAAAAATTAAATAACTTGATTCGTACTGATTAACAATTATTTTAAAGTGTCTTGATAAAAATTTATAAAATCAACTAACAAAGGTCTTTAGGATTTAATGGATTCGATTGGAAAAAAACATAACTTTAAAAGAATGGCAATTAAGCATTTCTACAAAAGCAGAACACAATAATATATTAATAAAAAGAAAATGAAAATCTCTAACAAACTCAATAACCTATTCAATGAATATTTGTCGCGTGTAATCATCCAGATATGTTGAACATCAGAAGGTTTATTTTAGGAAACTCTTGTGTGCAAAAAATGAGTGCAGCAAAATGTTTACATATGTACATATATAAGATATAAACAAAATAGTACTTCCAAACATAATGTATGCAATTTTGGGATCACAAGAGATTAGGCATTTCTAATACTTAGAATTCAAAAAATTTTAGAACTCGTTGAATTTTAAACAATTTAATTGTTCTTTGACATAATCAGTCAACTTTGTAAGTAACAAATGTTAGTGAAACAGGAATATGAAAGCCAATTGCGAGGCGTTACATATTGAGAAAATACGGTATATTTATTATGACATAATAGGAAATAGTAAAAGAACAGTAACGTTTCCTTTCTTAAGTTCTTTTGAATTAAAAAAAATTTATGGAATCCATATTGTATGAAATATGGATAACAGCTATTTCTAAGTTAACCTAAAAAATGTTATATGTAATAATATCGATTAATATTTTCTTCGTTCTTTCTTCTTTAACTTCAGTGATGTGCAAAAATTGAAGCTATACGCCGACTCGTATTATCCATCGCGAAAATCGCTGCGCTATTGAACCGATCACGTTGCGTTTTGAGTAATTATCCGAAGAACCCTTTTGGCTACGTAAAGAAACCATTTCCGGGACGTCCAAGGATTCTATCGAGCAGAGATGATCAAATAATTGCGCGGCAAGCTTCAAATTCGATGAAGTCAGCTAAACAAATTGGCCGTGAAGCTGGAATTTCGACCTCGAGACAAAAATTTTATCGATCTCTGCGTCGGAGCGGAATTATTGTTCGTCAAATTCTTAAAAATGCTTCACGTCTGATCCCTGCTCAAAAAAATATCCATTTGAGGAATTAATTGTCTTTTTTACAGATGAAAAGAAGTTCAATCTTGACGGACCGGATGGCTGAACTTCTTATGGGCGTGATTTGAGGAAGGATCCATTGAGATTTTCCACGAGAAACTGTGGAGGTGGAACGTGCATGGTTTGGGGAGACTTCTCGTCAACTGAAACTCTTGATTTCGAATTCATTTCGCCTCAAATGAAATCTGAGGAACGACGGCGTGGTTGAGGTCAAAGAATATCACTGTTATGGACTGGCCAGCGAGTTCTCCCGAGCTCAATCCAATTGAGAATCTCTGGTTCGTCCTTGCTAGAAGAGTTTACCATCAAGGACGTAAATTCAACACTGTGGCGGATCTAAAATCCGATATTCTTCGTCAATGGCCGCAATACAAACCTGATTGGAAGTCTGATTGCAAGCATGTCAAATCGAATTAATGAGGTTATTCGGATCAATGAAACAACAACAAAGTATTAAATAACAAATTAATGAATAAATTTAACTAATTTTAGTGTTATTACCTAGTTTAAAAATAATTTCTCATCGCTGTGACCACCCCTGTTTGTGGAAAATGTACTGTAGCGTAGGTAATAAAACCGCTGGTTAGGGGGGGGGGGGGGTCTCGCAAACTTTTGGACACCAATATTGTCTTGGGGAAGGTTCTTGAAAAAGCAGATTTAAAATATCATTTATTAAAATATTAGGCATAAAAATAAAGTTTGCGTGTTTTACTAATATCACTCTAAAGTGAAACCAACAAACTTACTTTTATTCCAATAATTGCTGTCATATGAATATTTTATCATACTGTGGATTCCAACAAAATTGAGTTTTATTGTGTTTGGCTGCTGCTAGTAAATATTAAGATGAACTAACTAGGGAGGTCATTTAAGGATCCAGAAGGTTTCGAGTTGAAACTTTACATGGTGATAGCTGAGGAAATATATAAATTACAACTTTTCGGTCCTCTGGACTTTCCGCCAAAACGGACTAAACGATGACTAATCAATAAAAATATCAAAATAAAAATAAAGCTTCCAATATGACTAAAAATATTTATCACGTGTCTTCATGAATTCTAATAATAAAAGCCATAATAAATACACTATAAGAAGCCAAAACGTATTTGAATTCACATCTTATAAAAGAAGACAACTAAAAAAATGTATAAAAGAAATAGAAATCGAACAAGATATTTTGAGCTTTTGTGTTTATACAAAAAGATTTATCAGAATTAATCCACTAATTAATATAAAAATAATAAAATATTACTTTTATTATGAACTCTTTTCATATAGATTTTAAAAATAAAATATGAACATAATCAGAATAAATTTGAAATTAATATTCAATGAGATTTTATAGTTATTATAAAAAAAATAATTAAGAACATTAGAAATTTGATAATACTGGAATATTGTTATTATGAATAACAACATTTGTAATATATTATTTGTTAATTCATCAGCTTTGAAACTTTAATTTAATATAGATTCCTTATTAATTCTATTTTAACTTTGTTAATTTACTCCAAATAAATAGAAGTCATTAACGTTTAACATTAAATCTAAGAAATTTAGAAAATAATTGTAAAATGATCGAGTTATGATCGAAATAAATTGAAATCATGTTTGTTGTCGTTTCCAAATAAGAATACCAATAAATGAAATACCATATTAACCACAAACAATTAAAGTTGAATAATAAAAATATATAAATTTATAAAATAAACAAAATGTCTTATTTTTGTGCTCGTTCTTTTATTTTGGCACAATTAGTAGAAAGTACATTCGAACATCATTTTACTATGAAGTTTCTATAGTAATTTAATCAACAAAGTAAATGGAATTCTGTTGATTTTTCAAAAAAAGTTTATTTAAATATCTCACAAAACTTTGCTTATCATTGTCAAGAAAGACGAAATTTAATTAATATTGATTTGCACACATTTAAACTGTTTATAAATAATGAATAGTACTTAAAGGACAGTTGGGTGAATAATATTTATGAATTGTCTTCGTGAAAATTAAAATTTCTTATAGTGCTAATGATATTTTACTAAAACACACTTTTAAAAAGTTCTTTTGTGGGTTTTTTACTACCCAAAAGAGGGAAGATTGAAATTATAACTAAATTCTTATAGAAAAGGGAGCAATCTTATTAAATTATTCTTAAAAATTCATCATCCTTAATAACGGACAATTTCTAAAATTTCCAGAAGATACAATATTTTATTTTCCATGACGCGTCTTTCAATCAGATCTATACTAAGTTTTCAAACGACACGTTAAATTTAAATTAAAATTTTAGGTTTTTATTATAAAGCATTCTCCAAAATTGTTGTGCTTGTTTTTCTCAAACTATCTTTCAAGATTTCAGTGTTGTTTTTAGGGAGTATTTTCTGAGCTCCATTGAATATTAAAAGTAACCATTTTCATTTTTAAATTAAACTTTTCATTTCTTGTCATCAAAAAATAGATAACAAAAATTGATGAGAAACAAATGAGGAAGAGACGTAATGACCTTAATGGCCGTGTGGCTGTCTAAACAAGACCTTTTCTCCGCCCCTAATTTTTTGCTCTTCCATTAGGCATCGATATCTGAAATGAATAATACAAGCTATTATCAAAATATAAGAAATTGATAATTCTAATTTTATTTTCATAAAAAATAAAAGTAATAAATCTGATTTGATCTAGAAATTTTGAAGAAATATAATGAAAAACAGAGAAATTATTAAATAACAGAATATTTCTGCAATAAATTTATATTTTGCAAACCTAAAGAGAGGAAAATTCAGTTGCTCTTAAGAAAGAGAATTTTGAACGAGTTTTTAATAATTTCGCCGATTCTAAATTATGAACTTTGCTTTTGAGAACAATCGAAACAAATGAATTCTAAACAACAAATGACTGAAAATAATACATTTAATTGAAACACAATATTTTATTATCATAAATAATATATCTAATATTAGCCTACAATAGATTTTGTTGTCATTATAATACCCCAAACGGATTATCGGAATGACGACGTTCTGAGCATTGAGAGAGGCTACAAAGTGAAGCTTAGCTATGATAGATAAAATCGAACAAGATGCATGTGAAAGAACATATCAAGAACCGATTGGAGGTTGATTAGATGATGTAAATAAATGAGAACTAATTGCGATAAAATGAAATAATACTGTTTATCTAGCAGCGTTTTGTGCTTGAGACCACCAAAATTACATCACCGATTAGAAAAATATTGTTATTCTGGAACTGATTCAACTGATTTGTATTCACAAATCATTTATAATTTCCAAGAAGTCTAGAAAATATTGTGAAAACAAATTGAAATAACTTAAAATTCAGCTCTGTCACTTTTTGCTTATTTATTTACTTGAATTTTCCAAATGGAAAAAGTTGGATTTTTGATTAATCGCATCAAATATCTACATATTAATTGAGCAAGCGATGAACAACAAAAGTGGAGCTTACGGAAACGGATTAGTATAACATTATTAACCGAGCCCCAAATAGACGAAAATAAATTGAGGCAGCAACTCATTTGCGTTTTTTCTTTAACAAAAATAATACTTAATTATTACCTTCAAGTAATTATTTACAAATGTTCTAAGTCTTAAAAAGACTTAACAAAAATGGAAAAGTATTTATTTGAGTGTTTTATTGATTGGACCATTAAAATTTGTATTAGTGGTTGGAAATAGTTGAAAAACATAAAATTTGGAGCGTTTTCAAAGTTCATCGAAACTTGAAAATAAAATTTGCAAATAAAATAATAAGGAAAGCTCGATTTAAGATATTCGCTTGGCACGAATCACTAATTAAGTACAAAACATTTGGGATTCTAAAGGCACAAAGTATTTGCTTAGTTGAATAATAAGGAAGTATCACCCAAACATGATGATTGTCTGTTTTTTTTCGGAGCTACAACATAAATAAAAACAAAAATGGATTATAGAACCAATCGTGTTCGTCAATGTGGGTGCTAGAATATTTTAAAGGATAGGAGAAGAAAATTATTATATATTTTTTATTCTTGCATCAACAAGTTTTTATTCTAAATCCAAGAGAAATGCATTTTATTTTGTATTGAAAATACTCTGAAAAAAGAAATTAACAATAAAAATGATTGAATACTCTTTGATAATAGTTTACTACTAGTCAATTTGTATAATAATGTAATAAGACTAGGCAGAATTTAGGTACAATTTTAGCCATATTTACTGCAAAAGAGAGGTGAGTCAATAATTTAGTTTTTGCAATATCGAATTCATAAATGGCTCCGATTCTCGTTCGCTTCAACATATCTCATGGGAAAGAACAAGGCATAAGTTATTAAAGTCCTAAACTTCTTTTTTCATTGGTTAAAAGATAACAAGTCAAGATTTAAATTAAAAATTGGAGTTGTTATAATGATAAAAATTTAAAATCGAGAATCTCATCATATTTTTAAAAACACTTTTCGATCTATTCCTCTTCAATGCACACTGTCTATTTTTTGAGACAACACAGATTGGTGAGATACAAAAGAATGGCCGTCCAAACGAGAACCTCAGTTTTTCCTAATTTTTTTCATTGGGTTTCCACAATTTCAACCTATGGTTTCACGCCAAATGAATTCGTCATACAAAGGTTAGAAATTTCCATTCTTAAAGTAGTTTTAAATTCACAGGGGGCCTTTACTAAAATGGGAATAAAATTTTCACAATGATGGTTTTCATTTTGCTTTTTTTTTCAAAATCACTATTTTCATCAAATTTGTTTAAAATAGATGTTTAAGAAAGTTTAATTAAAATTAAACAAAATCTAGTATTTTTGGATCTCACCATGATATAGAAATCAGACACACTTACCTTGAAACTTTTAGGACATTGAAAAATAGTTATTTCAACTAAAAGGTATAATTATATAAATTAGATTTAAAAAACAGCCAATATATAAAAATAATAAGTAATATTGAAATCTTGCAAAAAACGAATATGAAATGGTATTACTTACATTCCAGAATAAACTTGAAAAGGCAAACAACCTCAATTTAGTATCAAATCATTCATCGCGAGCAAACTAAATTTTGATGCAAAAATACTTTATGAGTGCAACATTTGAATAGATACTTCTCTTTTTTGGCAGATAAAGCATCCAACCATATCCATAAAGTACGTAACAAACAAAATTAGCTTCATAAATATGCGAAGTTATAAATGCGAGAAAAAATTTCTCAAGAATAGAGCTCCAATTATTATTATTAACAATTGATTTTATTTATAATAACAAATAAATCAACTATCAAAAATTCAGCATGGATAGCGTCTATATTATACACACATGTATCCTTGATTTATAAAATAAAATTGTATTTACATATAAGCAAATATGGATTGAAGAATATCTTCATAATCTGATACAAAATAAATTTGATGATAAACCAGGGCATATGACCAAAAAACAACTGCTTCGAATAGCGCTGATTATTAATATAGCTGACTATAGACACTGGTTCGTTTAAATGGATATATTATATAGTCTTTTTGTCTTCCCAGAATTCAAGGAATCTATTTTTGCCATACTCGCAAAGTGCGTTTAATCAAACATTATGCAAATTTTTAATGGACATATTATTAAAGCGGTATATTCGCTGCCAAAATTAGCTTATTCAATGTGTATGTATTTAATATGACATTATTGAGAGTGGTTTAATACTTGGAGAAATTAAAAAAAACATAAAAAATTGGGCTATCAGAAAAGATTTTGTGCGAGAATGTTTATATTTATTTTCAAACTTTTCTATCATTTTATCAGCACGCGACAAATTGTTCATTAATATTTTTACTTTTCATATGTTATGTACTGACCAGCTGAATCGAACGATTTTTAAAAGGTTAATTGCACCTAACAGAAATTGGAGCTGATTAAGTGAAAATTCAGTTCCTGCAGATATTTGAAACACTCAATTATATTAACTGGGTGATCATGACGATTTTTTAAATTACGTTTGATTTATGACTTTTTCTTATTATTTTCAAATTATTACTATGCGTTTTATGGATGAATGACCATGTAAGTGAGTTAAAATGGAATAAATACGAAAAGAAAACTGAAATAAAAATAAAAACCTTGCATACTTTCTTTAATATTATTATTGTTGTTATTTAATAAAAACGTGTAAATCAATTTAACTCCTTTTTAAACATTCTTCATTTGCTAAAGAAACATTCGGTTCATTAAAATCAATTTTCAATAATAATGCAGCAAAGAGCAAAAATAAGAGAAGAACTGCTCCACCTATTAACAATCGATCAGAAATAGTTATCATCATCATCCTCATCCCACTCATTGATCGAATGCAAAAATAATATCACATATCGGTGTTTATGATGTACTATGAAAATCGGATGAGCTGTGTCGATTAAAATAGACAAATTGTTGAATATTGAAATCGAGAGAGTCTGCCGACACACGTGCAACAATTGACAATGGGAGTCAATCACTTGAGATAACTGAAGAATGATTGGAAACGGTGGCTAATCCATTAACCTTCGCACTATGTGCCACCAATTTATCTGTGCCAGTTTCAGTGGATTTTAATTGACACTTCCAATTGCTCTGTAAACACGTTTTTAGTTGTTAAATGTTATTTCGAATGATAATGTTTTGTATCTGCAGAGATTATATTTCATACTTTAAACATTTAAAAGTTTTGGGCTTGTTCATTTGCACTTTTACACAAATTTAATTTCAAATTACATTACATTTTCTGAATAAAGGTAAAACAACCAGCCGGATCCCATGGCGGTGATTGCACAGGGTATTTCTTCACTCATTTCATCTCTACGCAACACTTTTAAAGGTAAATTTGTTAATACGTTACTATATTGGAAAACCTTTTTCTAAAAATTTTATCTTTATTGATCTGTAGTTGAATTTCTGGTTAGCAGAATGTACATGTTATTTGGAAAGCGATAGCCTTGTGCTATGTGGTTTTCCTGAATTGAACTGTCGTAGAAACTTTATGAAAAACTCGCCTTTTCGGCTGACTCTCAATAACCTTCTAGGCGTAACTTTTTTTTTTCAATAACTTTTTTTGTTCAATAGCAATGTAGGACCGAACGCCAAATAATTAACTCAGAAGTGTCACTTATAAATAAAATATAGTGAAAATGTAAAGCCCCAGACACTGTTGAATACTGAGAACAAAACGCACTTCGGCGACGGACGAAAAAGCTTTTAATAAGAATTATTCAAATTTTGGAAGTCCAGGTTTTCTCACGACAATAAAATATAGAGATAAATTAAGGTCTAATGATATAAAAATTTTAAAATCAATTTTGGAATTTATAGTCGTCGCCAAATGCGATTACCGCCGCAAAGTGTGGCGCACTTTTTTAAATATTATTTTTTCATCTAATTTTTATGATTTTTACTATTTTCCACGTTTATTCCACGATTTAAACAACATCTAAAACATATTCTTCAATTTATTTAAGCAAAATAGTATATAACGAGCCTAAACAAGAAATTAATCATGAAAATTAGATGAAAAAATAATATTTAAAAAAGTGCGCCACACTTTGCGGCGGTAAGCGCATTTGGCGACGACTATAAAAAAATTACGGTAGGCTAAAATGTTTCAACTATTTTGTATAAAGTAAACATATTTCTTATCTCTTAGCCTGCTTCTGAATACTTAAAATCGATATTTTAATGGTTTCTCTCGTGAACGAAGCGTTTTTAGTTCGTTTTTAAAATGAACATAGAAATTAATAACATGAGTTAAAATATTGAAAAATCAAAATGTTCATTTCGCGAGCGGCGGTATCGCACAATTTTAAAATCGGGAATGTTATTTAACTATTGTCGTCGCCAAATTCGATTGCCACCGCAAAATGTGGCGCACTTTTTTGAATATTATTTTTCATTTAATTTTTATGATTTTTATTATTTTCCACAACTATTCCACTATTTAAACAACATCTGTAACATATTCTTCTATTTATTTAAGCTATAACAGTATAGAACGAGCATAAACAAGGAAATAATCGTAAAAATTTAAAGAAAAAATAATATTCAAAAAAGTGCGCCACACTTTGCGGCGGTAATCACATTTGGCGACGATTATATTATTTGAAGAGTTACGAATGAAAACATCGTATTTGAGCTCACTGAAAATGTCTATTATTGTATTTATTTACAGGTTTAATACCTCTATTCATCCTTGCTCTTTATACAATTATCGGTGCATGGTTGTTCTGCGAAATTGAGGGTCCCAATGAGCAACATTTATTGAAACAACAGCAACAAGAAAGAAATGACCTCATCAAGGTTAGAATTTTATTTGCAAGTATGTTGAAAATAATAATAATAATTCAAGAGGACCGTGTACAAAATAAATTACTTGCAAATCAAAAAGCAAAGGAATTTGATGTCTGCCGAGGAGGAGTTCAATAAGACGGCAAAAGTGTTAAATACATTTCAAGAAACACTCGGTGTTGTTTCAGTAAATTTATTGAAATTGACTAACAGGTATAATTATGATATTTAGCCGGATCCTGAGAAAGATGTTCATTGGACTTTCCTTGGAGCTTTATTCTATTGCATGACGGTTTATACAACAATTGGTAAACTAGTGAAAAGACGTGAAAGAAAAAAAACAAAAAAATCATTCAGGATATGGTAATATAGTTCCAGTCACTGTTGCTGGAAGGATACTTACCATTATATACGCATTCATTGGTATTCCATTGACAGTCATTTCCCTTTTCTGTCTTGGCTCATTATTTGCGCGTGGTTGCAAATTTCTATGGAAGTTATTCCTTCGATCAACTCGAGTTGTAAGCAAAGATCTTGAACGCAAAATCACCGAAGCGGCTGGTAATGTTGAAGATGGAATTAATGTAAACTTATTTATACTTTATTTAATAATCTCTATAATTTGGAGATGTCGCAATCAAACAGCAATTCTTCTGAAGAAAACGAAGACGATTTGTTGTCCTTTCCGATTTCTGGCCTTATTTTTATCACCGTCATTTGGGTTCTATTTTGTGCGGTTTTATTTCAGTTCCTTGAGAATTGGGATTTTGGAACGTCTATGTACTTTACTCTTATTTCGTTTACAACAATTGGATTTGGGGATGTTTTACCATCTGACTACGATTACATGATTGTCGTTGGAATTTGTTTATTAATTGGTCTGTCACTGGTATCGACGGTTATGAATATTATTCAACAACAAATTGAAGCGCTCGCCTCGGTATTTTTTTTAACATATTAATTTCAAAATAACAAATTTCCGTTTCTAATAATTGATTATAAAACAAATCGAGCATTATATTAAAAATAGAAATTAATATGATGATGATTTCGGTGGAGGACATTCTCTAAAATCTAAAGTAAATTTTTATTTTTTTGTTTAAATAATGTCGCACACAAAATGAAAGTGAACAGTCTTCAATATGTAAACGTGTCTATCTTACACGATTAATTTCATATAAATTGACACGTCATTTCTTCTAACCGTTACACATGTAAATTTACACATAATCCGTTTATAGAATAAGTAGGTTTGAGATTAATTTGATGTTAAATACACAAAATATTCTCAAAAATTAAGTTATAATCTTTTGCCCGAATTGATTCAAAACCAGTAATGTTAAAAATAGATTATGGAGATTTGGAGATTTGATGTAAAAATACTTTAGGGCGTTAAAAACAATATCGATGAAGAATACGCGCGAGCCTTAACAGAAGCAAAAGAAGACGGCGACCTCGATGAAGAAGACGAGCAAAAAAGTGGAAACGGTATTTTTTACAGCCACAGTTAAATATTATCGATGTGCTGTTACAGATGGTGGAAAAGCATTTGATGCAGTCTTGTCGCGAATGGATTGGAAGAAGAGAGCTTTGTATTACGCAATGCCGAGTAATCAGAAAAAACAGCTTCAAAAAATCTCAGAAAAGAAAATGGGTAGGAAGACGATTAAAACTCAAACCGATTCGGAATTGTTGGATGTAGGTTTCTTGGTGGTTCTGGTAGTGTTAAATATGTGTTTGTGTAAATAGCACCAAGAGACAAAAATATATGTATCTTTGACCGAAAGTTTTACATGTATTTTGTTTGTAAAAAAGATGGTCTCAACCAGGCGAAATTCCTCATTCCAGATTTTTTATTTTGGTTCCGAAATTCAAAAATACCGTATTCCTAACATATTTTCGTGATTTTCGTGATTGAGTCTGTGAACATTCATTTGCACGTTTTTATTCACGCTTTTGTTTTTTTTTTCATTATTTTCCTGGTTAAAAATTATAGTGGGGAAATACTAAATTATATGAAATAACTGGATGAAGTGGGAAATATCGTCTCATCTTTCCAAATATATATTTCATTTTTTGATTCAATTGCAGAATTTTCCTAAGGCACGCCAACTAGATAAGATTAAAATTAAAATAGTAATTTGGTTTTCTAATGCTAATTATTCCACTGATTGAAACTTGTTTTGCAACTTTTTGAACTCATGGTAATTAAAATTTAAAAAAAAACTAAATTATTTTATTGAAAAATACTATCTTCAAATAAATAATTTTATATGTCATGAGACAAATCTTATTTTCGCAAAATCCAAATTAAATCTAAATTTTTAGACACTAATTCGTGAAGAAATTTTAAAAGCCGAATTGAACAATGAAATTCACAAGTTTGCACCAAGATCACGTTCACTATCACAACAGCCGAAACTCGTCTACTCAGACGTGCGCGAAAAGGAAATCCCAATTGAAGTGATCCGTGTTGGTCGTGTCAATATGCCAAAAGATGATTTCTCACAAGGTCAACAGCAACAACAACAAGCCGATGATAAACGATCGATGGATGACAACGACGTTATTGAGCATGACATCTAAATATTGGCTCAAATTATTGCAATAACTGTTTCTTATCGTGTTGTGAATATTAGCTCATGTTTGTTGTACTATTATAGTATTCCGACTTTCGAAACCAAATAAATCAACTGTTTTAAATTCAGGCTTATATAAACCAAATGAAAATAAACAGATATCGTGAGAGAACAATGGCTCCGAACTCGATCAAATTGCAACAATTTCATAGAAAGACGCCTACGCCAATTAAGTCCAAAAGAGTTCCACTATCTCGTAAAGGCTCATTTTATTAGCTTTTCGTTTTATGTTGATTACTTATGATTGCCTTTCTGATGCTCTTTCCGTTTGACTCATTTTTTAAAATTTTTTTCCGTAATTTTTTTTTATTGTTTATTCATCCGAGGTATTAATAATAAACGAAAAGGTTATACGGTTTGTTTTCTTTTTCGCCATAGATAACAATAATTTGACCACATTGTTGTCTTCTATCAATTAATGTTTCTCAATGAAACAAAACTGTATTGATAAACTACTAATATAGTTTTTTTTTAATATTGGACAATGCTTCTTTGTGACTTTAAGGATATTTTAAAGGAACTTGAAATTTAATATATACCTTTTTCTTTTTTGTGGATTTTGCCATCCACGACATCATCCAATAATATAATCATAATAATAAATACGAGTTTTAGAAAGTGTAAGAATTAATGATAGTAAAAATGTGTATCTAACTTGTTTTTCGTATCTTTTTCCATTTATTTGTAAACAATCAAAATATCGAAAGTTATTTTGCTACAAATTTAATTCCATCTAAAAAAATAACACCGAACAATGAATTTGATTAGAAATATGCCGAAACTCCTTTCGGGAATCAAGGTGATTGAGCTGGCCGGTCTAGCTCCGGTTCCACACTGTGGTCTGGTTTTGTCCGATTTTGGAGCAGATGTGACAGTCGTTGAGAAGGTTTAATTGTAAATTATGTGTATCACTCTGAACTTTTTTTAATACTTTAGAAAGATATGAATATGGTCGAGCAAAGGTTGAATCGAGGAAAAAAGATGATGGCTCTTGATCTAAAAGATAAAGCTGATCTTACTAAGGTTAGTGTAAAATGCTTACTGTTAGTAACAAAGGTTCTGTTTTTAAACAAGAAAGTTTTAAAATTTTCTCATAATTTCGTGAGGATACTAATTGATTTATCATGTTAATCTTAGTCAATCTTAAAACATAACTATTTTCGCTTTCACATATTAATATAAATAATAATAACCCAAAACTACAGATTCATGAAATGTGCAAATCTAGCGATGTCTTGCTTGATCCATTCCGTCCAGGAGTTTTAGAAAAAATTGGGCTCAGTCCAATTTCTTTATGGCAGGTGCAGTTATATAACTGATGTGCCTATAAAGAAGTGAATTTTAGTTAAACAGAGGGCTTGTCATTTGTCGAATTACCGGTTATGGACAAACTGGTCGTATGAAGTCTGAAGCTGGACACGATATCAATTACGTATCAATGAGTGGTAAGGGTGTCTGCGCAAGACAGATTATTCGATAAATAATCTAGGTATGATGCCAATATTTGCTGGAAAGGAGTCTTCAAGACCATGGCCCCCAGTTAACATATTAGCCGATTTTGCCGGCGGTGGACTAACTGCTGCATTTGGAGTGGTGTCGGCTCTTTTCGCGCGACAATCGAATGGTTTAACTGAAGGTTTTGTTAGTAAAAGACTGCAGGATTTTAAGGTGGAAAGGGTTGTGTTGTTGATTGCTCAATGACGGAAGGTGTGGCTTATCTGTCATCATTTGTGCAGGGTTATTATGATCAGCCGCATTTGTTTACCGATAAGTATGCGCCATTTACTGGAGAGTGTCCGATTTATAGGTAATGCTGAAATATTTTTGAGGATTTGAATGTGACTTTTTTGTTTATTTTTTCGAATAACAACGTTTCGTATCGATTGTGTATTTAAATAGTAAAACAAAACAATTATT
This sequence comes from Caenorhabditis plicata, assembly GCA_963931815.1. Lineage (NCBI taxonomy): Eukaryota > Metazoa > Nematoda > Chromadorea > Rhabditida > Rhabditidae > Caenorhabditis > Caenorhabditis plicata. The sequence continues at coordinate 18,003,382 of OZ007493.1, forward strand.
TAATGAACAGTCGATTAAAACCAAATTAAAATATAAAAATCATAATAAAGCAATTGTATTGTCACTAGAAGATACGACAATATTTAAAAATTCTACTAATTCAATATTCAGAACATACAAAACAAAAGATGGTAAATTCGTTGCTGTAGGACCATTGGAGCCAAAGTTCCACCAAAACATGTTTGATAGTATGTGAGATACTTAAATGTTTGCACATAAGATCCAATATTTAGCCCTTGGTGTTGATGGAAGCAACATGTTCGAACAACCAGAGAAGTTGGTCAAGATTCTTGAAAATAAATTTTTGGAAAAAACTCGTGACGAGTGGTGGGCTGTGTTTGAAGGTCTTTGACGTAATTTTGATTTAATCAAGTAGTTATTTAATCGTTTAGGAAAGGATTGTTGTGTAACTCCGGTGTTAGATATTCATGAAGTTGGGGAATTTGGATTGCATAAAGATCGGCAACAGTTTGAAAAATCCAAGTTTAGTGGGACTTGGATGTCAAATCCAGCACCTCGAATTATCACGTATGATGAATATAAGAATAATAATAATTCGAAATTGTAACTAAATTTTGTATGTTTGATTTAACATAATGATGAATAAAATTTTTAAATAAATAACTCATCGATAAGATTTGCCTAACAAAGAAGCTTAATTCTATTCTACAAATGATAAAATTCTCTAAGAATGATGCTTAAAAATTGAAGATTTAGTTAGTTTGAATTCTGCTGAAAAATATTCTGAACATTTTTCAACAATATTTTTGGTTATAAAAGGTTTCATAAGCAAAAAGTGGAGCACTATGTCATCAAGCGTGAACATCATCGCACAAGGAAATGGACAAGACCGCGATTTTTGAAGCTTCCATTTTTTTGTGGAAATTACTAATTTTATCGTTTCATTTGGCGTGTATATTAATAAAATATTGTGATTTTATGTACGATCAAGAAAATTTCGATTCGCGCATAAAACAACTATTATTCATTTCAGAGATCAATGCCTAATGGAAGAGGAAAATTTTAGGGGCGGGGCAAAGGTCTTGTTTAGGCAGCCACACGGCCACTGAGGCCATCACGTCTCTTCCTCTTTTGTTTGTCATCAATATTTTTATTTCATCTATTTTCATTTTTAAATTAAACTTTTCATTTCTTGTCATCAAAAAATAGATAACAGAAATTGATGAGAAACAAATGAGGAAGAGACGTGATGACCTTAATGACCGTGTGGATGCCTAAACAAGACCTTTGCCCCGCCCCTAAAATTTTCCTCTTCCATTAGGCATCGATCTCTGAAATGAATAATATCTAATTTTAAAATCGTTCCAATAATTATGGCCTAGGTTTTGTATAAAAAAGAAAACTGAACTATTTTTTCAGCACATATTTAACTTTTCCCAATATGAAATCAAATATTGAGCACGCTAAAAATAAAATTATTTTCTTAAAAAACACGTTTAAGTTAGAAAATCATTTGTACGGTCTACAGTCTATTTTAACGCATTTTTATGTTTGAATAACCTTTCTGAACACCTCTTTACGCATTCTTTTGATTTTTATAGAGTATAGGTTTTAAATGTAGCAACCAAAGAAAACTAGCTTATTCAATTTACACAATCTATGTATTTTATTTTATCATTTAATTAATTTTTTTAATAATATAGTTTTTGTGGCCGTTTCTGTGCGATTATTCCATGAAATATGTAAAAGTTTGTCGGAGAATTTAAGAAGAAAGCTTCAGATGGCGATATTGGAGAGTCTTGAAGTTTCCCCTAATTAATTAAATATAAAACAAGTTTAATTCTTAGCCTTATTTAGTAGTTTTATGTTTATATGAAATTATTTATTTTCTACCAAACAAAACTCTGAAATATTAGTTTATCCCTCCTACACTTTTTTTATGTTGCTATTCTTTATTGTTATTATTATCCCTTACCTAGTTTTTTTTCTTAGGTTTTTATTTTGTTTTAATTTAAATAAAAATGTTATATACATTAAATTATATTCACGTGTCTAGCACACGTAGTGTAAATAAATAATAAATAATAAACCAAATTCTATAAAATCAGACCCTATGATCTGTATTATTTAATTAACCCGAATTCCATTATTTAATCATTCTTTTTGCATTACGTCTTTCTTAGATATATCATATATTATATTAGTAAGCAATTCAACAATTCATATATTTCCATATGAATTCGGACGTAATCGATGAAGAAACATATCGCATTCACCGGATTATTATATTTTCGATTGTTTTAGTATTTGAGTTTTTTGGTATTTTTGGTAATGTTAACTTAATTGTGTTGACAATAAGGAAAAAAAGTCTGCAATCAAAATACGGTGGGTTATTTTTAATGAGTAGATTAATATTATCGGTGTTCCTATGTCTTTTAATTGAAATAAGAGTTTATTTAGTGTCTTTTTTATTTAAAAAAATATTCGAGAATAGCAGTTCTCTCCTTTTATTATAATTTTTGTATAATTTTTTGTATTCTAAAAGGCATATAAAATAATCATGTTTATGACTATGTTCGTTGATAAAATTTTTTAATTCTTTGAAAAGTTGATTGACTACAACAATTCCAAGCGAAGAAATTCGTTAGAAGTGCTTAATTTCCATATAGGTAGACTGTACTATGACTCTGAGAGAGTTTAAAAAAGTCTTACAGGATAATATAATTTTAAAAAATAATAATTAATTTTTCTGGAACAAACAGAGAAAAATTATATTATATATATTGTCCTTTTCAGAGATCGATGCCTAATGGAAGAGCAAAAAATTAGGGGCGGAGAAAAGGTCTTGTTTAGGCAGCCACACTTTGTTTCACAAAATACATTGGATTGATTTTCTGAATATCAAATTTAAAAAAGGAATCCTAAAAAGAGAATTAAAAAAAACAATGATCATTATTCAGCGATAAGATTTTTTTAGTTATTTTAAAAAGGTTAATTACTCACAATTTAATTGGCATCACATCAAGACAATAACACTGGAATAGAGGAAACTGAGTTGGCCAACAATCCGGGACCGAAAACATGTTGGCCTATAAAATAATTCAAAACTTTCAATTTCAGGATAAAATAAAATTAGCAATTCAGAGTAGCCCATCAATTGTATAAATATATAAACATCTATTATTTATTTCTTAAAATGAGTTTTTTGTCATGACCAAATTTACCCAGTGATCCATGAACCGAACTTTAGAAAAATTATATATAAAATCCAAGACATTCACGAATAATATAAATACTTTAAGGATTGTTATTAATGACATTGGCAATATTTCACTTATTTTGCTTATTATTCGAGCTCATCGATATGTCGTTTGCAGTTCGAAGTAAGTTTCAATGTTTCCATTTTAACGTAAATTAAGTCAATTAAAAAAATCTCATTTTAAGGATTCGGTGAATGTGTGAGATCAAACAATCCATACAAACTAAATTCCTAACATCAAATTACACTGTAATTTTTCATTGTATTTGCCTTGCATTAGGATGTTTTCTCAATTTACCTCAAGTAAATTTAAAAAAAAAAACATTAAAGAAGAGAAAATAGAAAATTTAAGTTTGTTAAGAAGTTTAATTCTTTTCCCTTTCTCTATCCAACAACAAACCAAGCAGCAGAAGATGTTTTGAGAAAATTAAATAAATTTAAACAATTTTTTGGATTTAAAATTGAGATGGAAATTGTCCCTTAGTATTAAAAAGAACGCCCATGTTAGAGCGAAATTTGAGGTCATTATTACTGATTTAAGAATTTTAAACTTTTCTTTAACACTAAAAAATATTGAGGTACGCCAAATGAAGCTCTTAAGTTGAGAGCTCATAACATGCTCATTTATAGTTATGCAGTAAAATAAGCAATGTACTCTACAGTTTAAGCACTGTACTCTATAGACCAGTTTACGTAACAAAAAGTATTCTTAATTATTATGCTCTCGCTTGGTGCAAAGAGGCAACGGTGTCGATTTTATATTAAATTTGTTTTTATATCGTATTATTATTACTCTTTTTTATTATTTAAAAAATTCTCTCTTATGCTCTTTTAAGCCACTCCTGATGCTATTTTGTAGGATTAATCTTGAAATATTCTTTTAAAAAAACTATTGTCGTCTCGAGATATTTAATATAAACATCATTGCTGGGCTCTCGGTTTAAGTTTTCCATTTGGCGTGCAATATTAAAGTTAAAACATATACTCAAAATATTTATTACAGTGTCATTTTTCTTCGTGAAAGTCACCAGAGCTCAATGCTTTTATGCATTATTTCCATATGTGTTTTGTCATTCCATGCAAACTGGAACAATTTGCATTTTATCATTCGACTTGCTTGTGACAATTACTTTCCCGATCCGATCTCGAACGATGAACTTGTACACATATTTTTCAGTAATATTCCTTCTACCATTACTATATGGTATTATAATTGTAATTTACGGCTTTCAAATGATTGACGATGAGTATATTGGGGTATGTTTATTCAAAAATTACATTTTAATTATCTATATTGTTAGATGTGCAACCCACCATCGGCTCTACATCCTGATGTCAATTCTATTTGGTATATGTTTATGATGATATTTTCAGCAATTACAATGATATTCTACGTTGTCTCGTTTATAATCCTTTATATTAAAAGTAGTTTCAAAAAAGTTGAGTGTTTTAATTTTAAAATTGTAGTTAAACGAAAGAGCAATGATATTCGCCACATAGAGCAGAAGGCGTTGAAGACCTTACAATTCCTTATTGTTTCATTTATCTGCTTTCGTTTCATGACCATTGTGATAATCAATATACTCAATGTAATAGGCATCCATGAAGATATTCTAACATTGGTTCAAAGCTATAATGTAAATTATTGTTTTTTTTAATTAAAAATAATTAGAAATTGGTTTTAAAGATTGTTGCCGGAATAGTGGCATATTCTCAGAATGCATACGTGTGCTATATTAGAAGCGATGAATATCGAACACTTTTTAACCAACAAATTAATCTTTTTTTAAGTCGATTATTATGTATCGATGGTTTTGAAATAGAAGAACTAAGTGTTTCAAGAGTACATCATATGTCGAAAATGCCAACAACTCGTACAATACAAGTGAAATCACCTTGATACTGAATTTGGTTTTTATATTAATTATAGTAATAAAAATTATATTATATTTAAAATAAATGACAAATGACTCATCGTTCAATAACTCCTAAAAGATACAAAGAGGCAGATTACTATAAGGTGAGACTTTTGAGGATACAGAGTATAACAATCTAGTAATTCCGTGAATCCTTGAATTTCCCCAGGTTCATTAATCAATTAGAGCAACATGACAGTAAGTCTTATTTAGCTTTTATTAAGTAATTTTTTTTATTAAAAAACTATGGCATATAAAATTAGTTATTATTTTCTTATTCCCTGTTGAGAAATGAAATTTACCTACGATCTGAGCTCTTCTTTTTTGTTTTATTCGCCGTTACTTCATTATTTTTTGGGGGGTTTTTTTTAATAAATAAGTAAATTCTCGTGCAATGGCAAGATCATAATTTTGTCAACGGGTTTACAGAGATCTTCGATATTGATTTAGTTCATCTTTCGAAGAATATTTTTTCGTCGAAGTTACAATATTGCTCTTGTGCCCCCCCAAAAATCTACCTACAAGTATTGGTTTTTCGCATCCTCCCTGAGATTTAAATTTTAATTGTAGTAGAAAATTTAATAAAGTGTTTTCAAATCCATTATGTAACTACAAATGACTAAGAAATATCAACTATTTTTAATTTTAAAATTAAATTATTTTTTAATTAATACATTATAATGAAAATACAATTGTTAGCAAATTGTTCCATTGCTCCTCAAATTAAATTAAGAATTAATACCAATTATCAAAAAATGATTCATATAGTTATGTCAATATTATTTTGAAATTATTAATACGTTTTGAAAGAGCTACAGAAACATTGTTAGGAATTATTTGTGATTATTTCTTTTATATTATTAATAAAAATTATTGCATTAATGGAAGAGCAAAAAAACAAGAAAAAATTTTACAAAAAAATTACACTCTCGGATGGACACGGCCACAATCTGACTGTGCTGGCGATTTTTCAATATGTGCTGACCATTTTTTGAGACAACCCACATTGATGAGGGACAAAAGAGTAACCATCCAAACGAGAACCCCTTTTTTTTCTTCTTCCATTAGACACTGATCTCTGAAAAGGACAATAAATGAAAATTATCTAGTTTTTATGCATTTGTATCTTCCAAGCACATAATATAACAAATTTCATAGTTCATTTTTGCTGCTGTAGTTTTCAATAATAATTTTTATCTGAAAACGGTTTTACTTTTTCCAAAATTAACATAACTTATTTACGAACTATAATAAATTATTAATATATTAATATCTTCCAAGGATTTTGTGACAGAGTGAATTATTTATTTAAAATATTTTCAAAAAAAATAGGAGTTTTAGCGTAGATTATCTTTGTGTTTGTGCGAATATTACATAATTATGTTGATATATGTTGACCACCCAAAAGTTATTTATATAATTAAAACAGTTTTTATCAATTCCTAGAAGCATATATTTTAAAAGTGCATTTCAATATCTCGTTTGTTTGAAGAAGAAAAGAAAGAAATTAATAATATCAAATATACATGAATTATTATTTTTAAATAAAGCAAAACATAGGCGAACAAATTCTATTTTCAAATTATATTATTATAATGAAATAGGATTAACAAGGAAATTATTTTAATTTAAGAACTATCATAAAATACTTCTTTAGAAGCACTTATTTATTAAGAACTTATAACTATAGAAAAAACCTACATTTAGACATTAAATATTTTAACGACTAAATTAAATAATATATTCACATTAGAATATTGGAAGGTAAAAAGAAAAAATATTTTCTTTAACAATAAATAAAACACCAATTAGAATTACAAATTGAACTTCTCAATCAGATAACCGAATTAAAAATATTCGTGTACTAACGGTACTTGTTAGCTTATAATAATATTGTTAAGTTTTTAATTGTTTATAATATTCTGTAGACGCTTTTGAACTTTGCATAAAAATTAGTTTCAATTGGTGTGCATTTTCTAGAGGATGAAAATACTAAATGAACATAGAAAACTACTTTAAAATAGGATAACATTACAAAATAGAAAAGAAAGAGTAAACAAATTGAAAATTATTTGAAATTTAAAATTTGCGTTTGGACTCACGAGCAGCTTTTCTTTTATTTATTTTATAATAGATCTTATTGAAAACGTTCTTATTCATAAAATATTGTATAATTAAGTTTCATGTAAACTGAACTTTAAGAAAAGAAGCTTGCATTAGTTTCTATTATCTAACATTTCAGATTTTCAATGTTTTGAGGTAGTTTTGACAGGCATTTATGAATTATTTTCTAAGATAATAAGCAACCGAGAGTTTTTTTTTGTCTGCAGAGATTAGTAAATAAAAAGTATTCTTAAACTATTTGTTTCAATCACAAATAAAACTAAAGAGAGCAATATTGTAAAATGTAATACCGGTAAGATAAAGGGAAAACCTAATAAATTTTAACATGCTTAATTATATACAACATAATTAAACACGCCTTTTACTGCTACATTTTGAAAAGGGCCTATGATTCGTGGGCCTAACACTGGTGAATCGATTTTTAAGTAAATTTTGGAATTTTTAACAAACAGTTACGGTACGCTTAAATGTTTCAACCATTTTGTATACAGTAAACATGTTTATTCTACCTTAGTCTGCTTCGGAATACTTAAAATCGATGTTTTTAGGATTTATCTCGTGAACGAACCATGTTTGCGCGGCGGAAGCGTTCGTATGTCCAGTGTAATCTAATCGCGTCACAAATATATTAACTTTGTATATTGTGAAAACAGCCATTTCAATTTTAATTTCATAAAAAGAACCACTTGAACATGTAGAAATTTTATATTATAGAAATTTTAAAGGGTGTATTGAATATGATAATTCGAATTTTAGCTACATTATATAGATAAAGTGCATTATTGTTGTATCTTTCCTATATATATATATATATAACTTTAGAGCCTTTATCTTGGGAGGGATCTTATAACACTTATCAATATATAATGTGGACTGAAATTGTTGAATGTAAACATACGGCCATTGCACACTTTCCCAGAAAAAAATGTTTTGCCTATACTTTCCGTGTTTTTTTGTCAATATAAATAAAAACCATGATTATTATTTATTATGATATAAAACTTATATAAATTATTACATTAATTCCGTTAATTTCATTAATTAATAATATATTTATTGAAATTGCTAAATGTTCGAGTTATTCAATTTGCGAAACGCGGCCGCCCCGCCAATTTCGAAATTTTAACAAATTGATTTTTTTATTATTTTCAATATTAATTGTTAACAACACGAGCATGTCTGTTTTAAACACATAAAATAGCCGTTGGAGGATTGGATCAGTTATGAATGAATCATTTCTCGCAAATTTTTTCACAAATTGTAATAGATTAACATTTTAAAGCTGGTGTTTTTTTTTAATATTTTTTATTTTTTAACAGCATAGGTCCACTACTATATATTCTCTCTCGGAATATCGTGGCGATTTTGAATTTTTTTGGAAAAAGCACGATTATTGATTTCGAGCCATACTGGCCTATGGGCGGCAGCTTCATTGGAGGGGGGGGCTTCATCTTCATTGCTGTCGTCTCACTCTTTCATTGTGTGCTTTTCCCCTCCAAACAATTCATCCTTTAGTGTGCTTTACGCGTCATCTCGCAAGCAGCTTGTCAATTCAGTCTCAACGAAACGCACACACTCACATCTCACACACACTAGCCAACTTTTCGTCGGGACCGAGTAGCTCTGCCTACTAGCTGGGACCAAATTCAATGTAGTAGTATCGAGCAGTCGACGACAGCACAAACGTGCGCAGTCTCTTATATACTCAGGATGTGTAAAAAGAAAGAGGACTTCTTCAATTTTTCGGTCCACCATTTTAGTGAATTCACATTTTACTCTTATATCTATTGCGAGCTTGATGATTCTTGTGATTGATCGATTGTTAGAGCGTTTATTTGTTTAGCAAGCGCAAGCTTCAGAATAGTAAGGTTATATTTGATTTTTCAAATGAAAACTTATCATTGTTTGTTAGTCGGCTCTAATTACTTTCCTTCTCATCGCTCGACTTGTTCGACAGTACATTTATTTTTGTTTAAATTATTATTATCATTGTTTTATGGCAAAATCTTTTCTTATGTTGCTCAATATTGATTTTATTGTTGTTTTTGTTTTTGTTTCGTTGTTTCCCCAATTTCTTTTTATATAACAGAAGAAAAGAATTATTTTCATTTATTGAAAATCTTCAAAATCGAAAAACTGTTTGTCAAATGAAAATATTTGCAGAATATGGTTGATTTGAAGCAGCAACTCGATTTCATCGATTATTTTGGAGTTGTTGCTGTATGGCTCCTTTTCTTTTCGATCGTGTTCATCATCTCGATAACGTGCATACTTTGGTGTTGTGTTTCAAAAGGAGATGATCCAACAGTATTTGCAAAGGTTTGTTGAGTATTATATCGCATTAAATAAACAATTGCCTAATGGTTTAGTATGGATTTGGCCCGCAACCACGTGTGCCAGCTCAAAGGTCAGCTGCTCAAGAAGCTAAATCTGAATAATTTTGCCCAATATCGTGTAGAATAACAAGTATAATAATTAACCCCCACTCCTCCACTTTATGTCCATGTTGTTTAGCTAACATTTTTTCATTATTTTTCATAATTCACTTTTTATTGCTTTACCGTTTTAGTTGCAAATTGTTTTAATTAGTTTTTATTCAATTTAATAAACCGAATGAGGAAATCTAACACTGTAATGTGTGCTATTAACATGATAACATGAAAATTGCTTAATTTTATATTTCAGAACGAAGCTAGCTGCTCAAAAGGATATCTGATACCGTGCAATTAAAAAAATCTCATATATTCCAATGTTTTGTCATTTGTATTAGTTTAAATGAGCTTGTATTATATACGAAATAAAGTAATTGTGGCTCGTAACATCTTTTTTAATTATTTATCGAAACGAAAAGTGTGCAATAAGTACCTAATTGCGATGACAAACGGTTGCTACGATGAGCACAACCATGACAACAGTTTTCGAATTATTTTGAAATCCCGGCTTTTTTCTGGTCATTTGGCTAACAATGTCACAGCGAAGATCACGTGGGGCTCGTGATACGGCAAAGGATATTATTTTGGGATTGGCGTTTGTTTCAGGTTTATTTAATTTTAACTGCTCTAGTTGTTTGCAGACCATCTGGACAGGGCCCGAAACAACCTAAAGAGGGTGTCGTTGTCCCGAAGGTAATTTTTTTGAAATTATAAAACCGCTGTCGTAGGCAAGATTCCGATAAATGTTGATTTCAATTCGGGTGTTTAAAGATATACGGTAGAAACTACATTATGAAAGAAAATTTTTCTAATAATTTTAAAATATATTTAATTTATTGGGAAATTTACTTTATTTATAATTTTTCATCGGCGGTTAACGAATAAATATGGTGTTGCCTACGGCCTGAATAATATTTAAGTTTTAAAACAAGAGAATATAGGTATTTTGTAGGAAGTTTCCTTAAAATCAAATATTTTTAAATTTTTCATATTCTATAGTATAGGAATTTTGAATTTTAAAGTTTAAAAAAATGGTGATACAAACATTACGAAATATATTTTATGACATACAAATTTCTGCAAATAATAACAATTAATGTTTTCGAAAGAGAATATAGTTTCTGACAATTTATGTTGTTTCCCCAAAAAGCTAGCAGATAATAAATTTAATATGAATAAGTTTATAAATATTACAATATTTCAACATTTAACTTTAAAATATGACGAAACATTAAACAAAAATCGCAAATTTCGCAAAAACAGAGTGTTTTTAATTCTCGTACACCTAAATGTATTGAATATGCGTATCAACAAAAGTAAATAAATTAGATAATTAGTTTTGAGTATATCGTGAATATAGAATTTCCACAGATTTTGAATTCAAGGTAATGATAATTAAGAAATTGTATGATCATTAAGAGGTTCATGGATAACATAATTGTTGAATTATATGACATCGAAATATAATAATAGTGAAAATATTCGCGAAACAATACCTTTAATTCTCTACTGCAAATTCAATACTATTATGCTTGCCTCAAATTCGCCGTTCTATAGTATTTAAAACTAAACTAAAAGTGATTTCGTTTTATTCGAAAATTTCAATTTCTAGTATACGGTCCGATAGAAAAATAGAAAAACAAATATAAATACATTAGAAATTAATATTACACTAATTAGTAATTATTTTTGTAGTTTTGCACGGAAGCTTCCAACTGAGCGTTTTTGTCGTTCCACCCAAGATTAAATCCACTCTTTATTCTGAAAGGATAATAATATTACCCTTATTTATAATGAAGCAATTAATTTAATAATAACTACAGAGTTTATTCTGTTATCAAGGGTGCATGGAAATCCATATTCCGTTTCCCGCCGTTTTTCGAGCTCCTTCACGGTTTTCCGTTTGAAAAAAAAAAATTTCCTTACATCCTTGCTATGTAGTATTTTGCCTAACACGTTGTGTCAGAAAAGAAAAACTAGACCAAAACGTCTCGTTATTACGACGATTCAGATGTATCTCTATTATTTAATCAATTAATGTCGTCACTTTAAAATTAAAGCTTAACAACATAAATTTAGGAGATAAAAAAACTTTTAAATTTTCAAAGTTCCCAGGTCGAAACGAAACCATCAACTTTCTTCTCCAAATCGGCACGTTAGCCAGTCTGGGACATTATATAGCTTATATTAATAAAATTTACTTACAAGACTCTGGATCACTGATTTTCAATGAGGAAAAAAATTTAACTAACCATCTCTTAAATATAAATGAACAAAAAATATAACTAACCATTTAACTGAGGAAAAAATTTAACTAACCACCTCTGAAATATAAATGAACAAAAAAATATAACTAACCATCTCTGAAATATAAATAAACAAAAAAATATAACTAACCATTTAACTGAGGGAAAAATATAACTAACCATCACTGAAATATAAATGAACAAAAAAAATATAACTAACCCTATAACTGAACAAAAAAAAATAACTAACCATCTCTGAAATATAAATAATCAAAAAAATATAACTAACCATTTAACTGAGGGAAAAATATAACTAACCATCACTGAAATATAAATGAACAAAAAAATATAACTAACCCTATAACTGAACAAAAAAATAACTAACCATCTCTGAAATATAAATGAACGAAAAATTTAACTAACCATTTTAACTGCGCTCATGCACCTTAGCGAATATTGAATATGTTTCCAATGTTAAGAGTATATTATCAACCGGTAATCCAGTAGATTGTATATACTTCGACTTTAAAAAAAACATTTGATTCAGTTCCTCATTCACTCCTACTACTTAAATTATCACTTTTTGGTTTTGATGATTCCTTATGTAAATGGTTCTCTTCTTTTTTACATAAAAGAACTTCACGTGTAAAAATCTCTAACTTTCTTTCATCTAATAAATTCTGTATTACGTCGGTGTATGTCAAGGTACCGTTTCGGGACCTTTTCTGTTCATAATATATATTAACGATCTTATTTGTTCCCTCCCTGCTGATGTGAAAGTTTGTGTTTTTGCTGACGATATAAAAGTCTATGGTAGTAACCCTAAGTCCCTCCAAATCAGCATCAACATTATTACTGAATGGTGCGAAATTTGGAAACTCAAGCTGGCCGAGAACAAAACGTCTGTTATTCATTTTGGCAAGAATAACCCCCGTAACGTATATTGTATAAACAACACTATTATCACGCCGTCGTCCTATGTACGCGACCTCGGAATTCTAATAGATGATAAATTGTTATTTAACAAGCACATTGAAGTTACTTCCAACATTTGTATTGTTAAATGCCGTCAGTTATTGAAGGCTTTTAAAACCACTGACCCCTTAATGCTTATGAAGCTATTCAATTGTTATGTAAGACCTATTCTGGAATATGACAAAAAAATAACTAACCATATAAATTTTTTTCAGTTAAACGGTTAGTTAAATTACAGAACAAAAAAATAACTAATGAACAAAAAAATAACTAACCATATAAATTTTTTTCAGTTAAACGGTTAGTTAAATTACAGAACAAAAAAATAACTAATGAACAAAAAAATAACTAACCATATAAATTTTTTTCAGTTAAACGGTTAGTTAAATTACAGAACAAAAAAATAACTAATGAACAAAAAAATAACTAACCATATAAATTTTTTTCAGTTAAACGGTTAGTTAAATTACAGAACAAAAAAATAACTAATGAACAAAAAAATAACTAACCATATAAATTTTTTTCAGTTAAACGGTTAGTTAAATTACAGAACAAAAAAATAACTAATGAACAAAAAAATAACTAACCATATAAATTTTTTTCAGTTAAACGGTTAGTTAAATTACAGAACAAAAAAATAACTAATGAACAAAAAAATAACTAACCATATAAATTTTTTTCAGTTAAACGGTTAGTTAAATTACAGAACAAAAAAATAACTAATGAACAAAAAAATAACTAACCATTTAACTGAAAAAAAATTTATATGGTTAGTTATTTTTTTCTTGTTCATTTACATGGTTAGTTATTTTTTTCTTGTTCATTTATATGGTTAGTTATTTTTTTTGTCTATTTATATTTAAGAGATGGTTAGTTAAATTTTTGGTTCAGTTATATGGTTAGTTATTTTTTCTTGTTCAGTTATATGGTTAGTTATTTTTTCTTGTTCACTTATATGGTTAGTTATTTTTTCTTGTTCAGTTATATGGTTAGTTATTTTTTCTTGTTCACTTATATGGTTAGTTAAATTACAGAATCTGAACAACAGAAAAGAAAAACGGCAAGAGGAATTGAACCTCACACCTTTTTCTTGAAAGACGAACGCCTTACCCACTAGGCCACAGGTGATCTTGTAGGTACAGTTGTTTTTCAGCTTACGTTTGTATTTGATAGTTTAGGGGATAGCGGTACTAGGCAATTAAATAGTTAGAGAGTTTTCAAATCATTTCTTCTAATTTCAAAATAAAAATATAAATTTGGCTTTTTGCCGTGAAAACGTGATCAACTGGAATAGTAAGGATGAGTTGGGAGGATAAGTTTCATTTAGTTTGTTTGAAATTGGATTTTATAGAGTTAGTTTCTTTTTTAAGCGAAATAAATTGAAAAAAAATCTAACAACCAGATTCCGTATACCCGAGGAATGTTGAGGTATTACGTTTTATTCGAAAATCTCAATTTCTGGTATACGGTCCGAATAATAGAAAAACAAATATAAATACATTAAAAATTAATATTACACTAATTAGTAATTACATTTGTCGTCTTCATTGCTCTAATTTTGCACGGATATTTCCAACTGAGCGTTTTTGTCGTTCCACTCTCTTTTCTGAAATTATAATAATATCAGCATAGTTTATAATGAAACAATAAATTAAATTATAACTAGGAGCTCAATATATATATATATATATACATATACTTCCTACTATGGGATAATTAGGTTGCTCTTTCAGTAGTTAGTAGTCTTCTTTGTTCACGTGGGATTGTGAAATCTTCAAATTTATCTATTTTAGGGTGCACTTATGATAGAGCGACTAGGTTTAAATAAATATCCTCAAATATCAATACTCGAAAACAGTTAAACAGAAGTGTTTAATTAATTGTTACTAAAACACTTCTTCCTAGTTTAAATATTTTTACTTAATTATTAAAGAATCGCTCAAATTCGTACGACCCACCAGTGATTCGTCGGGTATATCCAACCATGTGTAATCTATTTGTGAAACGAATTTTACCCATTTTTGTTTAAACCTATTATTTGTGTTGTATTAACCACTTGTTGTGTATTTGAATCAAACATGCTTGATTTTTATAAATATAAATTTCCCCGTTTTCCACATTTAACATCATATAAGTAATAATATCGTGTTGAGAATAATGAAAAGCCACCAAGAGTTGCCGACGATGGAACAATCAAGAAGTTGCAAAGTCAACTGGCGAAGATTCAGATGGAGAATAGGGAACTGGTTTTGGCAGAAAAGGTTTTGTGTTGTATATTTTGTTATTGAAAATTGCAGAAAGTTTCTATAAATATGAATCATTTGGTTGGTGGTTGGTATTATTGGGGTAACAAAAACATCAGATTTTTCAATGTAGAGTAAATGATGGATAATATTTAAAGGCAGCTAGGAAAAGATTGGAAGCAAATCAAGATGCTCTACAACGTCGCCTCAATAATTCGGAGTCAAGTGGTGTAAGGTAGGTAATTTTGAATTAAATAAATTTTAATTCAATTTTTCGACCAAATCTTTTAATAAAAGAGATTGTATGATTGAATTACATGTTATGATTTATTTAACTAGTTCAGTCTTTATAAATGGATTTTTATTTATAGCCTAAATGCAATTATTATAAAAATTTCCAAGGAAATTGCTAAGGCTAAATTTTGCAAAATCTAATCTTTAGGCTGCATTAGGAAAAAAGAAAACCAAAATTCCGCTCATTTTTGCTACCCACTAAAAATATTACTTCAGGTTTAAAAAATAATTACTGCAAAGTTTCAATGTATCTTGCATTAACACGTAAAACTAATTGCGTTCACTTTTTCTATAATACTAATTTAGCAAAACTCTTGAAAGTTTTTTTTACATTACACTTTGCGTTTATACAATCTCAAAGAAAAATACATATGGAGAATACCATAAACAATATGTAATTTGCAGAAGTCGCGATTTGGACGATGTTCGCCGCCAAATGAACAGCATGGATGCTAAGGTTATTTCAACTTTTTTCTCAAACATGTGTCGCTATTCTAGATCATGATGATTAATAATGACTTGTCGGGCTTACGGAACACAATAGATCGTCAAGTGAATGATCTCATCCATATAAATAACGAAATGAAGAGCCGACCGAATGTCGATCCATCGGTAACAGTTTCAATCATTCTTTAAACGTTTCATTATTTAAGAAAATTAACAACGTTGCCTCCCAAATGGATATTAAAATTAGAGATTTGCATAATCAAGTAATGGATTTTCAAAAGCATTTATCACGTGAGCAGCGTGAGAGAGAAAAAGACGCCAAAAATGCAAATGAGGGGTTTTCAATTTTTTTAAACGTTTTAATTATAAATAAATACATTTTTTAAAGTATATCGAAACTGAATGATATTTTAAAACATCAAGAATTGGCGAGACAAGATATCATGAATAACTTATCGAAAAAAGGCGACGTTGATAAGGTTTGATTTTTGCATGCTCGAAAGCCTATTAAATTTTATGATTTATTACCAACTTTAACAGTGTGCAAATAATTTGTGAATTATTAGGAAAGACTGAATGAAGAAACGAGACGTTTAAATGATAAAATCAATGTTATCACCGGGGAGGTGACAAGAAAAATGGGCGAGAATCAGCAGAAACTGAAAGATGATTTAGCGTCACGCATTCAAGTGCTTGAAAATGTACGTGAGTAAATAATCTGCTGGGTTGTAATCGTATTTTAGATGATAAGAACGCAAAGCGAGAGAATAATTGAGCACGAGAAAGAAATCAAACATAATTATGAATCAAAGCTGAATGAGCAAAATGAGCAATTAAATGCTCTGGCGAAGCAATTCCAATCAGAAAAAGCGAAACAAAAGGAAAGATTTCAAAAGGTGAATGAAGCATTGGCGGCTCTCGAACATCATCTTGAGCTTGGGAATAATAAGATTGACAAGTTGATGAGCTCCGAAATCCAATCAAGGTTCGCATTAATTGAAGCTTAGATCAATAAATTTAAAAATATTAATTTGAAGGAAACTGCATGAGAAAGCTTTGCTGTCCAAGATGTCTGAAATCGAAGAAAGGTTAAATCGATATGTGGGAGGAATGAATAAATCAATTGAAGAATTGAAAAACGGTAAAACTGATGTCAAAATGCCGACACTGGATACCGACGCGGTATGTTTTATTTAGGTGAATGACAATAATTTCAATAATTCATTCACTAAAATTCGCAATGAGCCTAATAATTTTGTATTAAAGATTTAATATAAAAATCAGAGCGGTTTTGGAAAATAATTGGAGATGTTTACTTATTATAATTGTATTTATTTATAAGCCGAGTCGAAGAGAAAAGTTTACCCGTGAAATTTACAACACAAATGATTAATTAATAGAGGCTTTAAGTTTCTCAATAATTTTTCATGCTGCACTGGTAAATGCACGAAAGAAAAGTCACGGTCAACAAGAAGCTCTATTTTGCACTTCTGCGCCGCGTAAATGAAGCTATTCGATGAAACCCCGAGCGACAAGGTCAAGTCATCTTGCTCCACGACAACGCCAGACCGCATGGAAGAATTATAAATAGCTTATCAAAAACGTTGATCAAAAGGCTAGAAATTATATATATATATGTATATATATATATGGAAAAGTAGGAAAAAATGAAAGATACCAAATTAAATTTCTTATAACCTATTATTAGATAAATATCTTTATAGCTTCGCCGTGAGATGGAAGCTATAGCTGCCGACAAAAACAAATTAAGCATGGAAGGATTATTAAAGCTAGAAGAGAAGATGAGCCGAGTCCAGCAAGGTAACCCAAAAAATCACCATCGATTAATTGTATGCAATAGGATTCTATCATGATCGCAAGGAGATCAATCAGAGGCTTATACAGCTCGGTGACGGAGAGCACGTAAACAAGTGAGCAATCTTTAATTTAAAAGCAACAATGCAGTAAATTTTGAAGACTTCGTGCGCAGGTTAACAAAATGGATGCTCTTCAAGAAGATATGGGAAAGGCTCAAGAGTTGATACGTGACAAGGTCGAGCGGCAAATTCCACAAGACGTTTGTGAAATAGATAATGGATAGGTTTAATTTGTAGGATTTAGCTGAATGAACTGTCAGCAAAGGTAGACAATGCAAAACATCAATTGAATACTCGGCTCGATAACGAAGAAGAAGAAAGGTCTCGATGTGCCAAAGAAATACTCTACAATTATTTGTTCTAGATATCTAGCAATCAAGGAGTTGCAGGAGGCATTCTCTCAGTTGCAGCAGAATCAGGCTAGCAAGCCATTCGATCCACAGGTTGTCCGAACATATCTCATTTTTATTTAAAAATTACTATTCAGATGAAACGTGACGTTGATGAGTGCAAAGTAGCCATCAAGAAGCTGGCCGAATCAGTGACAACGGTTAAAAACGTACTCGAACGTAAAATAAACGATGAAACGAGAAGGGTATAGATGTTTGATTTTGTTTTTCCATATAATTATAAATTATAGAGAGAAGAAGAAATAAGCAATTTGCGGCGTAATTTAAGTTGATTTAGTTAAAATGAGTTTGTTGACAATATTGGTTTTCTTAATGATTATTATTATTATTATTATTTTTATTATTTTCATAATTGATATTTATTTTTATCACATTTAATATTATGTCTTATTTTTCATTTTTGGTTTCATTTAATTCCCCATTTCACTCTACTATATTGATATTGTATTATAATAAAAATCATTTTGATTGTAGCTCATAAAACATAATTCTCGCGAAAGTACTCAAAGTTCGAAAATACGTCAAACTGAATGTTAAGATTATTGAAATGATAGGAAGTATAAATATTTAGTGTCTCTGATAAGAGAAAGCATTCATCGAGCAATGTCGCAAGTGCTCGCTTTTTTGAGCGCAGGTAATTTTTTTTTGAAAATTTTCGATTCCAATTTATTCAAACTTGTTTTGCAGCTGCGATTTTAACCACCGTTGGCGTGACAATTGCATCGTTGATTATAAATTGTATCACATTGAGTAACGTTAACACAGTCAATGAACTTGTCAAGAATATCACCAATGGCAACAATTCGTGGCATTATACTCCTGCGCCAGAACCATCTAAAGGAAACGTGAGCACTGATCCGGGATTTAAGGCCGCCGCCTCATTGTTATTGAATGGAATTGATGATACCGTGGACCCATGCGAAGACTTTTACGCATTTACCTGCAGCAAATATTTGAAAAATACTGATTTGAATAAGTTGAAATTGCCAAGACTGGGCACTTATTTGCAAGCACAGCAAATCGTTTACAATGAAACTGCGGCCGAATTAGACAAGTTTCAAGTAGATTCTACAACGGTTTCAATGACGGAGCGCATTACAAAAGCTGTACAACCTATGAATGAAATTATAAAAACAATAACTGAAAATGTTTTAGGCATTCGAAATATGCAAAAATGGTATGAGCAAAGAAACCGATCGAACTGCTGATATCTATAAGGAGATAAAAGATAATTTTGGTGGTGCACCATTCCTTGGAGAGAATATTGACCAAAATTTAAATTATTATTTACTTGCTGGCAAGTTCGAACAAGAGCACGCACTTGGAACACTCTCGTATTCAATTGCAACTGCCGATTATAATAATCATTCAAAGAATGCACTGTATATTGGACAGGTACACAAGGAAACTAATTTATATTAACAGAAAAAATATTTTTATTAGTACCACATCAAAAAAGAAACTATAATATTGTCTTGTCCTATTTCGACTGTAATTTTAAAATTTCGGAGAATCGT
The DNA here is from genome assembly GCA_963931815.1 of Caenorhabditis plicata. Taxonomy (NCBI): domain Eukaryota; kingdom Metazoa; phylum Nematoda; class Chromadorea; order Rhabditida; family Rhabditidae; genus Caenorhabditis; species Caenorhabditis plicata. The sequence goes on from OZ007493.1 coordinate 18,023,083, forward strand.
TGTATAAAATACAAGAGTACCATTAACCTAGAAATAACTGACAAGCCACAACTTAATGCTGACAAAATATAGCGTCTTCGAACATTTCAAATTGTTTCATGCACTTAGTTTATTCATTTATTTACTGATAACAGTTTAATGATAACATTGAAATTCTAAAAGTGGTTTTAATATCAAAGTCCACCCAATAAACCACAAGTCAATTTTGATTACAACCAATATTAATCGTCTAATTCTTGTAGGTTTTTATTCCAATAATCAACGGATTACAATCTATTGTTAAAGTATTATCGTCAGAAGGAAAAATGTGTTTTTGAAAAAACAAAAATTCTGGTCTTGTTTTGTGATAATTAGGAATGTTGCCAAATTTATCTTATCAATTTTGTCACCATTTTCAAAAGAAATGAATGAAATAATCCACAAATATAGTTTGATGAAATGAGAGGAAAAATGTTGGCAACTTTCCTAATTATGGCAAAACGCGGCCAATACTTTTCCAACTTTAATTATTGATTATACTTTTAAGGATCAAGTGAAAACATATTTATGAAAAAAATTTAATACATTTATATCTGATGTTGAAATAAGAGAAAAGCTATTTTTGTCTTGTTTAGCCTCGATTATCTTTCCATACACGTATGCCATCTTTAATTGTAAATTAACGGAAATATTTAAAGAACTTTTGGAGTAAAAACGTGAATTCGATCTATCTAAGAAACCCGCGTACAGCGCCCCAAAAATACTGTATTTGTGACTCTTTTAATTCCCTCAAACTGTGTCGGCCTCTGTAGAACTACCGTTCCTCTTAAATCTACCGATTATTTGTAAAAATGACTTCAAACATTCTTTAAGACTGAAAAATTATATTTATTAATAGGATTTTTTTTAAAACCTTGTATCATAAGTCGAATGCATGCATCATTTTTAAGGATAAATGCATTTGGAATTTAGTAAAACCTTAAAAAATTATTGCAGCCAGAATTATCACTGCCAAGGGATTTCTATGTAAAACCACAATATGTGGCTGAAGTCAACAAAAGAGTTGAAAGCGTCAAAGAACTCCTTAAAAGTTTTGCGAATGCGAAAAAAAGCGAAGTGAAGGAAGATGCGATCCAAAAAGCTGCTGAAGAAACTGTCAACTTTGAAGTCCAAATCGCGATGGCATCATGGCCCGATGATCTAATGAGGTTTTCTAGCATTTGTTATACTATTTACTTAAAAATGTATTTTATGTTAGAAACTACCGGCAACAGTACAATCCATTCACGTTTGATTCGCTTACAAAAGCTTATCCAAACATAGAATGGAAGCGATACTTTGAACAGCTCTTCAGTACAGTTCAGGCAGATTATAGTAAATACACGGTTCGACACTCTTTGTGAATTTAATGAGTTTTAACAATTCAAATGTAGCTTGTCCTCACTCAACCCTCCTACTTTGCCTGGCTTAATAGCGTATTTGGAGGTTCTACTGTCAACTCGACGGTGATTGCGAATTACATGATAACGCAATTGATTGCCGAGTCAGCTGACTTTATCCATCCGGCAACCAAGGAGGCCAACAAGAATTATGTACCATATTCAATGAGAGCTGGCCGTGGAATAACTAAAATTGGACGTCGCACGGTTCGCGCATTCGATAGCAATGAGAGCGTGCAAGATTGTCTCGACTTGATTACCAATTATATGCCGTATGGTACTGGTTTCGTTTACGTGAAATCAAAATCGCAAAAGAATGATGTGAAAAACGATGTTAAGAAGCAAACCGACTTGATTATACAGAATTTCCAGGTGGAATGAATAATAAATCCTTATTTTGAATTAAACATTTCAGGGAATGATTGACAGTCTTCATTGGATGACTGACGAGACCAAGGACAGAGCCCATAACAAATGTACCAAATAATTTTTTAAAATTACTCATTGTAATATACAAATTTAAGCTAGCAGTCTCATCAAAAATTTTGGATGGCCCGATGAACTGTTTGGTGATTTCAAAGATACCTCAAAACTGGATGATTACCATAAGGATTATGAAGCGATAATTAATCTCTATAAAGAAGATCCTTCGAATTCGTACAAGTTAACTAAATTGCTTAAGAAGGGAATGGAAAACCGCGAGTTCTTCAGAATTCTCGATGAACCAGGAAAGCGGTGGGTTTTAGTTTTCTTTTTACATATATTATTTTAATTTTTAGTGAAAACTTTTTGGCGTCGCCGGCAACAGTTAACGCTTGGTATCAACCTGAACGAAATTCAATTACGTTCCCTTACGCCGCTTGGAATCCACCGTATTATAAGTGAGTTGTAATTTAAGTAAATCCTAATGTAACTGCATTAATTTAGCTATGGATTCCCACAAGCTTATAACTTTGCTGGTCAGGGAGGAACAGGTGGACACGAACTAACGCACGGCTACGACGACGAAGGCGTTCAATTCGGATTCAACGGCGAACTGACGGATTGCTCTTGGAACAAGTGTGGCTGGATGGACACCAACTCTTCGGCGGGATTTGTTGACATGGCACAATGTGTTGTAACTCAATTTAGTACCAAGTGCTGTCCTGAGAAGATTGGTAACGTGCACTGTGCGAATGGAGCCACGACGCAAGGAGAGAACATCGCCGATCTCGGTGGCCAACAAGCCGCTTATCGGGCATACCGGCAGTACATCAAAGAAGAAAGGAACGGTGTCGAGGAGGATCGGCTACCGGGTCTTGAATATTACACTCCAAATCAAATCTTCTGGATCACTTACGGCTATTCGTGGTGCATGAAACAGACGGATGAGAACTTGGTTCAACAACTGCTCACGAACCCACACTCACCGGCGAAATGCCGAACCAATCAAGTGATGCAGGATATCCCAGAGTTTGGAAAAGATTTTGGATGCAAACGCGGTCAGCCAATGTTTCCGATTGATTCGGATAGGTGTAAAGTATGGGTGGGAAAATGATTTTTTTGTTTATTGTTATTGCTTTGTTGAATTTAGATGTTATTTATTTAGAAATATATAATAATAAATATTTTATTCCTGGAGAGTTTGTCACTTTTTTTCACTTTCTCCGAAAGTCCCCATTCCACTGATTTTCTTATGGGGCGAGGTCGCTAAGGGGCGAAGTCGCTTTAAATTCTAACATGCTAGAGATTTTTAATTTTCTGCCGGCCCTCAATATCTCGCACTCCGACCCGGAAAAGTTGGCAACATTATTTTCAAAAATATAAATTTTAGCATAAAATATAAGAAAATAAATCAAGAGGCGGAGAGGGATAAAGGGAGCGGAAACAGCGGAGAATATATTTAAAAATAACTTATTGAATTTGGATATTAGGTGGAAGCGTTGAAGAGGACACTGATAACAGCTAGCTGATGGTGCATTACCAGCATTTTCAGCGCATTTCGATAACTATGCAAGCTTGAACTGCGTATCTGAAAAGGAGGAACAAACGTACACACGATATTTTAAGAAACATATCCATAATTAAGAAATAAAATTTTGTTTTATTTTAGGGCCGGCTCGGCCCGTTTTAACCCGGCCCGGTCCGACTCCAATCGGGCCGACAATTCCCAAGTATGCTTTACATTATATCGTTATTTTTTAAATACGGGTGGTGTGCAATAGAATACTAAGGGGAAATCGAGGTAGATGAGACTGTTGAGAGATGGTACGATGTTGAAATAACGTAAATTAGATCCTACTAAATTAATTTTAATGAATTGAAACTGCAATAGTTTATTTGGGTTTGATAATTCTTCATATTTTAAAGAAAATTCCTTTTGAGAAAATCGTATGAGTAAGAATGTAAATAAATAAACGTAGACTATTCTTAAACTACGGTACTTTTTAAATATACATTTATTAATAAAACAATGGTAAATTACTTACCATACAGTCTCTATCTTTTTGGATCATTTTTACAGCGGGAATCCCTTCAAGAGACAGTTATAATAAAGGATTTACCGTAATTAATTCATTTTATAACCGTCTCATGAAAATTATAATTAATTATTTATAACAAATTTTACTGTATTCATATCAAATATCAGACTTTGATATTCGGTGAGCCTTCGTACATATATTTACTAAGTTTCAATACAAATATGTTACTTAGATCTATGCCCCTTAAAAAAATTTAAAAATTCAGTTATTTTGAATAAACCTCATTGGAGTCAATGAAATTCGTCAAAGATGACAAAGTAAATAGAGACACATCGATTGCTCGCAGGCTGGCACCGACTCCGCCTTTCATTGGTCTCAACTACGGTACTTGTTTATTTGCCGCAAATGTTCGGTATTTATAGAAATTAGAGTTAAAGATGTTGAATACGACAAACATGAGATCGTTAGCCGCAAATCAGAAGTCGCATCGAGAGGCAATATTTCGGAAGTGTTTCGATATGAGCTCAATTTTAGCCGTACCTGGTATTTTCCCATTTTTAAAGCTCTTTTATGCATTTTTTTAGGCAAGATAACATGCAAAAACGTGATTTTTAGTAATGAATGGTGGAATAATTATCATGCAACGGTGAGTGTTTTCACTTATTTCATTATTGAAAATGCCAATTATTCAGCTATCAACAATGCTACTTCAGTTTTCACATATCAATAGCATAAATGAGTTTATGAACCGTCCGAAAAAGGAAATTGATAGCAAACAGGAATTAATGTTAAGGATTATTGAGAATAAAACTTTGCCGCCTTCTTTACAAAAGACTAATGGTTTGTTCATTTTCAAAATTCATTGAGCCTATGTGGAGCATCCTTGAAATGTGTTATTAAACCAACCAACAAACACTGCTAATTTTACCATATTGGCAATGCAATTTGCAAAAAATGAGAGGATCATCTCGCATTGAGAATTTTAATTATTTGCTAAACAAGATGTAATTCAATTTTTACTCACGGATAGTATTGAAGCTAAAATAATTTTCGAAAATTAGTTAAAAACGTATTAAATGAACTTAGCTAGAAGGAACAGGAAAGGGAATTTAGTTTTAGGTAAAAATGGTTTTTATTAGTGAAGGTGGTACTAAGATTTTTTAAAATTTTATAAATCATGTAAAATAAAAAGAAAATTTTCTTATAAAAAGCAACTACAAATTCTTATAAATTTACAGTGTGATTTCAGATCTACAAACGTGCCAAATATGGTTTAGTTAAATTACTTTTTTTTTTAGTTTTTTTTAACCGAAATTAGTTTTTTCAAACGGAAGACGGAACATGGAAATAAAAATTAATTTTCTAAACGAACGACGGAAAACGTACAACGAAAGAATTCCGCGAAGAAAAATTAAATTTAACTACTGGAAATAGAATGAAGCTTTTAAGCTGTGGAGAGTGTCTCTGTTCTTTGACTTCGCACGACACGATTTTGACAGGAAGAACAATACCAGAAGTTTGGAAAGTTATAAAGTGAGTTTCCTACAAAAGAGGAAGGATGCGGATGCCATATCTCAATACTGACCAATATATTTGCTCTCATTTGTTGCCAAGATGTATACGAATACTCTTACTAATCGACTGATTCGTTCAGCGCAGGTTAACGTGGAAGACAGACCATTGAAAAATGTAAAGAATTCAAATTCGCTCTGGTTTAGCTCTAATCGACTTTAGCCTGCTAATTTGCTGACGACACATCGTTCCGACGCTGCTATATGGTTGCAAAACTTAGTGCCCATCTCAGGAAATTCTCGACCTTATCTGCTTTCATGGCTCGATTTAAGTTGATTTGCTAGTAGGAGGAAACTTCTCAGTTGGGCTGGACATGTCGCATGTGTACGGGACACAAGGTGGAGAAAAATTATTACAGAATGGAATTCCAAGGAAGTTGGTCGGACAAAGTCAAGTTCTGGGTCTCAAAATACGTCCACGAGAAGTCTATCATCAAGGTCATCAAAGAAGAATCTGCATTCTCGAGGAAAAAGCGGCTTGAACAACATTATCAACACTCACAATTACACCGTGGCATTGCACAATTTTCATACCGAGCAGGGTTACACGGAAATCAATTTTTTTCCGAGCGGAAAGCGGAAAACGGAAATGTAATTTAATTTTTTCAAATGAAAGACGAAGACGGAAATAGAAATAAATTTATCGAAACGGAAAATGGAAATGGAAATAATTTTTTTCGAAACGAACAGCGAAAAATGGAAGATAGAATTTTGTGCAATCCTGCATTCTATATGTTACAGTTGATCAAATAATCAAAACCGCGTCATAACTATACGACACCAGCAAAAAAAAATTCGTTTTCATGCGTATTTATTGATAAAGTTAAAATAATATTCAGTAGAGCTACCATGATTATATATGACATAAAATATTATTGTCGTTATGCATGTGATTAGCTTATGAAGTATAAATTGCTGAAGACGATCAGAGCTTTACCAAAATTTTGAGCTCATGCACAAATTTAAAATGAGATCTCATTTGGTAAAGTTCTCGGCTTGATTTAGATACGGGGAATTCGAGGTTCTTTGGTCTATATGAAGCGTCGAATTTTCGGAATTTGAAATTCAGTGTTCCGCTCCTCTCTGATTGTTTTCCGTATATAATTTGCGGGTATAATTTTATAGATTTGAGGTTAGAATGGCGAAATGTAAAAATGTTGTCCACTTATATTATTTTCGGCTATTTTTATCGTTACATATTGACAATTTATAAATCAATTCAATTCTTACTTTAATATTTGAATAAATATCCTTAAATGTTCTCATTCATATTTAATATTATGAATACTAAAAACCAATCCTTTAAATTCAAGAAATCAGCGTATGTCGAGAATCGTTGTTGAAATTAAAATAGTTTCAGATAACAATGGCTTCACATGCGACCGTTGCGGCAAAGTGTTCAGCTACGAATATTATCGTAACAAACATCTCAAATACACCAGATGTGTTGATAATGGTCTGCGCAAATATCCATGCACCATTTGTGATCGGTTAGTTGGTAAACAAATAATTCTGTAACGCAAATTAAATCATCTTGACATCTAAATAGTCAAAGATGTTGACTCCCTATAAAATTTTTGAATGGAAATTCGAAATACCTACGAATAAAGTGCCAATTGGCGAGTTCTACAGTATAATAACATTTTCAAGTGGAATTGACGTCAACAAGTGAATGACAAATACCCAGCTACCATTTCTGTCATTGTTAATTTATTTGTTTTAATCGTAAGTCAATAACAGCAAGTTGCATTTCAGATCGTTCGAAAAACGGGACCGTCTTAGAATTCATATCCTACATGTACATGAAAATCATCGCCCTCATGTTTGCTCAATTTGCCAAAAATCGTTTAGCCAATCGAGCAGTTTGAATAAAGTAGAGGGGTTGTTTTAAAAATTATTTCAAATGTATGTTTTAAGCATCTCCGCGTTCACTCTGGCGAACGCCCGTATAAATGTGATTTTTGTCCGAAAGCTTTTACGGCTTCTTCCATTTTGAGAACTCATATAAGACAGCACAGCGGTGAGAAACCTTTCATGGTATGTTTATAAGATAAATGTTTTATGTTTCTTGCAAACCATTTAATCGATGTAAAGGATACTTGGGAAATTTAGTACATTTATTTTAGCATAAAATATCTAGAAATAAAACAAGAAATTGAAAGCACCAAACTATATGTTCCATATTTTCATAACTTAATAGAGTTCTTTTATCCAACATATAGGACATTTTCGAGAACGTGCTTTCGAAAACGCTCTCGGAAGGAATGCACGAAACGTTTTTTGAGGAATTGAAATAAGTGAGTATATACTTTTTCAACTTCTTGAATGTGTTTTCCATTATTAACATAAAAATGAAATTATTGAACAGATAGCTCATAGCTACTGATTTAGCACTATCAGATATTAAGATATTTTAAGAAAAATATTTTAAAACACGGTATGAGTGTTTGAAATTTTAAACGTGTACGTTTTTATCTACACATGAGACCAGCTGCAATAGTAGAATAACTCAGACCATCCGCATTATTAAAATTAAAATAAAATCTGTATAATCTGTATAATTTAACTTGCTTAATTTATCCATTTACCCAATTTTACCTCAATTCCTTTAACTAATTCTTGTAATTTATGTTTAAATTTTCACAGTCTTTATTTTAAAAAAAGTTAATATTTAATATTCTAAAATAATATTTTTCAGTGTGCTCATTGCGGAAAAGCATTTGCTTCTCATGCAGCTCATGACAGCCACGTAAGAAGATCCCATTCAACAATTTCTGTGTAAGCAGGATCAACGGCAGGATGAGAATAAGAAAAACCATTTTTAGAAGTTACCGACCAACGTTTTTAATTATATGATTGTATACGGTAATGATATATGCGAAGTGATGGTAGTTATTGAAAAATAAATAAATCTTTAATTTTATCTCAATCTTGCTTCAGGGTGCACAACATTTAATTTACTTTTAATAGAGTACTACGTCTTCGGAAACAAAAAATTTCGCATTTCTTATACTATACAAAAAATTGTTGCGATTTTAGAATGATAAATATTAGCCACAAAATTGGGATTTCGTTTATTTCAAACCTAGTTTGGTGTAGCAATATTTAGGTAGATTGGACTTCCACTAGTTACAAGTATTAATGTTTAAGTAGAATAAAATATTAATTTTTGAAAATAATTGACTTTGTTTAAAATATACCTTTCGCAGGATGTTTATTATTCGTGTATCCACTGAATCATTTTAATATTACCCCTTTACTTAATTCCACACTTTTAAGCTATCTTAATGACTTCTAAAATATACAGAAAATACTTTAATAATGGTCTATTCAAATTGTCTCTCATATTGTTCACTTTTTAATCCTCATCATGTTTCTTTCCTAACAGTAAAAATAAAAATAAATACTTGGAGAGTTTATTTATGCGCCATTCTCGCTGTCTGCATTCAAATGAAATTCGGCAAATTCAACAACAATTGCGATGCGATAATTCATTAATTGAACTTGACTTTGCCAAACATGGTATCATAATTCAATCGCGGTGGCACCTTTTTGTCGACGTCCATATCGTTATGATTTAGAATTGATCATATTGGAATGAAAACTAATATACATTGATGTTAAAATTATCAAAAAAGAACAAGATGATGTTGATGAAAAACAGGAAGGTGATGGTGGCGAATAAAAGATGAAGGAGGAGGTTTCTTCTTATGATTATGGGTGGATGATTATGATGGTTGCCTGACTGGCTGATGGCTGTTTGGTTGGTTGGATAGTTAACAACACTTTAATCGTTCAGATCGTCCCACAAAATATGTGGGTTTTCCAAAAAGTCTTTTTTGTTAGTTATTGATTAATATTAAGAATACATTAATCACCGTATTCCTCGAACTATTTGAAAGTAATAAATAGAAAGTCTGAAATACGTTCACCTTCGCCAAATATATTTGGCCCATTGGTATTTATACATTTTGTGTTGGTTAATTTATTCATTTTTTGTATTTATTTGTTTTCCCACTCGTTACCTCGAAAAAAACGTGTTTAGTACAGTACAACCTACACAAAAATAAATAAACATTTATTCAAAAGTATTAAACAAATATCAAACCACTGTCTAATCTATTGTCTAATAAGGCTACTTGCTCATTTTGTTATTTTTGTTACTCGAGTGTTCGCAATATAAGCATGATATACATCTTCTTAAATTTTTAGAAATGGATCGAATATACGTATTCCTTGCATTATTCTCGCTGGTGTATTTCCTTGAAGCCATTGGTGGTAGTTATATCAATTCGGCGGTACAAAATATTGAACGTCAATTCCAAATGTCATCGCGAATTTCTGGTCTAATGATATCTGCCAGTAATTTATTTGGGATATTATTTTATTTGATAAAATTCTTTTTTGAGGTGATTTTGGGTACATTCCATGCGTTGTATTCATTGCTCACTTTGGATCCAAAGGAAACAGGTGATTGATAATCATTTGTATTTTCATCGTTATTTTCATGTTACGATTATTATTGTTTTGCCACTGTTATTTATTTATTTATTTATTTTCATCTTTTGGAATTGATGTTACCCAATACTTTCTATGTGTACATATCTATTAACAATACACCTTTAATGATTATCAAATTGTCCAATTTTTAATCGAATCGCCAACGTGAAATATTTGTAGTTGTAGCGACGAGGGATAGAAGACATGTTTCTTTATTGATCATTAACACCCCCACCCACCCCCTCCTGACTCTCTCCCCTTTCCAAAGATCAGTTCCAATCGGAAACTATAACGTATCTCGTCAAAGAATTGAACTTTACAGGGCAAGATGGATTGGAGCCGGAGCTATACTGGTGTCAATCACATATTTGATGCTAGCATCGCCAAACTTTTTGTTCCCTCAGGGTCATCATGATATCAATACTACTGCTGTTGCGGTAACAATTATTTTTCAAATCTAGACGTTTTAATTTTTAGCAGCAATTAGAGCCAAAAGAAAGCCAATTATATGCCAATTCTACATTGAAACAATTATTGGCTCATCCATTAATCCGTGATCGCATGCCTTTTAACATTTATGATAAATTGATGCAATTAGATGATGATGACTCCGAGGTATTAATTCTAAAACAAAATAAAAATTTGTGCGGTTTAGATAAAAGGTTACACGGAAAGGGAAAGGAAAAGGAATAAATCATCGGTTGTTACGTATACGATTGATGGATGGTTGATTGATGAGGTTCTTCGATTCTTCCTAGATATCACCTGATACCCAAAAAAATTTTAGGCAATTGTTGAAGCTGAAAAGGTTCTCAACGCCAATGGAAATCAGAACGAGCTCAGATCCACTCTTCAATATTTCCTTCGCCGTAGAAACAATTCCACTGATAGCGATATTATAAAAATGCGGCAAAGTGCTGCAGCACCGTTTACGTTTTGCGGAAAGCTCACCAATTCGTTGCGGGGAATCATAAAGGAGTCCAAATGTCTTGAGCAAAGCAGCAACATTTATCCATTCTTGGTATTTTTCTTCTCATTGTTGTTCCTTGGCGTTGGAAGAACCGTTCCATGGAGTCTCGGTGTTCCACTTTTGGATGATAATATCAAGAAGAAGAGTCTGCCCGCATATTTCGGTGGGTGAACTTGAGTGTAGAAAATGATGGATATGATTATTTGATTTCTGATCTGTTTCTATCAAAGACGAATCGTATTTTGTAGGTGCTATATCATCAATTCGCGTACTTGGTCCAATTTGCGGTTATTTGATTGGAAGCACTTGTAATAAATTGTATTACACATTAAATCGTAAGTTTTTTGCTTTAAATAATTGGGACTATATTATACAATGATAAATCATACAATTTTTTATTCATTTTTAATATGTTAATATGAGAAACAATATTTAATGTATTAGGAACATTATGGAACATTATGATATTAAACCTGCAATTTCCCCAACTGTTTTTCTTCCAAATTGTTGCGTGGATATTGATGATGGCTAAAAATACTAGAATATTGCATTTAAAATACGCGAACCGCTGGTACGGTAATAAAATAGTCTCAGTAAACGTTCAAAAATCTAATTTTGAAAAAATTTTTACTCAAATATAAAATACCTGCTTGATTAGAACCCTGACAAGATAATAAACATACCAAAGAACAAATTTGAAAATCCAAAAGCACCTGCTCCATATACGTTATGCTAAAAAACTTTACCGAAATCCAAGTAGCGCAGACCTATGCCTGGCAAAACTTATAACATGTTAATTCTTATATTTTAAGACTACACACGATAATCAATTGATAAAACCCTTCTTTAATACTCGAAGAATAAATTTATGTTATGAATTTTTGTTAATAAGAAATTGAAAATTCAATTTCAACATTTTTTAATTATTGTCAATGGTCTCAATGAGATCATGAAACAAATATTCAATTTATGTTAATAATTTCTCTGTTTTCATTATATTTCTTCCAAATTTCTAGATCAAATCAGATTAATTACTTTTATTTTTTATGATAATAAAATTGGAGTTGTCAATTTCTTATATTTGATAATAGTTTATATTAAAAATTCCATCATTTATTCAGCTCCCAATGGATTAACTCCAGCTGATCCCACATGGATTGGTGCATGGTGGATTGGCTTTATTTTCATTGGCTCTATCACTTTACTTCCATCGATTCTCTTATTCGCATTCCCGTCTGGAAAGAAAGGGTTTCTTATTATAATTCATTAAAATCTGAATGTTTATTTCAGCGAAGAATCGGCTCTTCAGCTACATGATGTGCATAAAGAACGTAAAAAAGATACAACAAAAGAAGAGGAAGTGAAGAGCTTGGCGCAACGCTTATCAGACTTTTTAAAATCTTGCAAAAGCGTGCTGAGCACCAAAATCTATTTAGGTAGTGTGCTCGGCAGAATTTGCGACATTCTTGCATTTAAAGGGTTGGTGTGTTTTGGTGTTGAGCATTCGTATATATCGTTAAATTGCTTCAGATATATTGTATTCTTGCCGAAATATTTGGAAAATCATTTTGGTATACCACAATATTTAGTGCATAGGTATATGGGTAAGAAATTGTTTTCTTCGCTTCAGTTATTTAATGATAAGTTTAGCAATGTTCGGCGTTTTCGGATTTGGTTTGGGCACTGCCACCGGTGGATTCATAACTCGAAAATTAAAGCTAAATGGAAGAAAAGCCGCATTGTTTGTAATGGTAGTCTCAAGTTTGAATTTGTGTTTGTACACTACGAAAATATTCATCGGATGCGATTCGATTGTAAACTCGATCGGGCTTAATAATAGGCTTGTGTGACCATCTAATATTATTTCATAAATATATATTTTCAGAGATACGAATTATAACTTTACAAGAGAATGTAATGCACAATGTGCATGTGAAAATGCTCGTATTTATCCGGTTTGCGATGAAACTGGGTTAGTTTTATTTAAGCATGTTATTTTAATAATTTCCTGACTGTTATAATATTAATTTCGTAAACCAGAAAATATAAAATATAAAAAATTACTTTGTTTAAAATAACATTGTTGAGAAACTTTTTTATCAATAATAATTTATCTAATTTAGTTTATTTTGATAATAATATCGAAATAAAAGTAATTAAATTTTATACATAAGCTCAATTTAAACATATAAATAAACCGTCACACTGGGCCCCCACGAGTTTTATTTTTTGCGGCTCGATTGTATCCTTTAACTTGATAAAATTCTAAATAATTTAAGTGGAGTACTGTAATAGGGAATTAATTATATTTCAATTATACAATTTGTCATCAATAAGAGTGTTCAACACTATATCTGATCTCTTGTTGTATGAAATTGACGTGTATGCAGTTTCCGTGCATTCTACGCTTTTTATTGACAGATTTTTAAGTATTTTTCCATTTAGGAGACTCCCCATTTCCGACTTACTGAATCTTTTATTTCTTCTTTTGTTTATTAATCCTGAATTAATATGAACAAACAATTAAAAAAGAGCAGAAAACGATTATATTAAAAAAAATAACATTTTTTATTCAAAAATTTCATAATATGATCAACCAAATGTTTCTCTGAAATACTCACCCTTTCTAAATTGCAGATTTGCCTACTTCTCTCCATGCCACGCTGGCTGCCGCGAAGCAAAACAATACGGCAACAACCCGAACCTAGAATTCACTTCATGTGAATGTGCTCCATCAGGAATCGTTAGCAAGAAATTCTGCGAGAACAAGTGCAAAACTTCTACCGTTCTCTTCTTCATGACAGTCCTTCCTGGCTCGTTTATGGCCGGACTTGGCGTTGTTCCAGCGATGCTAATTTTACTCAGGTTTGACAAGATTTTACGAAATTTTTAAATGAATACTGTAGATGTGTTCCGCCGGAGACTCGATCTTTATCTCTAGGGTTACAAGGAATGGCAGTTTCTTTGTTTGGAACTCTGCCGTCCCCCATTATATGGGGTTTTGTTATTGACGCGGCGTGCCTCGTGTGGGATAAAACGTGCAGTGGGTCGCGTGGTGCATGCGCCATCTATCATCCAGATAGATTGCGTGTATGGATGCATGTTCTCTATGTGAGCATCCGTATGATAGCCTTGCTGACGGACGTTTATGTTTGGAAGCATAGCAAACACTTAAATATAATGGAGGATCCAGTGGACGAGGTTCACACATATTAATTTTTGAAAAAAACATATTTCACTTCTATTCAGGAACGCGACCACGTCAGAAAACTCTCTATAAGACTGCAGCCTGTACATGAACCAGACCAATGATCTCTTAATTTTTTTCTTGTTGTTGTTCATTGTATTCAATTATTACCGGGGACAATAATTTTTGCAATTACTGGTACAAGAGAGCATTTGCTGTAAATGTGATAAACTCCCAGACAATCGTTTTAATTTAATTAAATTTTATAAATAATGCGACTACAGTTGACCTGTTAACACACAGAATGAGAAGCAAAAGCAGCAATGAAAAAACAATTGATTGTGTACTTAGGATTGTCTTTTATTTACATTTAGACGTTTGATGAAGGTAGATGAGCGAAAGAACACACAATGTACGCTAGACGTGAGAGACATGAGTACACGAACGAATGCTGAATGGTAGCGGACCATTAAGTATAGATAAATTGATTTAAAACTCGTCTTTCTATTTTATTGAAATACCGGATCAAAGCGGCAACATTCAGGCTACAGCAGTCCATGTAAGTGTTATTTAAAAACCACGGTATATTTCCATTTTTTAAATGTATCTTATAATACGATCAGTGTGAATTTATTAGGCTGGAATAATCTTTAAAAATATATAAAAATTTTCGTATAAATATTATTGTCGAAGTGTAAGTGATTGATGTTGTTGGTCTTGTTTGGACCAAAATACGTCGGATTTTAAAATTTTTAACTGAGACGGTATCTTTTGCTCATTTGATGGCTGATTTACCGCGTGGTTAATTTAACTTTTAATGTGTCTATTATTGAAATATGTGCTTATTGTTATAATCAAATAATAGGGATAGGTTATAGGAATAAATATAGTAAGCACTTCAAACAGAATTAAGTTTTAAATTTGTTCTATTCAATAAATTATGATATGTTATTATAAAAATATAAGAAATTGATAATTAATTTTCTATATTTTTGTAATTGTTCTCAAATAGTCTAAATGAGAACATAAAATAAATATTTAATTTATGTTAATAATTTCTCTGTTTTTCATTATCTGTGTTATATTTCTGCAAAATTTCTTAATCAAATCAGTTTGAAATGCTTTTCCGCAAAAAATCATGGAATATTACATCTTCTAAATTAAAATTATTCCTCAAACTTAAATGCTTTAATTAATTAGCTTAAAAGTGGAATTTGATTCACGAAAATGCAATTTATTTTCCGATGGGAGTAATTACCGTCTTTCCTAGATTTAATAACATCCCTGTCCTGGCACGGTCTTCCGTCCCGGAAACGTTGGTACCATCATTTATTTAAAAAAACGTAATTTTTAATATTAATTATTTTAACAAAAAGTATCAAGAAATAAATAAAGAATTTGAGATTAGAAAACTATATGCTTCACATTTGCATAACTTAATTGACTTCTTCTTTTATCTTTTAGTTCCGAATTTGGAAAATCCCCCTTTCATAAAAAAATGTTAACACCGGATACGGTCGAAATTCTGGATTCCTTCATTCATCGTGGACCTTCATTTTTCATTCCGCATTCCGAAATTCAAGAACTGTCATTCCATATCTGCCGGAACCTAAGATAGTGTATTTCCTGCTGGATCAGTTGTTCATCTTACAATTATTATTTGTTCTCTATTACTTTTTAAAATTTTGATATGGCAAATGAATACGAAAAAAAAATCATTACCTATTAAAATGTAATGAGGAAAGCATAACTCGATTGCAAGAAAATTCTTACCCCATAAAAAATAAGGTAAATTTAATAGGTAGAGGGTAAATTTAATAAAAACTCTAATAAAACGTTTCCACATTACGAAAAATAGATATTCTTGCAATCGGCCCGGTATCTAAAAATGGCAACTCGACAATAGAGGATGGTAAGGTAGCTATGAAAATACAATTTAGGTAGTTTCTCTCATGCTCCACATAAACCATAATATGAAAAGCTTAGAATAGATTGCACTTTTTCTAACATTTTGATTGCTATATTGTAAACTGATGAAACTGGAATTATGATAATTATTTAAATGAGATTTGCAAATTAACCAGACATTTTTTGTAATCATATTTATAGTTCGGTATGCTCATTTGTATAGTATATAATTTGCGAGAAAGGAAGCTGTCAAACTATCAAAAACAATAAATAAATAAATAATTAGGAACCGTTATCACGGTTCAATTGCAAAATCGCGCAAACACAACGCAAATGAAGCAAAAATGAAACTTTTAAACGGTTTAGTATATTGTTGCCGGTTTTTGTTTTGATCTGATATGTGCACTTATCATTATTCAACATCTATGTGCGTTGATTTAATTATATTGGAGAGTTTCTCGATTACTATCGACCTGATTTCGGAATCGCACAAATTCAATTATTATTTACCTTTTTTTGCAAATTCTTTTGTTTTGGGAGCGTTCGTGCTATTAAGTTTACAACTACTAGCTGAGTAAACATCTTGAACCTACACAATAGACTTGTTGGCAGTTCATCCTAAGAGCCATTAAGTAAATCAACTACCGTTTTCCTCTGCTTTCATATTATGACGGTTTATTATAAAACATTTTGATGAATCTTATTTTTTATTGTTGTTATCATCATCATTATTATTGTATGAAAATATGGAAACATTTTTGGGGAAAATTGTTTCGTAATTAACGAAATAACTACATCAATAACAATCGTATTAAACATTGAATATCATTGGTGGCTAACAATTATTCGTACAATTTTAGTTCTAATTGTAATTGATAACTAATAGTAATTATTATTAAAATCGAATAGAACTGATATATAGAGTTATGTGTGACTATTCGGATGTTAAGGAGTTATTAGAAGGTAAAAATCAAAATGTGAGTGTCCAGTTTATTTCACAATGGTTTTCTTATCTATAACTATTCCTACTTAACACCCATCATTCTTATATATTTATTTATTATATAATCAATTCAATTTTCACAGGTTTGTATGGACATAGAGAAATTCAAGGAAAGGTCGCATCCGCCGCTACCGTCATATTCATTATCAGATAACTTTGATTCATTTCTACAAACTGCGATATCAGCGATCCTTGTAAGTTATTATTTATTGTATTGTAAGTTATTATTTATTGTCCATAATTACAAAAAGTATGCATTTAACTACGAATCAGATACTATTTAGATTTTAATTGAATTAATCCATTAGACAAAGGTGTCATTTATGTTATTTTGGATGTTTCAAAAACGTCGTTGTTATTGAAACCAGTGTCGGATGGCTACACGTAGGTCAGCCATCAAACAATTATTATTATTACTTGATCCATAGACATGTATAATGTTGTCTTATTAATTTTAGCTATTGAAATTCGTTTTTATACATGATTTATGGCTATCGTTTTAGGCATTTGTCGTATCGCTTCGGATTTTTCTTTTGGCGACGTTTAAGCGAATAAAATCTCAACCGGAAGAAGATTTAGATCAGCCGGAATTGCATATTATTGAGGAATCTAGCTCTTCAGAGGTTCGTTTAAATTTGTTTACTGTTTGTCTCGAATTGTGAAAAATATTGAATGATATGTATTATAAATGTATTGTCTTTTTCAGAGATCTATGCCTACTGTAAGAGCAAAAAAATAAGAAAAAATTATAGTCTCGGATGGACGGACACAAACGACTTTTTCGTTTATCCCTCTTCAATTTAGGCTGCCCATTTTTTTGAGACAACACACATTGATGAGAGACAAAAGAGTGACCGACAACCCCATTTTAATATAATTTTTGTTCCTCTTCTATTAGGCACCGATCTCTGAAAATGACAATATTATATGAAAAAATTAGAATCAAAGAACCAAAGGGAGATAATCGTAGTAATTTTTATTTAGCGCATGCAATTACATTTGCGCAAAGAAATTCTCTTTTCTAAATGTTTATTTTATTATGCATTCCGCTGATTATTAAATTAAATCCTAATAAGAAACGAAACTAAATAGTATATAAAATAGAAAATTAACTCAATAAAATAGTTTTCCTTAAATATTAGTTCCGTTTTTCAACTTCCCGAAATATAAGTTGAAGCGCCTTAAACCGTTATTGCTTTACGGACGACTTCATAAAAGATTTTATCTGATTTTATTAAATGTTTATTATTATTATTATTATTTAATAAGGCGAAAAATGTGTCAGCTGAACTAATTGTCAAGATAAAAGATGAATTGTGTTATGAAAAATGAAATGTCATTGGAATTTAAAAAAAGAATTTATTGTTGATTGTATGAGACTATTCAAACTGTATTATTTATAGTTAATTTTTGATATTATTTAATTGTGTGTCTTTTCTTTGATTGAAAACAATGCTAAAATGTTTGATTTTTAAAAGAAATTCTCCAAATTATTTATTTTGTAATTTAGAAATAAAA
This sequence comes from Caenorhabditis plicata, assembly GCA_963931815.1. Lineage (NCBI taxonomy): Eukaryota > Metazoa > Nematoda > Chromadorea > Rhabditida > Rhabditidae > Caenorhabditis > Caenorhabditis plicata. Next base: position 18,041,620 of record OZ007493.1, read on the forward strand.
AAATTGACTATAAAAATTCAATCGACATTCTTCAAGCTTTATATAAAGGCTAACTCTTGAATTAGGTTAAATATATCGGTTTATTCCGAAAATGATAAGAAGCCTAAAGTACTCTTTTTTAATTTATTAGAGATAAGCTTAATGTGAGTTCTTGAATTTCAGAAAACGCAATCGAATAATGGAACAAAAAATATTACATTTCGGAATCCGGAAACCGGAAACCGGAATAGAAAAATGGCTCTAATACGGAATCTGGAATGGGAATATTTTCGCCCAACTCTAATATTTATTGAAGAAATGTTTGATTAAAATATACACACATTTTAACATTTTTCAATTAAAAATTATGGATTTTTAAAATAATTTTGTAATAAATAGAGAATCTTTTCAGTAAAAATCGTTATAAAATTATTTTTCAATGTACGTATTAACCAACCTTTTTCAAACTCGTTCGAGCCAAGAATAGTAAAATAAATGTAAGTTAACATAATAGGATTTGTAAATCAATTTTGGAAAAGTTAAAAACAATCATGCTGCGTTTTAGTGTTTCAGCTACGCAGTAAATACATTTTTTCTATCGATGTCTGCTGCTGAAAACATAAAATCGGTGTTTTTAAAATTGCTCTCGTGAGCGAATTCGCGACGGATTTGCTAGTGGGTACGATTGTGGGTGCGCGTTTAAGGCTTAGAGGAATTATTAAAAATTTGTATTTATTCGTCACTGCAAAAGACAAAAAAAATAATGGTTAATAAATAATTAATATTAACAGCCTAACCCGTCTCCGAGAATTTTCTTATTGTTACAATTAAAACTCGATATTACATTGAATAAAAATTTAAATATAATTTCCTTTGGTATCAAATAATATTACATGCTATTTTAATTAATATGTTCGAATAAATAATCTTTTCTCTCATTCAGGAAATTAGAACGCTCATAAACCAATAATTTAGAGCAAGTAGATAGATTAAATCGACTGTCCAATATCCCATTGAGCTCAAAAACCGCACAGCCAAAAACAAAATTGCTTACATACACAATTAATCAAAAAGAATGAACATAACCTCTAAATTATGATGTGTTGGAGCAATATAAAGAAAAAATGCAGATATAAGGATCCTGTTCCAGTTTAATTAATATTATTTATATAATTATTGAAGACAATGAGTTCATGGAAATGGTTTTTTTCATTTAGGTAGTACCACCTCTTTTCGTATATGGATGAACGAAATGTCAATTGTTCCGTATATATATATATATAGTCAATAGAAATATGCAACTTACTTCTGTCTACCTTCGTTTCTTTTTTTAACCTAATAGTGGGGAGACACGACCACCTAATGTCGTTCTTGTTTTATTTTCGGTTGGCCGATGTCAAGTATCTTCGACCTATCTTAGGCCGATCCATCCATAAATGGGAGGTAAAAAAAGAGTAAAGTTGCAAACAATACATATTGGGACGTTTGACTTATTACTATTTCAATTTTCATTCCTCGCACTATCATAAAATTAAATATATTTTTTGTATTTAAACAGATGAGTCAAGCTATTGTAGAATATTGATGTGTTGCACATATCGAATTGTTTATTGAAATCATATTTTTTCCTGCATTTATTATTATCGTTAAGATCGATATTAAATTATTCGCACTTGCATTATTATATTGTTTCAGGATTCTAAAATGTCGAAAAAGCAGCATTCCAATGGGATGCCATCAGTTATGTCTCTTCTACAAACGGATGAGATGCCGTCGTCATGTTCTGATGATGAACCGTGAGTGCATTTTGTATCGCAATAAATAATTAGCAATTAATCTTCCCGACTAGATTTTTATTTATTCTAGGATTATCTTACATTGGATAACTAATTCGGATTTCTTTCATATTAATTCTTCGAGCAAAACGAAAAAATGTTTATAATCTAAATAATATTCAATTTCACCTCCAGCTTTTTTTCCGACTCAAGAAAATATGGCTTATTTATAGGACAACTTCGGAACATATTCCTTTACCATCTTTGCTTCAATCCAATATGAACTCATTGCCAAACTTTTTGCATACAATTAATGAGGTAATTTCATAATTTGTGCAGGGTTTTTGGTTTTACTGTTTTGTTCGTACCTATTATTATTACTATTATTATTATTGTTAATATTATTGATGACCTCGAGATGGATGTCGTATAATCCGGGCGGTAAATAATAGAAAAGGATAAAATCATCGCATTTTCACCGTGCTAAAGGCCGATCTGGTTGTGGTTGGTTTGTTTGGACCTGGTTAAACTTTGTTGTTATTTATTTGTTTACATTTCTTTTTTTATTAGTGCCTGCACACGCCAAATGAAAATATCATTTTTCAAAATTCTAATGATTCTTGCAACACGTGAGAATATACAAACTGTTTTTGCATAGCCTCGGCAGGTTTTTCTTTAACTAAATTAAACTTTAATTTTATAGCTTAAACTTTATATTTGAGAATCTTTTCTGATATCTGATATAAAATATTTCATTTAACTTTGTTTTGAAGATTTTAGGTTTCTGGACTACGTGTCTTCAATATCCATTTATCCGTTAATGTCACAATAGAATTGATAAATTATTATTACATTATAAGAAATTCAGCATTCCTTTTCAACGTTTTCGGACTATTTTCAAAAGGTCTCAATGAGTGCACAAAGCAAATACTCAATTTTTTATGAAATTAAAATTAAAATTATTAATTTTCTAAAATTTGACAATATCTTTTTATAATTAATGTTATTTCAATATATTTTTTCTTCTTGCTTCTGAATTGAATTTTCCAAATATTACGAGCTTAAACATCAGAGATATTTCTAGACAAATCTTGTCATTTTTCATAAATGAAAATAAATTATATTCAGGTGACGCTTTATTATAGACGTTTAAAAATTAAACAACTTCATTTTCAATTGGCGTGGTGCAGTAAACTACGTGAATAATTTAGATAGTGTACATACTGATTAATAATAAAATTTTTATTGTAATACATTTGTAAGCAGGGATAATTTTTGATCCTTCCTTCCTAATTGACTAATTAAAAAATGTAGATTATACTGAAAACCAAAAAGATCATTTACTTGCATATTACTGTAACACGAAGCTCTCTTAGAAATCTGTAAAATAGTACGGAATAACACAAAAATAAGCTAAAAATAACGAGAAAAATTTTCCGATCTGGACACTAAGTTTTGGACACTAAGTAGATTAAGTATTAATCAAAATAGCGCCCGAAAAAATGAACATAATGCCTCCTTGTTTACCCAATTTTAACTTAAAAAATAATACATAAAATTCGTGAACTCATAATTCATTTGTTAATTCCTTATTGTTTTTTTTCAACTGTATGTCCCTATCGAATATATAAAATTGAATTATGGGAAGCAATATTTTACAATTGGAATATCATTTTTTGATTTCTTTTTTAATAGTACAAATCGATATTGTTGTTTGAATTAATGGATTTTTTCTAATTTCCATATAGAAGTTTACAAGTCTCGTGCCGATATTATTCTAAGAAAGTATTTGAATTTCTTGAAACATTTTTAAATTATCAAAACTATTATAAGATATTTAACCGTTTAAAAGTAACATAATATTCTAAAGAATGGCTTAAATCCAGTTTTAGATTTCTTATTATACAATTATATCTTGGCTAGTTTTATTATTTTCCCACAAAAGGATTCGGATTATTCAGATTGTTACGGGTTTTTCTGAGAATTATAAAGTCATATTTTCGTTAATATTATGAATGAAAAGTATTTTTATTTCTCCTTGATTATTAGAAAATAATATTACTAACAGTATTTTTTAAATAATTATTAGATTTTTAATCATTGTTTCTAAAATATTTATAACTGGATAATTATTGAAGTATATCTTAAAACTATGTTAGTCAAATAAACTCTGATTTACATTTAGTTTGGCATTTTACTATAAAGTTTTTAATGAAATGAATGAATTTGTTATTTAAATAGAAAATGTTATTACTGTAATCAGTCCGATTTGAATAGTAACTGTTTGGTTCACTTAAAGCTCTAGAATCGAATTTAGCAGCAATCAATGCGACTTTGACTTTTTTATGATTTCATACAACAAGAAAGTTTACACATCAATTAAAGTATCCCGATAAAGTCAGTATAACTCGTTCAAGAATTTAATTTATATTAAAATATTGACACCAGATCATATTATTTAAAAAATTTTCGTTAACTTATTATTATCATTTAGAGGCAATCCCTGACATGTTTATTGAATCAGATTATCATCCAATCTCTAAATTTAATCTAGAATTTGACAAATATTGGAAAATCATATTCTCCAGTTGGCATGTGTTTTCATATTAGTTTTCGGGAGTTCATGTTATAAAATGAGCAAATTTCGTTTAGTATGCACTTATTTTAATTAATTATAGAAATGATTTTAACTAATAATCAATCGAACAATCTCATAAGCCGCTTTCACGTCACAAACAATAGGAACCTTTTTCCAATCATTAAACTAATTGAAGATGAGTAAGCGATGACCTCGAATTATTCCTTAATAATAACCGTTATTAGTACCATTATTATTACTAGGTACGTTCTAATAAATATAGGTTGGCAACAACATTATTCGTTTGCTTACAATTTTCTCCACGATATAAATTATCTCTATATACGACCATTTTTTGCATACGTTCTCCCCTTTTCGACCTTTTTTGGCAGCGAGGTTAGAGAGCATATTCTTTTGGTTTCCTTTGTATCGCATCGTTTCCCAGGTGGTTTGTTTGGTGTTCATTTTATGTTTGCTTCACGTTCTGGTTATTGACAAATATCAATTGATTTCTTACAGGATGAATATTATCAATTTGTCTTTTTTCTTTTAGGAAGAATCGGATGAGCTGCGATCATTGACCGGAAGCAGCTTAGCATCGCCACGTACGATAGTCGAAAATCGAAGGTTATCAAATATATCATTGCATAGCCAAACATCTGATATTAATCAATCCAGAGAGCAGTTAGATAAAAATTCACAGGTTTTTTTGTTTTCCTTTAATTTTTATTGAAAACGAAAATTCCTTTAAAATAGCATCACAAATTAATTATATATTAGTCATATTTTGCCATTGCCCAAAATTAAGAAAAAAATTATTTTGAAATAAACACTTTAATTTCAGACAATTAGTATTGAATCGGAGACAAAAGCAGAAGAATTGAGTTCTGATCAAGTGAAAGGAGAAAAAGAAGAAGCAGAAGAAGAAGAAGAAGAAGACAGATTTGAATTGCTAAAAAAGTTGGCGAATATAAAGAAACCAATTGAAACCGAGGTTTGTCTTTCGTTTAAAAGTGGGTTCTTTTATTTAAATTAAGATATGATTTAAAATTAAAGCGTGACAGAAATATTCAAAAAATTAAGTTTGTAGATCGAGATAGTTTTGGATATGTTATTAAGCTATAAATCCACATTATTTAGTCATTATATACTGTACATTAATGATAAAAATGGCATAATTATATTCTTACTAATTTTCCTTCCTTATGCCCATTAAGCCATTTTTCCATTCATTTACACGTTTATACGCCAAATGAAAATAAGAATTTTTTATTATTTTACATATGCTAACTTCAGAATACTTTTCAAGTAAGCTTATCAGGCACATTCTAAACTATATAGGACATAGCTTCCGTACAACATCACTATATCTGAGGATTTTTTCTGAGCTTTTAGTATTTTTTTCACGACAACTGGTATGGTAATAAAAATCTCAGTAAACGTGCTCGTTATTTCCAATATGTTTCAAAAATCCATTTAGCATGGTTGTCATGTTTAAACGTGTCTTTCTCACGCATAATTAAGACGAATGTAGTCAAATGTAATATAGCTACAACACATTTTGCGAACTTCTGGTGCAACAATTTCTATTTGCCTGCTCATTTGTGTGTTATTTGTACTCATAGCTGTGAAATATAACTCAGTATGCTCAAAAACTATGTATTATTTTCACGATAACATGTATGTCATCTTTTGATGCAAAAACGAATGATTCGCCAACAAGCATTGTTGAGGAGCAAGACGATCTAGCTCAAGTGTCTCGCAAGAATGGATAATTTCGAATAAATAAAGAAAAAGTGTGATGGTATTTCTTGAGCAACGAATGAACAAGCTACTTGCATGTTTACCCAACAATGTCATTACAATAAATCTGTTGTACAAATAGCCGGATTCGCCAAATTTTTTGTGATTTTGTTTTTGTTTTGTTTCAATTTGTCGATCAGATAAATTTTAAGAAAATTACAGTAAACATGGGTGATGATGTGAAGGACGTTGTGAACGAGATAGTTGAAAATATTGTAAATGAGATTCAGATGACGAGTGGACACGAAGGCATTGTCGAGCCATCGTCCACCAGCGAGACGATAGAAATTGAGCGCAAATCGAAAGAAGTGAGGCCATGCTCGCCGATACAGGTAAGACTCGCCGAACAAGAGCATATCGATGATGTGGATGAGACGCAAGTGCCTGAAGAATCGAGTGACAATGAATCTGAGCACCTCGAAATAATGAGAAGAGTTGTCGAATCATCGGAAGACAAACCGCAATTGGCTGAGATTGTAACCGTGCAACATGAGGTATGCTCTATAACACCAAATAGTTATCCAATAAAAAATGTCTGGGAGGGGTACTATTATTATATGTCATGAACTTTCACTCGTCCACTCAAATCGTTCCATTCAACGGTTCACTTCATATTTAATTTAACTCAATACCGATTCCCCATCATTTCTTGCGTACAAAAAATGAATAGTAATATTATTAGTATAAATTGGTGTATGTTATTGCTGACGATATTCCATATTTTTTTTTCTACAAACTAGGAAAACGTTTGAACGAACCAACCATTAATGATAAAAATTGTTTTGCTTTTTCTTCGTTGGCTTCCACTAAAATTATTGATCTTATTGGCACATAGCTCGCGAAGCTTTATTTGATCAGGTTAATGACAACAAATATTTAATCTGATATTGAATTATCAATCAATCAACGCCTTTTTAAATGAAAGTATTATCATTTCACTTGTTTTTTAATAAAATACATCTATTGACTTACTTAACTCCCTTAATTGGTTTCAATTTAAACAATTTAAAAAGTTATTCGTGTACTGGTCGAATCGTTCGTACCGATAATATCTGTTTTTAGCGTTATTCTTTTATGGTTGTAATGTTTTAACTTTAATTGTTTTATGAACCATAAAACCATTAGAACTTTGTTTTTATGACTCAACTGATTTTGGTTATTGTTCTCAATGTAATTTAGAATTTATTGTATTTTTAACAAATATTTGATAAATTTTCACTTTTATGAAGCTTTTTGTTGCTCAAGAATGCAATATGAAGAAGTGTTAAGCAGTCAGACGGAAATATACACCAACAAAATGTCGTCGTTTATAGTGGTTTGTTTATTTATTTATTTTACACAAAGATTGATAGAAGAGCAATGACGTTCGCAAATAGTACGATTTTGACAGTTTTAGTGGATTTTTTTTTAAATTTATGTCGAGAAGAACTTAAAAATGAATGTTAAGACAAATTAGAAACTGTTTAGAACTATTTACTAACTAGTGATCGATAAAACCTATCGCGGAATTAATAGGTAATTGGAGGATATTATCACGTCGATGTGAACGCTAATAAAATGAGCCCATCTAATATTTTGTGAAAAATTTTACATTTTTAGAGAATTTTAGAAAAAAAACTGACAAACTTGCATAGACAATATTTGTGTAAAGTATACTTGATAATTGTAGGATAGGTGTAAACATAAGAAAAGCGTTATCTGTCCGACTGTAAATAGTGGATAAACTTTGCACACCAGCGAAATTCAATTAAGTTAAAAATTATTTCGCGCGCGAAATTGTCGGAAAAATTTTGATTCAATTTAAAAATAATTTTATTTATGAAAATTAGTCAATCATTGCGTCTTTGGAAAATATAACGGTCTAACTATTCCCCGGCATCTCGACTTAGCCTCCCCCCACGGCTTAATCTATTACAATCTATTACATTTAAAGTTAATAGTGTTGATTTCCGTTGACGAAAAAAAATAAAATAAAAAATAATTTTTGCGTAAGATTGTCTGTAAATGATGATACGGTTCTTAATTTATTGTAAGCTTCTAACGTGACATCGATTATAATTCATACCGTCAAATTATTTTAAATTAAAAGTTTTGTTTCAATTTACTCCGTCTGGAGCAGTTGTGGTGGTCGTGTTCAATTAAGTTATACATTTTTTCTAATGTATTAAGATCTAATTAACAAACTTCATATATTATTGATTATAAAGTCTTAAATTTTCATATGAATTGTCGTTGAATGGAACTAAACCCCAAATTTAAATATAAATAGAAATAATATAAAACTTATACTTAAAATATTAATTTAAGCTGGCTGATGCTGACCGCGATCAAGATGAAGAATTAGTATTCAACGATGAACGCCGGAAAACTGTTACAATGTAAGTTATTTCTTAACTTTTATTTCATTTTATGTCTTCCTTTTTATCACGACTATCTTTTTTATATTAATTTCAATCACTGCAATGGTGGAAACACAAATGATTTAACAACAACAACAATAAAATTAATTTTTAAAAAATGTTACATTGAGCGGGTACGATATTGTTTAGGAAATATGCCTAACCGGTTGTTCGAAACGAATCAACAACGTTTAATCATCAAACATGGTCGTTTTATTAGGATAATATTATAATGTTTTAGTTCGATTAATTTAATTGATTAATTTCTTTAATATTTATTTGAGCTAATTGTTTTTGATTTGTTTTGTTTCGGCTTAAGGAAATATTATTTGTCAATTAAATCCGGATTACTTGAAGAGCTTAATTTTATTTTTGTTATGTTTAAAATTATCTTTAAAATTAAGATTTGGTCACCTGGAATTTCTCTAATTAAATATTTAATCTTCCAATTACTGGTAGAGATTATTCTTTCATAATTTATTCTGACCATTTGAAATTAAATTTTCGGTTTTGTTAGTTTGTTTGGTTACTTATGACGTTTTAATATCCAATTATAAATTATTGAAATTTTTGGTTCAAAGTAAAACTTTCTTAACATGAGCAATAAAAAAATATAATTATAAATCAAGCAAAATGAAATAAATCAAAACTAAACTCAATCGATATCGTTATCAAACAACATACAACATGCAACCTCTGAACAGAAGATCATTGTTTAGTCGAATTCGAATAATTGCTAAGAAACTACGAGCTTAAGTTCACGACCATTTAAATGCTAATAAAGCAAAAAATAGAAAACGTTCCGAGATATTTTATTTTAAGCTTTTAAAATATTTTTTATGCAATATATAAACATTCAATTGCGTGAAGCGCGTAAATTCAGTAAGCATCTTCATTTTCAATGACGTATCGAGTATGAAACATAAATCTGTCAATATACGAGATGAGATATTATAATAATTTACCTTCTAAATAAAGTATCAAAAATAAACATAGGATTGTTATTTTACGAGGATTCATCATTTTTTCAATAATTTTTACTTGAAGGTTAATAAAAAACAGAAAAGGGTATAGGGTCGAACGTTTTTTTCTACCTCTTCATTTCTGTTTGAACATTAATTCTAATTTTGTTTTTTGGAAAGTTTTGAAAATTAATTCTAATTTTTCTAAAAATTTTCTAACTTTGTGTTTTTACGTATTCATTTGCAGTGTGTGTTTCAAATAATTATTTGCAATTTGTTATGGTAGGAAATACAGCGTGATTTATGCCATGGTGACTTGCACATTTTTATAAAAAATATCAAAAACTATAAATAGTTTTGAATAGCTTTCTTCAGGAATATCTATAATTGGACAGCCTGGAAAAATATTTTTAATATTACCTAAAAAAATAACAGTTTTTAATATTCACTTACGCACACCAAACTAAAGTTGTTTTTACCGTGGTTTTAGTCCATAAATTTGAGGCCACGCGTTTATTTATAGCTCTTTCTAATATATTTTTGTTTGTTAAATATTGGCAACCATTTCAAGGTTAATTCATAGGCGGGGCAATATCATTTAATCAAGAAAAAACATGATCACGCATTAGTTTTACTATTCAGATATTTAAATTACCCCAGGCTGCAGTTGAATTTAATCTCAATAATTCATAATTTAAATTAGTATTAGTTAGCGTGTATAGATTAAATCCACTTTAATTTCATTCAAATGTATACTTCAATTCAGAAATTCAAATCCCAGTTTGCTTTATGTCAAATCTCAGTGGGATGTCACATAACAATGAATATCTTTGTTGTAAATATTTAATAACTAAACGATTTTCCATTAAATAAATACAAACGTGTCGCTTTGATAATAGCCAGATCCTTGTCAGTTCTCGTTTGAATCGACTTGTTTAGTCAAATACGGAATGCAAACTGATAAATCGCTTTAGTTCATTATTTTCTACCACCAACGGTTCTAATTTTTCAAATTTTGTAAGATAACTATTTATTTTTTCTGTACTGATTTCATTGTGTTTATCATTAGTGTTGAAACATGATTGTTTGCTTGTTCTAAAGCGCAAAAATGTTTAAGAAAACTCTTTTTGGAGGAGAGGAAGGAGAGTAATAATAATATTAATCACAATCATGTTTTTATGGAAAAAGACAACAATAAAGTGATAAGCGTAGCAAGTCGACAACTGGCACCAGCCATGCACATACACTCATAATAGGAAATTCTTATCATTCCTGCTCCTCACAGCTCTTTGATGCTCATTTGAGTTGCAAACTGTTTTTTTTAAATATTTTGTCAGAACTAGAAAAATGTTTTAATAAACACTAAATTAATTGTATTGCAGGGACGATAGTTCTTCTCTACGATCGGCTTCTATCAATCTTGAGAGCCAGAAGGGAGAAATCGACCTCAACGAATCGTTTGCATCGAATCCAACCGACGAAACAGTTTTGATGCAACAGTAAGTTTTTTATTGTTTGTTTATTCCTTCATAGAATACATAAAATTGAATAAATCCAAAGACGATGTTACGAAAGATTAAGTTTTTACAATTATCATAAATTGCATGTTTTTATTAGTCATAAGCAAATATTATAATAACAAAAAGTTGCAGAACTTGTATATAAGGCGATGACGTTTCATAAATACCATTTTGTGAATGTTTTATAATAAAGAAACACAAATTTGATTCATATTTTTTAATTTTATTTAGTATTTTTGAGTTTTTTCTGAAAGTTTTTTTAGCTCTGTACCATATTAGTTTATATCAGCATAATTTCTTGAAATAGAAGCGTAAATCCAAAATACCAATTGAAAATATTTAACAAATACTGAAACACTCCAACGACTACTGCGCATCTTGCAAAAAAAGTTGGAAAAAGTTCGTATTTGACTTTTATTTCAACTCTTTATCTTTTAAAGCCCTAATTCTACGAATTTGATTTCATTTATTGTTTAAAACTGTTTAATATTATAGATTAGTTGTGTTCTATTTGTTTTTAGTCTCGAAAACGGTTTTAGAATGCTGAAAAAAGTTTAAATAAATAGGGCGTGATTTTGCAATTTTGCAACACTTTTTTTGCAAGTTGCGTAGTAATCGTAGCCGTGGAATGTTGAAAAAAGTTACAAGCAAAAATATTTTAATTGTGCTAGTTTAGGAAGAGTTCAATTGGAAAACAGAAAAATTCAATCAAATATCCGATTATGAAAATTAAAATTTATATTACTAATTAAATTTCTAAACTCATCAAATAGACTATAAAGTTACAAATTAAAAATTATTGGTAAAGAAATAACCGTCTTGTTATTTGTGAGATGTTAATTATTTGTCTCAACAAAACAGATAAATTCCATTTTCTGTACAACTATTTTTTTAATCGGTGGTAATACGTAAAACATGTTTGCTCAAAGATTTTTTTCTTTTTTTCCCTATTCTCATTGATATTGGCGGGTTCACAACGAAATTCCTTTTTTTGGCGTTATAGAGTTTTTATGTTTTTTTTTAGTAATTTTTACAAAGTAGATATAAATCTAGTAAAATATAGGAAATCCGTAAAATCAAGTACAGTAATATGAAAGAAAATTAAATTTATCAAGAGCGACAATTTGCTACTATCAGTTTTGAACTTAGAAATTCGGAAGTTGAAAATAACATTGAAGTTCGAGAATCCGGAAAATGGAATTCGAAATCGAAAAATGGCCGGAATTCGGAATTTCGTCCATATCTGTTAGATATATAAATGAAATTCTTTTAAAATTACTAAAATATAACTAGAATTTATTAGACTCTCTTAAATATTTAAATATTCCATTTGTACTCGCAATCAGAAAACATAAGACAAAAACATGAGAATGAGCTATATATTTTCAGTATTGCAAATATTTAATTAACTTTTGATATAGAACAAAAGACCAAATGGACTCCTCCTCACGTCCACAATCGCCATTGGATTTGCCACCACCGCCACCCTCCGTTATCCAAGCTCCTGTTCACCCGCCGGTCCCTCCACCGCCACCACCAAAACCCAACGTGAACATCGGCGAAACGACAAAAACATGGACAAAGTCATCTGAGCCGGATGCCAAAATTCCCGTGTCAAGTTTATCGCCGGCTCAGCCGCCGCCGAGTATTCTATCAACAACATCCACGTCGTCGAGGACCGTCATTAGCAATACTTATCCATTATACACGTCTTCAACAGGTATGCACCAATCAATCTATTATCTTGTGTCATATATAAGGACAATAAACGTCCTTCGTATCCGTAACGATTTGACGAATCGATAATGGCACTACTTTTATGCGAATTTCGTCTTTGAATCATTTCTATCTTTGTTATTTTTGTGATTGTTGTTGTTAATGCTGGTGCCGTAGAAATCGCTTTGTAAACCAGCATACAACCTAGGTAAACATTCGGATCGAGTGGATATTTGGAATGTAATACTCCTATGGATATCGGTTATGTTTGCACATTAATCGTGCTCTACCTTGCTCATTTTACTCTATTGATTTTAATTGGATCTATTTTCTAGCATCGATGAGTGTTCCAACGGAAGCTCCACCACCACCTCCGGCACCGCAAACCGGCTCCTCATATCAGCCACATTATTCCTCTGCGTCGGCATTGAATCAAGCGACGTCGAGCATTGGAATCGGATCGACCGCTCCCAAGGTATGTTTAGTCATGTTTGCTAAAATTGTCATCATGCGCGTGTTTTGATGTTTTATCTGCTGTATTAATGTTTTCCAAACATTCAAATGACAATGACAAATAATTTTTCCGTTAACAATTCCTTCCTCTTGTGATTATTATTTTCACATTTAAAGAAAACGCTGAAATAGTGATTCAGATGAGCTATTTTCAATTGTTTGTTTATTGTATATCCACACGATGGTTTTAAATTCACATGAATCGTCCGATATACAAGAGTGTTTGCGAATGTATTAGTATTTAAAATAATCGAAAGATTAGCCGATGAAACAATGACAAAGCACGCTGCGGATTTTATTTGATTCCATCTCGTTTTCATTCAAAGCTTTTGATGATATTATATATTGTCATTATGTTTTTGAGAGTACTATTGCTGCCACCCATTACAGTTATCAGGTACTATGCTCTTTTATGATGTCAATGACCGATTATGATTGCAAGTGGGTGCGATCATATGCTTGATAAGGTTTGCGAATATTGAGCATTCCTTTTTTATTTCTAAAGGTTTCGGTTTGATTTTAAATCTCATGATTGTAGAGAGAAAAATCTTTCATGGTTTCATTCATTTTCTTGGTCTGTACGATGATATTTATAAAAGATTAGAATTACCTTTACGGTAAGCTTTCTTTAGTGATTTCGAATTGAAATCATATTAATTCGAGTAGACAATAAAGTTCAATGGTGTCACTAAGCAACAGTAGAATGAGAGAATAAATGAGCCGCTTGATATATAATTAATTAATATTGAATTGTTAATCTGAATGTTTTTTCTACTTGTAATTATAATAATATTCAAGTAGTTATGATTTCCAGGTCATTGTTTTATTGACTTTCATTGGTTTATGAAAACTGTGAATAAGACGACCGTGCAATATTGAATGTAGATGGTTGAACAACCCTTTATTATTATAATTTAATTTAATACTTTATTCATTCCTCATATATAATACAAAAAAACAGGAGAACAAATAATTAAGATTAACAACTGATCCCGCAAGAGATCCAAGTTCAAATCAATAAATTAGAAAATTCATATATGCACAGATGTTTAAAAAAATATTAGTACCGTAACGACTTCGAAATCTTATCAATAATATTTACAATAATATGATTTTAAATAATATATTGTTTTAACTTAGTATTATAATAGATTATGAGAACGCCAATTTGAATACTGGAATTTACCAATTTTTAATACATTTGTCATGTTTTCACGTAGACGCATAAGAATTTCTAATGAAAAATTTTATGAGTTATTACCTTAAACTATATAAATAAATGTTACTTGTGTAATTATGTGTTATTTTGTAACTTTGAACAAACTGTAACAATCATATAAAAAATTGGTTTTCCCTCGATATCCAATAATGAAAATTCTTTAATTAATTTGGGCATTGTAATATCAACGAATAATTAATCAGACTTCACGTTAACGTGATTAAAACCGTTGTTTAAAATTACAAAAAGATAATTATGAATACATAAAAGAAAATTAAGATTTAATTCAGTTTAAAAAAATGTTTCGATAGTTTAAAGATGTAGTTTATTTTTCTTACAAAAACCCATGGGATATTTTAATTTCTCTATTAAATTGCATCTGTATTTTTTTAAAGTTTCATGATAATTTCTTAGGCTTAAAATATATTTCTTAAAATATATAGATTGTGATATTATGCTCTGTTCCTTTAAGAATAAAATATGATATGATTTGAAAAGTCCAAAATCTCTTATCAATTTTCGTATAAAGGACACACTACCACTCAAGCTTATTTGATTTATTATTCCAGAACTTTACAATCTTTTTGGAAAGCAATGAGTTAGAGATAATTTACTAAGCTATTTATTTCCCGTTTTCAACTGTCTCGCTAAATATAAGAGATAACAGGTTAACAAGATTTCAATTTTAAACCGGGAAAACTCATAAATAATGTCTTAATTTAGTTTTTTTTAAAATTTTTTAATGTGCGCCAGGATAATAATAAAAGAGCTCATCAGGTATTTTCACGGATAATATTAACAAACGTCTTAATATTTGTACTTAGTGTAGAATATCCACGTGATGCACTTGATTCAAATACGTATTCTCACTAAAAACAACAAGCATTTGTTTGTTTATTGATTCGAATGTCCACTGTGATTGAATTGCGAGCGCGTGCGAAAAGACGAATATAATCTTATGGCAAGCGCGGTGCATCATATTCTGGTGCACCATAGACTAAAGATATATGTATATATATATATATATATATATTGTTCTGTATAAACTATGCGTTCGATTGGTGTCCCGTTTGTCAAGGTCGGAGGTTTTTGCGCACGATGAGGGAGGAGGCCGAATAAAAGTGGACCCCCTCGCGAATAATTTCGACCGTCGCTTGTTTCAATAGACGTTCATGAATCGTCCGCACGACCGGCTGTGCCCAGCAACGGTCAGTCAAACTACTCAATTATACTTGTTTGCCTATTTGTTTGTTGTTTTTGTTAACTTATAATATGCGAATGAAAATGTTGGCTATTGTTTGTTTATCAGATGTGTTTGACATGTTGTAACTAATAATAGTAATAATAGACGTCGTATCCAGTAGGATGACAATAAGTTACAGGCATATCTCATAAATATGTCGGATCGATTTGACAAGACGAAGACATAAATGTATGTAATGGGTAGGAAAATGAGTGAAGATGTATGTGTACGCGCGGAGAATTTAGAATATTCTATAATAACTTGTATTTATGAGAAAACCGACATCAAGAAGTGTATTATGGGAAGGCAGGCATTAATCGACGATTATTTTGAATCAAGGACAATATTTATTCATATTCTTGTTGTTTTATTGTTTTCAAAACAAACATTTTAGCCCTCTAGCACAACTTTATTTGCTTTAATGATTATATAATATCGAAATAAATTTATATAAATATACATCAAGAAATTTTTTGTTTTGCAGTCGATCAGCTCGTCCCGGGAGGACCTATTGTCAGAACACGCGACGTCGCGCTCAACGGTACGTGAGATTCCGGTGCAGCGTGCGCCGTCGACTGCACCGTCTCATACAACAAGTGTGCTCGATTATCGAGTCATGCCGACGACTACAACCAGCTATCAGCATGTGGAGACACCATCGGTATGCTTATTGGCCCTACAAATTTGTTAATAAAACTAAGCCAATTCTTGAAGTTTAAAATACGTTTAGAAGCACTAGGAAATTAAGTCAAAAATTATTTGCTATGTTATAATTATGAAATTGTCAAATGTCATCAAGCATTTACACAATGAATTTCAAAAATTAAAAAAAACCCAGTATTTTAAAATTGTCATTTAATTAAATAAAATATGCTCTAATCCATTATTTTAATAAGGCATTTCTAATTCTGAACTGACCACTTACTTTGAACCTAATAATTCGTATGACTGTAAATTTTAGTTTTAATAATCTAGAAATAGTTTTCAAGAAAAAAATAGCATTTTAAAAACCTTGCCATTTTATTTAACGTTAACTGAAAAAATATCCAAAACTAAGATAGTACCTTCTGTAATATTCAATCTTGATAGTTGCTAAACTAAAAAAAATTAATTCCAAAAAGGACAGCGAGACTAGCGTAAACTTTGCTCTTAAATGAATTTCCAGACTATCTTACTATTAAAATGGATCGGAATCATAGTTTCTCATGATTAACTATTGTTCTTAATAATTTTTACTTTTGGTTTACTTGTGAGTCAAAATCGAAAAAAAATTAGAAGCCCTATAGGCTTAGAAAATTGAAGAAATATGGTTAGGACGTATTGTTAATCTATCTGGGCGACTTTATGAAAGAAGTATTGAGTATACCCAACATCATTAGAGAGATGAGCAACTGTGGTATGATAACTTTATAAATCTGCATTAACGCTAAATGAAAATAACGATTTAGCGATTTTTAAACGTGTATGGACATTCTTACGTGTTTATGACAAATGATTTTCATGCAATTAGTTTTTTTAAATTTATACCTACAATTTCGCCAATGTCATTTAGATATATACACTTTTCCGTCACTATGTTAGAGAATTTCCTTTTAATAAAAAAAATTTAATTTTTTTGGGAAAATACCTCAAGAATTGTATTTTGGGAAATTTAATCGAACGGTTTGTTATTCACAAATGTAATTTTCTAGGGTTTATTATTGTTCGACAAAAACTAAGGTCTATCAAGAATATATACAATTTAAAAACTCAAAACCTCGATATTCGAACACCTCATTTGATGAACATAAGTCATACATTCTTATTACACACCAACTGAAATAGAATTTATTGACCAAATATATATCCAAGCAAAACCAACTAAAGGGGAACCGATTTATTTGCGCAATAAAATGACAATTGGTACTTTGCATGATAATTGACCTTGGCTGCCTACTCTAACAAGAAAAAAGAAGAACTAGAAATGAACCGTAATCAAAAGTTGTTTAGCTAATAATCATCAGTCGTCACTGTTTTAACGGGATAAAAACATAGTTAAAAATGTTGAAGTGCATGTTGACATGTTGGCTCATGCCAATGTACATATTGACGAAGTTGCTCTTGATGGAACCGCCGCGGCTCCCTGTAGAGAGAGAGAGCTCACAAAAACTAGCATTTGGGTGGAGTTGGAATGTGTTTGTGCTTGTTTGTGAATTACGCGTTAAATTGTAAATTTTTAAATGTGTTGGGTAGTTATCTAGTCAAGTCACAATGCTTTCATTCTAAGACCTATATAGTTTTTTGCTTGCAGGACGAATATTATCGGCGAGAAGTCATGACGAGAACCATCATCACTAGAAGTACAGAAGCTTTGTCACAGGTGCGATTTTTCTCATATAGTTTACAATAATCGATTGTAATGTTAATCGATTATTTCAATTATTATTATTATCATTGTTGTGTAAAATTGTATTATTGTTTATTTCATTTAGACGCCGATTGGACGATCAGTATCTCCTAT
Source organism: Caenorhabditis plicata (assembly GCA_963931815.1). Taxonomy (NCBI): domain Eukaryota; kingdom Metazoa; phylum Nematoda; class Chromadorea; order Rhabditida; family Rhabditidae; genus Caenorhabditis; species Caenorhabditis plicata. The sequence continues at coordinate 18,059,827 of OZ007493.1, forward strand.
TGATAGATATTTGCCTTACACGACCACCACAACTGCTCCAGACGGGAGAACCCGAGAAGAGAGGACTGTTGATTATAAGGTTAGAATTTACTCACAAATCAAAAATAATAATCACATTCCCATTAGGTCACCTATCATCGAGATATTGAAGAGGAAGAGAGGCGTGTTCGTGAAGAACAAGCACGCCGGCGACAATTAGAGCAGGAGAGACGAACACGCGAAGAAGAGAGCCGTCGAATTTGGGAGCAACGGCAGCGCGAAGAGCTTCAACGACTCTACAATCAGCAGGCGATGACGGAACGCGAGCTCGAAAGGAGCTTGGCGGAACGCGAACGTGCCGAGAAGGATCGCATTGAGAAGGATCGGCTGGATCGGCAGAAAGCTGAGATGATACGAAGGGCCGAATGGGAGCGTCTTGAAAATGAGAGAATTGCCGCGGAAGAAGCCGAATTAGCGCGGCGACGAGCTTTGGAAAAGGAGAGAATTGAACGCGAGAAGGCGGAGGAAGAGAGGAGGACGCTCGAACGATTGCAAAAAGAGAAGGAACGACTCGAGCGCGAACGTGAGGAAGCGGAAAGGAAAGAGCGTGAGCGCCTTGAAAGGTAATTCGAGCCGGTTTTGGCTTTATAACTTTATTATATGTTTAATGTTTGCAGAGAACGAATCGAGCGCGAGAGGATTGAACGTGAGCGCATTGAAATTGAGCGCATCGAACGTATAAAGCGTGAACGCCTGGAACGTGAACGTCGTGAAAGGGAAAAGGAGAAAGAAGAAGAGGAGAGATTGAAACGGTTTGCTCTATACCTGTTGCGTTCGATTATTTGCTTACACTTTTAGGGAACGCGAGGAACTCGAAAGAATCGAGCGCGAACGACGAGAGCTCGAGATACGCGAGCGCCAAGAATACGAACTTCAACGAAGAGAAGCGGAAGATCGTGAGAGGCAACGTCTCGAAGATGAAGCTCGTGAAATGCGCAGAAGGGAAGAAGAACGTCGTGAAGCTGAACTTCTAGCCGAAGTCCGACGACAAGCGGAAGAACGTGAGAGGGCTCGGAAGCGTCAAGAACGCGAAGAAGCGGAACGAATCGAACGTATTCGGTTGGAGCAGCAGCGAATTGACATGGAACGCGCGGAAGCGGAACGACGAGAGCGCGAACGCCGTGAAGAAGAAAGGCGGGAAATGGAACTGCTCGAAGCGGCAAGAAGAAAGAAAGAAATGAGGGAGCGCGAGCGACTCGAAGAAATGGAACGCGAACGGCAGCGGGAAGAAGAAGAACGACGGGAACGTGAGCGCCGCGAGCAAGAACGATATCTCGCCGCTGAGCGCGAACGTCAGCGACGACAAGAAGAGGAGGAAGAGCTGGCGAGGCTAAATGAGCTTCAGCGAGCCGCTGCGCAACGGCAAGCCCAGCGCGATGCTGAACTGGAGCGGCAACGCGAACGAGATGAGCTCGATCGGAAAGCACGTCAACTTTCCGAGATGGAAATGCGTGAGAAAGAGAGACGCGAGCGCGAACGATTGCAGGAAGAAGCGCAACTGGCGGAGTTGCAAGAAAAGGAACGTCGCAATCAGGAGATTCGTGATCGAGAACGACGCGAAGCAGCTGACCGTGAGGCAAACAGACAACGAGAGGATCGGCGATCGAGAGACAAACTCGATATTTTGGTGCGTGAGCGATCCGAAAAGGAAAAGTTCGAAGCCGAGAAGAGGAGGCTTCTCGCAGAAAAGGAAGCGATGAATAAGAAGAGAAATCATCTTTTGAGCCACGAGACACTGGCGAAGCTAACTCAGCCCCTTTACTATACTTCGAAAGAGCCAGAAGTGACGACGAAGGTTGAGAGACAGGTGACAGTTAACAAACAGGTGTGAATAATTGAAAGTTCTTAAGGTTATCGAAAGAATTGATAGGAACCTTTGGGTAGAGGACATGCCGTCCAGTGCACAAACAGCTATTGGCTATTTGGACAATGATGAGAATAATCGCGATCGGATGTATAATCCAAATGACTTGGGACGAAGCGGTTCCAGCAGGTAATCACGCACAATGGTTCCAAATTGGTGTTTAATTTGTTAGAAGCAGGTATCATCGCGCAAAGATGGACAAAGCTCGTCGCGACTTCTACTCGTCGAGTCAGGATTCAGCAGGTCTGGCATGAATCCAATTATTCAGCAGAATTTTATTATGATTATTACCTGTTTTCATTTGCCATATTGTATGTAAAGTACCACTCAATTTCTGTTCAAGAATGTGAAGATAGTAGGAAGAAGAAGAAGGCAGTGACAGGCTTTTCTAAATTTCGGACAAAAATATCTGTCATATTTGTTGTTCGTTGTTTCCACGTCCGTTTGCGTGTTCCTTTATTTGTTTTTATGCTTTGTATTATTTTCTAGAAAAAATATCTAATTAACCCAGGTTTTTGTTTTGCATGGAACTAACGAGCTCGGTTTTTTTTGTTTGGAAGGCCCAAATGGGTTAACCATTTTAGGCAATTAATTGCATGATTTTTTTAATTGAAAAATGTATTGCATGTGTACATATGGTAAATAGAATGAAGAATAGAATAATTCGAATGTAAACAAGACGAAAATAAATACTTTTTAAATAATAATTTCTTTAATTAAAAAGTCATTCATTTTAACGAAATTCTCTTATTAATAAAACATCACTTATACGATCAATATTACAATCAGGTTCTAGAGAGTTTTATTTTTTAATTTTAAGCTATCCCAAGGATTTTGAGTTTTCGATCCAACCCTTGTTTGTTTTCTTTTTTTGAAATAATTTCTTTTAAGTTGTTTTTCTACTCACCTGAATTAATAATCATAATAGAGTGGTTTTTGTGTGCTTTCTCTACTCAACTAAATTTACCTAGAATTATTTGGCTTCAACTAAGCTATCGTTTGCGTGAGCATTATCTCCCCTCCACCCATTAATTTAAAGCAGATTTTATATATATGCATTTAATTGTAATTAGTTAGGAGAACTCGCATTCATGTATATTATAACAATTTTATTTTCTTTATGTGCATTATTTACCATAAAAATTTTGTAATGTTGATTTTTTATTTGATAAATGATGTTTTATATATCAGTGTTTTTATTTTTATTTACAAGAATAATGATATGACTTTTTAATTAAAAAGCAAAAAATCTAAAACTAAAACTAGCTAAATGTCTTAAAATCGTCTATTTTTTAATTACAGAGCTGCAGAATGACAAATTCCGAAAGTCCATCGAAGATATCTCCTCAACTAGGTCAAGGCAAGATTATCGTGGACCTTTACTCCAGAAGTTCCACGAGTCTGAATTCAGAACCACCACATACAATGACACCGACGGACTACCGTATCGCCGAATGGGACCAAGTCCATACGAGCAGGTAAATTGATTTTCATTAAAGTCACTTTCAATGTCTCGAGCACAATTTACCCTCAATGTTTGTTACCAATCGTTTTCTTGCTTTTTGCTGATGTTATTTTAATTGTTAGCCGTTCGCCAAACTTCTCGAAGAAACTGAGAGAAAGTACGCGTTGTACAACAGTCGTGCCAGCAACCCGGGATTGTATCAGTCGTCGAGAACACACAGCTCACATTATCTGGACCAGAGGAATCCGCTTAGAGTGGTAGGGTTTTTTGTTTTTTTATTATTTGCTTTTGGTGCGTTTGGTCGTTTTTTGTTGTTTACCTATTTTTGTTTGCGTAATCCTGTTGGAATAAATGGTTTGGAATTATTTCAGCAAAATGAGACGAATACTAGAGCGGAATCGGTTGTTGCTTATGGACGGGAAAGTCGACGCGACTCGCCCACGGAAGCGTCACACGCAAGAAGTCGTAGTGCGGATTATTTGATGGATAGGAAGTGAGGATTAAGCTTTTTTTAAAGTTTACAAAAATTTCATGTCAGACATATTATCTTTTAAGGAATGCTTATATAAATTAATTGGTATCAAAATGTACTAACTATTTGACCACACAGAATTGATAAAACATAAATGTTATAGTAATAATCTACACAAACGCTAGTTTAGAATTACGATGTATCATCATTTGATCGCATTTTATTGATTTCCACAAGCAATTTAAAAACTAATTTTTAGATAAATTATGTAGCATTTAATTAAAATATTTCTCAAGCTTTACATTTTTAAGAAATTTTATATTTAAGTGGCTTTTATGAGTTGTTTTTATATGAATGTATTTGACGCGCTACACGCCCAATTATCTATTAGGAGCTTAGTGAAATTAATATAATTCGATGACAGCGATTGTTTAAGACTGACTTTCAAAACTGACTTGGGTTACGTAAATTACACTTGTAGTTATAAGTATTGCAAAATAATTATTTTTATTAGTATAAACACTATTGAAATTTTTTGAAATGAAAATTCTATCTTAAAGATTTACTACCTGCTAGAAAAGTATTTTTTATTAAATTTTTTTATTAATCTTCCGTAACAAACATTTCGAAAAAAAACTACTCTTTAGGATCCGCGAGGAAACCGCAGTGCCTGAAAACCAGCTGCAAAAGAGCTGTGGTGGCGACCACTCTCCACGAGAATCGCGCATTTCCGAATATGAGATGAGATTCCGCAAGTCGACAGAAAAACTAACAGTACCGGACTGGTACCGTGAGAACAAGCCGCAGGCGACGACAACCACTGGAACCACTACGAAAAGCTCGTATAGGCAAAACGAGCAGAGCCAACAGCCAACACTTCTGACTACCACGACCACGAGTACACCGAGCGCGCAGACTGTTGATTTCACTCGCGGAATGTTCGACAAATACCGCGATGAGATTGAAGATCTGAGGAGATCGAGGTCTTCCCTTCATCATACGGGAATGGAACAACCGCAACAACAAAATACACGACAGGTTGTTGCTCTTTAGACATATTGTATACCCTTTGTGTTTTTTTTTTTAATTCGAACCAATCGTTTGTCATGTTTTATTTACCCGTTTCTTACCTTGTTTAGAAGATTATCCTCTGTTTCTGCTCAAATGTATCGCAATATATAATATCCCTTACCTGATATTAATGCTTTCCATTCTGTTACCTTATTGATTATTATTTATTTACCCTTACACATTAATTAATATAAAAATTAAAGACATTTTGTTTTGTTGAACTGCCTTTTTAAAGCATTTATTATACATATTAATGTCATTCGGATGAATCAGCAAATTTTTCATCTTATAGACCTTGTGATAATTAAGCATGGCTTCAGATAAATAAATACTTTTAATAAATATTATGATTTATTTATTGTTTTGTAAATGGTTATGACGCATGAGCAAATTGATTAATGTCTGTACTTCCACGTATGATCCTGCTGCTTCCTCTAATTGCACGAAATATATAAAAAAGGGTTTCGACGCTCATGGGAGAACGGCTTGATCCATGTTTCAAATGAACATGTGTTAAAAAACGATTGAGCATAATTTTGTCGATTATTTATAAACCTGTATCACTAAAGATCAACCTTATCAGTTTTTGTAGTTTATTTTGTGTTGATAGAAAGAAATCTATAGAATTTTCAAAGCAGAGATATTTTTTTCATAGGCGTCCACAATTGGAATCATCCAGATTTATTAACTCTTTTTATTTTGCTCTAAGAATGCGTGTCCTAGTATATGATTTAGAAAATTCAAATTTCACATTTCAAGTGACTGCATAATTTACAATAGATAATAATTTTGTAAGATTTTATAGCAAATTTTAATAGGAGTAAATCATAAGAAAAAAAAACAAACAGGGAAAAATCGTTCAACAAGTTCTTACGTAAAATTAAAAATATTTTTCTGTTTTTTTTCTTTGAGAAATCGATTTCATATTTCAGAAATTAATACTAACTAGATGATTTCTAGATGATGGTAAATTTCGTGTTTAGTAATTTTTCCGCGTAGGCCATTCTATATGTATTTATTTAAAAAAGATTGTTGTTTCACTATTACAGTGATAATTCAGATTTATTTGATTGAAACAGTAAAGGATTAAATTTAGATAAACACTAATATTAGGTAAACGAGCTATCGTAAAGTATTCATTAGGACGGCATAGTGTTCGTGGACCATAATTTTGAACTATAAACCTTTCTAGGAGGTCGATATAATGAGAGGTACAATGAGATTTATAATAAAGACTTCACGATATCTATAGCCGAATTTTCTAATGTTTTAGCTTAATTTTCAGGATAATGAATTCATCGTTTATTTGCTCATTTCCCATATTTCGATGGATACAAATTGTCGAATTTTGATTCATGTTTCAGAGAAATAGAAGACAATACGAAGACATAACGATGAAAAGATTAAAAACTTTTTAAGCCTTTATGTAGCCTTCCTGTTGTTGAAAATTTACAATAATCTTTTCTTCTCATTAATTTCTTCTAGTTTTCAGTTGATCCTTTAACCTTAATTAAACTTATCTTTGTTTGAATGCCATATTTTCCTTCAGTTACAAATAACAGCCTATTTCTATTATTAAAATTTTAAGAACCCTAGTTCGAGTCTAAGCGGCATTGAACAAACATTCAGTCACTCCGGCTATACTGTTTCGGAAGTACCAAATGGCTGGAACTTGCAAACAAGCCAATCATCACGAGTCATTGAAGTTGCCGACACGTTCATCGGCGGATCATTAGCGTCTCATGAATACGGTACGTTGCTAATGATCTATTGAATATCCTATCGAATAATTGATTGATATTTACACACACTTGAAACCCCATTTCATAGAGTGCATTAAATTTTTGAATATTCACAGGAAATATATCGAACCGATACGGCGGCCGAGTGACCATTGAAGAAGTGCTGGACGTGTTTTTCCAGAAAGCTGTTCCACGGGATCCATACGTACCAATTGATAAGAGGTTAGATTATAGCTTTCTTAAAAGATTATTGCTTGCTTAAATTTTCCGCATTTAGCTATCCACAAGCGGACGAGGTCTATCAAGGAAATTTAGACGTGCCATGCATTTATACCAATAATAATCTAATAATGCGACAAGTTTTAAATCATCCAGAAAAAGCTGAGCACATATTACGGTAAAGGAAAACACAAAACCGCATTTACCATATGCGATTTTAGAAACGAAGAGTTGTATGTGAGATGCACACAATGCCATCGGACGCGAAGTTTGCCATCGGCTAGATTATATTTTGTCTCATGCAAACACTGCTACACTTACTATTGCTCGAGACAGTGCAGGTAATCAAAACTTGACTTATCAATTAATTTTGATGTTTTCTCATAGACGCCAGAATTGGTCACAACATTCCACAAGATGCTCATTCGCACGAATAAACACATTGTGCAAGGATGTTATAATGAAGGTGTTGAGCTTGTTTAGAATTTCCTGTAAATTTTTTTATTGAGGTGCGAGAGGATGAAGATGCTCAGGCTTATATGTCAAAGGTGGCAAGGGAAGGATTTAGTAGTGGCGGAAGAGGAAGCGTAAACATTCGCTTGTCATCACCGCAAATTGCTCAGGTATGTAGTTTCATTGAAAGAGAATATAAGAGAAAATGAAAAATGCTCCAATCAACATTTATAAAATGAAAATAATTTTTTTCTTGAAGAATAAAATTTTTGTAAAAAAATAGGTTTGAGCACTTATATTTATTGTATCCTCTTATATCAAATCTGATCGTGTGCCCCTTCTTAGTTTCTTGAGGAGTTTTTAAAATTTTTTCTCAAATTTTTTCTCGTGAATGTTGCAAACTTTCATAGAACACCAATGATGCTTTCTAAAAAATAGTAAGTTAGTATGAACGAACACCAAGGGAATATACAATTTTAAAACTGATTAATTTGAATGTGAGGGCATGTTTTCTAAAATGAGTCATATTATGATTTTATAATTTAAATTAGTACAAATTCTAGTATAAGAAAGAATTATATAATATAAATATGATTTTTAACAGGCGTACGTTACAAATGGTTGGAGAGCTTTAAATGCAATTCCTCTCGACCAACTCCTTTACTACTACACAATCGCGGCGCTCGAACAAGAAAAGAAGGAACCCTCATTGATAGCACTGTGCCGTCGCTATGAGCCACACGAAAAATTCATTCTATCCGTGTCGATCATTGCCGATATCGAGCATTGTCCAGAGACACCACCACCGGAAACGCGCGAACTCAGTGCGCCACGTTTTGAATCCGTCAGGAACCCTCCGTTCTTCTCGAATATTGCACATGAAGTTTAATTGGGAGGATCATGTTAAATAGTTATTATTTATTTATGAGAATACTGTTGACGATAGTGGCTTTAAATAGGAAAACTTTTATTTGTTTTAATTCTTTTCATCTTCGGATTCTTAAATTGTTTGGTTATTAAACATTAACAGCCATATGTACTGCCTTTGTCATATTCTATAAAATAATTGGTTTATTGTTTTTATTGTTTTTATTTTATCATCTGTTTCTTTCTTGTTTTTTTTCGTCTTAAGATTAAGTTAATTAAACTCTGCATTAATTTTTCTATTTTTGTAGGATTTCTTTGATTTTTCAGAATTTCAGAAACGATGAGGAATTTATTTGAAATTTTATTTAACATAATCACTTCACTGCCACGATTACTACCTATCTTGAAAAAAATAACTTTTTATTTAAATTATTATTTCTTTAAAAATTTTAAAATCATTTTTGAACCTTAAAATAAATTAAACGCGATTAATAAATAAATCTAAACGGTTATACGCAAAAAATAAATCAAATTTGATGAAGTACTGCCTTAATAAAATAAATAATTTAAATTAAAAAATGAAGATCGTTCTTTGTAATTTTTCCACGCTTGCACAGTAGCCGTGGCAGTGGCTCGTACGCGGCAAAACTAAACAACGATTTTTTACGTTGGTACAACTTTGGTACAAACTTTTGCGACAAAAAAAAAACCAAATCAAACCCAACCTAAAATTGCAAAAAAAAAAACAAAACCCAACCTAAAATTGTCTTGAGTGGTATCGTTGTTTTAACTGACGAGCAATATAATCAAACCATTATGATGTTTAGAGACCTTAACAGAAAACGCAATTTTTAGCAGGCGAGTATATAAAGCTTACAATAATGTTTTTTAACACCAACGATTAATATCTATTGTACATTTCAGAGATGGGTGCCTAATGGAAGAGCAAAAAATAAGAGAAAACGATATTTTCGTTTGAACGGCCACATGGCCACAATGGACCTTTCACCTTTTACAATGTGTGCTTTCCTATTTCTGAGACAACACATTGATGCAAAAAATACCGTCGAAACCAGAAACTCGTTTTGTTCTAATTTGTTTCCTCTTCCAGTGCATCGAATAGTTAATCCTAAAATATCAATAATTTCAACGAGATAAGATTGATAAGGATCCAAAGTTTGTTTTTTAATAATGTAGAAGCATTATGCCGCTATCATCAAGAAGTAATGCGTTCAATGCATCAACTGAAATGTTCGATTTCCATACATTTGAATGCAAATTAAAGTTATCTACTGTAATATTTGAATTTCGGTTTATTCGCTCCTGAAAATAAGTAAACAAAAAATCTCCCATTTCATTATCCTGGGTGGCACATACGAATCACGAGTCACGTATATGTTTTTAAACTAAATATTACAAGTTTATAATGATTTAATGATTTACACAATAAATTATATTCTATAAAAAGTAATATGATTTCTAGAAATTGGGAAAGCTTCTTGATAATCCTAGTAGAACATAAAAATTTGCATATATAATTAGAATTTCTTCGTAAATTTTTATTCGTCATAATTATAATTTAAAGAAATAGGTGTAAGCGAGCAGTTCATATTGTGCAAATATATTATTTATTACAAAAACAATAAAACAAATACATTTATATCGTAGAGATTTTGTATTTGTTTACCATTTACCTAAATAATACCCCAAATTAGTTTTCTAATTACAAATTCGACTTTACGTTTTTTGATGCGTATGAAATGCCCGCGGGGCTCGTTTTGCTAGATTTAGCTGGTTTATTTTGTTTAGTAAAGTCAATTTCAAGTTCGTCGTCTAAAAATAGGGGCAGTGCTTTGAGTTGAATCATAATTGCTAATTTTTAGTTTTCTTGTTTTATTGGTATTTCATATTTATGTTTTATATAAGAATGGAAAAACGCCAAATTATATATTGAATATAGATATCAATGTTTTAATACTAAAGGTTAATATCGGAAATTTCTTTTTAAATATTTTTAGTATTAGGGATTGAAGGCAATAAGCACGGTAAATGCAATCACAAAATTAGGAGTTAATAAAGCCACTATAATAGATAATTTAGTAGGCTTGTAATTACAAGCTTCCTTTAATATCATATACTTTAAATTATTAGGCTAACGTTACTCTGCTGGGCACCCGAGTTCATCCATGCTACATTACATAAAACATTTCAATTAACCGTTGTTCCGAATAGTAAATATAATCTAATATATAAATGTTCCTAATTGGTTGAATCTGGTAAATTTAAAGAACACCTAAGCAGTGTCAAATTGAAATTTTCGATTTCTTAATATTTGAACCGCATTTAATATTCCGAGGGGACAACAAATGTGAAAATTGACGTTTTTTATGAAGTAAACTATTTTTAATATGACATGTAATTAAACATTTATTAAATAGTAATGATTTTAGCAACTTTAATGACTAAATTTTGTTTATGACATTGTGAGATTAAACATTTACGAATAAAAGTTCAAAAAAACCTTTCCAAAATGCAAACGAACATTTTTAAGTACACGCTCCGTTGCATTTTGCAAAGTCTTGCTTAATACTATATATATATATATAACGTGATTATGAAGGTTTTTATAAAAAAAACGAACAATAATATATTGAAAATAAGGAATAAGAATGAAGCTAATTTAAATTGTTTCAGTGATGAGAATATTGAGCAAATGATCAATAATAATAATAACAAACATTTCAAAACCATCGTTGTCATATTTCTATTGTCAAGATGATTGTTGTATGAATTCGAGACAAATGAATGCGCGATTGACTAACTAATCCATCCAATTGAAAGGTGAATGAGTGCTCAAAAGTAGAACAATGCCATATTTACCGATTAATGCATTTTCTTCTCAAAATATCTGTATTTTATTCTTATTCTTATTGTTGTTGTTTTTCTGTTGCTTTGTAGTCATTGTTGTTTATTGGTACCGTTTCGGCGCCGTTTTTTCTTCATGTTGGTCTTCTAATTTTCGTGAATTACTCTATTTGGTATTTGATGGGTTCGTAAAAATTCTCATTTATTTTTTTCTCTTTTCTGCCTTTTAAAACATTTGTTCTGTTTTTTTTTACAAATTCAGATTTTATCCTTTTGTTATTGTGCTTTCGATGTATAATTTATCCAATCTGGAGTTGTGAAAATTAAACCAAAAACACTTCAGAATGTGTTAAAATTTTTTGAAAATTTTACTGGATTTTCTCGTTTTGCTCGAAATTTATAACATATGCAAATGTCGTCACATTTTAACATTTTCCAAATCATAAAAGAAGGTGGAGATTTGTAATATATGTGCTTTGGGCGTTTTATGAAACATTTCTTGTCTATGTCTTTTCTATCTTTCTCGAATTTTTACACTTTTCTTCGGTCCTGATTACTAAAAATATATGTATTTTTTCATTTGTTAGTGTCTAGGAGCACTTCCTCATCTTTATAAATCGGATATTACTATAATTAGAAAAAGTAATGTGAGAATGTTTATGTTTGCAATTATATGGGCTCATACATGTTTTAGCGTTGATTCGAAATAAGCTGCTCGTTTGCGTTTTTTAATAATATTAAATTATGAGAAAATTTTTTATTCCGATGATTTTCTGTCTGCGTTAGAAATAATTCATTCAATTTGAATTTTAACTGTCACTGAAAATTCTGCACTGTTTCATTCCATTTTCTGTTCAAATTTAATAAATGGTATTTGTTTTTTTTTTAGATTTAGCCATTCCATTTAGATTTTTAGCTGAAAAATGTCAATTGTAGTGTTAAACGAGTGGAAGAACGACCATTGGAAAAGAAACTCTATAAATGCGCGATTTTTTTTACTGTAACGATAGTTTTTCCAGAATACTTAGCGAATATTTCGCTATTCTTTGAATATCGATTCTAAAACACAACGTTTTTTATAATAATAATTATTATTATTAATGAAACAACCAATTTATTAAGAGAAAACAAAATAAAATAATAATTTTATGAAAAAAGAAAAGCGAAATAATCAACAAATTGCAAATTAAATCTACACCTGTCTCAAGCGAGATCATTTTATTATTCGGAATGCTCCTTTAACTCGAGTTTTTCAATAACCTGAACCACGAAAATAGTGCGAAATTTTGGCAAAACTGAGTAATTTAGGTTTTCATAATCACTAGCAATTAGTAAGAATAATTTGAAGTCATTCCCACAAATATTGTTTTCAATTTAACAATTCAAAGGGTTTAGAGCTTTCATTTGATAATATATTTTTTAAAAAATTTCAGATTGTTTGTTCAAAAGTGCAAGCTTTAATTGTAAATTTAAATTATATTGTTTTTAAGTTTTCATTGTACAATTTCCTTCTACTATTGTTTTTGGATTTGTAATATTTACCATTTTTTTAAATAACACTAATACTAAAAGAAGTAAAAGGAATTATTATTTGTGTTGGCACCTTAGTCTATATTCAAACGTGGCTATCTTTCCATATTTAATTAAAATACGAGGTACTTGGCAAAATGAAAAGATTGTTTGTTCCAACAAAAGTTCATTCAAATCGAAATCGTTTTGGTGGTAAAACCTTTACTAGCAAATATTTCGCAGTGCAAATCCGTTTCAAAAATGTTTTAACTATTTTTCAATGATCATCTAGATTAAATTTTAAATAAATGTGTTATTTCTAACCAGCTAATGTTCTTTCTTATTTTAACACCCCAATCCTTCTTAAGCTGATTGTTTTCGTGTTGAGGCCAAAAATGAAAAACATGAGTTACGAATCAAACCAAGTTCTGTTGTGCCGATTTCTAATTAAGCTTGTCATGTTATTCCTTTTTGAGCTGTTAGCTGAGCTGATGAGTTGTTTCTAATTGAAAATTTATCATATTTTCTGAATATTAAAGTTTTGGACTTGTTTTGCATAATAAAATATTCATGTTTGCTAACATTTTCTTATTTCAACTATTCATTTTTAGAGGATGTTATCATTTCTTGCAGTTATTTCTAAATGTTGTTTAATGAACTTTTCATGGAAACAGAATAAATGGGCTTGTTAAATTCGCCGGAAGGGGATGCGCACGTTTATAGAAAAAACAGGAAAAACCACAAACACAAGCTTTTAAAGGGGTTTTTGTTAATAAATTTACTGATAAAAGCTAATGATTATAAGAAGCCAATAAAATCATGCGTTCTAATAAATTTTTTCTTCGTCGTGTTTCGATTTTAGTTTGATTATTATTTTTTATAGTTTTAGCTCAACTTGCCTTTTTTACCTTTTTACAATCTTTCATTAGTATTTTAATAAAATTATTGAGTAATTCGCTGCATCATTATCTTGTGTTGGAAACTAAACAATTTAAGCTTTAACCTTTAAAAATTGAACTATTTGCGTGAAATTTCCCAATTGAAGATGCCATAGGTTTTTACAGGTGTTATAAAGTTTAAAAGAATTGAAATTTAATAGCAGGATACATTTTTAGAACATTTAGGATAAAAGCTGCTTAAGTGCTTCTCATTGAAGAAATTACTATTAATAGCTGTTTTATTAGGCCAAATCACAAATTGTACGATTTAAGCACGCACTCTGCGGGCAACAAAAATGCTTTCCGTCCCACAAATGTCAAAAACATTCATTTACTATTGACATAACTGACTGGTAAGGTGTACAACTTTAAAGGAGCTTTCATTTTATTAAATAATTATGTCGATTGAAACTTGAGGAATAAACATTGGATTTAATATGTTATTCCTTTAAAATATAATTATTCTCATTTTTCAGACGCAATTAAGCATCATAGCATCATGCGATTTTACGATAACAAATCACTTGACTTTTGACTATATGTTGACATGGATTTATAACAAAATATCGCTTAATGAAGCATAGGAGCTATGTTTTGGTCTCGATAGAGACAACAGTGCCCATTTAATTTTCAATGTTTTATTATTTATTCCATTTCACTTCCTCTTTTTTTTTTGTTATTTAATAAGTTGGTTTTTTATAATAATTTCATTTTCTCGAGATTTTATTGTTTTCATAATTCAAAATGACAAAAGGTAAGCGAACTAATAAAGTCTCTTTGCCCCAGTCGAAAATATTATAACACTGGTGAATCCGAACGCGTCGAATGAGTACAATACGTGGTTGGGCCACGGACGAAAGAGCTTTTAACAAGCTCCATTCAAATTTTGTCAGTCCAGGTTATCTCGCAATCACTGAAGTAAAACGTAGAACTAAATTAAAGTATTGTCCTTTTCAGAGATGGGTTAAAAAACAAACACACAAACACACGAGAGCCTCATTTCCTCCTAATTTTTTCCTCTTTCATTAGGCTTCGATCTCTGAAAAGGACAATATAATGATATAAAACGAAACTTTTTGCAAGCTAGTATAAGCCCAAATCATTAAAATAAATTAAAATTGAAACAAAAGCATTTTTAAATCAATTTTGGAATAATTTAGAAAAATTTACGGCACACTCAACTATTTTGTGCACATTAAACATATTTCTTCTTTTCTGATTACTTAAAACCGATTATTTTAATATAGCTCTCGTGAACGAAACGTGTTCGTGGCGAATGCGTTCGTCTTGACTAGTGCAATATGTTTCATTTAGTTTTAATTCTTTCATACTTTTAATTATTTAACGCTTAAGGTTTTATTTTAACATTATATAATCATCATATAAAACTGAAAACTTTTCTTCAAGTTCAGTCCGACACTAAACCAATAAAACGATAGTTTATTCTGGAAAGTGTACTAACTCTAAATTAGAAAAACTATTATTATTAATTCTTTTATTTAATTATTATTATTAATTCACTCAAAAAATATTACAAAATCTCTCCTTGGATGAGAAAATTTATAGACGATTCATGGTTGCTTTAATAAGATCCGCACAAGTCATCAAGCCATGAAGCTCATAGATCACTAAAATAAAAATAAAAAGAGATGGGTAGAATTATTAAAATTTTAATCAAGCCCTTCGTTGACATTACCCTTGTTAATAAAATTGGGAAAAAAGAGACTATGACGAATTAGAACCAATTTAAAACAATTAAAACGAATGTTACAATGAATATTGGTTGGCTTTATTTCACGGGTGGCTCATCCGTTGGAGCATGTCAAAGACGAAAAATTTGATATAACTCTCTTTGAATATTGTTTTATTGCTTTTTTATAGTTGAATTTATTGAGTATTGTTATTATATGAGATTATAGTTGATTGTTCAATTCACTATCGTGTTATCGTGTAATCACTATCGTGTAATAAATCATTATAATTTCAAAGTTATTTATAGGATAAACTAATCAAAAATTCATTAAGTTTTTCAGAAGTTCTGATTTTGACTAATTCGTTGAGTACATTTTTGTTGTCAGATGTCTAATTGCTCAGTAACATACAATTTTCGTTGCTTCAAAATGTTTCCTTCATTTGCTCATCGTTTGTTTCTCGAGAAAAGCCTAAATAAGTTTATTAGAAATATTGGGAACAAATGTCGCCATAAATAAACGGAGGTTTTTGTCCCGATTTATATATTTTTGGCGACAGAAAGAAAGAATATGAATGACTAAATTATTAATTTTAAATAATTATTAAAATATTCAATCCTTCATAATAAGTAGCCGAAAAATCTGAAATATTCATTTGTTTTTTGCATTTATCGATTGATATTTTATTTGTCAGCCCGTCAAATATTGGATAAAATTTTTAAGATGTACTAAGTCCGAAAATTGCAAATTTTTGGATCAGAAATTGTCTTATTCTTATTCTTTATTCTCAACATGTTTGTCGACAAGCTTCAAATGTGACAAGTAAATGTCCGAACTTGAAAACAAGATGCATTTGAATGAATAGTTAGTCGAGTTAAATCAACTAACTCAACAATTCTGTATAACCCATTTCTGTTTTTGTTTGATTCATCATGCTTTATTCGGTTCATCTAAAGGAAATGCTAAAATAAGCTTCAGCTTGGTTTTGTTTTTATTGATAGTGACTGGAAATTGAATATATATATATATATATAAATATCACAGAGGTCAATCTTATTTTAACCGTAACCGCTTTGAACAAACGAGAACGAACTATTACTGTTTTTAGGTCCTAGTAGTAAACTGAAAATGCTTTGTTCGTTTCTTCGTTTATCCATTACAATCAATCATTCTTGTTTCAGTTGCCACATACTGAAATTCATGTTTTATTTTGTTTTATTGTCTCCCTTAGCTCCTTCTATTTGTTTTTTTTACAATTTAAAAGTGTTATACTTATATTTTTCAATGTTTCGTTGTAATTCATTTGAAAAGGAAACAAGAGCTAGACTAATTTGTAATAAAATATCTATTAGATAAACTTTTCATTAAAAATCGGTAATAAAAAATAGAATAAAATCACATTAACTCACTGAAAAATAAACATTTATATTTGTTTGGGAGATTGTATTTGTGCGTCTGCGATTAGGGAAAAAACGAGAAAAAATGGCTAAAAAATGACAGCGAAATTCCATCAGAATCATCTCAATTATCTATTTAAGTTTGAGTTAATTCGGCGTGCTCTCATTTTGCTCAAAACCCTTTATTTGTGTGTTTATTTGCCGTCTAATATCAAATAGACTGCAACAAGAAGTTGTTAGATCATCTGGTGAATAAAGAAGACATTTTTAGCTATTGAATATAGTTGAGCCACGAGATTCTTCATTCTCTACTTTCACTTCATGTTATTTATGGATGACGACGTTATTTGACTTAAGTCGTCTCATATTTGTAATATTCCACCCTGTCATATATTTCGGGCACAAATTCACGTGAATTTTGCTTCAACAAGTCTAATAGCTAATCGGAAATATGTCACAGTCACTTTTCTCGTGGTAAGTGTTTCTGTCTTGTATATTTGTGGCGTTAATCTGTTCATTTTGTTGTTAATCTTGAGATTGACATTATCTGATGATCTGTGGAGAAAAAAAATGCACACGTAACGGCAAGCAATATTAATCCTTTTTATATTTAACAATCATGATGTTATTGCTTTTAATTTTATATAACTTGATCGCTCTCTTTTATTAAAGAATCTAATGTTTATTAAATGCTTATCAACAGCTAAACTTAAAAATAGTACAACTGACGGTATATAAATAATAAGAAATTAAATAAATAATTAGAAATTTGAACAATTTAATAGTGAATCAAAATTAGGACGGCTTTATAACAGAAGAAACTATTGAAATTCAAACACTTGAGAATAACAAAAATTCGGTTTTATTTATTTTTTTAATATTAATTCTAGAAAAAAGAAACGGAAAAAATGCACTGACTGCATGACAGAGTTGGAAGCAATTTAAGTTTTTGAATTTCGGAATCCGTAATCTTGAAATTCGCCCGTATCTGGTATTAACGTTCAAATGAAAAATAAATTTACGAAATTCGGAATCAACTATTTACAAAAAAGTAGTTTACACGTTTACAATGCCAAATGAATGTACTTATTCGTATCGCCAAACAGATTTGCAATGAGTTTTACCCTATTTATCCGTTTTATTGGATTTCGTTCGTACACTATTTCGCATGTGGTGGGGGGTGGTGGGGGGAGAGATAGATTTCTCTCATTTCGTGTCTAATGTCTCCACACACTCGTCTGTCATCAGAATATTTAATGAAAACAGTTCTACTCAACATAAAAATTGGAATAGTTTATTGACTAATCGATAACAAGTTTTTGGATACATTGACTATCAAAACAATCAAAACCTATAACAATAAAAAGCATATATACCTAACAAGGTTAGCACATTAAAGACATTTGAATCTATCACATAAAAATTCCATAACACTATCATAATCTTGGCTTAAAGATCTTCTAAATCCGTTAAAAATAACATCATTAGAAATTCTATAAAAACTGTTGGATACCCAGTATGTCACTGTTGCTTACGACGGTATCTTTCGGTTCTAGTGAAAGTTGCTTGGCTCAAATCGGCCATCCAAGATTCCCAGCAGCTCCTTAATCTATCCTTAAATGGTTTGTTCACATCATTGTCCAATGGTTGAAGATACTTAGTCAGTCCACCCGGTATAACTGCTAACGTGTACAGTTGGTTAAGCTCCTCTAGTACTGTCGGTTCTAGATGACAACGAGCCGAATCCATTATAAAAATTTTTAGGGTCAGGATTTTTCGAAAAAATTGGTCTCCAAATGTTATCGATCCCATCCCTTAGGCAAATTAGAGACGTGGCAGATAAGCATGCTCCATATTTGTCATCCTTACGTTTTCCTAACACATTTTATGGGCCCGGCACTTTTCATGTACCTATATTGGTATTGTCAGTTGACTGATCGCTGATCGTAAATCTCCCTATGAAGTTTTAATAAGATATCTCATCTTTATTCATCCCTCAAGTTGTTTATCTACTATACTATCAAGAGTGTTTCATTTTCATTACCATTTCATTAGTTTAAAATTTATCTTGAAATGTAGCTATATATTCATTTTTAATTCTTATATTCCTTGTATAATGATAAACATAAGAGCAACAACAACAAACAACCATTCCTCCCCCCCTTCTCCCATCGGAGGAGGAGAAATTCTTCACTACTTTTGTGCATAACAACTTCTGTTATATTTTCTTGTTTGATCGAAATGAGCGAAACATAACTGCCTGCGTCGAGGAATCCAATGAAACGGATAAATAGGGTAATACTCAATTAAAAATGCACAAAATTCCAAAATACACAACTTTCGAAAAAATTTTTTTTTTAATTTCAGCGTGATCATATGAGAATGAAATATACGCTTTTGGTTGGACATAAAAATTGAATAGGCATTATTTATTTATCGAATTTGAATGCTTTCAGAAGTATTACAATAAGAATGCCAGTGATGGTGTGAATATTTCTATAAAGATATAAGGTTGAATTAAATTATCAAGCTATGTTGAAGATATCAAATAATGTTTTGCCTTATTATAATTGTCAATTCTTGGTTCAAATATTATTTTGAGGAATCCAGAAGAGATATACTGAGTTGCGGATTCCGAATTCCGACATTATAAAACTCTCATTCCGCCCATCTATTGTTCCCTATATATTTATATATATATATAAACATAAACTTATATATTGTTAAGCTTACTTCTTTATATTAATTTCATTGAATAATTCAAAATTGACAATTTTTTTTTGATTTTTCTGCGAGACATGTCTCCCAGGAGCTTATGAAATGGATAAATCACATGACAGTCACAAAAATTATTGCATCATTAATTATAGTGGAATCATATAAGCTGGTATAGACAGTTATGCTCATTTGTACCTACTATTTCGTTGTTCAGTTTTTTCTACTAACTCCCAAATGATTCACGGTAACTGGAAACTACACTTAGTTCAAATAAACACGTTTGTTTAAAAATTATCGTTATCTCTGAATTACATTATTCCTATCACAAAATACAACGAAGAGTGTTAGACAACAGCACTGCGGGAAGGATTGTTTTAAAAAGTTATCTGTAATTTGACATTATATATATATATATATACCCCACTGCCAAAAAACCGCGCCGCATTGCAAAAGACTTCGCAAAAATTGCAAACACTACCAAATAAAAATAATAAATTAAAGGATTGAGTTTACAATTGGTGCGAAGTTCGGCGCGTTTTCGTGGCTGTGGAGTGTATATATTTATATATTATCAAAATATAAGAAATTGACAATTCCAGTTTTATTTTCGTAAAAAATAAAAGTAATAAATCTTATTTGATCAAGAAATTTTGAAGAAATATAATGAAAAACAGAGAAATTATTAACATAAATTGAATATTTATTTCATGATCTCTTTGAGACCATTGAAAATAATTCAAAAGTTTTGAAAATGAATTTTCAATTTCTTATATTTTGATAATAATCATATCATAAAATTATAAAAAGTCAATATATACTGAAAGGACATTCTGAAATTTTGTGTTGGTTCAACAGTAAACAATTCATTTGAGGTTACCTTTTGACACACATACCTTTTGAATAAATATGGATGTTTAATGAAAAATGGTTTATGTTTGGGGTGGAATTTTTAGCAGATCTCGATGCTTGAAAAGTCGAATTCATCCAAATGAAATTACTAAAAGTAGTACTTAGTTAATTATCATATATTTAATACGTTAAAAACATGTTTTTATAGAGAAGACATGTACAAGATTAATAAATTATCGTCATCATGAAAATTTACATGGAATAGTCAGCGATAGATTGTTAAGTAAAATCTATACTAAATTGACGTGCGAATTTCTAGAGCTTTGAACTATACAATCATGTTGGCAGGGGTTTATTATTGCTGAGATTTTAGGTTTATTATTGTTTATATTACTCTTCGCTTATTTGACACAATGCACACCAACTGGACTAGCTTGAACTTCCATCCATTTAAGATCGCCAAGATTAATTATACCAGCGATATTTTAGTTAGAAAGTTTTAATACTTTCATAGTCTTCACAAAATGTCTTATGGTTTTAATCACATGGATGTAACACATTCTCAAACTTTAAAAAACATATTTCTAAAGAGAAAAAATAAGGGCTAATGAATATAATCGAAATATTAAAAGATTTCTTAGTCATAAAATGTGTCAAATTCAAATAATAATAAAGAAATTATTGAAATAATTGAATTGATGTTTGATTTAACGTGAAACAAGGCATAAATGGATTTATGGAATACATAAACTGATTAAGCGCGTTATTATAACGAATTTGTTTAATATGTGTGTTTCTTTTCATTTATGCCCGGAGCACGAGCTGGATTGTACATTCACATACAACCAACATGTTTTTCCAAATATTCTTTTACACGGCATTAACTATTTGAACTTGTTCTGTATAATTTCGAATCCCATTAGTTATTTATCATAATGGTGTGGAATTGATATTTACAAGTTGATCGATGTTAATAATGTATTTCTATAAAAACTCTTTGCATATATATTTTTTCATTATTGTCTTGATTAGCTAATTTATTGTATTAATTAATATTGGATTCAATACCTTCTTAAGACCACTACGAGTCTATTATAATATTTAAACAAGCCATGCTGATATATAAAGTTTGGGGATAAGGAAAATAGAGCTTCACGGACTACAGTATATAATTCAGCTCCATTCATTCGGCTGGAGGTTGTACAATCAGATGTGACTTGCTAACGAGCTTCTAAACGCAAGTTTCCTTCCGGTGACATTGTCATCATCCTCAACATTTTAAGACGACAATGCTTTTTAGTTGTCTACAAAATCTCACTCACGCTACATTTCCTCCCATCCTATAAAAAAGCAGAGCTGCTTTTGTTAGAGCAGTTAAATTTGAATCTCCGCCCTAGCATAAAAAGAATTGTGATTGGAAAAAAAACTATATGCTGTTTCAAATGCTACCATTTTTTTAATTTTAAGATAAATTTATTGTTATCATTGACATTTTTTATATAAGGCAGAACGGATAAGAATTGATTAATCTTTTATAGATTATATCTTTATGTAACTATTCTCGTCGTTTGTTTATATTTTTGACTACTGTTGTCTTGAAATGTGTTAAAACTTTGTTATAAACAAATTAGTATATTACTTGTTTTCGTATTAATTACCCAGTGTTATTCCTCATTAATATAGCTCTAGAATTGTTTCACACTAACACCTAAACAATAATCTTAATTAACGTAATAGTGATAATAATTTAATCAGGAAAATGAATTCAACCTCGCCGAATGCGGCAGCAACAGTGGGAAGTATTGCATATTGCTACGTGTTGCCGTGCATTTGTGCCATAGGTAAATCAACAAAATGTTAAGAGAACTTAATAGCGTTATTCAGGTATTGTGGGTAATATTACCAACCTGATAGTTCTGGCATCGCGACGTTTACGAGCAGTTTCGTACATGTATCTGCGAGCGCTCGCAGTAGCTGACCTTCTGTGTATGCTATTTGTACTCATTTTCGTGTCTACTGAAATGCTCGCCAAAAATGGCTCGTCTATTAACCAATATAGGCTTTATCAAATTTACCAATGTCATTTGATGCTAACGCTCATTAATTGGGCGCTTGGAGCTGGAGTCTACGTTGTCGTCGCGCTATCACTTGAACGATATATTTCGATTGTATTTCCGATGCATTTTCGAACCTGGAACTCACCTCAGCGAGCAACACGGGCTATTGTTATTGCATTTTTGATACCCGCTGTATTCTACCTACCGTATGCGATAACGAGGTATAAAGGGAACACAAGATGGGACAGTAATGTAAATGCGACAATCTATACAATGGATGATCATCCAGTTTATACCACATTTCATTGGCAGGTAGTTTAATTTTTAGACTTATACTCTTATCGATGAAATAATATATTTAGATTTACAAATGGACGCGCGAAGCGTTTCTTCGATTTCTGCCGATTATAATCTTAACGGTGCTAAATGTTCAAATCATGATTGCATTTAGAAAACGGCAAAAGATGTTCCAACAGTTGACAAAAAGGAAAGAGCATGCAACTCAAAAAGTAGGTCTATAGCTATTTAAATTATATTTTGTATTATTTGCAGGACGAGACCCTTCTCTATATGCTCGGAGGTACGGTAATAATGTCACTCGTTTGCAATATTCCAGCGGCTATTAATTTACTTGTGATTGATGAGGTATACTAGAGCGCCTTAACATAGACGTTAAGTAAATGATTTTAGACTCTGAAGAAGAGACTCGATTATCAAATATTTCGAGCAGTTGCAAACTTGCTCGAAATCACCAATCATGCATCGCAATTTTACGTTTTTTGTGCATGCTCCACTGACTATAGAACAACATTTTTGCAAAAATTTCCGTGCTTCAAGACGGATTATACAAATCGTGATCGATTGCGATCGTTTGTTAGACGGACACAGTCGGTGATACATCGCGATAATAAGGATAGCGGTGAGCACACGACGACGAATTCAAAGGTAACGTGAACATTGATATACGAACCAACCGATTGGGGTGGATTTAGTTGTACCAACGAGACTCGTTATCACACCATTCACTTAAGTTGTCCAGGAAAGTGCCAATTGAGCAAGATACTGTCGATATTCAATTGGCATCAGGTGAACAGAGCACAAGCGGTACAGCTGAAACTCGCGAAGCCGAGACGCTTATCAAACTCGGCGGCTCGCCCACCTTAACTGATGATAATAATACAACATTTCTTTGAAGGTATTTGCTGAATTCATTTATTTCTGATTTCTCATTACGAGTCGTGTCGTTTATTATTGTGAAATTTTTGAAAATTAGTTCTTATTTTTAGGGTTTCTGTTTGGTTGTAAATTATTGAATTATGTGGTATATATATATATATATAATTAATTTATAGACCATGTTGATCTCGAATTTTCAATTATGCTCGTTTAAATTGTGCTGATTAAAAATTGTATGAAATAGATTTTAATAATATTAATATAAAATGTTCTTTATTCATGGTTAATTAATTAATGAAAACCTCAATTTTATTCTATTTATGCACGCCTTTTAAATTATTACGTGTAATTGTTAAAATTAATTTCTTGTATTACTGTATTAATCTCAGAATCGTCTAATTTGCAAGAGAAATGAAATAATAGGTGCTCAGATAAAGTGTTCAAATGTACAATTTTAGTTACTTTTTATAATTTAGAGTTAATAATGAGCAAATAAAGTAATTTTACATCAAATTCAATCTGAAATATTCACTTAAAACATCATATTATGTTTTTTCCAGCTCAGTTGATGGGTATGGCAAGTTAGTGGAACTCGAAATAGTTTGTTTCGACCTGACTTAAGTTTCAAAAAGATTTACAACCAATTCGAATAGCTTGACTTCCAATTATTAATTAAAATTGATAAACCTATTTTACATCACCCATTTAGTTTATTTATCCAGCGTTATTATTTGAGCACTATAGTTTATAACAACAGTGAAAGATTTATGTTTTACTGTTTTATGTTTTACTTGTTTATTTAATTTTTAATATTAGTTTCTATATTTCTTATCCGATATTTTACATTTAAAATAGTGAATATTGTGATGATAAAAATTTATTATTTCATGAGAAATAACATTATGTAAATAAAGTAAAATTAAATGTCCTAAAATAATGCAACTTATAAGCCAACTGAAATATTCGACTTTGGAAGGTTATTAGATATTTATTTATTTATTTATTTATTTATACGACGTGTGCTAGACACGTGAATAAAATATAATGTATATAAACAATTTACCCATAAATTAAAACAAAACAAAACCATAATAGCAACATAAAAATAGGGTAGGAGGTAGATAACTAATATTCCATAGTTTTTTTTGGTAAGAAATAAACAATTTCATATAAACATAAAACTATTAAATAAGGCTAAGAGTTAAATTTGTTTATTTGATAATTAATAAGGGGAAACTTCAAGACTCCCCAGAATCCCCAATTTTTTCTACGAATTGTTTTCAACGGAGGAGTTAAATTAATACCACTACGTTTTGTAAAAACAGTAGTTAAACAGTAATAAAAACGTCAATAGTTAAATAATAATAAAACATTTGGAAATATATCATATTTAAAAATATATTCGAGCAAAATTTATTGAAACAAACTACATACGAACATTTTAAAACTGTTCACCCGCTAAATTTAATAATGGCAAACAATATTTAAACATAATCACTTTTAAAGATATTATAGTCGTCGCCAAATGCGATTACCACCGCAATTGAGGCGCAGTTTTTGAAATATGATTTTTTCATTTAATTTTTGTGTTTATTATTTTTAATATTTTCCACATTTTCTTGTTTTTGCTCGTTTTATACCGTTTTTGTTAATTCTTTTTGCGAAAATTGATTCGACGGAATTGTCCAAATCAAGGAAGTATCATGGCCTTCTGCATCAACATTGGTCGAGCTTGAGCAAATAATCTCGTGCATCTATTTTAAACAATCCTACAAATTAATTTTAGCTTTTCATCATTAGTAGAATGTCTAACGAACCTATAACAGCCCCATTCATTGCAATAAAAATCATACTCGATCCGATTTCTTCGAATACATAGCAGTTTTTGATTATTGATTAGCTGCTCGCCCACTGTTTACCAAAATCGATCGCAAACGATTGAAACAACATCTAAAAATATTCTTCAATTTATTTTCGCAAAAATAATTAACAAAAACGGTATAAAACGAGCAAAAACAAGAAAATGTGGAAAATATTAAAAATAATAAACACAAAAATTAAATGAAAAAATCAAATTTCAAAAACTGCGCCTCAATTGCGGTGGTAATCGCATTTGGCGACGACTATAGCTTTTTTGTTTTGATTATTACACTTTTATAAAACTACTGGCCATGGATGCATGGAACTTCCGAACTGACTATTTTTTTAAAAACGTAATTCACTGACTTATTTGTTAAAGTTGAGGTTTGTTCTTTATTTTGTCAGTTATTTTCAATATGTTATACTTTTTTGTATATGTCATACCTTTTTGTTATACGTTATGTTATACTTGATACCTTTTTGTTGAATGACGAACCGCTTACCCACTTGACCACCGGTGCTTGCCGCTGCTTTCATTATAATCGAATAAATTGTCGACAGCAAAATTTGATGGTTTTTTACTGTTTTCTACGGTAATTTTGAGGTTGGTAATTTTGAACCTTTTTTTAACCCACTTAAGCCCCCAGTTCAGGACAATTTTTTGTGTGCACTAATAAAATTTCCTCAGCTATCACCATGCAAAGTTTCAGCCTGAAACCTTTTGGATCCAAAAATGACCCAGTTTATTTTAAATATCCAAACTTTATTAGTATATCATTGATCACTTCATTGACAACCAAACTGTCAATCAACCCAATTCAAATTCAGCGTCCCCCAAAATGAAAACACTAAACAAATAAAGGAGATAATCGCGATCAATGATTAAATAATCAATTTTTCAAGAATATAATTTTCCTTGTTTTTGTTTATTCTTAATTATTTATTTCTCATTAAATTGAAAACACTTAATCATATTACTGAAAACTATGGAAAGTTATTTAATGGAAGTTTCTCCAAAAGATATTGCTGCAAGCTCAGCCAATTGCAATATTGAATTATCTAATAGGTAAGATTTAATATAAATTATTATCGAACACGAAAACTTTAGTAAATCGAAGTATTACGAAACTGAGCGAAGAGACAAATTTTGCTTTGTACGCCGGTCGTATTTACAAAGAGGACAATTATTTTCATTTAAACAGTTTTCTAATAACAGGTTATTGACAATTCGAGTTGTATTAATACAAAAGTAATTTTATTTAGATTACAAAGTGAAACAAATATGGGACGAAGGAAATATGCGCTATCCATGGAGCACGACAAGAAATCTTCTAAAGACACAGAAGTCTTAAAAACGGAATAATATGATTTAATAAAGCAACCACTTCGTATTTTTTGAAATACTGTAATCATTTTGTTAATATTAAATAATTTCAGATTCAGTGGAAATCTGAAAATCGGATTAGCTATGCGAACTCGTTACTAATCAAATATGGCTTGTTCGAACAACATTCGCTAGATATAATTGCTCGCTTTAATGTCTATTTCTTGGTTAAACTATAAGTTTTCAATTTTTCAATAAACATTTAATAGTTAAAAACTATTCAATTTTAACAACACGCAAACAATGTAACTTGTATTAAATAAGAATCAGATAGGCATTTATAGATTTATATATATTAAAAAGTGCGCCACATTTGGCGGTGTTAATCGCATTTTGAATCGACCATATTTGAACGGAAGGGTATGCGTTATTAATTGCGCTCTAATGTGCATTTTGTTCTATACATTTGTCATTTTTAACTTATGACAACTACAATTGCGATTGATTGATATTTTATATTATTTTTTACAATTTATCTATATTACATAATTGAGCACTAAATTGACGTTGCTACATACCCGTAGAGCACTTTAATTACTGGCTGATTAAAAAATTTAAAAATTTAAAGACAATTTTTTAATTTCTGAGATTAAGAGTTTACTGCTAGAGGGAAAACGACAATTAATAATATATTTGAGTTTAAGTTTAATTCGATTTTTAAGCAGAGCTATGCTTTTTAAAGTTTAATATTTCAATAGACTATATAATACACGTCAATTACAGTAACCACGTCATTATGCATTAAAAAAAAAACCAGAATATTACTATGAATACAATTATGTAACTCAAGTCTCAAAAAACCGCTCTTACTCCAGAAATAGTCTAAACATTGATTTACAAAAAATAATAAATTTATTGAAAATGTGATTAATTTCGTTGATCTTCTTCAATGTAACGAATGTTCAAAGTTTACATGAAAATATATTTTAACAACAGGGTATGCGCTATTAACTGCGCTCCAACGAACAAACACCTATATATCTTTTCATTTTCACTTTTACAATTTCGATTGATTAATATTTCATAGTTTACAAATATATTATTAAGATACTAATTGACTTACATATACATAGAACTATCCGTCTTTTCCTATGAAACCGGAAAATCTATTTAACAACGGAATATATTATATGTCAATCGCTCGAAATTTTTATGAAATTTAAAACTATTGTTTATAGGTACTTGTAATTTAAATCGATTTAATATTTTTGTTTTTGGGAGGAGGAGGTGCGAATGGTCTTATTGCCTTGTTTGTATTTTTATTAACCACATGGTTTAAAAAAATCAATAATATCGTTTTCATATAAATTATTAGTTTTTATTTCATTATCCACGAATAAAGTTAATTTAATATAAATAATATATTATCAAAATATAAGAAATTGAAAATTCAATTTCAACATTTTTGAATTATTTTCAATGGTCTCAAAGAAATCATGAAACAAATATTCAATTTATGTTAATAATTTCTCTGTTTTTCATTATATTTCTTCAAAACTAGATAAAATCAGATTGATCACTTTTATTTTTTATGAAAAGAAAATTAGAATTGTCGATTGCTTATATTTTGATAATATTATAGGTTTAATTATTTGGTAATTTAGTTCAACCAACACTTCAACATATTTAATGTCTTTGTATTCGTTGTCGTTTTAATTTTTTCTGCTTTAAATTGGTTTTTCAGTTTTTAATATAATTGGAATGACGACACAATACGATAGACAAACTGAAAGGGTATGAATAATGTCTATTATTGATATGAAAGCAATTATTCATTTTAGGTGAATTTGTTAGATGATTCCGATAGTGAAAATGAAATCAAAATTGAAGCTCAAAGGTAAGCATCAAATTTTAATTAAACTTTAATTTAAACTAGTATATATATATATATATATATAATTATTAATAATATAGTCGTCGCCAAATGCGATTACCACCGCAAAAAATGCGATTACCACCGCGATTACCACCGCATGATTATTTTCTTGTTTAGGCTCGGCGGTAATCGCATTTGGCGACGACTATATATAAATTCCAAGTGAAATATTAGAATACTTAGAAGTTAAAATTGCGAAGTTGAAAATGTATTTCTGAAACTATTCCGTATAAAGAATATAATTGATTAAATTAATCCACATTCAATGTTTGTCGGATGACAAGGAAAATTTAAAAATTGTAATTTTTCTTCGAGTTCATATAATTTTCGATATTTCAGAAACCAACAATTTTGGCCACGTGATTTGGCCAATGCAAGTCATGCTGAAACGGGAATGATCGATGAGGAAGGAAAAGCCGTCAACTGTGTAGCTTCCGCGAATCAGTCAATTCGAATTGGTAAGTAAAAATTTATATCAAAACCAAAAAATAAGTTAACAATATTTAAACAGCTTTTCTTCGAAAAGTCCTTGGTATCGTCTCATTTCAAATTTTGTTCACCATTGGTATTTGCACGGCAATTTATAAAATACCCAACTCGAAGACATTCCTTGTGAACAAGTGAGTGCTAACAATATACATTTATAACACAAAAATATGTAAATGTGACGGCTCTTGAATTTATTCAACTGTTCGTGATGTTGTGAAAGATGTGACAACACCATTTGCTATTGTTGGATGGTTTAATTCGTTTATCTGATGCACGGTGCTTTGTTCATTCTCGAATCGTATTGGATTCGTGTCGCTTAAGAGATAATCATCAACGATAGTAGCAAACTAAAGAGAACGTTTGGAATTAATTTTGGGATGTGGGGAAACAAACTTGATCGGCAGATAAATGTCCATTGGCGGAAACGTCAAGCTCGCGGAATACTTTTTCGGAGAGCTCATCGTCGAAGTCGCCAAATTCTTTTGCGATGTACTGTAAGGTGTATTCATGAGAATATTTTGCCCAAAATCTGATATTTTCATCGTTTTTGTTAGTATTATAAACAATCAAAAAAATTAATTGTTGTAATATTTGTAGTTTTTAAGGTTTCTGCGATCGACAAAAATTTTTCGTGTATTTTTTATCATTTCGAAAATCAATGAATATTTAATATTATGAGTCCGATTATTATCGAGAAAGAATTATAATTGTGAAATATGTCCGAATTATAAGTGGCTCTATCAACTAAAACTTCCCCAAGTACGTGTTCAGAGCAAATATTTGAAGTTTTAGAATGCATTTCCGACAATGTTTAAGCATAGGAGTATTGCTTTTTTAATTACCTTAAATTCATTCTCTGTTATAATGCCGTTGCCGTCTTGATCGAATATTTCAAAGCATTCCCTAATTAGCTCTTCATTGGTGCTTTTCACTATATTTTGAGATTTTTTCATGCACGCGCAGAATTCCTCAAAATCGATTTCGCCATTACCATCAGCGTCGACCTAAAATTAGTTTTAAAAATTATTTTTCACTTTATTTTGAATAGTTATTAATTGTTTGTTTGTTAGTATACTAGACGAGCTAGACTATCTTTGTCGCCAGATCCACGTAATTTTATTGATGCCGCAACCTCTATAAAATTTAATTTGTGCAAAGTAAATAATATTTCACGCGAGAATATTGTATGCAGTATGTGAATTCGAAAATATTTTTAAAAAAATTAAGTATTAATTTTCTTCGTTTCGTAATCCTACCTATCTTTTTATTTTAAATTTAGTTTTGATATAAATACTTCAAAGTCTCGTCAAAATGTATCACTTATAATAGTTTATACGTCCCTCGTCAGAAAATGATATAGTAGTACATAAAATGTAATCGAAAACTTTACAATATTAAATGTCTTGTTTATAAAGTTTACCTTTATTAATAACAACACATTCGGTTAATTGTTCAATTAAAACCAGTTTCTCGATTTTTTTTATAGAACGTTGAGTTTTTTTTAAATCAAGGATTTCTATATATATATATATATATATCGGATAATTCAAAAAGAGTACCTCTTTTATCACATTATCTATTTCTGATTTGTTAGCATGCAATCCAATGCTTATCATTGCTTGCTTTAATTCCTCATTTCCGATTGCCCCTGATCCATCCGTATCGAACATGTTGAATAACTGTCGATATTCTTTTAACTCTTTCCTTGAAATGGAAAAAAATAATTTATCGTAATTTCGTCAGATTTTAAAACGAACCTTGTGTACTTCATTTGTGAGTCCTCGGGCTGACTATGCTGCGAATGAATTGTGCCGCGAGACGAGGTTGATATTTTGCGACCAGTAGGGGGTTTTCTTGTTTCTAACTGTCTAGCGACTCCGACTTTTGCCGACCGCATAATCTGCTGTTGATGAGAATTGTTTTGATGGAGATGATTGTACTGCTGTTGTTGTTTCTTTGGATGGTCCCCAGATACCTAAGCATACAGATGATGGGTGATTAAATTGCCAGAGTTATTGAGAGACATGTTGAAATTGATGATAAATGAGGAATGTAAAACCGTTTTTTGTTTTTAATTTTCGTTCATTTATTGGATTGAATTTTTATTTCATTCGTGGCGAAGGTTGATTGTTGTTTTCATTAGTTTTATATTTTGTTGTATTATGTCGTGGAAAATATTAGAAATGGTTTTTTTATTAAAGTTTACTTTACTGTATTCTTATTAATATTCTTAATAGTTTTTAGAATATGATTGAGTTCAATACATTTTTTTTGGCCACGAACGAAAAAGCTTTTTGATTTTATGTTTATTTTATTATATTTAGTATCGATATTCAAAAAAAGCTAAATAATAAATTAATTGAATATTAAATCTACACCTGTCTCAAGCGAGACAATTTTATTATTCGGAATGCTCCTTTAAATCGATTTTCAATAACCTACACCACGACAATAATATAATTAAAATAAAGTATAATAACATAAAAACGAAACTTTTTTCAAGTTCTTTAGAGACATTGTAATTAAAATAATTTTTTAATTTTAAAATCAACTCAGTGAACGTTCTCAAATCTAAATTTCAGAAATATATTAACATTTTATTATCAAAATATAAGAAATTGAAAACTGAATTTCAAAATTTTTTGAATTATCTTTAATTGTCTCAAAGAAATCATGAAACAAATATTCAATTAATAATAATAATTAAAATTTGTTAATAATTTTTCTGTTTTTCATTATATTTCTTTAAAATTAAAAAAAACCTTTTATACCTTTAATACAATCTTAAATGTCATAAAATCACTATTTCCATTGGAAATGCATTGAAGAAAAAATATTTTACAGTTATTTTGTTTGTATAATTTTCTTCCCAAATGCTGTATATCTCGTTCTTTTCTATTTTAAATTAATTCCAAGAAATGGGATGAAAATATTTCCTCTATATTTAAAAAATCAACTTTTTATGTGTGAAATATAATAATCGATTATAAACGTGAACTTTTTGAACCATACAAAATCCAATGAATACAATTGGATTGAATAAAAATATAAAAAATTTCTTAAAAGAACAGAAAAATGTTAAATATAAGAGTTGCGTGTCAAAAACATATCAATCCGCTAGGAGAATATATAGCTGGATGGATATATAATGCACAAATGATGAACATTTACTCGATTCTCGATGTGTTATTATTATTTATTCTGGTTACACTTCGTACTGTCCGAAAAAAGGCACTATTTAATTTAATAAAAAAATTTCAACAAAAAAATGAGAAAACGAAAATTAATAAATGTACGTCACAGATGTGTTAATGGGTTAATGGATTATTTAATAGATATTAATGCGGTGTCTCTGATTATTATGTTGTGGTTATTGCCGAAAGCTGAAGAAGGCATTACTAAAAACAAGTGCAAAGTTTTGATGGCGTTTGAGATTTTAAAAAGAAGAGAATTAAAATGAGCAAGAAGCTGAAAGACTGGTGTTAGTTGCGTTTTGGGAATATATGAAAAGAAACGATATGCTCTTTCGAAAGCTTTTCCAAGCACAAATTGATGATGATGATGAAGATGATTACCATTTAAATAAAATTAGTGAATAATTTAAAGCATCAACATATAATTGGAAATTTGTGCACAAACCTCGCGGAAGGCATCGTTGAATGTCGGATTTGTAATGGAATTGAAGAAAGCGCGCCAACGTGAGCACATGCGTGATGTCCGGGTGTTTTTCGTATTAGTGTGGAATGTTGATAGATTTGCTAAAATGTTTATTTATTTATTTATATAACTAAAAAAAAGAGAATTGCCGATTTTATAAAGCAATTGGTGGTGAAGCTTATTTGAGTGTGTGCATGTGTTTTAGCGGGAAATGCGAGATTTCGTAGTTAGGAAAGTATAAAATGAACAAATTAAAAAAGGCAATTGAAGTTGAAGTTTTTTATTATTGTTATTATTTTGGGGAAAATATTTGAAGTGCTCAATTATTCAGATGAGGAAAACATTCGGTATAGTTTTTTTTTGAAGCATATAATTAGTTTTCTTTTAGTCAGACTTTGGAACTTTGGTAGCTATATAGGAAATCAGACTAATATTTTTGTATATAAAGAATTTAGACAGTAATGTTAGGTATATTTTTCCCCCAGGCACATCTTAATTAATTAATCATATAATCAAAATACTAGGAATAATTATTATCAAATTATAAGAAAATGAAAATTCAATTTCAACGTTTTTGAATTATTTCAATGGTCTTAAAAAGATCATGAAACAAAATATTTAAAAAAAAAAGTGAGCCACATTTTGCGGTGGTAATCGCATTTGGCGACGACAATACTAAAAAAATATTTTCCATGAAAATGATGATTAATTCTAACATTATTTAGTTTTTTTACCGTAAAGATGTTTATATACTGTTTTTATATTATTTGGATTTCTGGAGCTTTCAAAAAAGAAGTTTATATTTTCAATTGTGGTTTCTTTGAATGCTCATGAAATATTAATATAGGTGCACTATCGTTGTGGAAATCGTGAAGTATGAAATATCTTATATATTTATGTTGTTGACACATTTCTTATATATTTTGTGTTAGGGTTACTTATCTCTATTTAAAGATTATTTTATAATCTGTACTATCTATGAACGTTTCAGCTCATGGGTGGTTTTCCCCAACTTGTTTGGATCGATCGCATTGATAATTGCCCTTCACGTAAAATCTCGTGAGGTGCCGCTGAATTATGTGCTTCTTGTTGCTTTTACAGCAATGCAAGCATTTACACTAGGATGCTTTGGTTTAATAGAAGATGGAGATTTTATGATAATTTTGATTTTTCAGTTTCTATGTTTGAAGCAAAAGTTATTCTTGAAGCATCTATCATTACTGGAATTGTTGTCGCAGGCTTATTTTTGTTCACTTTGCAAAATAAGAGAGATTTCTCCTCGGGATATGCAATGGCTGGATCGCTTATGGGTGTTTTATTCATGTCACTTTTATTCCAGGTATTGATGTAGAGAGGTTATTAAATTTTGAATTTATTAAAGATGTTTACAATGTCGCCGGTGTTCAACCTCGCTGTCAATGTGTTTGGAGCTGGAATCTTCTGCGTCCTTTTGGTTATAGACCTTGATATGGTTATGTACCGTTTTTCGCCGGAAGAGTACATTTGTGCATGTGCTGCTTTATATTTAGATGTTATCAACCTGTTTATACGTATTCTTCAGATTGTGGCTGAAGCCAACAAGTAAATTGCTTTGTTCCATTGTATTAACGGATTTTTATGGAAATGTATTTTTTAAAATTAAAATAATAATTGAATGATGTATTTTATTGTATGAAATATCAACTGAAAAATTGAAAAGAATAGGATTAGATTGAATCATTCCACAAAAAACATGTAAATTGTGATGTTTCAATGTGAAATGTATTGAAAATAAATGTATTTTGAGTTTTTGTTACAATTTAAACTAAGGTTTCTGAAAGAAACTCAATCGAGTCCGATTCGGACGAGCCTAAGCTCTTCAGAATTTTTTTGTTTTACAACTGCCGTGGACTGGGAGGAGTCATTCATAGTGAATTTTTTAATTAAATATTTCTGAAAAGTGGTTAAACGTTTCAAAGCAGTAAAATTTTTTTACAAATGAAATTATGAAGTAGTTTACCATTCAAAAACTATATCAAAATTCTATTTCTAAATAAATCACAATACCACTCATCTGGAAGCCGGCACAGTCACGAATTTTTGGATTTAGTTATGAAATAATACAGAAGAAACTCCATTAGAAATAGCTGATGTATTAGTATTAAGGTAGCTTGTTTTTGTATTATAGAAGTTTCCATTATACATTAGAGCACATGTACATTCTTCGTTTTTCCTTTGATATTATAGATGGAGATCTCTCCATGGAGATAAAAGCGTAATTTTATTTGACGTTTTATTTAAAGTTAAAAAATAACAAATAACAACAAAGATAAAAAACAGCTGACAAATTTTAAAAAAGACCTTAATTTTTCCGTGAATCAACGGGGGCCCGATCCTAAGTTTAGAGAGCTAAATTGTGAATTTTAAAATTTTTTCATCATTTTATGCAACATTATACCTCATATTTTCCTGGATACTTCCAACTAATGGATCGTGACTTTCGAAAGAATACGATGTATTATTATTTTCATCAGTTTCCTCTCTGATTGCGAGAAGTTTTTCGATGATATTGTATTCTTCCAACAAATAACGTACTAGTTCTTTATCCTCTTCACTCTCCGTATCTTCTTCATTAAAATTAGACACAAACCTGAAGGAGTACAACAAGATATTACTGAAAGAAAAATTAAACTTTTATATATATATATATATATATATATATTATGATTATAGAACATACTCGGGAAATCTTGGCATAGCGTGTAGTTTTTCTATTGGAAAATAACTATTATGCGGAATGAAGTAAGCCAATTTAAAAAAGGATGATGCCTCTTAAATGAAATATTATTTTAATTGACAATATAAATATTTTTGGCAAAGAAAATCTATTTTATGATATTTTAGATAATAATCTGAATTATGGTAAAAAGAGGGGATAATTTTTCTTTGCCAGAAAAGGATTTTAGCATGCTAAATGCAATACTACTAATTTATTAAATAATAACTTACTTTCGTTGAAATGGATCCTACATTGAAAATAATATTCTTTTGGATATTTACATGATACTCGTCTACAATAATTTTGGATGTGGTAAATTAGTATGATAAAGTGACAGCGAATATATCGAGTCCCATTATATCGCACATACATTAAATCAGTAAGCTCATTTTCGCCTACTCCAACACTAAATTATCACAGAGAAATTATTTTATAACGTAATAATACAATTTACCTGAGAATTGTTGATGGACCGTCATCGTCGTACAACATTTTCCAGGAAAATCTTTCTATCACCTTACTTTCATATGGTTTTTCCGAAATAACGAACTCTACTCTTGCTACAGTCCCATCATTAAGGAAAAGGCTTATATGATTCATCATATCAATGAATCCCTTGGTAGCTGCATTTGACGATTTTAATGTATGATTAACTATATTCACTACAAAAAACAAAATTAACGATTTACCACAACAAGCATCAACTCAGACCTTCAACATGATTTTCATCGAAACATTGTTGCGACAATATTTCTCTCTGGCGTAGTATATTCGATAAAGAAAAATCAATAACCAACTTTACAAATATAAGGTAATCATCGTAAGTTCCCGACTCAGATGTAAAGATTGATCCCCACATCTAAAAATAAAATTATTATTATTTTGTTTTAATTCTTGATCTCATCGAATACTTGTGTGGCAGGATTACTCACAATGGATAAAAAATATGATTGGGAAATTGATCAAAATTCTATTCTTTCATTTATATTATCAAAATATAAGTAATTGACAATTCCAATATTATTTTCATAAAAAAATATAAATAATAAATAAAGAAATTTTGAAGAAACATAATGAAAAAAGTCAAATTATTAACATAAATTGAATATTTGTTTCATGATCTCTTTGAGACCATAGAAAAAAATTCAAAAATGTTGATATTGAATTTTCAATTTCTTATATTTTGATAATATTTAATACAAACTGACGCCCTGATTTATTTAATAAAAAGTAACGAACCTTATCAACCAACTGCTCACACTGCGATAGGTTTTCGACTGAAAGGTTATTCAGGTTTAAAGACATCTCGAAGAAAATATCTGAAAGTCAAAATTATTATGTTAATTATATTGAATAGAGGTGCAATACGTTTGACGGAATTTATTTAAATGATATAAATAATACCAATCAGTATCTTACATTAATTTAACAAATTGTCCAATTGATTAAACTGATAATAATAAATTATATTTTCTTATATTTCAGAACTTTCTTAGAACCCAATAAACTACCGAGTTAACATAAAATTTTTATCCTAAGCAGTAACAAAAACATGAAAAAAATTATATTTGTTCTAGTGATAATAAATAAACTACATTAAGTACATTTAGAATATTGCTAAACTATTAATCACAAAATAGTGTTAATCAGTTATAAAAAACAAAAAGAATAATTTTTAAAAAACAATGTAAAACACCAAATTGACCTAAAAATTGTTTAACTAAAGGAGCATGATGTAATCGAATGAAATAAAAACTTTCGAAGCGAGTTTACGAAATAAAAGCAAAATGCTCATGTAAAATACAGTATCGGAATGAGGATCAGACAAAATTATATGGTCTGCTATATTCTTTCCAAATTAAACATTTTTATTGAAACATTTTAAACTTTTTAACCAGAGCAACGTATTGAAAACAGTTATGAGCAATAAAAATATATTACATAAGATAAAAATGAAAATAAGAAAATTTAGTTTAGTGATGAAGTAGCAATTTAATCTTTTTTCATAATATTTTAAAACAAAACTAATTATAGTAAAAATTTTATTGGAAACAAGTAAAACAATTATATATATATATATCAGGGTTGCACGGAATTCGATTTTTTCAAACGGACAACGGAAAACGGAAATGGAACTCAAAAAACGACGGAAAACGGAAAACGGATGGAATTCCGTGCATCTCTGATCTATATATATATATATATAGTAACAATTATAACATTAATTGGTATTGAACTCTTTGTATCGACTTCCATTGTTGCGTCTCGAACTTGCTTGGCATGACGTATTCATCTATGAATAACAATCATTTGAGGGCATCTAGATTTTAAAAATTAGTTTTTAGATATGTTAAGTCAGTTGAAAATTAATATTATACTCTTCATTTTTCTCATGACATGTATACTTATTGATATTAATTTTCTTCAATATTTTCATATGATTATATTAACAAGTTAATTTCGAAATTCTAAAAATAAGCTAACGAACTAACGAACGAACCAATAACGCGAAAGTTTATAGTTAATTTTCGATATTAAGGTTTTATTGATAGAGGAAATAACGGTGAGCAATAATATATTTGACTTTAATTTTCATTCGAAGCAAGTTATGATTTTTTAAAGTTTAAACTTTCAATCGACTATAAAACAAACTTCGATTACCGTAACCACGTCATGTTGCATTTAAAAAAATCAGAATTTTACGAGCAACAAAATGGTATAACTTACGTCTCATAGAAGTCACTCTTTCTTTTAAAGTAGTCTAAAAACCTTTT
The DNA here is from genome assembly GCA_963931815.1 of Caenorhabditis plicata. Classification (NCBI taxonomy): domain Eukaryota; kingdom Metazoa; phylum Nematoda; class Chromadorea; order Rhabditida; family Rhabditidae; genus Caenorhabditis; species Caenorhabditis plicata. Next base: position 18,098,017 of record OZ007493.1, read on the forward strand.
TACAAAAAAGAAAAAATATAATAAATTTGTTGAACGCGTGAAATAAACATGAGACTCATTTATTTTGTTTAGCGGGCGGACTATACAACTACAACTCATGTAGCCATACTATGCACCATCCGCCAAACACTGAGCGAGTTCGCCAAGCGTGCACCAACCGAAAGACCATGAGTCTTTCTCTAATTATTAAACCAGTGCACTTTATGATTGAATTAGAATGTATCCTTCCTTACTTATTTATGGAAACTAACATTTAAATAACTTACTCTAAATATTATATTCATATTCAAGCCATTTAATATGACTTCCTTCCCTTGTGAATTCTTAGCGGTGTATTTATTGAAGATATAAATCGCAAAACTATAACTTTTTTCCAAATTTCAGTAGACAAAGAACGGATTCTTTTCATCATAAAAGCATTAGATAAACATAATGATATCTTCAATTTTTTTTTGATATTGAAGAAATATTTATATATCCATTATTTTGACAAAATACAGCTAATGAGTATAATTAGTGCTATCACATATTTTAAACCGAACTAATGGCGCATAATTGACCGATAACGTTGCTCTTGAACTCTGTCGAAAAATTAAACCTCTTCTTTATATCGAATGCAGTTCAACAGTGGAACAGTTGTTGCACAAACCCCAAAATGATGAGCAGAAAGAGTCATCATAGTTGTCATTCTTTCGCATACACAAATCTCGAAACTCCACGCTTAATTCGAGCCAAATCTTTTAATGTGTTTCACTCGCTCATTTCATCGCATGCTGTGGAGTAATCGAGTTCATCAGAGTGACCCCATGTGGCATTTCCTATTCAAATCGGCTCGTCATTCTTTAATTCTTAGCCAGTTCGTTTCTTTAATGTGATTTTCACAAATTCATGCATTCTTAAAACAACATTAACCCGCTTTGAAATATTCGGGTAACTAAATACTTATTTTTTTCATTGTGTGCATCTCTATTTTCATTATATTTGTGTCAACTTGTTGCTCGATTAAAATAAAATAGCGTTTCAGATAATGTCCTTGAGCTGTACCGCACGAGCTCTCAAATTCTCACTGTTTATTTTCAACCTTGTTTTCTTGGTAAGTAATGCTGACTTATTTATTTTTGTTATTTTTCCACGATTCCATGAGGTTGCCTGGTGTAAATATATGCCAATAAATCAATTCAGCACAACAATTGTTGCTTACTGATTGTTAGTTGTGAAAATGACATGATAATATTATAGATATATATATATATATATAATAGTTCCACATCAATCATGGTTTATAGTTTTGTTTCACGTAATTAAAAAATAAATTGTGTTTACGAATAAATTTAAAAAAAACAATTCTAAATTTTTATTTTAAAACTTCTTAATTTCACAGTAAAAAATATGTCATTATTTTCAGTTATGCGGAATAATCTGCGTCGGTATTGGAGTGTGGCTCGTCCTAGATAAATATGCAATTGATAATTTGGCAACAGCAACAGCAAAAGTTCAAGGATATGACCAAGATGCCGGATTGAGAGACTTGGTTTGTTGAAATTTATGAAAACCGGTTTATTTTGTTTTCAGGCCACAAAACCAACAGCGGTTAGGCAAATTGGATATTTATTACTAGGCGGTGGACTGATCGTCATTTTTGTAGCGTTTTTAGGATGTTGTGGAGCTGCTAAAGAATGGCGGCCATTGTTATGTTGTGTAAGAATATTTTTTTTATAATTTTTCACAGTCTCCAAACGTAAAGAATAATCATTTAATTTTGTTTACAGTATGCATCTTGTTTGATGCTCATTTTGGCGATTGAAATTGCTGCCACCATATACGCCTTCCTTCATAGTCATATGGTAATTTTTATTTTTGATTATATAATTAGTTGAGAATTATTTTTCAAAGCTAAAGTATTATTAGATGTAGACATTAAGTGGTACTAGAAAAGTTTTTAATACAGAGAACATTATAACATAAAATTCGTTATATAAAAATAATTTTATTTTGACAAAATATCAGCAACAAAAAAAAACGCGGAAATTAATTTCTAGACCTAATAGTTAATCAATTAACTGTGTAGTTTATTCAAAAAATTATTGTGTAGTTTATTCTACACATAATATTCCTATTTCCGCAAATAAACGATTGATGAAGACTCTTTGTGATACTGAAAGAAGAAGAGAAGAGGAATTGTTTGCAAGGTAAATAATTTACGACTAAAGTTAAATTTTAAATCTTTATATTCTCACAAGAAAAAGTTAAATAGATAGGGAGTGATAATATTTAAAAACCCAATAAAGATTAAGGAACATTATTAATAATGTAAATCTTCCGAATATTTGTTACATTCACAAAATAGACACGGTTCGACACGGTTCCAAAGAGAAAAGTTATATATAAGATTCAGAATTTCCAGCTATACGCTAAAAAAGACTAACATTTTTGAAAGATATATAGTGTAGATTTTATAATTTTTAGTAAAATGACTCTGAAAACCATCTTAAAAAAGTACTCGGTTAGTTAGATTTGTTTAGTTAAGAACACTTTGCTCGTTCAGTTCCGCAAATTTCACAGAGTTAAAAATGTTTGCTGCATAATTAGTGTGCTTCAAAATTTTATTTACTAATGGTCAGACAACACTCTACTCTGACCCGAGGTTCAATATTAAAATAGAGTCACATTTGAAATTTAATACTGTCTGTTTGATTCGGAATAGAAAAAATATTTTCGAGATAATTTTGTAAATTAGAACTTGGGGTGGTATTAAATGATAATTACATTAGGATAGCACACTAGAAGTTGTTTTAAGTATAGAAATTTATAAAAATTACTGCATCGTTGTCGTGCATTAATTTATAATTCATACGCTTGAAAACAGAAATAATCTTCGAAGTGTTTCAATAAAAAATAGTTTTACAACTATTAAATTTAAGATGAATATGCATTTTTACAGTTTGAAAACGATTTCCGCGAAATGCTCCATTCGACACTAAAAATGTACAATGGAACGGATACAGTGCGCACGAGCTCTAAAAATGCAACCGACGGAATGTTGGTAAAAGCCGCTTGGGACAAAATCATGATAGAGGTTTAATTTCGGAATAGCAATCAACAACAACCAAATTATCCCTAATCAAATTGTAGAAATCATGCTGTGGCGTGGACTCAAAGATCGGCGATTTCAACAATTCGGGCTGGTTCCAGATGACGCGCGGAAAGCATCAATTCCCACCGGCATGCTGTCCACTAGACGAGCATAATCGCTTGAGACCATTCTGTAATAGAATAATGAGGCATCCAGATGTAAGCGATATTTTTAAAATCAATTTAAATATGGCCTAAAAATATGAAAAATTAATTAAATTTGTTGTTGTCGTATTTGTTATTATTGTTGTAATTATAATATTCTCTCGGGGAACGTTTCTAATTTTTTTCGAAATTCTCATTCATGATAAGCTCATTATTATGAATTGATTTAAAGGGCTGTTATTCAAAAATTGCCGAATCGTTTCAAGAGCTCACTTCTCATTTCAAAATTGTTGCGTGGACCGTCATTTTCTTTGCATTGATACAGGTGCTTGTTGCATGTTCGATTCGCAATGTTGTGATTGTTCTTTAGGTGGTCGGTATTATTGTTGGTTTTTGGCTTTGTGATTCAATTACAACGGAAGACGACCTATTTTAAATATAATACGGTAATTTTTCGTCTTATTTAGTTCATTTAAACAAAATTAATAAAAAAAAGCTAATTTTAATTAAGGGTTGCATCGTATCATTATATCGTGAAAATTGTATACATTCATCAGCAATTTTTGGTATTATTACTGTTTTATTATTCATCGAAGTAAGTCAATTTTCTTTCAAACAGTTAATACAATTACAAAAATGTTTTCTTTCGTATTTTCTACCGCATTCAGTTTTTTTTTATTTCTAGAAAAAATAATGATTGCATAATCCAAAAAAGTATTACGCATTCACATCATCAGCTACAAATTGAGCTCAATAAAGCTTCTATAACCTAATATTTCACTTCATATGTGTCTTGAATAAATTTTCCGAGTCCCTGATTCAAGGGTAGAAGACTAGATTTCCATATTCAAAATTTTCTAATTTGAATCCGGACTTGAAATTCCGCTCTTTCTTTTGTCTAATATTTCATTTAGGATCTTGGGTGAAAAACACAATATCGATTTTAAAAAATACGGATTAATTGATTTTTATTCATACATTGAGCACATTTTTGATCTCCTAGTTTAAAATATTCATTCAGATGAAACCTTTTACAAAACCCTAATCATTAAACATTTTCAGACTGCCTCATTCGTAATTGGTGTGAAATTATTTCGCCGTATTCGCACCGAAATGCTATCTTTCTTTTAAATTCATTATTGTAACCACAAGAACACGTATAACATACGTGATAAAGTTAATTAATCAAAAACGAAACGGGTTTATCAAATTCAAATTCAAATTTGCTTTATCAAAATATGATCAACAGCGTCACTGAAAGTTTATTTTGGCTATCATTGGTATTCATCTCAATCAAGATTGTACTTATCATCGCTTATGGTGCAATCGTTTCCTATTCTGGTAAGGAGCATCCATTTGTCAAGTACTATTTATAAAATTTTTTATTGATTTCTTCTAATAAAATGATAAATTATAAAGCTTTTTGATATCGTTTTGAGAACATTATGACTGAAACACAATAATAACGAAAACAACATTATATAAACAAAAAATGATTATGTATACAAATTGAATTATCATGTATTAATAACTAAAATGCAATCCTTTTAGGATTTGGACAAACACATGAAATGATATGAATGGTAGATTGTTCAGAATCAATTTAACAAAATCGAATTCAACGATAAAATAATAAAGAGAACATTTCGTATTCATCTATATCGGGTATTTATGCGTAGGGAGAGATGGATCGTCTCTTCCGGTAAGAATCATTGGCATATGCTCCGAATACATTTCGCCGTTTGCTATTCTCCTCATCAAATCCTCGTCGCATAAACGAAATAATACACGAAATCTGCATTTACAAGATTATATTCTCCACGAAAAAAATCGAAGGATATACCAAATTTCGCCATGCTCCAAGAGTGGGCCTCTGCCTATTTGCTTCCCATTCGACCGCAGCTTGAGTCATGCACTCTGCAAACGTTTCCCAATATCGTGGCTCGAATCCTCGGCCTTGCATTGATACGTGTTTCCGGCCGAGATTCTTAACCACCTTGATTATACAATTTATTCAAACTAAAATCTTACCTCAAAGTACATTTCCAACTTTCCAGGATAGTCGAGATTTCGAATCACGAAATCCAATGTTTTTGTATACACTTAATACAAAAGTTTTACTGGAATACCAGGTGATCCTTACCAAGTGCATGTTGTCTGAATCGTGGATCATACTTAAGCCGGCCTTGTGGAACCTTCTCAAGACCAAAAATCGCTTTGATGTCTGGCTGTGCGGTGAGCACCATAAAGAAGATTTTCGAGCCAACGTGGTCCGCTCCAGTCTTTCGTGTCTTCCGCCAACTTTGCTCCAGAAGTATTCGCTCTCGTCTTGTTAAGAAATGTTTTGATTTTGGTTTTGCTGCAGTCATGGAGATTTCACTGTTTTCGTCAGCTTCGTTAATGCTACTAGCATTGCTGAAATTTTCTGGATCGTTAGGATTATAATTATATATAGAACCTTAGTTTTCCCGTTCTTATAGAGCACGAATCTGTATTCAAGCCGCAATTTGACACATTGGATCGTAAGCTAGATCGATCTTTGCTGAGTTTCTGTGAGCTTTCGGATGCACTGGCAGATGAAACTGAAGATGAATATTTTTAAATTCTAGATTTAAAAAAATTTTAGGAGGAAATTAAAGTTAATAGTAAAATAACGAAAAACCTTACCAATTAACATCTCAAATTAGAACAATATCTAGATAATAATTTTCTTGAGCGTATCATTATTATTTATATACTTATTATTAATATATATATGTAGGTAAAAAATAATACAGATGAAATTATTAACACCGTGTAACTGCTTTTTCGATATTTAAATATATTTGATATATACACACCTTCCGCTCAAGAAAAATCTGTCTTTTGTCTCATTTAATATTCTAGATATTCATTAATCTATTCCATTGAATTTGATACTATGTGTGTTGTTTAGTTTAAAATATACATAGACATAAACATCATGAAATTATTGATAAATTACTCAAAATTGTATAAGTATTTAAACAATAGTACGTCCCCTTCTAATTGTCCCCTGTGAATTTTTAATTGTCCCCTTTCCACGATCGCTACAACAACATGTATTGCGATGAGGAATAAGTTCGTAGAGTTTTTACATTATATTTGTTTCATAACAATTTTCTTGTCCTTGGGCAAAGTGTATATATTTATCTTTGGTTTATATATAATTTTGTTATGTTATTTTTATGGCGGTAGTTTTTAGAATAATGTATCTTCTAATTTCTTAACCGTTTTGATTTTGTCAAACACGCCCAATGTAAATGAACATTTTGTCAATATTTAAACTTGTCTTACTAATTACACGTATTATTTTCATATAACTTGACACGAAATTAAAGAGTTTTGTACATTTCCATATATAACAATTCTTATACAATTGTGATTCATCACGTATAAATTGCACAAGAAGGAAGTAAATTGAAGCAGGTTTACTTAAATAAACATAAATTATTTCAATGATTTTAAATACACATTTACGTACTCTTTACGAAATTTTAATTATGTCAGCTTCATTGAATCTTGGGATAATAACCACACCCATACGATATGCATGACGTCATTAAGATATTTCTTCTAAACTAACACATTATGCACTTACTTACCGCTTAGACAAGACAACAAGACCTTTTTAAAAGTAAAATTTCTATTATCGTTTTTATTTAATTTCATCTTCACTGAAAAAATGATTTCCTACTTTTTCCGTTCGAAAAGTTTCTGCTTTAAACTAGTTAATCTATGAAATAACTCAACATAGATCGAGAAATGCTTTGCTTGGCAAATATAAAGTGTCTCAAGGAAATTATAATGCATGTTGGTTTGAAGACAACAAGAAAAACTTTAACAAACACAAATATCATACACCAACCTTTCTTAGTACGCGGCCGTTCAACTTTATATCGCTTTTCAGCAAGTGTTTGATGCGGACACTTACTATTTTCAGAGCCCATTGTCTTATCTGGAATAAGAAAAGGTAATTATACGAGCACATTTCTAATGTTGGATTACTAGGCATTAGAATAAAGAAACGGAAATAGATCATTTGGAGACGTGTTGAAAGATAAGATGGCGTGACGATAAATGAATCAAGAGCTAAAACCAGATCCAACAGGAAATCTTAAAACCCATAACATTGTATGTTTGTTAATTGCATTGAGCATTGCTCAGTAGATACCAATTTACATTCGCTGATACAATAAATAAAAATGAAGTACATTAATTAAGAAATTTTAACGTTCTTCATTGTCTTGTTTGTTGGAAAACAAGTTAGAGTGAACTTATAAATTCAAATCTTATTGCTTTTTGTAGGCTCACTTTAATCTTACGAGAATTGTCATTGACCAAATAATGCTAACCTAAATTTGTTACCGATTTTAGTACAATGCAACTAGACAATATATATTGTCTAGTTAATATTGCAATGTTTTATTTTTTTTAAACTCCAACGAACACCCACAATATAGCAAAAATAGGAAATCACTTATTTGTTTTAGAATAATAATTGTTCCTTATAAGTAATAAGCATTCAAATGAACTATTACAGTTTAAATGTATATCTCATCGACTTCCTTAAACAAATAGTTGATAATAATGTATTCTCGGAAAAAAGTGTTTTGTTGGGAAACAACAGAACTTGTTTTTGTTCTGCAATTTTCGGAAGTGGCAAAATATGTAAATAAAACAGTTTAATTTTATTTTATTTTACAACTGAAAGAAATTTGAGCTCAGCATCTGAAATTATTAAAATGATGAAAGCTAAAAATGAAAGTAATTTTTTGTTTCTGGCTCCTAGTGTTTTCTACATCTTATGTTACTAGTTAGTGAGTTTTTTAAAACTTAAATTCCGAAATCTCTACAGTTTATTGTGGCATTGAAGCCGAATGAAAAAATTTGTCTGCAATTTTCAATTTTACTAAATATAGAATAGCTATCAATTGCGAAAATCTGATTATAGCTGTGAAAATGAAGTTTTTCCGTGCCTAATATTAACGTTGTTTTTTCTGTCTTTTTCTATTCTCGCGGGAAAACGATAAAGAAAGCGTGGTTATTTCAAAAATTATTCTTTCATTTGAGCTCACGTGTTTTTGAATTGTTTTTGTGAGATGTCTGGATAATTATTCAATTGAGACATGATTATATTAATTGAAATGAATATTTTAGTAAAAAATGTGTAATTTCAATATTGTCAAAATTAAAATATGCGAATGAGTAAAATATGGTCTGCTCTAGGAAGAGCAGAATAATGCGACATAGAATAAAAACGACAAATCAGTGTTCGAATAGCAAGAAAATAGTTTTTTATTCTGGCGCAAAAGATATTTGCAGTCAACTAAATCTTTTTGGTTACGAGACAACTTTTTATACACTCAAAATAATTTGCTTTAAGACACAAATTTGATTTTTTGCGTCTTACAGCAGAAGAATTTTAACGAAGTGGCAAGGCGGAGCATTAAACACTGCAGTAACTAATTTCAGAAATGGTGACCACCACGCCTTTCGAATGAATTTGTGATTTGAGCAGAAACTACTCGCTGAAACTAAGTCTCATTTTTAACGTTTTTTTGCGGTAAATGGAAATGAATTACGGGTTTGTGTTAATTCTGAGATGACAAGCATGGGATTATTTTTAAACATTCTTGAGCAGGAAATTAAAAACAACACATGCATTTTAAAATTAAAAACAGAAACAAAGAGTCTGGGCAGCGATTGTCTAAACAAAGTTTCAAAAAATTTGTCATCTTTAAATTCCATAAAAGACCTGTCACATTTATTAGCCTTTGCTCTTTTAGAAACATCATAGACGCATAATTGAAAAATTAAAATACATAATTGAGTTTTATGAAGAAGATGAGAGCAAAGAGCAGCGCGTATGTGGCAAATGCGTCAAAAAATGATACTAAACCATAATTTCTTCTAGTTTCTCATTCAAATTACGCGGAAATAGCTTCTATTTTTCTATGATCTTTAAAAACCCACATATCAAAAACCATCAGTTTAAAAGAGCAATCGATAAGTCTGAATTGATTAAGAGAACAACAAAACAAAAATTTTTAGTGAGTCTTAAAATTTGAGAAAAAATATAGAATTTGAAATATAAATTGAATGAATTGAAAAGATAACAACGAAAAATAGAAACATTTAATAAAAAATCTCTATCAACCAATTTTTAACGCCTTTTCAGAAATTTGAGGTGCCCTTAGGAATGGAAAGAGTTGATCCGATTCTTCGAATGATACGGGTTCCAATGTATCCAAGTAAGTTAAACATTGTCATATTTTTCATTTAATATTAGCTTTTTTAGAGCATGAATCTATCATATCTTGATATCAGAAACATTTTACATTGTTTTTGCTTTGCTTTCTTATTCTCTGTCATAACCAAAACCAGATTTCCCCTTCACGAAGACTCCTTTCATAATTTTTGTGTTGTTTTTGAAGTGGTTTCAAAATTCTTCATTAACTTTAAATTTTTCTAGAGTGCTCAATGCTTCTGTATTTTATGAACATGAACTTCGGAATAAATACAGAAATCATGATACTCAACTGAAACATTTTAAACTTGTGATCAAGTGTGTTGACCGGTAACGGAAGAAGCACAACAGTAATAAAACAATTTTGGTTTTTTTTTTACTTATCGTAACGAATTAATTTATTTGTGTAATGAAGCAAAATCAAGTTCACATATCAAAACCATGCCAGATATTTATAATGAATTTATTGTTAATTTTAAAATTCTTTCAAATATATAACCAATAAATAACAACATTTTTAATTTAATTATGTATTACTCAAAACTGGATGAAGTCGGCTGCACAACAATCTCATTATAATAATTACTCATGTGTGTCGCTACCTAAAAATAAAGTGATTTTTTAAATTTTGAAGAATATATCAATATTGATAATACCTCCAAGACATCTGCGGTCTCTGGTCGTTTTTCCGCATCTGGTTGGATACAGTGGGAAACAAGATCTCGTAGCTGTAAGAAAGGGTTATTTACATTTTTGATTATAACGTTTATCGCGGTTTTGTTCTCTTTAAAGTTTTTCTGAATCATTTAATTATGGAAATTTTGTAATGCAAAGTAGCTTTCAATTGTCTATTTGCCTATTATTTAATTTTAAAAACTCGAGATACAAATAAAGCACTAAAAGAACTACAATGGGTGTAGTAGAAATCAGTGGCATGGTGAGTAATGATGAGCAGCGTATCGAGAGTGCAATCAATATATTATGGAAAGGTTCTTATAGACATGTTGGAACTTCCCCGAAGAGTGGAAGAAGTTCTAACTTCGTTTCGAAATAAGATCAGCGCACAGAGCAAAGGGAAGAGGGCTTTCATTCAAGCGGTTTTTTTTTTCAGAATTTTCCGCTTTCTTAATTTTTTAAACAATAAAGCCTTGTTCAAATAAAAATAATTCCCCAAAGAATTGCAACCGATCCATCATGTCTTTCTTATTATTAATATCAAAGCAACTTTTGTTTCAATAAGAGAAAGAAATTGATTACCTGTGACGAATAAACGTTTGCCGGCAGTGGGGGATATTCACAATTATCAATTTTCTTGCACAGTGAGTACAGATTCATTTTATCGCCGTAGAATGGCGATTGAAGTGCAGCCATTTCGTATAAAAGGCAGCCGGTTGACCACAAATCTGATTTGAAATTATAACCCGATTCGTGAATTCGTTCGGGTGACTAAACGTGAAAAGGAGTTTTTACAAAATTGAAATTTCACTAAAATTACCATATAATATGGAGTACCAACTAGCGAATGAGCAGCAGTTGTCTTCGATGAGAAAAATCGACCCAATCCAAGATCGCCGAGTTTAACTACGCCATGGCTGTTGATGAACACGTTGGCTGGTTTTATATCTGTGCATCAAATTTCATCATATACAATTATTGGTTTGGCATGGTAAATAAATGACGATAATTTCGTCACAATATCGGTTGGTTTTCATAAAATTTAGGTCTAATAGACATCAGTTATGTAATTTTTTCTCATTTCTTATCAACAAAAAATTCTGAAATGTAGGCGAAAAATATAAGTAAACGGGAATGTCATGAACTCGGGATTTTCAAAATGACTACCCAGAGATTTTTCAACTGTGTTGCAGGAAAATTTATAATAACAACGTCAGCGCTCTATGCATTGAAACTGAATCATTCATTGCCGTAAGCTTAGTGGCTAAAATCAAAAGTTCACGTATCGCTGATTCGATGATGTTTTCTCAGAAGTTGTTCGACACATAATGAAGACGGTGATCTATTCTAGCGATTAATTCTAATTAAATAATTCTTTCAAGATATATCAACCGCATATGTTTTATGCTCCACATGCTGGAAAAGATAAAGCGCCAGATGTCAATAATATCCATATCGTCAATTTTTTGTAAGAATTAAACAAAAGAATTATACCGTTTAAATGTTTAGAGATCAATTCCGGCAAACATTGAATGAAAGGTTCATCAAAGATTATTCGAAGAAAATGCTAATTGGTTCAAAGCTTATATAAATATACGATTATAAACTTTTACATGCGCAAGCAGCGGTATCCCGAATCTGGGAAAATATTAGTTTTGGAATACCGGGTGACCGTCCATCCAAATCTTTAATTTTTTTCTTCTTTTTATGTATATTTATATTTACCAGAGATGGCGGATTTTACGGATTTCGCATTCCGGCCATTTTTCCATTAAGGATTCAATATTTTCCAATTTGATTCGGAAACTTTACATTTTAATTCTAAATTTCATTTTACTTTATTCCGGATTCCGAAATTCTTTTATGTTTACCTCAAATTATTTCCTTATATTTTAATTATAAAATTCAAATTACCTCTATGCATGATCCTTATTGAATGCATATACGCCAAGGCTTTTGCCAATTGTACAAAATATTTCCAAATCATCTTTTCTGGTATCAAAAGTGCATTCTTTTTAAAGTGCTGAAATCAGGAATTCAAATCAAACCAGCTTCCACCAAATCAGTATACTTTAATCATCTTACTCATGTCACCCGCATCAGCCAACTCGAGCACAATAATTAACTGATTTAAATCAATAAACGACGCATAATATCGAATCACGTTCTCATGGTTCAACTTTTTGAGCAGCTCAATCTCCTTCACGCAATCTTTGCGCGCTTTTTGATCGACCATTTCAAAGACCTGTCGATTTTCCAGCATTTGATGAGCACGAGTCAACCACCCAATTAAACCTGAATCTTTTTCAACGCCACACTCATTTTGGTCCACGTGCAGCTCGCTCGAAACACCTCGCTAAACTGTCCGCGACCAATTTTTTTTTCAATCGAAAACAAGGTCAAACTCAAATTCTTCGGCGGCGGATCATCAAAGTTTGAAACGGTCGCCATTGCGTCCGAATACATGGTGTCTATTAAAAATAGTAATTTTATTACAATCAATAAATTAATACAAACATATATACAAACAGTGAGCAAAATATCTCAAAAATCCATCTAATCTTCCTTATAAAATGACTCAAGTACGTGTTCAAAAACATTCAGAGAAAATCGAGTAAAAAGTGATTGAATATTGTATTCGATATAGTTTTGCAGATGTCTATTATCAAATTGACCTCTACATTCCCCATGGTCTTCGTCATCATGATCGTTGTCAATTATCATCATTGATTCAGCCTAAACACGTTTCTTCAATAATTGTTTTCGATAGTTGTTATAATTATATCACATGAAATTTGATATCAAATATCTTATAATACTACTATTTTCAATTTGTTTATTGTTGGATTATAAAAATACATGATAATATTGACTACATATTTATTTACCAATTTTCACGTTAAAATATAAAAACGCCATGCGTTTTTTTTTTGAATTCTGTGTATTTCCCAATTAAAACATAAATTTTATAGCTATATACATTCGGGGTGTATAGAATTTTAGGTTTTCCAACAACACTTCAACTGAAGCCCAATTAACTCCGAATAGATAATCTAATATTTCGAAAATATATAAATTTTATATAAATAATGTAGGAAGGTTATTCTAAAGTAACTGAACAATTGGCAGATTAAACTTAGAAAATAATTTCATTGTTATGACACAAATTTCATTATGAATAATACAAAAAAGTACCCACTTTGTCGTAATTCCCGCTCATGAGATAAAACAACATTTTCCTGAACTCTATGAACTCCTTCAATTCGAGTGTCGAAATTTCTTTGAACCGTTTTTCAAACGAGTCCGTCTAAAAGAAAATTTTTCTTACAATTATATAAAACAATACATTTTACAATTTCATTTCCCTGCCATCCATAGATTTCCGCCAACAGTCGATGTCTTCCAGTTCTTTCTTCCTTCAAGACATGAATAAATTAACAAAACAGAAACGAGAAAAACTACTTTGTTCTTTAGTAAGATTAGCATTGTGACCAATTCAACTTCCTTCAATTCATTGAGCATAGTATTCTCTTCGTGATTGATCTTCATATACTTCATCCACAATTCATCAGTACTATACAAGGCCTGCAATAAAATTATCAACGAACATCATTAATAAAAAAAACCTTATGCCAGTTATTCGATATAACATTCAATTCTATTATCCGCTTCATAGTTTCAGAAAAGTTAACAAAGCTATTTTGAAACCCTGGTAATGCTGCAATTAATAAAACTTTATGAAATAAATAATACTCTATAAAACCTTTATCGCGAAGGAATATTGATTGCACGTTTGTATCTCTTATGCACTTTGCCATCTCCACTGATATTAGAGCTGCTAAATATGGTTTCTTCAATTTTTGACAAATTCCTTGAGCTTTTGTATAAAATCCCCAGACATCAATCTGGATTGGAAGCTCTACTGCAATTTATTGACACGATTCATAACGAGCAATGCGCTTTACAATTGTATTTATTGATTTCCTGTTCGACTAATATTGATTCTGATAGGGCGCGAGCTGCAGAAAGATACGAATGTAAGACGGATTCGTCGGATCGAATAATAGTGTAGTAATTAATTAAATGTATATTACAAATTGCCAATTGTAGGTATTGTTGCTCAGTTCTAAAAAAATTCTATAACTTTAAGAAATTAATGACGAATAGAATACTAAAAATAAATCCATTATAGAAACTAGTGAATCCGAATTGAGTATCAAAGATTTAGTATCAAACGCACTTCCATCGTCGATAATTTACCAAATATTCTTTTCAGAGATCGGCGCCTAATGGAAGAGAAATAAAAAAGAGAAAATTATGAGCGGCCAAACGGTCACAAACAACTTTTTCGTCAATTCCTCTTAAATGTGTAAAAAAATTGATGGAATAGGAAAAAAATTAGGATGGAATGAGGTTCTCGTTTGGACGGCCTAAAATTTCGTAAAAAAACGAATGACCGTATAAAAAAGAGAGGGCGTCCAAACGAGAACCTCATTCCATCCTAATTTTTTCCTCTTCCATTTATCGATCTCTGAAAAGGACAATAGTAAATTATAATTTAATTTAAAAGTATTATCAAAATATAAGACATTGAAAATTCAATTTCAACCTTTTGTATAATTTTCTATGGTCTAAAAGATATCATGAAACAAATCCTCAATTATTCTATATCAAATCAGGTTTATTACTTTTATTTTTATGTAATAATTCAAAAATAACATTTAAAAAAGTGAGCCACATTTTTTGTTGGTAATCGCATTTGGCGATGACTATATAAAAAGTATTTTCAATTCATTAATTGTGAAATTTTAATTTAAACTATCAGAAATCGTTAAAAGCGTAAAATCTGAGATTTAGGATTTTATGGGACATAGGGGCTATAATATTTCCCGCGGAAATATCGAAGATTTATTATTATTTATTGTAACTTATAAAATAAAAGTTTCAATCTAACATACTTCAACTCCGACTTGAGTGATTCCAATTCATCCATAAGCTTCTTGATATTCCATTCTTTTGACACTTTTCTCTTATCATTACTAATTATAATCTTTCGTAATTTATCCCAAGCATCAAAGTTAAGAGACATAATTCTGAAAAATACCAAATTAAATGTAATTTTGCTTTATACGGCTAAAAATTAAGCGAGCCGATAAATAAATAAAAATATCATAGCTCAATAGAGCGTAGTAGGTTGCAAACACCCTGTCGTTGTGGTCTCGCTTTCAAAAAATAATGTCAGAATGATATTATAGCACAATTTATGGGTGTTATTGTTTTCATTTATTTATTTATTAGTGTTAACAGCGCAGTTATCAAATAATGAAGGAACTAAAAATAATGGTCTCGTTTTGCCGGCCATTCTTTTGTCTCTCGTCAATGCGTGTTATCTCAAAAAATGGATAACACACATTGAAGAGGAATAGAGATAAGAACCTATCTCTGAAAACTACAATAATTGATTATAAATACTTATCTACGATGTGGCATTCGAGCTCTGTCCTTCTTCAGAATGCACCAACTTTCGCACTCACCAAAGAGAGTGGGAACGACGTCCTGTAGGATGAGTTCTTTGATTCTTCATCTGTCCAAATGAGCCAAAATTGTTTAAATTTGGAGAAGGACGCCTATGCAGAGTTGGCTCCAACGAACATATTGAATTACACGGTTAGACAAACTTCCATTTTGGGTCGAATTAAGTAGACGTAAATTGTGGCAAGTTTCGTGAAGCGCTACTACTGCACTCACATTCAAGTAGATACTCGTGGCTCCCATACGCTAGAATTTTATTGATGTGTACTTCCAAGTTCGTTATCGAAATTATCGATTCCTTCCCTCTAATCTCGAGTGATTTCTTCCATGCCAAGGGAAATTTGTTTAAACGTTTTTGCCCGTAAACGAAGGTGGTCGCGTTTCAGAATATGAAGGTAAAGGTTCCAATATTTACGATTCCAAATGCGATTACCGCGCCCCAATTGAGGTGTAGAACAAGCAAAAGCAAGAAAATGTGGAAAATAATCCTAAAAATTAAATAGAAAAATAAAATTTCCAAAATTTTCCTCAATTGCGGCGGTAATAACATTTGGAATGGACGATACATAAATTTATGAATCTGTTTACGTCGAACCGCAAATGCACTTCTTTTTGTTTTGTTTGAAATCAACAACCTTTCTTTTTTGTTGTTCATTGTGGAATTTTTAAAAATTCCTTCTGAAATGGAATAATAGGTTAAATTTAATTTTATTTTATACGTCAAAAATAAAGAACATAGGCCAAAGACAAAGGACAGCAACGTTAGGACACGAACGAATGTCTATATGGCACGAATTGTTGTCAGCATTGCGGTTCGCGTTCCGTTCGCATAATTTCGGGTACACGAAAACGAGAGAGTGGACTCGAATAGGAGTGTCAGTAAATAACAACTAATGCGCTGAGTCGAACTGTGGCGGTGTTTACGTACTATCGTAAAATAAAATGTTGGATGTTATTAAATCTAGGAAAAGCGGAAATTGCTCCCGTCGGAAAATAAAATGCATATCTGCAAAAATCACGGATTATTACACCATCTCATTTTAAATTTCGATTCTTTTCATTTTTATTAAAAAAATCAATGATCTCAAAAGAATCGAACCAACATAGATTTGTCATGAATCAAATCCTCTACCAGGTATGCTACGCATCCTCTTTTGATTTAATTAATTAATCCGTTGAAGTTTGAGGAAGTATTTTAAATTCTATGGTGTAATAATCCGTGATTTCTTTTGCGGAAATGGATTTTATTTTCCGACGGGAGCAATTTCCGATTTTCCTAGATTTAATAACATCCAAAATGTTCGCTTGTTTATTATTAATATAAACAAGCGAACATTTTAAACAAGCGAACATTTTATTTACGACAGTACGTAAACACCGCCACAGTTCGACTCAGCGCATTAGTTGTTATTTACTGACACTCCTCGAATAGTGAATAATATGAATATTAGGTCATTATTGTTGGAAACTATTTATATTGAGATAATTATAAATACAATAGAAATAAATATGATAATAATATAATAGTATTTGGATGGAAGTTCATTTTAGGTACAGGTACCTAAGCCTTATTTGCTGTGGTAGCTGTTTTTCAGCTTTCTACTATAATTTCCTGGTTAATTTAATTATTCTAAATAACTATTTCAACCTTTTTCTGCATAATATTCGAAACAGTCTAAGATAACCTCATTCCCATCTCCATAAAATATCGGAATATTTCAAAATAACTTCTAAAAATACGGCCTAGCTTTTTGTCCTTCCTTTACTGCATGTAGAGACATAGGTAACTAGACAAGGTACACCCGAAATTATACGACCGCAACGCTGACGCTATCTAAATATTCGTTCGTGTCCTAGCGTTGCTGTCATTTGTCTATGACCAATAAATGATAATAAAAAATATCATAGTTCAATAGAGCGTAGAAGGTTGCAATTACCCTGTCGTTGTGGTCTCGCTTTCAAAAAATAATGTCAGAAAACCGATATTATAACACAATTTATGGGTGTTATTGTTTCCATTTATTTATTTATTAGTGTTAACAGCGCAGTTATCAAATAATGAAGGAAGTATTCAATTAGCATAAATAAAATTTGTTGATGTGATGTCTTTCTCCGTTATAACATTAAAATTATTTATCAACGATTAGCTTGATTATCTTGATGCAAATAAAAAAGAATTAAGGTTTGTAACAAGGGTAAAAGTTGAAGAACGAGTAACATTAAAAGCTCAATGCTTCATAGAGCGATTTAACATTGATAAGCGTAATAATAAACTAAGTTATACTATATAAAGTATTGGTAAGTTTAGGCAATGAGTATATCAATGGAACAACCGTTACAAAGTACTTCAAATATTGAAAAGAAAGGTTTGATGATGAAGATGTGAATAAGAATACAGGCTAAGTTTAAGGCGAGTATATTGATATTCGAAACATTGGAGAACAGGCGAAGAATGTAACACCGTTTAAGACTTCAAAACATCAACCGTTAATACAGGTAAGCTTATAATATTTATTTAATCAAATCACGATTAGGGATCTGTATCAAAAGAAGCTGCCATCAAAACACATACGTCGTTACATACGCGGATAACACCGGAGAAGGAAAAAAAGTGATTTTCAACACTTATTTTTTAAATAGAATATATTAATTAGGATTCGGCAACTCTATGATCGACTCGATGCAGATAATGATGGAACTATTGGTATAAGAGATTTAACACAAGCCTTAAAGCTTGAGACTCCACATATTCCCTCACAATTAGCCCCGGTAAATACAAAATTACATTTACATTGTGTTTCTTATTTTTAGAAGCTTTTGGCGCGGATGAAGTCAGGTGATGGTGATACTGTAACGATGGGCGACTTTCGGAATTACGTTCTTTCACATGAAGCTCGGCTAGCCGATATATTTGCAGAAATTGATCGTAATAAAGATGGTAAATTAAGATTTTATTAAAATATAGACAACCTATATGACACAAACTTTCGATTATAGCGGAAATGTTGTTTATGAATCGTAATATACTTAAACTATTAAAGAATTATTCAATTGTATGACGAAGCATTAATGACATTAAACAAATTATAGCTATTTTTTTTAAGATTTTATCGGCAAACTGTTTACATTTGGTATAGTCAGTCAGTTATTATAATGGTTTTTTTCCTTTAAGAAAGTGCATCGAATTCTGAGTTCCAGTGGAAACTATTTTTGTATATTCTTATCAAATTTTTCTATTTATATTTTTGTATTTATTGTAAGGTACTACTAAATAAGTGGAAATCGAATAATAAAAATTAAGTTTTAATTTTTAGTCAATTGAATTGCAGGATTGGTGGATGAAAATGAAATCAAAACCTATTGCAAAGATCTTGGCTTGACCATTGATGATGAAAGAGCAATTGGGATTGTTAAAATGTAATTCAATTTTTTTAAAATTATTGCAATTGCAATTATTGCAGTATGGATCAAAGCGGATCTTCGAATGTGAATCTAGGAGAGTTCCAAGATTTTATGTTGTTCTATCCCTCTTCGGATTTAAGGGAAATGGTTGACTTTTGGAGGCACAATTTGGTTGTTATAATTGTTTTATTAGAGCATAATTTGTTTTTAGATTATTGATATTGGGGAAGATAGTCAGGTACCGGAAGATTTCACGCCACAGGAAATGCAGTCGGGAATCTGGTGGCGGCATTTAGTGGCGGGAGGAATTGCGGGGGCAATGTCACGTACATGTACGGCACCTTTTGATCGCATCAAGGTTTACTTGCAAGTGCATTCGACGAAAACAAATAAGCTTGGGGTGATGAGTTGCATTCATTTGTTGCACGCCGAAGGTGGCATTAAATCGTTTTGGCGTGGAAATGGTATTAATGTTGTTAAAATTGCCCCAGAATCAGCAATTAAATTTATGAGCTATGACCAGGTAAAATGCATGAAATTATGAAAGATTGAATATCGGCTTTCTGTCAGATTAAACGATGGATTCAACAATTCAAAGGTGATTCGGAATTAACAACGATTGAAAGATTGCTAGCTGGATCATCAGGTTTTTGAAAATTGCTCGATTATATAGACCGACAGTAATTTCAATGATTTCAAGCTGGAGCAATTTCGCAAACGGCAATATATCCAATGGAAGTAATGAAGACAAGGTTGGCGCTGCGACGAACGGGACAATTGGATAAAGGAATGTTTCATTTTGCATATAAGATGTACACGAAAGAGGGTATCAAATGTTTTTATAAGGTTTGCATTGTTTGGTTTCATTTTTCTAAGGAGAGGAAGATAAGGAATTGAAAAATTGTACCGTTTTTTGGAACGTAATGAATTGAATTTTATTAATTAAATTGCAACGAAGGGGTGATATTTTGATCATAGTGATGTTTGGCAATGCTATTTTCGGGGAAATGGAGATATATCATATGATTACAACCTGCAATTTTATTTATCTCCACATTTTTATTTTGAGTGTGTTTTAATCATATCACTAAAACATGGAATTTGAATCAAAAGATCTTTCCAAAATTTATTTGTTTATTATCGATTAAATAATGTTATTTTAATAGTAAGGCTGTTTAATTGTGTCTGTTGGCAGAATCTATGAAAATTGATCATTGGTTGTATAACGTAAAAATTTATTAATAAATTGTATTTTTATTAGTAACACCTTACTTATGAACATTTTTATGTTCTTGATGTATTATCAAAATGTAAGAAATTGAAAATTCGATGTCAACATTTTTGAATTATTTTCAATGGTCTCAAAGAGATAATGAAACAAATATTCAATTTATGTTAATAATTTCTCTGTTTTTTATTATATTTCTTCAAAATTTCTAGATCAAATCAGATTTATTACTTTTATTTTTTATGAAAATAAAATTGTAATTGCCAATTTCTTATATTTTGATAATAGCTATTCTTTTACTCTAACGGACGAATTATTATCAGATTTTATATTTGTCTTGATAACAACGTAGCTTTTTTCTTAAATTTAATATTTCAATTTACTACGTATAAAATAACGCGATCTGAAAGCGACTTAATAGTTTTAATACCCTAAAATAATGTCCCCGTATCTTTTAATTTCTATAAATAAAATTACGACGCCAAATTACAATGGAGGATATCTTGAATTCAAAAGTTAATTATAATTTACACGGACTAATTAAAATTGTTTTTCGTTAATTTCAACTGTGTTCTTAAGTAACCTTTGTCGTAATTTTGTACTGAAATTATTGTACTAAAGATAGTTTACCTAGCTCACAAAATTACTATTTCCATTAGTGTTTTATGGTGAAAGGATAATCTTTTCAAAATGATTATATAATAATTTGATATCGTTGTCATTGGTTTTACGACAATATTGGATGGATAAACAGTTGCAATATCACTGGGATTGTTTATCTGAAAAATAAAGCTTATTAAAAAGCGAGTAGCAATGCACAACAACAATAATAAGCATAACAACAAAAACAAGACAAAATCAATTTATATAGATGGTGCGGAGCAATTTTATAACATTCGTGTGGATTCATCTTAATCCCAAATATAAAAATCAAAATTGAACACACACACTCCCAATCAAAATTGAACACACGAATACACGTGAAATGCGTTTTACCAAGAGAGACGTTGAGTGTAATTAACACTGTTTATATAAAATGTAATAAACTTAACAGTGAAATGTGTCTTTGGGGGAGGGGGGATGTGTAAGAAGTTATATTTATTTAAACACTTACGATTCATATTACTATATAGTAATTCTTATATATATATATATATAAAATTTTTTTATATCAAATATGTGTGTTCGAGTTTATTTGTTGAACTAATAACAAAACACAATCATCGTGAATTCTAAATTTAGGGATATCTTCCTAATCTACTCGGGATTATTCCATACGCTGGTATTGATTTGACAATTTATGAGACGCTTAAATCGGTATACACGAATTACTACAACTCACAAGAGCCAGGCGTCTTGGCACTCTTGGCGTGTGGTACGTGTAGTTCGACGTGTGGACAATTAGCTAGTTACCCACTCGCTTTGGTTAGGACACGATTGCAAGCAATGGGTGAGAAATGAAGCGTGAAGGTGTTGATAATTTATGTTTTGAATAGCTATTTCACCAAATGCGAACCAGCCGGATACCATGGTGGGTCAGTTCAAGCATATCCTGAAGAATGAAGGCTTCACTGGATTATATCGTGGAATTACTCCAAATTTTATGAAGGTTTTTGTTCTTTTCTAATGCTGTTGTTTGATTTATATTTTTTTCAGGTGATTCCGGCAGTTAGTATTTCATATGTCGTATATGAAAAAGTTCGGAAATATCTAGGCGCAAGTATGACTTAATTTGTAGATTATTGTTGCATCCTAGGATTTTCTAATTTTTTGTTTAAAATAGTGTTACTAATAATTATTAACTATTATATATGTGGTATGAAAATAAGTTTTGACTGTTTTGTATATCTATTAATTATTTTTAATTAATTTTTAGAGAATTATAGAGTAGAAATATTTTTTATTATTGTTTTTTTCTCATCGTTGTCGCACCCATCCAGTCATTATTATTTTAACTTAACATTCATTAGAAAAGGGTCAATTTTGTATTTCAAGAAATTTTGATAACTAAACGGGAAATTATTATTGTTTTTTATTATTCTATTTTAATTAATATTTAATATGATTTTTCGTTGTATTCCCATGAAGTCTTGTTGATAAAATTGTCAGTGTAGTTGATAGTTTGCGGTATATTTATTTCAAATGTTTATGCGGAATGATTGATTACATTTTCAAATGTCAAATAGTCTCTTATGAATAAATTAATTTTTAAATAAAAATAAGTTTTGTACACATTGCAATAATCAAAAGAATTAGTTTGTACTGTATTTTATTGAAGAATAATGCATCTTGCGAAAAACATAAGTATAGATATGGAGAAATAAAACCTCAGTTTTTCTAGAAGCGCCGTCAGCTTTGCTGACTTTGGATGAAATAATTCGCAGCCATACTCTAAGTAAGATGAGCCTAACGTAACAAATATATTGATATACAATTTAGGATTCTATGAAAACAGGATATGATTAGGGCTGGTCTAATTTAAAACAATTAGAATATTATTTTGGGTATTAACATAAACTATTTTTCAGTCATTTTCAGTTGGCCTGCTCTACATATTTCATAATCTACTTTGTTAGGTTATTAAGAAATGTGTTGGCTTTGAATGTCATGGGTTATTTCCACCTATCCCCTGATATGTTGGAAAAACTGGGATATCATGGGTGCTGAGATATCAGTAACCTAATTATATGCTCATTACATTTTTTTATCAACTGTAAGATGAGAATGATATTTTCTATAAACCATCTTACCACCAGGAGTAATCTTTATTCTTTTCTTATGAATAGCACATCTTTTATATTTTGAGAATATTTTAGTGTGATATTTTCGTCAAATAAAATTAAAAACAATTTATTATTGAAAAAGACAAAGTATGAATTTAAACGAGACATTCAATACAAATGAAAACTGAATTCAAACTTTGAGATCTTTAATAGAACTGGAAATTTATGAAAACCATTAAGAAATCATTAAAAATTGAGTATAAAACAGTCTTTCTTTTAACTGAATTTTAAAAAATTGCGCAAAATTATAAGAGCTTCCCTAATAATGAGTATGATAAGAAGACCTGTAATCAAGGAAAAAATCGAAAAGTTTTCAATTTGATTTTAAATTCATTCAGAAGGATGAGTTTTTGGATTTTTAAAGATTGTGAAAAGCTATTTCAAAAATAAATTCAAGAAGATAATTCTTTGTCATAATCATTCTGATAAGTCGTATTTAAATTAAAACAGAAACCCTCTTCAATGAATTTGAACAAAATGTATTTAATAATATAATATTGTCTAGAAAAAGATATAAATAAGACAAAATGTCAGGATAATAATCAATTATAAATTATAATTGGAGAAATTGTGGCAAATGCGTAAGTCTATTGGAGAACTAATTGATAAAATGTCGGCTAGTAAACCCATGAAACTGGCAACCATTGTGGATAAGCGGGAAGCTTTTCGACAAGCCTTTCAAGCTGAGTTATAGTGTCATCAATATCGCTATTTGTTATAATATAGTCGAAAAGGTGACCAAATGCTTGTCGAAGAATATCCGACTCATTGAGCAGTTTTTCAAGCGATCCGTCGGGCTGGAATAGAAATTTAAGTACAGTTGACAATTGAAACGAACATCTTGCATTCCTTGTAAATTTGGAGCAGCTATGAAGACAACGAATGGAGAATATTCGGCTGTTCGAAGAACCTATTCATTTAAAATTGAAGAATATTTTAATGGTCCTAGCGAACCTTTAAAGCTTGCGGCTCCACGTCAAGAATAGCAATTTTACCAGATTTGTGGATGTTCCGAATTGTTTCAAGCTTCGTGCCATACATACCTGATTATTTATGTTATTTAAAATACTGTGAGAATGTGTGCACTTACTTTCTTCGTGTGTACCATATTCCAAATATTCATTATTCTGAATATCAGACATCATTTGATCATGAGATACAAAGAAATAATGTTTTCCATCCACTTCATCTTTTCTTGGCGATCTTGTCGTGTCTTAAAAGATTATAAATTTCGATATTTTGATTGAAAAACACAATTCTTACGAGGGATTGGGTAGGCAAATCTATTTGGATGGCGGTGTATCAGTGTGTTCTTAATATGCCTGCGACCGACTCCATGAGCACCCAAGAGCACAAGGGTCTTCCGTCGATATTGCGATAATCTCATTACCTAAAGGATTTACATTGACGTATTCATAGAAAAATCTGTCGACTTCTTCATAAGTGACCAAATCGAGCTGATCAAAGAGAGCTGAATGCTTCTGAAGGTATTTAGTGGTGTAATATTTCTTCTTCTTGTTAAACCACATGCAATGAGCTTAAATTCTTAGCATGACAAGTAGTAGGTAAATGAAACATACAGTTACATGAGTTCTTGGCTCGTTCCATTGCTAAACATGCGGTCCGCCATTCTTGTAGCTCTGGCGATGGAATGAGTCCAGCCACGTGCTGCTGATTGCTTCGTTGATCTGAATTGTTACGATTTAAATGAATTTTGTACACTCCATGGCAATACCAATCGAAGGAAATGACGAAACAAATCGAGCCTGCCACCAATTATGATCATCTTTGGAAATTACCTGAATAATTGGAACGATGGAGTGCATAAGGATTGACATACCTGTAATATATCACCCGTCTTGAATGGAACACCAGCTTGAGGGCATGGAATTAAATCATCCTGGGCTGGTTCGTAATCAAATTGTGCTCGAACAAATATTTCGCACGCTGGGGGTGCCGAACGATAGGATGGAATGATCTTGAATGTAACCTGAACATAATTTCGTATTGAATGTCATATACAAGCATGTATTTCGAATTCCAACATCGTGACTACTTTGAAAGTTAATTTGAAACATAAATTTGTCCTTAATCTAGAAATTTGTTAACAAAATAGTGACCTTAAGATTTAATTAATCTTTTATACCGACTTATCTTAAAATAAAAAAACATGAAGAAACATTTATTTTTACGTAAACTCTGGATATTTAGGATTAAATGCTAAGCAGTTGCAAAAATATATTATAGCGCTTCAAAAAATGCCGTTTTTTCTACGTTGTTTCAGAGGTCTATTTAATTCGAGCAAAAGGGAAGTTTGTCTAATCGCGGGCATTCAAAATGTTCCATGTTAGATTACCCTGATGAAGATAATAAACTAAAATTATTTTTGTCTATAAGGTAATTCGTCCAGCATGTAAGGAAATTTATTCTTCTTTAGCTATTTTAGTATTTTCCATTACACTGATTTTTATATACCAAAAATGTTTTGTAACAATGTATTTTTAACAATGTTTTTTCTTTCAGTATATTATGTGAAGTTGCAAGTTAATGGAATATCTTTCTTGATTTTTGAATTCACAACGGTTTTCAAAATGTAACAAATAAACTAGATAACTAGATAAAGATGCATAAGGAAACTATATAAATTTAAAATGCCTTGTTTCAGCATTATAATCAAACTCTTTTTAAAAAAGTAACTGTGGGTGTGGAGATGGATGAACAGCAAAAAGATCGGGGGTAAATATTAAAATATCTATAGTTTTACATGACTTTTCGACAAGAAAATAACACCCTTAAAGACCTCAGATAACGGAATCAAAAGATAAATAATATCTATCATTAAAAAACTGTTAAGCTTGATATATATATATATATATATATATATATAGATAATTCAAAGAAATAAAACCAACCTGTCCTCTTGCGTCTCGCAACATCTCTTGCAACGACTCAACACTTCGGTTCGTCACTGACATCCCATTAATCTCTCGAATTTCGTCACCGACGTGAAGCGTTGCTTAAATTTTTCAGAATGAGCCATTCATTATTATCCAATTACCTTGTCTGTGAATCATCCCACCGTGCATTATTCTTGCCACAAAACAGCGTCCATCCTCATTCACACGCAGAGTTATTCCCATTGGCTCTTGCGTGTCTTTTTGGAACTGGACGAGTCTCAACCGGGACATGCAGTCATATAGATCCTCGTCTTCGTCATCATCTGCAAAATGTTTAATTCGAAGAGGGCATGGCAAGTTGACGATAATCTAACATGACGTGTCCACAGTTGATTGATTGAAGTTCTCATACGATGTGCCGGCTCTTTGCGAGCCTAATGGCAGTACGCCGCCGTTGAGATATGCTGGGCCAGAATCATTGAAACTCATCTGAATTTGAAGCTAGCTTAAATATAGTAAAGAATATGGTTACCGTTGGATCCTTGTTATCAGCAGATGTTGAGCATTCATTCCGAGGAATATCACGAACGTCGCAAACTACAACGTCTAAGGCTTGAATGCAGCTCTGCAAGTTTCAAAATATGATTCAGTTTTTTAAAAGAGTCTAGATGGATTGTATTACAGGTAATCGAGATATATGTATGTAATAATCGAACTATCCTATTTCTTATAATGTTAATAAATATTAATTAGCCAATTGGAGAAATAGGTAACCTTTTTTTATTAGGACAATTTTACATTCATGCACAAAGCTAACGTGTCAATTCAGGGCTCAAAAGAGCACTTACTGAATGCCGACAAGAACGAAGATGTAGTTTAAGCAGTTCTTGTCGAAAAATTTCCTAAAAATATCTTTAATTAATAAGTGTATTTAAATATTCGCATTTGCTCATCTTCCTGTGGCGTGCACGAACGCCAACTGCAATGTTAACAAAACTAAAACGTCCTCTTATTTCTGTATCTGTTAAAACCTACACTACACTATTCGGCGAATTAAGAAATAAAAAGCATCTTTGACATTTCCGGTTATCCTGATTTAAAACTAATAAACAATATGTTAAAGTATGGTCTGTGATTAGTATATAGTTCATTCACAACCGTAAAAAAGCAAAAATGCGCATAAATAATTAAAAAGCTAACAAATCACGCAGATTCTAAGATATTTCCTTATGGAAATAACATCAACTCCTAACGAGTTGTTCTAAATTTACACACGAATAAATTTGACTAGTTTTGATGAGAGACATGTTAAACTATGTGGGTAAAATTTGTAAAGTGAACGGATAAAACTTCACAGCTCTAACTGTAATACGTAACAGCAACTGTAACAGCTTAAGATGTGCTTCAATTTGGATAACTCAGAGGAACAATACCGGCCATGTTTTCGACAAAAACATAAGTTTTGTGAAAAATTAAATTGGTATATTCACGGAGAGTACTGTAAAATGATCTTGCAAAACTAAAACATTTCACTTGACATCGCTTTAATTTTTCGCGTAATGCCTCTCCCGGAAAACAACACTACCTTTTTCAGATATCAATGAATTATTTTAATAATATTTTATGATTTTAAGATGGTTAATAAATATAACAGTTGTTAATATTTATTAACGATATCATTAAAATATAGGACATTTTAATGGATTTAAAATTTTTTTAAAACATTAACGTATGTGGTATGAAAAATTAGCAATCCAATTGATTAGTAATTTAGCTTATCTGGAAGATAATTAAAACATATGCTACCAGTGTCGTCTCCAAATACGATTACCATGTGGCGTACTTTTTAAAAAATATTATATTTTCATTTATATTTTTTGATTATTATTATTTCCGGCACATATTCCACGATTGAAACAGCATCTAAAACATATTCTTCAATTTATTTAAGCAAAAACAGTATAGAACGAGCCTAAACCAGAAAAGAATCATAAAAATAAAATGAAAAAATAATATTTAAAAAAGTGCGCCACATTTTGCGGTGGTAATCGAATTTGGCGACGACTATATCTTTTATTTGAAAGTGAAAAAGAAACTTTCACACTATAGAAAAATATCATTTTTAGTTTAGGTAAAATTAATGTTTAAACATAAAATTACTCAGATAATTATAGGTATTTACGAGTAAAACATGACCATATAATTGTAAAATAAAAAATTAATGTTGTTCGTTCGAAATTGAGCTTCACTGTTTTGTTTTTTTTTTATAAAATCAGTTTTCACTTTCCGTAATAATAGTAACAAAATATTTAGATTGATATGTTATTATTTATATTTTTTAGTTAAAATTCAAATCAATATTTAGAAAATAGCTTGACTTCGAACAGCTGATATTGTTTTTTTTTAACAAAACAATGCAAATAATCGATATACTATAAGACTTTTTTTTTAAATTTTGGAAACCGGATATTTTCTAATGGCTCGGTTTTATAAATAAACGATCCATCGTAAGTTTTTAGATTTTTCAAAGTTTTCAATTTCAGAGCTCCGTGAATCTTTATGTATAAATTTTGCTGTAAGTTTGGAGAAATTTAAGATGAATAAAGTTAGTTGAACTATCATTCTTATATTATCAAAATATAAGAAGATGATAATTCAGTTCCAATTTTTTAAAAACTATTTTCAAATTGTCTCAATGCGAACGTGAAAAAATATTCAATGTGTTTTTATAATTTCTCATTTTTTCAGTATTTTTGTTATATTTCTTCAAAATTTCTACTTTACGTCGAATTGGTTATTTTTATTTTTTATTAAAATTAATCATGAAGATATCAATTTTTCAGAACTTGTTAATAAATAGGGAGTTTAATTGTTAATTCTTCCCGTTGTCTTGATTTATGTCCATAAATGAAGCTGAACACTGTACCTCTCTTTAATATATTCAATAAAGTTCGTTAATAATGAAAAGATTTAATTAAAAATGCACTCAGTTTGCTAAAGTCAATACTTGTTGACTTACTTAGTGAATTCTCGAACTAATTAATGAGCAACTTATTTACATTATATTTACTCTTGAATAATTATTGTAGAAAATACTAATAACACAAATTTACTTTTCTTCTACATAAAAAACACTTTAAAGAAAACATACCGTTAAATGCGGTGAGCAAAGCAATTGGCGCAGCTCTATTGATTCGGGACTTGGATCCGTTAAACTGTCTATTGATGAAATTGTCTGAAAGGGAGTATAATATTAATATTTTTAGCGGAAAGCATTATATATAGTTATGTGAAATGCACGAAATTCATAAATAACTCCCCCAGGACTTTGTCGACAAATTGACATTTATCACGCCAACTATTTATCAATTAAAAAAATGCTCCATTCGAAACGGGTTGGCTTGAACAAAAGCTACTATTTAAAGTTTCTATTATAAAAAGAAAGGATGTGCAATACTAACAAGGACGACATCAGTAAAAGTATGAGGTCGACGAGTTTAAAATAAAAAGCGGAAGCTCAACCAGCAGCAAAAAAGACGCGTATACGCAAATTTTCGTTCTCATTTCAAATGTTTTTGGGATGAAGTCGATTTTCAAACGATAAAGAACAGATATGTCAAATTTTCGTCAAATTTATTGCGTCGGGCTCTTTTTATTCGGCTCAGTTAGATTTCAGTGCGTTCCTTTCTATCGAGAAAAATATTTATGAGTCAGTTGGGAATTTGCGCTGTAATTTGTTTTCAGCACAACGCTGGATTATTCTTTAATTAATTGTTTACCTTTTGTCGGAGGATTGTTGAATCAACGTCACAGATTGCTGTCTTCGATGGTAATGTAGTTATCTTGTCATACAACTGAAAAAATCATTTATTCATCTTATAAAGTATATTATATATTTTAGTTTTGATGCTCACACACTCCAAATTATTTCGATTCAATAAATGAAAAAAATGATTGTTAAATTTGAGCATATCTATTGTGCTTTTTGTCATCAGATATTATTTAAGACCTGAATATGACACATATGCGAAAAATACTATTAATAAGTCAAGAAACACCAGGTAAAGAGCAAATCTAAAAATAATTATTTCACAAAAATGGTCGAGAGTATAGTAATGATTTGGGTAACAAAATATTCGTAATTTTATTCTTAACCATATGTAATAAGTTTTATAACAAAACTAAACCACTACCAAGAAATATTTGGGTTTTTATATAATTTTTTTCATGAAGAATAAAAAGTCATACAAACAATTTTATATATTAAATCATATATCAACAAACTCTCCGTTTTTTAGTCTGATGGTGACAAGAACAAATTAACAATCCTTTCTTCATTTATTGAATCGAATACATTTCAACAAATTCTATTTGGAGTGCTCAAAATTATTTTGATCAAGATATGAGGGTTTCATTATTTTGATTCATTTCATACTTATCGTTAGCTACTACTTTTTCTAATATTATCACATTGAAATGCTTTTCACGATTAAATAAACGAAATTTAAATGACAAAAATAAATTTCAAATAAGAAGACGAGCTCCGAACAAAATGCCAAATTAAGTTTTTTTCTAAAATAATATTCGTTTTCATACACTTTTCTGCATTAAGAATACATTTTAAGACCATTTGTGTATTGATAACTATTTTGACATGCATTTAGCTCTTGAACAACTTATAAATTAAAATTTTAATACATACTTAAGCACATTTGAGCTATTTGGACTTTAAAGATCATGCATTACTTTTTTAAACAAAAATGTAACATATCTAAATGAGAACGATAGGAACTATAAAACAAGAAAAACAATTGTAAGAAAATAAATTACGTAAGCTTTATAAATAATCGATTCATAAAGGCCCAAGAACCATATTAAATCTAGAAAGAATAGAAGAAAATTTGGCAAAGAAAAAATCGATATTTTGGTATTTTTAAGTGATTTATATTGGTATTCCTAACGGAGAGCATTTTATTTTCCGATGGGAGGAATTTATTTTCAAGATATCTAGTAATATTTTGATTTTCACGTAAATGCTCAAATCTTATCAAAAGCCAAACAAATTTATTTCCACCGTTATATATTTTTAAATAAACAATTATTAAGTTATATATATATACTGATTTTTACCGAAATATTAGGTATGTGCACTTATTTGATTTCATACTATAAGAATTTTATTTGGTGTTCAATGATTTTAGCCAGACTTCATTGATATCAATGTAAAAATGTTCAAAATTAAAAAAAAACAACAATCGAAACATTTATGATTAATTTTATCAGATTTATTACTTATATTTTTTTAGTTCTGAAAACGTTAGTTCTGAAACGATTATCTTCTGATAACGATTAGCATAAAAATATAATTATTAGCAAGCCAGCTCTGGTAATAAAACTATTTTGTTGAATGATTCACATCTCCGTGAATTAAAATACGCTAAATTCACGTTAAACTGGACATTTCCGGGTGGCGTGCAATAGTCATACTTGCTCATGAAATATTAGCTGTGATCTAAAACAAAATGAATACCAGTATTGAGCTGATATGATTCGCATTGCTGCTCAACTGGTTTGCATTCACATTCGCATCTTGGTATAACAATGACGGTTGTGTTGGTGGAGTTTGCTGATGCTCGGACACCGTTGCCGACAGCTCCATTAATAGGAACGGCGTGCGGTGGATTCTCGTGGCAGCACACGCCGCGATCGCTGAGCGCTCCAATCACCAACACGCATACAAAGAATATTAGGAACGAGCCGATGAGTATCGCCAACAACGAATTGTGGAAGAGCGTCGAATCCATGCATTAAAAAATAAATTGAAGGAATTTAATACTTAATTGAGTCGATGGAATTGACGTGCCTGTTCTGAATAGAAAATGAGAATTGCTATTTTACACGTCAATAACACGAGTTAATATTCAAAACAAACGAGAATAACGACAAAAACCGAAAACAATGCGAGCCGGAAATAAGTGCTCCAGTGGTTTTTTCATCACCGTTCGAAAAAAAGTCAAAACTAGAAATAAAGCTAGAGGGGAGATGAAGAATAAAAAGTGGGTTGGGTCTTTTCTTAAATCATCTTTTTCCTGCTTCCAATTCTTTTTTTTTACATCGAGTGCACACCAATACTTGCGGAAACTCATTGCCTGATTTCATTGATATCCATGAGTGAATGATTGGATATCAGTTTTCTATCTCACTTGATATCTCGACAATTAATTGAGCCGCTCGCATTAATTGTTTTCTTGACACCTACCTTAATGTTTTTCAATTGATTTGTGCCAGCCATTATATTGATAAGTCCACTACTAATAAAATGTTGAATAATTAGATGCTGTTCTTATCATTGTCGTCTCAATTAGTTTGAGCCGAAAAGGAAAACACAACATCAACAAACACGAAAGGAGGCAAAAGAATGAAAACGGCGCGGTGCTCTCAATGACGGCTGTAAGAGGCTTCACTGACTTGCACAAAGTTGAATTGAGAGCAAATAAAATTACGGTTGAAGAGGCGAGAGGGAGTAGCCAAACACTCCCTCGTCCATTAGAAGGCTATTCAAGTTGGCTTCAGCTGGCAGTTGTCTACGTAATTAAATCGTCGGCGTGGATTGTGAAGAAGAAGAATAAGAAATAGAAGAGATATAACCCTGCCGCCCGAAAAAGGGCGCCTCAAAGCGTCTTTAATTTAGTTGCACCAACTCATAATTGGATGAGAACCGGTCGCTGTTTTTGTGTGTACGTTTTGTTTGAAAGAAGACACATTATTGCTGAGAAAATTAATGTAACAACAAAATGCATTGTTGTTATTATAATCCATGCTTACATTAAATCCTTGTTGTCATTTGGAACAACAAAAATGGAGAGTTGAAAAATTGATTAATAGATGAAATAAATAAGATTATTAATGAATGAGCAATTGAATCAACCATAGCAGTCTTCATGTGTTTTTTTTTTGTTGTGAGACAAGACATATTTGGGGATGAGAGTATCTTACTTTTAATAGGTTTCGGATATTCGAGTCTTCAAAGAGACGGTTGAAGGTTGAGTCATCGGGTAGGTAGGCACTCGGATCGAGCAGACAGTTAATAGCGTCGAGAGATTCAAGCACCTGAAAACGATAAATTCATGCTAAGGACTGGACACGAAAATAACCAGGGATTGGCAAAAAGATACAAACAAAGAAACAATTGGTTTTTCTCTTCATCAAAGAACGGCGGATTGTAAAATTGAGAGAAAGATCTTCATTGATCATTCGCTAATTGGTGGTCATTAGTCAAATACCAAAGCCTCTTTTTCTAATTCCAATGAAAAATTACCTGATATGTCGCGCTGAGGTCTTGGCTAGCAGCTGCCTCTTGCTCGAGATCTTTTGAAGAGGATTCTCCACTTTGGCAGCAATCTCCCCCCGGAGAGGAGCCATCGATGAAGCCATTGGTATCGCTTAGTTTCGTGCAGTTCACTACCGATAACACATTACTCTCAAAGAATAATGATTGATTTAAATGAATGGAAAATTAGTCACTTTTAAGGTTCTCGAATCGTTGTACCGTTTCATGTGCTCAATAACGTGGCTCATGTGTTTTCTGTTTGCTATGTGCTCTTTGTCGCGAACCCATTCGTGGTTGAGGGCCTGAATTATTTGTATGCTTCTTTGGTTTCTATTTTAATAACAGAATATCAATGAAGAAACGTTAATGGAAAAATAAATTTTCTGTTTCGCTTTTTCGCTTTTCTCGATTTTTCGAAAAAACGCTTCCCCCACTTTATATACCGTAACGTCTATATTATTACAACATGCCATTATAGCGCTCGTGGACTTCGTAATGTTTGGGGGAAGTGTACTACTGTTCAATCAAGCTTGTTAGGTTCTAATACATGTAGGACCGTACAATTAGGAGAACCGAACAGTTATAAGAGAGACTTTACGCCAAACCAAAATGCCAATTTTAAAATATTTAAACACATTTTTTAAAATTTCCGCTTTTTACATAAATTAGAGAGCCTTCTCGTAAAATATATCTCAAGCTTTAAATTTTTGCGACACTTTAGATTCAAGTAATTCTCTTCCTGTTTTATAAAGTTATGTGATGCTTATATATATTTATACGGAATTCAAAAAATATTTCCATCTCCGTGTTTCTCGTTTGAACAAAATCAATTTCCGTGCAATCCTGATATATATATATATATATATATATGCATGTAAAACTTTGAACCAGCATGTATGCATGTTTTCATGAACGCAACATTTCTGTTCAGTTTAATTCCATTTTCTGAAATTTTATAAATAAATTAAAAATTAAAGTTTAATTCCCATGAACATCGGAAAATTATAAAATTTTCTTTTTGAAATTGATTAATTTTTTTATAAAGTTTGGTTTTAAAATGCCCTTCCCGCAAGAAATTAACAGAATATTGCACTATCTAATTTAAACTTCAACCTCAAAAATTATTTATCTTCAATGGATTAATCAGAATGGATATAGACCCCCAAGGAAGGAACTTAAACTTGAAAATTTGGCAACATCATTTATTCAATCGAAACGTAATTTTTAAAAATATTTATTTTAACATATTATTCATTTCAGAAATCGATGCCTAATGGAAGAGCAAAAAATTAGGGGCGGAGAAAAGATCTTGTTTAGGCAGCCACACGGCCATTAAGGTCATCACGTCTCTTCCTCATTTGTTTCTCATCAATTTCTGTTATCTATTTTTTGATGACAAGAAATGAAAAGTTTAATTTAAAAATGAAAATGGATGAAATAAAAATATTGATGACAAACAAAATACGAAGAGACGTGATGTCCTTAATGGCCGTGTGGATGCCTAAACAAGACCTTTTCTCCGCCCCTAATTTTTTGCTCTTCCATTAGGCATCGATCTCTGAAATGAATAATAAGATATCAGTAAATATATCGATAAATTGAGAGTACAACACTATATGTTCAATATTTTCATAACTTAATAGAGTTTTTATCCAACATATAGGACATTTTCGAGGACGTGATTTCGAAAACGGTGTCGGAAGGAATGCATCAAAAATTAGGTATTAATTCGGATTTTGAGGGGAGTTAATATTTAAGTGTCGGTTCACAAAAAGTGTAAGGTTCTATCAAATTTTTTTAGTTGATGATTTTTTTTGTTAAAATATAATCAAAATATAAGAAATTGACAATTCCAATTTTATTTTCATAAAAAATAAAAGTAATAAATCTTATTTTATCTAGAAATTTTGAAGAAATATAATAAAAAAACAGAGAAATTATTAACAGAAATTAAATATTTGTTTCATTATCTCGTTGAGACCATTGAAAATAATTCAAAAATGTTGAAATTGAATTTTAATTTCTTACATTTTGATAATAAATATTTTAAAACTTTGAATTTTTTTGAAATAATTTGTTTGACAAATTTGACATTGAAGATCGGTCCTAAATTTCTCAAATATCTACTAATCCAGTTAAGGAACAAACATGCCCATGATATTTTAAGAAATATATGAATAATTTAAAAATAATGAAAAAAAAACTAAAATTTTGTTTTATTTTAGGGCCGGCCTTTCCTAATTAGGGGTTCTAATTATAAAAACATTCGCACACCAGGACCGAAAAATGAAAAACGGGATTCGTCTTATTTTTTATGTGTTA
Source organism: Caenorhabditis plicata (assembly GCA_963931815.1). NCBI lineage: Eukaryota > Metazoa > Nematoda > Chromadorea > Rhabditida > Rhabditidae > Caenorhabditis > Caenorhabditis plicata. Next base: position 18,133,691 of record OZ007493.1, read on the forward strand.
AAATTGAAATTAATTATATCTGGATAACAAAGAAAATTTTAAAATCATCTTATGTAAATAAAATATTATGAAGAAAAACATTCAAATCGAAAAGGCATATCTTTGAGAACAGGGATGGCGTGATATTTAAAATTTAAAAAAATAACATATCGTTTTCTTTTTTGTTTCATTATAATTTACGATTCTTAAACGTACGCAAAATAGAAGTCCCACTTTAATGAACTTTACAGAAAATTTGTAATTTTATTTTATCTATTTTAAATCAAAAGTATGTATATATATATATATATATCATCAAATTGCAAGTGCGAATATATATCGTTAAATGAAGTAGCCATTTTACTATACCGAAGTAAGCCATTATAAGTAATATATTTTAGTTTTATTGTAAATAGATAAATACAAGAATAGATTGATAAAATATTCTTCTAATTAGTTTTAACATATCAGGTAGAAATTAAAATATTATTCATAATTCTATACTATATTGGGTTTTCGTTCTTCTTGTTGTTCTATTATGGCTTTACTTATTTTTAGTCTGATTTAGTTTATATTTAAGGTAGTGTGTAAAAGACTGAATAAGTAAATAAATCCTTTCGTTTCATTTTTTTCTGACAAACATTATGTGTTTCAAAAAAGACGCTTTAATCTTATATGACTAAGTGACTGGTATAATTACTTTCCGGCTTTTGTTTCAAATGCTATATATATATATATATATCACCAAAATAAGCTTGCATGGAGAATTAAACTTCTTTAAAATTTTACCCTAGTATTTTTTGGTTTAAAAAAAAATAAGACCCACATCTCTCGCAGAGATCCTCTGCTCTGGATGAACCGCCAAAAACCTGCGAAGTAAATCCTTGGCACTTTCGGAGATCTTTGGCATATAAGCGTCGAGCTAAAACAATATCAAAACTCTTTTTTCTGATCCCAACGCAACCCACATCAACAGTCCCTTTTAAAATTTTTTCATAAATGTCCGATGTTGGACCAGAAAATGGCAATCTTCCGGACAATAGTAAAAACAATACAACTCCTGTTGACCACATATCAGACCGGCTTGTTGCATTCTCTTTGCGCACCACTTCTGGAGCCATAAATTGCGGAACACCAACGCGGCCTGCAAATGTGAGTATTTTTCGAACAAAAATGGTCTGCATTGATTTACCATTGGTAGCCGATTCATCATAGTAAGCCGACGATAAATCAACGGCAACATTAAAACCGCATAGTTTTATGGCAGCTGAAGTGTCCTTTCTATAATTATAGATTCGTTTTTATAAAAGAATGTTTTATATATGAGTATTACGTTGCAAGAACAATATTGTGTGGACGAATATCCCTATGAACAATTTGCCTAGTATGGATATAATCTAAAGCATCTAGAAGTTGACGAGTATAATGACTGAAAATTATTAAACATTGGAAGTGAGAATGTTTTCATTAAACGGTAAAATGTTTCTGGAAGAAATATAATTTATACACAAATTGTTAAAACAAAATTTGTTGGCAAAAAATAATTATTTTTTAAAATTAATTAGGCATATCAATAATTAAAAGGAATACGAATTTCCATAGAGCATTTGAAAATCCTTTATTTTAGAGATTGGTATCAGCGTCAAGTCGCGCCTAAATGTGTAAAATTAATTTTTTCGGGATTGCTGGTAACGATACGGTATATGGGAGGCATACAGTTGAAAAATTCCGCGCAAAATCTATAAATCTCAACTTTTATAGAAGGGCGGCTATTGGAAGGTTTAGGAAAATATTAAACAAATCTAATTTTTAAAAACCAATTTTGTCTGCGCGGACTCATAAGAAATACTATTTGAACAAATATTCACTCTAACTAAAAATCGTGATTTTCCGATTTTTAAGAGCGCGTTAAAACTTTTACGATCTTACTAGAAAACACTGTTCTCGAGTTTAAAACAGATAATTTTTAAAATACTTAACAATATTTATATTTTCTGCAGTTTGTTTTCAGAACGTTAACTGAGCTCATTTTATAGTCATACAAGTTAGAGTGAATACTCAATTGAAATCTCATAACTCACTAAAATCTCTGATTTGTTATGACCTTTGAACTTCAAAATTATTTTCAAAAATCAAGATTTAATATGTTGCGGTAATACTAGGAAATTACTCATCCATCGGTTTTTTGAGAGGATTAAATTCTCTACCACATAAGGAACAATTTACTAAGAAGAAGCAATTTAATGATGAATTTTATGTTGGATGGTGTAATATTTCAATTTTTGCGGTAAGGTAATTCTAGATTTAATAAAATTCTTATTTAATTTCTCTGATCTGATATTCATTGAGTACTATTTCGATAATCATACACAGCAGTGTGATTACCCTGGTTATGAACACAATACTATGTATTTTTAACAAACGAAACTACCCCAGAAACATTCACCAAACATTCGAAATGCCAACAAACCTAACAACATATTCGGAATAAACAAATCCACTGCAAGCTCGTTGCACAATTTCAAAGCAAATGTCGTCTCCCACGAGGTTCTCATAAAACAAATGGCAATAATTGGAGCTGCTAATAAAATTCTCAAGCCGACATATATATGGATGGTGCAAACTCTGGCATATCTTCACTTCTTGCTCAATATCTGTAGGTTAAGGATATAAAAAATGTTCAAGTTTATAATGTTCATTTACCTTTGATACCTAAACCTGTATAACGCTGAAACAATGGTAAACTAATTGACCTAAGATTGCATTTCTTATTATTGCTGCTATTAATAACATTATATACATTTGAGAATGGACCCCTGTTAGAGATGAATAATTAATTGGGATTGAAATTACATGCCGTTCAGAACTTACTGCTCAACGATTCCTCGAATTGTGTACGAGTGCTCATTGAGAAGGGTTGACTCATTCGAGTCAAGTTCCTTCATTTTATCTGAAACATTAAACGTTGTGAATAAGGTTAACACGAATAATAACATGAACAAAACTAAAAAATACATTAAACAAAAATTGAATTGGAGCTCATTACATTTGTTTGGTTTATTTTTCCATTGATAATGTCAATAGAAAATTTTTGTGTTAATGATGAAGAGGATATCATGTTTATCCAAATAAATTATTCGAGAAAAAACCAAAGTCAACGTATTGGTACAAATAGTGCATTTTTACCGACAAAGGGCTGATTAATTAAAAAAAGACGATGAATAGAAAGAATTAAATGTGTTGTTGAAATGAATGAATGAATAAGAAAAAACCAAATAGGAGTTTGGAAATCAATAAGCGGTGAACAATTCGTATCAGTTTCACTCTGCAAACAATAATCGAAACGAACGAGCCGTGAGCTAAATGGTTTACAATTTTTGATAAAAGTGTGTCGAGAGGGTGGTCGCCACCGCATATTTGGCGTCGCCGGAAGGAAAAGCAATAAAAACAAGTAGCAAGTGGTTCGAACGGGAATCGCAGCGTCCACCTCACATTACCGCACGCTATATAAACACGACAATGAACACCTGCTTTCATCGAAAACTCGCATTGACAATTGGTCCGCTGTGATGTATCTACAATTTGGATTTTTGTTGATAAAATCGACAATGATAAATGAGCACAAGAGAATGGATTCGTACTCATTTCATTTTCAGCCAATTATGATTATGACGATTATTTGGATGAGCCATAACAACAAAAATTAACAAAAGCCAATATAAATTTGTTTTGAGAATTTGTGTGTTTTCGCCGAAAAATATTGGTGCTCTATTGAGTATATTAAAGCCGAACCAAAACCAACCAAAAAATTGAAGCAGCATTGAGGTTAGAGATGCATACTGGTTCAAGATTATTGTGCTCATATGCATATTTGTTCTTAAAACTGGATACGAAGAAGAAGAAGAATAATAAAACAAATAAACCAAAATAACATTGACGTAACAGATTCTACTACAAGAATTATTTCAATTCGAATAAAATGCGGCACCAAAATTAAAGCATCGGCCAATAGAACAAAACAAAAAATATTTGGCTACTTCTTCATTTGATGTGCCAAATCCGCAGTCATGCTCTTGCATTGAATGGGTAATGAACTCGAATTAAAGTAGCTAAAGAAGTAGAAGAAGATGAAGACGCCGATGATAATGATGATGAGAAAGCAAACTATGACAGCAAGAACGAACAAGAATGAGCATTAATGTGTGCGAAAAGATATGATGAACAAAAATAACATTAATCAATTAGATTGAAAACAAGGCACAAAAAAATAATAATAACAGAGCTGAATTTGATTATGCGCGTGTGTCGAAACAATTGGGATCGAAAAAATAGTTAATGAGCGTTACAAATGAGATTAGTTGAATTAGATGTTTTTTTAGAACATGAATAATATGAAGGAAATATGAGATGAACGGCTGTAAAGCTAACGAATAAATGACAATCAAGATTAATAATAATAATAATAGTAAGACGTCACTATTGGCAGAGGAATTTTTTAAGAAATATTCAAACGTAGAAACAAAAATTGTTTTTGGATTTATCTGCATGCCTAGATATACATATTTGCAGAACGGAAAGTTAGTCATTGAAGAACCAAGACGAAACGTATTTTCGAATTTTAAAATGAGAATGTCAAGACAATGCTGGCTTTTCATTCAATTAGTCTAATGGAATTATATTTTAAATGGTATTCTTCGATTTTTTTACTTTTTTCTAGGGTATATTTATGAATGAACATTTAATGTTTTGGAATACTAATAAAGCTAGAAATTATGTTATCGCGCTGTCATAGATCGTTGGAATAATTGAAAAACTGTTATAGATTTTATGGACTGCAATAAAGCTAAAAGTTGAAATCATTGTTAAATCAAATAAAGTTGAGAATTTCCAGATTTTAATGGACACTCTTCTGTATATCATCAATGTGTGTTTTCTCAAAAAAATGGACAATTAACATTGAAGAGGAATAGATGAAAAAGTCGTTTGTGGCCGTGTGGCCGTCCATCCGCGACTATCATTTTTTTCTTATTTTTTCTCCGATCTCTGAAATGTTCAATAACTGGGTAAATATTCTTACATATATTGTTATCGTATAAATTAATTTGAAAAATGACTTAAGAAAGCATAAGTGAGAGAGTTGTGGACACACACGGTGGCAAAGAGATAAACAACAGTTATGAGACTGACCCCGTTTTTTGGAATTCAGGACGGACGGGACCTTAAAAAATTAAAAATTTCAGAACGCGGGGCACGGTACCGGGACTCCCCGTTTTCCATATATGCGGCTAGGGACCGGGACTTCCCTTTTCCCTACCCGAGACTTCCCTTTTTCTCTACCAGGAACCCTTTTTTTAGGAAAATCCCCGGATGGAGGGGAACCGGAGGGGGGGGGGGGGGGGACGCCCGTCCCATCACTGGTATAAATGGGTTTTATGGTGTTTAAGCGTGTCTGAAAATTGTTAAATCTTTTCAATAAAAAATTGTTCAATTTAACTAGGCTTTCCTTAAACTATTTTAACATATTAATATCTTCCTATAATCTTAAAAATGAAATGCAAAAATTTTTACAACCCTTATTGAACATAAAATAGATCAGAGAAGGACGAAAATCCGGATTCCGAAATTGAAAAAACTCAAATTTCTCTATACAATACTTCCAAAACCATAAATAAATAAAAGAAACAAATATTGATCAACAAAAATGACCACTAATGCTCGTCAAGTATCCAAATGCACTCAATGTCGAATAACTCTTCCTAAACTTTTCTACTGATAAAATTGATGCACTATATCATAGAATGTTCCAATGGCCGTCAAAATGATGATAATATGACAATTATCACCAGATATTAAACTAATGTAAAATGTAAAATGCACAATAATAATTTTCATATAACTTCAAAAATTGGTTTTAGAAAGAAAGTGTTCTCATTGAGAAAATAAAAACAAACTTTACAAAAATATAAGCTTATTTTTTTTAATCGAGAAAATGCATAAAACAGTTGTTATGAGCATATAGAAATTGAATATGGCTTTTAAACAGATGTTTGGAGAAAAAAAAAACGAATAATTCATGTATTTAATATGATGCGCACATTTAGTATTTTTTAAATTGAAAGTTTAATAAATATTTTATTGAATAAGAAGAAATGTGAATAAACAAATCAAATAATAAATCGAATTATCAAGCTTATTTTTAATAGTATTATTCTCATTATTCTATGCAGCTCAAGTTGCAAGCAGTGTGCAAGAATTGAGCAAAAATAAAGTCTGGTTTACAATGTCGAACTAACAGATGTAAAGTGAAAGATTTGATCCGAGATGGCTTATTATTATTATTTATTTATTTATTTATTTATTTATACTACGTGTGCTAGACACGTGAATATAATATTATGTATATGAACAACTGATCCATAAATTAAAACAAAACAAAAACCTAAAAAAAACAAAATAAATTAGGTAACGGATAATAAAACCATAAATAATAGAAACATAAAGTAACATAAAAATAGGGTAGGAGGGATAGATAAATAATATGCCAGAGCTTTTTTTGGTAAGTAATAAATTTACATATGAACATAAAACAACTAAATAAGGATAACAATTATATTTGTCTAAATATTTGATAAATATAAATATATATATATATATATATCGTGCCACAAAATACTTTCTACGAATTGATTTCAACGAAGACTTAAACGTTAAATCATTACCACTACGATTTGTAGAAGAATTAATCGATAAAAGTTTTCTTCTTAAGTCCTACGCAACCGGATTTTTGACAGAAACTTGTAATCCAAATCTTCTCGTCTCTTAGATACAATTTCTAAATTAAAAAAGCTTCAAACGCTCCGCGTAAAAAAGGTAATCAGGATTGTTGAAAGAAATATACTTACGATTGATTCTACAATAAAGCTTCCTTGTGAATCGCATCTGGGGGTTTCAATCAAGTTAACATCAGAAAGTTGGTCGGAATTGATACTTGGTACCATACTCAAGGAGAGACTGTACGTGTGATTTATATAACAGTAAATAAAACGTTGGCTTTAGAGAGGAAAAATTTGAAATTCATGCACGATTAATGAAACATTTCCAGCGCGAAGAAATGTCAAGTTCCTCAGAAACGATTAAACCCAAGTCTCGCTTTTTAACTTGAATGGAAAATTATATCATAAATAGAAATTATTTATAAATTTTCGAGTAATTTTGATAACAATTAATATTTCTAATACAATCGCTAATATTTTAATTTTCTTATATTCTAGACGGAAATTACGAAAAAATTTTTTAGAATGTTTTATTTTTACTTATGCTCGGTATATTAAAAATTTAATAAGAATAATCTAGGTAAGATTTTTATAGGAACATTTTTGCATCCAGCTTGTTACCAAAATTATTATTAAAACTATGCAAATAATAGATAATAGAAATTTTAAAAGAACAAACAAAACCAATCTTAATTTTAATTTAAATTGAACAAAACTTTGGCTTTATAGGCGTTATAGAAATTTAACATTAATTAAATAGCTAAAATCTGTTCTAAACTGCTAAAATACATTTCTAGAAGAGTTAAGAATAAATAAATATACGACAAAACTGCTTTGAAAAATGTTACCGAAACGTATCGAAACAAGTTTGACCAAAATATATGGCAATAAGCTAGGTAAGCCGAGAAGTAAAAATAACATAAATAATAGGAAACGAGAAAAGTTTTTTCACTTAAAAAGAATGGAATGAAAAATAAGATGAATACGTGAGAAAAGGACAATGAGAATCTATGGAAGAAATTTTTGGTGTTGTCGCCCGAAAAAAGCAGAATAAGGAAGCAGAAATTAAAGAATACGTTCTGTTGTAGATGAAGAAGAGTTTTAAAAAATTTCTATCTTTTTCTTATATTTTCAAGCCCATGACAAAAAGAAGACTATGTGGATGACGACTTGACACAATAAGAAACTATTCATTGATGTTATTTTGCTTATTGTTTTCAAAGAGTTCATGTTTCCAGCTCTTGAAATTTGTTTTTGGTTGGTGGTCGCCGAATTTGGTAGAATAGACATAGTTTGTGATAATATTTCTTCATTGGTTTTATATTATATGGATAATCCATAATCCATTAAGGGATTCGGATATTAAACAATGACTATATTATAATATATTATTATTATTATTAATTGCGCATTCGTTTTGAAAAATACATTTAAGATTTAAAAAACGTGTTTCACAATAATAAAAGTGTTCATTGTATCCGTCAGAACTAAATTTTTTCCAACAACCTTGCACACTTAAATATGTAGTTCAATTAATATTAACCTTTTAAAAGAGTTAAGATTATTTCGTAAAAATGCACCAAAGAACGGAACTGTTCTGACCCGATGTTCAGCTAATAGCTCTATTTTTCAAATGTTCATTATTTAAAAGTGCATTTTATAATATGAATGGAAAAAATTTTCGTTTATTTCCAATTTAACCATAACAAAAAACCGAAATGATAACTTCCACAAAAAAATTGCAAAACAGTTTTAACTATGTGATAAAACAATCGACAATTGTGCTCTAGTTCTGGCAGCAAAATGCTTCATAGGAGTAAAACATAGGAGCGCAGTCTTGACTCCGATTCCGCTCGTCACGACAGCCCTTAAGCAAAGGTTGTAAAAATATTTAGGTAATAGATGAACGACAACCATTGTGGTAGAAGTTTTCTAAACAATATTGGAACGTTCTTCGAAAAACATATCGCGATATACATATCGTTACAAATAATTTATTGATTTATATATAAAGAAGAACCGTTCTTCATCAAATATGAAGAAATTCGATAAAGTCAACCAATTCCATGAGCTTTTTCTATGAGTGAATCCATCACCTGCACTCAACCGACTAAACGTATAGTGGCGCACGTAATAATGTTTAGAGTTTTTCCAATCTCGTGTTATTATATTAATTATGATGATTCAATCATTTTTCAATATATGATATGCTTCTTTACCATTCCCAGTTCCTTTAAGCATTCAAATTCAAATTCCATACACAATCCTTGTTCCCATTTTCATTCTTTTCATCAACCCAAGTCCCTTCTTCATAATATTCCTTTATTCTTTAACCCTTAATTTTTATTTTTCGATTTATTTAATTTTTTAATCATTCATTATTTCAAATATTTTTTGAATGACGATGATTTTTATAAAATCAACAAAAATAAAAATGGCTGTAAAAATTCGAGTTTTTTTTTAAATCAATGAAAAGAACCTATATTATTAATTGATCCATCATATTCTATCTTTTACGAATTAAATTGGACACGATCAGTATTAAATATCAATTAAAAAATATTTTTTTTAAAAGCAGAAAATTCATCTGCTAAACACACGACTTAAAGTGGATTTTTAATTGGTTTGAGCATGTAAAACAACACCTCAAATCGAATTTTCATATTTATCAAAATATTACAAAAAATTAAATCGTTTTCTCCTCATTTATGAGCAAATAGGGAGCGCAGCGTTTGGTGGTAATAATTTATGCTTTTTCACATTGTCTCGCCTAAACAATATTGAAGATAATCTGTGGAAAAGAGTACACAAGTTAATTTTAGCTTCTAATATCGAGAGCACGTGAGATGAAAGGGAACGAAAAAGAGAAAATCTTTATCGAGTTTGTCTTATGATTAGAGTGTTCGTCATAGACAACATTCACATGTTCGATGATTGTTGCTCTGAAATAATGTAATTATGATAAAATTTTTTAGTTGCTTTTATTATTTTTTATCTAGAACATTTAACTTTAAATGAAACTGATTTGAAAATGTTTAAAACTTGTCCTGCTCATTTCCATGTTGTTCATTATTGCATCACTAAATATGTTATGAGTATAAAAATAAATATTAAAATAATTTTAAACGTATTCACCACCTGAAGGATTATGATCACTGAAAACCGGAAAATATGCAATTTAATACATTTAGTCTCGACTCGTGCTAGTCAGAAATTGTGATGTGCTTCGTCCTATGACTCGAGCATGACCAAGTAGACATTTTTCATTTATTTACGAAATGTATTGGAGTCTACTGTGTGACTCTATTTATTTGTATTGGTATTTATTTTTTTCTTTGTTTATTTTTTGCTCCTCTGTCCTAATGGTTTCATTTTTGCGTTGTCACAACGTGAGTGGCAGATGATTATGCTTTAGACGAGCCCACATGATTTTTTTTGTTAAGAAGCTCATTGTTCTAGATTGTCGTTTATGTTTCTCAGCGAGCTGGTGCCATTTTTTGCATGTACGTCATGATCGTTTGCAACATATTGATTCGTTTCGTTTTTTTATTCAAAGATATAATCATTAATGTTAAATTTATTCGTTTGAATTTAAGGTGGACCCGTTACTTTCCACCTTTAATTTATACACATAATTGCATTTATATTATATACAACAACACTTTCTTTTGAACTCAAATTTAAAATATAAATACGTCAAATATTTGAAAGAGATGAAATGAAAAATAAAATAAATTTTGAATTTTAAAATAACGAAATTTAGATTCCACCTATTTTTTTAAATTTTAGATTCCACCCAAATATTATGAGGTGATCTGCAAGTTTATGAAAATAAAATTTTTCGAAAAAAATATATAGAAAATAAAATTTTCAATACTCAAAAGTCTATTTTCCTTCTAGTTTCCTTTGCGTGTTAACCTGAAAAGAATTTTTTCAGTTAAAATTTTCAGTGACCATGAAAAGCTTAGAAACATACTTAAGCATGGATTCTACGCGAGATATTTGACTAGAAATATCACAAAATCTCTTTGAATATTATGTTAAAGCACATTCTCCTATATTCCAGTTCGATGATTATTGGTCTAGACTATGCTAGAATTATGATAAGTAAAGTAGAATTTATATGTTATAATTCTATTAGCCCAGTATATAATCTTGCTATATATATTTTTTTTAAATATATTCTGTTGCTTTTACCTATGTGCTCTGTTAATTCCAACAAATTTCTTCGTTGTATCACGTTAAAGCAGTGTGATTTAAAGTCTAATGTTTTTATTATTATTATTTATTGTCGCTTTCAGAGATGGGTGCCTAATGGAAGAACAAAAAAGAAGAAAAAATGAGGATTTCGTTTGGAAGAACACACGGCCACATATAAATTATCCGTCTGTTCCTCTTCAATATGTGTTGTTTTTTTTTTGAGACAACATACATTGATGAGACAACATACATTAATGAGATAGAAAAGAGTGGCCGTCAAAACGAGATTGATTGATTTGCGACACCCCACTAACCAGCTGTTTCGAATATTACTGTAGAAAAATAGTTGAAGTGGTACCAGTGGATTCCCCGGAAGTCGGCTAGATCGAAGTCGGCTAGACATTGGCCGTGAATATCGACCTCGAGACAAACAATAATCTTTTAAGATGATCTTTTCGAATGATCTCTCTCTTCAGATAATCTTTTCAGATGAAAAGAAGTTTAATCTTGCGGACCGGACGGCTGGAATTCTTATTGGCGTGATTTTTGGAAGGATCCAATGACATTTTCCAAGAGAAACTGTGGAGGTGGAACGTGCACGGTTTGGGGAGCCTTCTCGTCAACTGGAACTCTTGATTTGGAAATCATTTCGCCTCTAATGAAGTCTGCGGACTATCAAGACGACCGGGAGAAACGTTTAGTTTTCTGCCACTCGTTCAAGCTATTGCCCGGATATTTCAACTAGCAAACGCCGCCATTCATGCCAGTGCTTCCACGACGACGGTTGAGGTCAACGAATATCATTGTTATGGACTGGCCAGCGTGTTCTCCCGATATCAATCCAATTGAAAATCTCTGGTCCGTCCTTGCTAGAAGAGTTTACCAACAAGAACGTCAATTCAACACTGTAGCGGATCTGAAAGCTGAAATTCTTCGCTGATCGATACAAATCTGATTGGAAGCCTGATTGCAAGCATGCTAAACCGAATTAATGATGGAATCAATGGCGCAGTAACGAAGTATTAAATAAAAAATTAATGAATAAATGTTGCTAATTTTAATGTTATTTCCTAGTTTAAAAATGATGTCATATCACTCTGACCACCGATGTTTGTGAAAAATGTACTGTAGCGTAGCGGTAATAAAACCTATTTTAATGAAATTTTATGGAGATAGGTTTTTCATGACGGGGAATCCACTGGTACTACTCATTTCATCTGTATCCCTACAATAATATACGAAACAGCTAGTTAGTGGGGGGTGTCGCAAACTTTTGGACACCAGTGTATTTTTGAAATCCGTTTTAATTTGTCTGAATGGTCGTACTTATTTTTTTTTTGTTTTTTTTTAATGTTGTCTATACTGTAACTTTTCAAACGATTAAATTTTTTAAAAAAGCAACTAACTGTATTGGGTTGTTACAACTAAACAATTTTCATTTCAGAAATACTATATCTCTAATAATTAGACCATGATTCATGTTCATACGGTTCATCGCGAAACTCTTGACAATTCCACTTGTTTGCTCAATTATTTTTGCAAAAACATTTTTATAACGTTGTAGAGCGCGGCGCGTATACGAAAAAATTTGTTTTGTCCGATTTTTATTATAGAGAAGGACATTTTTTTTCAAAATATAAGAATTTGAAAATTCAATTTCAACATTTTTGAATATTTTAAATGGTCTCAAAGAGACAATGAAACAAATGTTCAATTTATGTTAATAATTTCTCTGTTTTTCATTATATTTCTTCAAAATTTCAAGATCAAATCAAATTTATTACATTTATTTTTTTGAAAATTAAATTGGAATTGTCAATTTTTTTATATTTTGATAATAATAGTTTTAATTCATTATTATTATTATTATTATTATTATTATTATTATTATTATTATTATTATTATTATTATTATTATTATTATTATTATTATTATTATTATTATTATTATTATTATTATTATTATTATTATTATTATTATTATTATTATTATTATTATTATTATTATTATTATTATTATTATTATTATTATTATTATTATTATTATTATTATTATTATTATTATTATTATTATTATTATTATTATTATTATTATTATTATTATTATTATTATTATTATTATTATTATTATTATTATTATTATTATTATTATTATTATTATTATTATTATTATTATTATTATTATTATTATTATTATTATTATTATTATTATTATTATTATTATTATTATTATTATTATTATTATTATTATTATTATTATTATTATTATTATTATTATTATTATTATTATTATTATTATTATTATTATTATTATTATTATTATTATTATTATTATTATTATTATTATTATTATTATTATTATTATTATTATTATTATTATTATTATTATTATTATTATTATTATTATTATTATTATTATTATTATTATTATTATTATTATTATTATTATTATTATTATTATTATTATTATTATTATTATTATTATTATTATTATTATTATTATTATTATTATTATTATTATTATTATTATTATTATTATTATTATTATTATTATTATTATTATTATTATTATTATTATTATTATTATTATTATTATTATTATTATTATTATTATTATTATTATTATTATTATTATTATTATTATTATTATTATTATTATTATTATTATTATTATTATTATTATTATTATTATTATTATTATTATTATTATTATTATTATTATTATTATTATTATTATTATTATTATTATTATTATTATTATTATTATTATTATTATTATTATTATTATTATTATTATTATTATTATTATTATTATTATTATTATTATTATTATTATTATTATTATTATTATTATTATTATTATTATTATTATTATTATTATTATTATTATTATTATTATTATTATTATTATTATTATTATTATTATTATTATTATTATTATTATTATTATTATTATTATTATTATTATTATTATTATTATTATTATTATTATTATTATTATTATTATTATTATTATTATTATTATTATTATTATTATTATTATTATTATTATTATTATTATTATTATTATTATTATTATTATTATTATTATTATTATTATTATTATTATTATTATTATTATTATTATTATTATTATTATTATTATTATTATTATTATTATTATTATTATTATTATTATTATTATTATTATTATTATTATTATTATTATTATTATTATTATTATTATTATTATTATTATTATTATTATTATTATTATTATTATTATTATTATTATTATTATTATTATTATTATTATTATTATTATTATTATTATTATTATTATTATTATTATTATTATTATTATTATTATTATTATTATTATTATTATTATTATTATTATTATTATTATTATTATTATTATTATTATTATTATTATTATTATTATTATTATTATTATTATTATTATTATTATTATTATTATTATTATTATTATTATTATTATTATTATTATTATTATTATTATTATTCATACATATTTTTATATTTTTGCTTCATTTGTTTTGATGTTGGCGAGACAATCCGCATTTGAAGTGTATTGAGAAATTAAGAAAAGTTTAACACTACTTTTCTAATCTCCTCCTTTTTACGAATCCATTTAGCGTTCCGCTTGATTATAATGAAAAAATTATTTAGACTTTAATAAAAAATCAAAATATTGTCCTTTCCAGAGATCGGTGCCTAACGGAAGAGCAAAAAGAAAAGGTCTTGTTTAGGCAGCCACACGGTCATTAAGGCTATCGAATCTCTTCCTCTTTTGTTTCTCATCAATGTTTGTTATCAATTTTTTGTTTATTATTTGATGACAAGAAATGAAAAATTTAATTTAAAAATGAGATTGGATAAAATAAAAATATTGATGACAAACAAATGAGGAAGAGACGTGATGGCCTTAGTGGCCGTGTGGCTGTCTAAACAAGACCTTTTCTCCGCCCCTAATTTTTTGCTCTTCCATTAGGCATCGATCTCTGAAATGAATAATATAAGAAATTGAAAATTCAAGTTCAACGAGTTTTCTATTTAAATCTTCCTCTAAGCCATTAAGCGTGCTGAATTTCGAATTTCGAGTTCTGGATTCCTTTTCCTGTAACTGATCCTTCTAGCATAGCTTCTTGAATACCGTTTCTTGTAATCTCTCTGATGCTGTAAATCCATTTCCGGCATTACCTCCTAATAAACCATGTATAACACATATCAGATTTATAAACTGTATTAAAAAACTTGCACCTAAAATTGGCTTCTCTACTGATTGTATTAACTTTTTTGTTAATAAACCTTGTATGGATTCTATTGCGCTTCCTTTGTCAATTATTTTCCAAGAGTCTTACAATTCATATATCTTTCCTAAAGTTTTTAAAACTTCAACTATTGTACAAATTCATAAAAAGGACCGTAATGGATCCCAATAACTACCCATTACCCTTACACACCCACTTTCCCGACTTTTTGAAAGAGTTGTACTATCTCAAATTAGGCATTATTTCTCATGTAAATTGTCGAAATATCGGTTCGGTTTTCTAAACCATCGTTCTTGTACATTGGCTAATATTGATTATATCTGTAGAGTTAAAAACTCTCTAAATTCTGGTTTTAAGGTTGATTGTATTTATTTTGACTTTAAAAAAGCATTTGATAGTGTCCCACACTCTCTTTTGTTCTTAAAATTGTCTCTCTTCGGCTTTGACGATAATTTGTGCTCATGGTTTGCGTCATTTCTTTCTAATCGGAAATCTAATGTTAAGGTTGCAAATCATATATCATCCAATGAATTTTGTATATCTTCCTGTGTCTGCCAAGGCACCGTCTCTGGTCCGTTCCTATTTCTTATTTATATTAACGATCTAATTGATTATTTTCCCTCTGATGTAAATATTTCTGTCTTTGCCGACGGCATTAAAATCTATGGCACTAATCCTAATTCTTTGCAACACAGTATTGAAATTATTTGTAATTGTTGTCATGTTTGGAAGCTCAGCCTAGCTGAGAACAAAACTTCTGTCATTCCTTATGGTAAAACAAATCCTTGTTGTAATTATGTGGCGAGCCCGCTCACTCAAAGAGTCGTCGGCATGAAGCCAACTAATCCGAGCTGTGGTATGTGATAAAATAATTGGGGTTTGAGTTTGTGCTGTCAGGTGAGCCCTTCAACGTCTGACTGGTCAGCGTCAGGGAACACCCCACCTCCAGTTGATTATTTTCCCTCTGATGTAAATGATAATAATCAATGTATATCTCCATCGCCCTCTTTAAGAGATCTTGGTCTTATTATAGAAAATAAACTCTCATTTGTAAATCACATTTCTTATATTTCCCATTCTTGTATTGTAAAATGTAGGCAACTACTAAATACTTTTAAATCATAGAATCCTAACCATTGTCCCTCATTTAACGATTTTGTATATCTATCCCAGTCACCCCGTAATCCATTATTGTTGAAAGTCAAACCTGGTATTAAGCATTGTGATAATATCTTTGTGAATAATATTTCCCGTTTTATTATAAAAATAATAATTTCGAGTTAAAAAAATTCTGTTGGAGTATGCGATCATAAAAATAATAATTTGGAGATTCATTAAAAAAAAAATAATAATCAACCAGAAATATTTTAAATGACGAATATTACGAATATAATTCAAAAGATGATGAGTCACTGTTATATTCGTTATATTATATTTGAAAAGACAATAAAAGAATTAAATTTGTTATATTTCTTATATTTCTTCAAAATTTCTAGATCTAATCAGATTTATTACTTTTATTTTTTATGAAAATAAAATTTGAATTGTCAATTTCTTATATTTTGATAATAATGATTTAGTCATAAAATCCTACAACAGTTATAATATTTATGGTTATTTTGTCTTTGATAACTATATGATCATTGAAAATAATTTTGAAATTCAAACATTATCGATTCGTATTAAATGAGCCACAGCATATTCAAATGAGTAAATTGAAGGGCCCTTTCAATCGAACGGAATTTCGAGGAAGCATCATATGATGTATGTCATTGGATGACCTAATATAGGACATTCGAAATGTAATCGACTATCTATATAAATATAATTGTCAATATCACACATTATTTTACTGTTCGCCAATTATATTAATTCGAATTACAATTGGCTCAAAATGATTCCTGTTCAATTCCTCCTAAGCTACATACACTATTTTTCCGTTATTGTTCTTATCAATAACTTTAGCTCGTCTGTATTCTCGTTTTTTTCGTCGATGTATAAAATTGCCATTGGATGGAGGAGTGCGTTCATCAGAAGATTGATAGAGATAGAGAGTTGAGTCGTGCTCGCGGCGTCGTCCTATACTTTGCTTGCAATTACTAGTAGTTGATGGCGAAGACGGAGGTTCTGGAAATAGACGCCACAATAGCTCACTTGTGTGCTTATGTGTCTATGTGTGGCCCTCATTTTCCATTGCTTCTCTATTTGATTCGGCTATTATTCGAAAGAGAAATAATACGTCTTGGTTTTGGTTTCGGGCGTTTATTAGCATTTCGTCGTGCAACTGTATTTACATGTACTTTGATTGATTTGTTTGCATGATTTCTTTGGCGATCCAATTATTCTCGGGATGAACCAATGTCGCGCAAATTGCCACCATTAGTATATTTTATATTAGACTTTGATACATTGAACAGCTTGATCAAGTGGATAACGTCAATTTATTTGTTTATCTTTTTGTGCTCGTGAAAGTTCGAATTGATTTTTTTGTTTTAATTATTTATAACGGAAGAAATTGTGATTTTTTGTGAAAATGTGTGTTTTGTTTATTTAAAGTTTGATTTTTTTACTTCCGTACTTAAAAAAACTTTTCGAGATATTCCTCAGAAAACCTGATAAAATTAAAGGATGTTATTAAATCTAGGAAAAACGGAAATTGCTCCCGTCGAAAAATAAAATGCATTTCCGCAAAAGAAATCACGGATTATTACACCACAGAATTTAAAATACTTCCTCAAACTTCAACGGATTAATTAATTAAAACAAAAGAGGATACGTAGCATACCTGGTAGAGGATTTGATTCACGAAAGATTTATGTTGGTTCGATTCTTTTGAGATCTTTGATTTTTTTAAAGTTTTTCTTTATAAATATGAAAAAAATCGAAATTTAAATTGAAATAGTTTAATAATCCGTGTTTTTGGCAGATATGCATTTTATTTTCCGACGGGAGCAATTTCCGCTTTTCCTAGATTTAATAACATCCAAATTTAATTATTTTTTGTCCACAAAAATTAACATATAGTCGTCGCCAAATGCGATTACCGCCGCAAAGTGTGGCGCACTTTAATTTGAAAATTCAATTTGAACATACATTTTTGAATTTTTTCAATGGTCTCAAAGAGATCATTAAACAAATATTCAAGTTATGTTAATAATTTCTCTGTTTTTCATTATATTTCTTCAAAATTTCTAGATCAAATCAGATTCATTACTTTTTTTTCTCATAGCTTGATAATAATTATTGAAACTAAAATTTTAAATAAAAAGTAGTATTTATTAAAAAAATTTAACATGAATATTTGTCCAATTACTGGGTACTGATAATGATGGTAGCCGGCTTCAATTAATATCATATGATCTTCAAATCTCTTGGAAACAAATGAATGTCGGCGCGCCAACGGCAAACAGCCTTCAATTAGAAATAAAGATCAACGAGTTTGATAATGCTTTCAATAAATTTATTATTTTTGTTCTTTTTTGTAAAACAGTATTTCGACTATTATAGACAAACGATTGGTTTTTATAAGACGTGAGTACCATTATTTTTTTCCTCGTGAAATTCTGAATATTTTGAAAATATATCATGATTTGGTTACGGTAATTGACTTGTATGTTAGGTGTCGATTGAAAGTTTAAACTTTAAATATCATAACTTTGCTTAAAGGACGTATCTACTTTAAAGTGTCTTGTTACTCGCCGTTTTGTTTTCTATTAATAAAGTTTTAATATCAAAAATTAAAATAGCGTTTTCAAATTATTTGATTCTAAAATGTTTCACCGTATCTGGCTTTCTAACATTTCAAATTCGGCCCATTCTACAAAATTATAAAATTAGGTGCTTCACGGTTACATAGAAGTATCAATATTATGCACAATTTTACCAAAAACAGTATTTATGTAGCTCAATATAATTATTTCAAGCTTATTTTCATTTTCAATCGTTTTTTCTGTTATTTCAGGGCCCATTATACGAAGAAGACTCGGATATTTAAAACTGATTTTATGGAATTTAGGACAGGATAATCCGATTTTTTACAAATATTCGTAGTTTTTTTTAGTTAACTCTTTTTATCCAATTTTCATGATAGAAATCATGAAAACTCAAAAAATACTCATTTTTATTAAATTAAAGTACTATAAAGTGTTCATCTTAATTTTATTCCCCATTTTCTTGTAAATAATTTGTTATAATTATTTTATGGTGAATAAATATTATATTATAAAACTCAAAAAATACTCATTTTTATTAAATTAAAGTACTATAAAGTGCAAAAATTTAAAATCGAATAAATGCTATTTTTCATTTTTAAGATTAATACTTTATCTATAGTGTGCACAACGGCGAGCAACAATGTGATTGTCTTTGAATTAGATTCGTCTTTTAAGCAAAGTTATGATTTTTAAAATTTTAAACATTCAATAGACTATAAAATACACGTAAATTACCGTAACCACGTCATGTTGCATTTCAAAAAATTCAGAATTTTACGAGCAATAAAATGATATAACTCACGTCTTATAAGAACCACTCTTTCTCCTATAATAATCGAAATATTGTTTTACAAAAAATAATAAATTTGTTGAACGCGTGATCAAATTCGTTGATATTTCTTTCTATGTGAAGGCGATTTTTTTATTGGCTGCCTTCGCCGTGTGTCGGTGGAATCAGCATATTTATGTAAACGAATTGGATAAGCAGTGAGAGCGCAGCGAGAGATGGAAGAGCGACGAATGATTGATGTATAGAACGTTGGATGAAATAGTGACGAATTTGAGTGAACTGGCCGTGCCGTCACCACCAACCAACAATAAACTTAATATTGACCTGCACTTGTTAAAAATTATGTTTCATTTTGAAATTGTGGTCTAATATTTTTGTATCTTTTGATTTCTTTATTCTCTCACATCAATAATGTTTTCAATTAATATGTTCAATATTTTAGATTGGAAGAGGAATGAGTCCTGCAGCTGGACAACCTCAAACGACAGCACCCGCACCCACGCCATCAGTACAAAGGCCGAAAAAGTTTCAGGTAGATTGTAAAACAATATTGCAATATAAATGTAATACACTTTAAGGTAGTTCCAGTTCCGGGTGAATTTACACGTGGCCGCTGGAAATGCGTAGACACGCGTGGTGGGTCTACAATGGGAGTATTTGGCAACTATCCGCCTGATAACGAGTACAAGACAGTTGTATCATATAAGAACAAGTTGATAACAGTCAGAAGAAAGTTTTATCAAAAGGTTATTATTGCAAATAAGAAAGATGGGATTATTTATTGGCTTAAGGTGTTTGACACTAATGAACGCGAGGCAAATGAAAGGGTGGCTGAGAGAAATACGACAAACAAGGATTTTCAGTGAGTTTTGCTCAGTTTTTCTAAAATATTTGTAAAAAATTGTGGTGGATTGGATATTGGTTGTGATGTTGATTAGAAACCAGATTATTGTCTGATATTTTTAATCGGAAAATATGCATTGTCTTGATTAAATACAATTAATTTAAATTTTATAGTATTTTTTCAAACTTTACAGGGCCAAAGTTACAATAGTATAACAGAGGTTTATAACTGAAATTCAGAAAAATTCACAATTAGGCATAGTAATTGATGTTTAAAACAATTATATGCATGGTTTATTTCTTCTCCGAAAACAAAATTTGTATATGAATAGTTATTATCATTTTTGATTACCATTGAATTTACCTAATTTTTTATTTTTTATTTACTTTTTTTCACATCTACTAAGTCATGACGTCTTTCCTAATGCATTAGCTAATGAATATTAAAATGGAAAGCCCGTTTCTCGAATTTTATTAATCTACAATTGATCATATTTAATCATTTCGAGGAAAGTTAGATGAACCGATATGATTCTTTTTATTCGAATGCACAAATTTGCAAATTGACCATCATAGTCATGTTATAAATAATTAGTTGTTATATGAATTTAAGTCATATTATTGTATTTCCAAATAGCAGTTCCTAATGGAAGAGGACAATTTGTAACAAAAATAGGAAAAAAGGTCTCATTTAGAAGGCCACAGTGCCACAAAGGACACTTCCATCTCTTCCTCTTTGATTTGTGTTGTCTATTTTTTGAGACAGCATACATTTATGAGACAAAAAAGATTGGCCGGCAAAACGAGACCATTATTTTTTCTTATATTTTCCTCTTCCATTAGGCAGTGGTCTCTGAAAAGGAAATACGTAAGTTTTTTAGAAATATGTAAATAAAATATTTCAGTGGAGTCGGTTCGATGCAGGAATCGTCTTCGCACCCGCATAATGTATCACCGAGGCAAGAAGTTGAAGTGATTATAATGTCACCACATCATCCGGTGACATCGCAAGCCACCGGAACGAGCACAACGATTCCGCCGCCTGTGACGATCACGACAATCACGCCACCGCACCGTCAGCAGAATGTTAATAATGGTGTCGCTCAGCCACAGACATCCACGGTAATCGATTCTAACATTCTAACAATAAGTTTAGTCGATTCCAAATGCGATTACCACCTCAAAATGTGGCACAATTTAAGCTAAAACTGTATAGAACGATAATACACAAGAAAATAATCAGAAAAATTAAGTTTAAAAATAATATTTAAAAAGGTGTGCCACATTTTGCGGTGGTAATCGCTTTTGGTATCGACTATAAATAGGGAAAAAACGTTACGAGGGAAATAACTCGAAGGTCGTGGATGATAATTTATTCGTGCAAAATATTTGAGAGCCCAACAGATTTTCTCAATATCGCTCAAATTATAAATCGATCAAATATTGCGTTCAGATGAGAAAAACATTTATTTTTACTATTATTTTTTGAAAACCAAATTCGCCGAATTGAAGACCAACCCGAAATGTTCGTCCTTTTTTTGGGAATTTTATCGTCGAAATTTTTGGATTTGCATTTTGTTTTAATATAAATTATCTTTTCAATGTTACGATTTCAGGTAATTATCAATAGCTCCCAATCGAACACACAAACGAATTCATTTGTAACAAGCTCGCCATCGCACGTTACCACAACGGCGGTTGCATCATCGTCTGCTCCACAGGGAGAGGAAGAAGGGTTTTCGTTGCATTCTATGATTAAATTACAAATGACTACTTCCAGATTAGCTGCTAGTACGAGTAGCACTGTTGTAGCAATTGATAATAAGATTGTTCAAGCAATGGTCGGTTAATTTAATAAGTCCTCGAGTGGGTTATGGTTTTTTATATTACAGGATCTCGTCAAAACCCACTTAACGTTTGCAGTTCGGGAAGAAGTTGAATCGTTGCGCTCAACGATTACAGATTTGGAGAATCGAGTTGGTTTAAAGTTGGATTATTAGTAAAAGATATTGATTTCAGTTAGCGGCATTGCGCGAAGAGAATCGAATTCTTAGGGAAAATGTATCGCCAGAAGTGCTTGCCTTTATATCAGCGAATATTAGCATTTGTGAGTGATATCGACTGGAAACCTTTTTGTAATGTTTTGTTTCATTTTTTTGTTGTAGACACTTTTCTCAATGTTTTTTTAAAGCCGCATGCTAAATGTTCCAGCGTTTTCTTTTCAGTGTACGTATTATTTGTAAATGTTGTCTTCATTGCTTTTGAGCTGAGCATAGAATATTATTGGATAGATTTTTTTTAATTATTTGTACGATTCAATGTAGAAATTTTTTATTATTAAATTATGTCAAACTACAATTGGGTTAATCGTAATATTTTGAATTTTTATTTTAATTTCAAAATTACAAAATTGAATTTTAAAAAATTTCAAAATTACTACGAATATTGTAAAGTTGGTTTAAGACGCTACAAGACAATTTTTATTGATTTGAATATTTTATTTTTAAAAGTTCCAAAATTCTACTTCACTACTTTCACAATTACAATCTAATAAATATAGTATGGGGAAGCAACAGCTTCTATATATATATATATATAGATTGTCTAATTTTATTGAATATCTCCTAAACTTTAATTTAAAATATTCATTAGCCTTATAAAATCAAAATTATATTAGATTATTTATATTTTGCCGTTTTAGAATAATGACTAATTGGATATGTAAAAAATGATTGTCTCATTGAATTAATCAGGGAATGTTGCAATTTTTAAATTTTAATCTCATCAATTAATCTTATATACCTCAATTGTGGCATATAATTTGGGATAATTGTTTTCCTATTCTTCAATTCGGCATATTTTCCGGAAAGGGGCAATATATAGCTTCATATCGAATAACCTATTAAGATCCAAATTTTAATAAGTATTGAATCGTACAAGTTTGAATCAAAATACATATGCATTTGGCGACGACCATAAAATAATTTGGTGTGCATATGTTTAATTGTAACTTCGAATAAAATCCTTATGAGTAGCTGTTATAATTAATTTCATAGTCGTCGACAAATTCGATTATCACCGCAAAATGTGGCGCACTTTTTTAAATATTATTTTAAATTTAATTTTTATGATTATTATCAATTTCCACATTTATTCCACGACTGAAACAACATCTAAAACAGTTAAGCAAAACACAATGAAAAAAATTTATTTAAAAATTGCGCCATATTTTGCTGTGGTAATCGCATTTGGCGACGAATATATCAAATGTATAATATTTAGATGCATCAAGGTAAAACGAAATGAATATTCTGGAATATTTACACTGAGAAACGAAAAATATAAACGTTTTTAAGAAGTTAATCTTGGGAAATGGTCTAAATAAGTTTTGAACTTGACAAATTGTAATAATTACTATTTATATTTCAGAGCTGTAATCTACTAGAATATACTGGTTTATTATGGGTTTTTATCATTCTCATCATTGTCGATTGGTTAACGGTTTCACATGAGATCACGTTTGATACGTCGTATATATATATATATATATAATTTTTATTTAGGCTCGATTGTTTTGTTTTATTATTTTAGCATTCGACATTTATTACAAAATTTAAAATGAACTGGACACAGAAATCCAATTATCGTATAGGAGAAATATGATTTATTTGTAATTTTGAAACGCTTACATTCCTGTTTTTTTTAAGGATTTACTGTGATTGATGTTTTATTTTAATTTTTGTAATGAATTAATTTATTAACCTGTAAATTAGGTTTTCTGTTTCATTTCATAAATAGTAGTAGTGTTTTCTTCTTTTTTATCGTGAACATTTAGCTTTATTTATGTTTATTTTAATGCATACTAGATAATTGTATTATCAATGTCGATGTTCTTATATTGTGAGGATTATACGGTTCGAGAAGTTGAGTTATCAAGCAAAATATTCTGTATATATCGTATTTTAGTTTGTTTTTGATTGATCTGATTAAACTGTTATTTTAATTTCATGTGTTAAATAGATTCTTCAGTATTTCAAGTGAAGATTAAATATTTTACTTTATTGGTTTTAATATTTACTGAAAATACGAGTGACTTCTGACAGGGTCTTTTTTATGTTTTTAACAAAATAAGAAGTAAAAAAATGAAGAACTCTCACGACGATTTGAAGCGTTATACAGAAATCGTTTTTTCTCCACGTCGCTAATTTGTCTCTCCGTTAACGACCTGTCTTCTTCTGCAGGTTACCAAACTTCTTCAATTAGTTCGATTGATGGAAGCATAATCTAATTCGTGACATGTTTCTTGCAAGCCCACTATACCGCAGTCACTCCGGGTGAAAATAGAATGAAAAATAAAAATTTAAATTCAAAAAACTAGTCCGCGATAGAATAGGCGTGGTAGAGTGTGAACATGGCGCGTGTCTAAGTGCAAGCGCGGCAAAGAATTTTTTGGAATATAAATTAATTTTCATAATGTTTTCAGTACTCTTAAAATTGGTTTATTGAAAAGTCGTCATAGATATACGAAAAGAAATTCATTAATAGTTTCATAAAAATTATCCAATCGGCTTAATTTAAACAAAAACACTTTTTTAATCGATTTTTTTGAATTTCGGTATTACAACATATATTACAAAATTCCATCAAAAATTGTAAATGAAATTTTTTGTTTTATACATCATTCGAACGCTTATAACTTATAACATGACGATTAATATAATATGTAAATCGTTATATGTTTCGAGTCAAAATAACTTACACATTTCGTTTTTTCTAAATTGTCCATTTTTGTTATATATTTTGCGTATTTAGGTTCATATTTAACGAATTCGCGAATTTTATGGTACAATAGCATGGATATACAATGTTGAACAAGCAGAAAACGATATTAATAAAAAAGTTTTATTTATAAACATACTTGACAATCTTTTGTGAGAAAATAGGTTTTCCAGCATAATTTAAGTTTATATTGATTTCTTTGACGTATTTATTTGAATCGTCATCTAAATTATTTAGCACTAACACCATTACTGCTTATTCATTTATTAGGTAATATATAAACACACTTTTCATAGTGAAAATCTCACATTAATAAAATTAAAAAAATAAAAGTGAAACATAACCATAACAAATATATTATTATCAATTCTTCCATCCGGATATGCCGGAAACAATCTCCATGTCGCTTTATACGAAATGAAGCAATTTGCAGCTTCAAATCAAATGCTAAATGCATTTGCACAGTAAATCATATCCGATCCATCTTCATGATATAGTACGAGTCCTCGTTCCCATCAGCTGATTGGCAAATATATGGTATATATTAACCCCTGGAATTAATATTTATCATAAAAGATAGAACATAATACCTTTTAACTAAACCAAAGCAATCGATGGATCAGCTGATCAGCCGTAGTAGATGATTCCTTCGTCAACATTGAATGATAATCATTTTCACTGTCCGGTATTTACCTCTTGTATTTCCTTAAAAATTTCCACAATCTTAGAACATATTATTCGACATCTGAATAAAGTATTTTCTCAATAAATGTATAATTAATACCTTGTTTCTTATCTCCTTAACGTTATCCTCTACACGACCATGCGAAAGTGATGAATTTAATCAAAAGTAGGCAAAAATGAAGTTGATATATATAAATCAACTGCATATAATGCCTAATAATGATCTTATATCACCTTATGTCAATCATCGATGACTTGTATGCATATTGACCTCGCCATACCAACCTAAATAATCAAAATATATAACAAACATGAAAAATATAGAAAAACTAAGTTTTTAGGTGATTTTGACTCGAAACATATAACGGTTTACCTATTATATTAATCACCATATTATAAGCTTTCGAATGGTGTATAAAACAAAAAAATTCATTTACTTGTTTTGATGGAATTTCGTAATATATGTTATAACTCCGAAATTTAAAAAAATCTATAAAAAATGTGTTTTTTTACATCAAACCGATTGGATAATTTTTATGAAACCATTAATGAATTTAATTTCGTTTAATAATTAAGAATTACCTGCGATATCCAAGAATAAACAGTGATAAATAATGGAATAATAAATAAAATAATCGAAAAAAACACTATGTCCACCTCTACATCACCGCAGAGCGTCTCTTTTGAGGACACTCCCACTTGTTTAGTGACCGAACTTTTTTGTTTGTCAAAACATTTTTTGTTTTGCCTTTTCTACTGAGTTCACCCGTAGTGCGCAGTTTGACTTGAGGAGGTAATTAATGATGGAAGAATTTATCGACCCGATGTGACATTACCAGATTCCTTTTTGCAGTTTGCAGCTAAATAATATATTTTGTATAAGATTCACCACTCATATTCCATATATTTGCCTTTAGGAACAACAATTCAATTTATTTAAGAAAAAATAATTAACAAAAACGGCGTAGAACAAGCAAAAACAAGAAAACGTGGAAGATAATAATCAAATAAATTAAATGAAAAATATAATTTCAAAAACTGCTTGAGGTGGTAATAGCATTTGGGGCATCTACTATACATGAATGTCCATTCATATTCTGAAACCCGACCACCTTCGTGTAAGAGCAAAATTGTTTCGTATACCTGTGTTCGTGAAAGTGTTTGGCCACAGATTTGTTTACGTGCACTTCTTTTGCTTTGTCCGAAATCAACACTCCTTCTTTTTGTTGTTCATTTTGGACTTTGTAAAAATTTCCCTCTGAACGGAATAAATTGTACATCGGAACGAAAATATTAAAAAAAGACATTGAACCGAACTGTATGACAGTGATTTGTTGTGAGGAAACATAATATTAAGTCCTAAACAAACAAAATATATTTGGATTTATGAAACAATAATACAAACAGTGATTTTAATCCATATCGTTTAAAATAAGACTTCTTAAAATGTATTCTCTCAAGATGAATAGGTATCCTCAACGAAACATTGCAGATCTCCTGAAAATACATTAGAATTAATTACATGAAACGACGAAATTAGTTGAAACATAAATAAAATTGTGGGGCAATGAAAATAATAAATCGAAAAAAAATTAGCAAAAAATACACAACAAAAAACGATGAGGCAGAAGGCACAGAGAAGTTCTGCAGTAAGCGTGCCCTACCGAACCGTAGGCACTCAAACGCTGTATCAGGCCAAACACAAAGTGCGGAAACGTTGGTACGGAAACGAATGTTTTGATGCCGTCAGCGTTGCGTTCGCGTTGCGGTCGTCAAATGCCGGGTACACGAAAGCGAGAGAGTGGACGCGAATAGTGAATCATTAGAATATTAGGCCATTATTGTTGGAAATTATTTATATTGAGATAATTATAAATACAATACAAATAAATATGATAATAATATAATAGTATTTGGGTGGAAGTTCATTTTCAGATGAAAGGCTTAGGCTTAGCTACCTAAGCCTTATTTGCTGTGGTAGTTTTTTCAGCTTTATACTACAATATCCTTGTTATTTAATTATTCTAAAAAAATATTTCAACCTTTCCCTGCATATCATTCGAAACAGTCTAAGATAACCTCATCCCCATCTCCATAAAATATCGGAATATTTCAAAATAACCCTTCTAAAAATACGGCCTAGCTTTTTGTCCTTCCTTTAGTGTATGTAGAGACACAGACAGCTAATCAAGGTGTACCCGGCATTTGACGACCGCAACGCGAACGCAACGCTGACGGCATCAAAACATTCGTTTCCGTACCAACGTTTCCGTACTTTGTGTTTGGCCCTGTATCATTGTGTTTCAAATCATGAGGTCACTTTGTTTAAATATTTTTTATTTAGTATGTAATGATGTTCCTAAGTTACTAAGTAACTAACTTATGTTATTTTTGTACCATTGATCAACCTTTTGGAGCATAATTAAAATATTTCTTAAACCAGGGTTTTTATACTGTTTTTTTATTTCTAAATCCGAACGCGTCCTTCGAAAAATGTTTAAAAACATAGATTTTACGTTTTCAAAAGCAGGAAACGAGGAAATAAATATGTTTATTAGCTTACAAAATACTTTAAACACTGAAACGTACCAAATGTTTTTAATAATTCAGAAATTTATTTAAAAATCCGTTTATTGCATGCTTGGGAAATGCCGGCCCTAAAATTAAATAAAATTTTGTTTTTTTCATTATTTATAAATTATTGATATTTTTCTTAAAATATCGTATGTAAGTTTGTTCCTCAACTAGATTAGCGGATAAAAAATAGAACCTTACAATTTTTAAAGAACCGACACTTAAATATTTACCTCAAAATCCGAATTAATACCTCACGCTAGATCAGAAATTATTTTTTTCAATTTTTCAAGTGACGATTTAGTGGATTGACATTTCTTTCATATACTAAGTTCAAGCTTACATAGTTGCGCTGAAAATCCTGATAAAGCATCATCAGCTGATCAGCTGTTATCGGTGTCCTCTTCAACGTTTCCTAATATCAAAATTTAACACTTTTTTTTAAATTTGAAAAACCGCTGTTTCCGCTCCAATTTATCCCTCTTTGCATGACAGTTACTGGAGTTTAAAAATAATATACTCACTTATTTCAATTCCTAAAAAAAATTTCGTGCATTCCTTCCGAGAGCGTTTTCGAAACCACGTTTTCGAAAATGTCCTATATGTTGGATTAAAGAACTAGTAAGTTATGAAAATATGGAACATATAGTTTTGTGCTCTCAATTTCTTGATTTATTTCCTGATATTTTATACGAAAATAACTATTTTTAAAAATTATGTTTCGCTTGAATAAATTATGTTGCCAACTTTACCGGGGCGGCCCAAAAAATTAAAATTCTCTTGGCCGGGTTTTTCCCAAGTATGATTTATTGCAATTTTATTTCCCTTTTCAGATATCTAAAGGAATTGGAAAAAAATTAGGATAAAATGAGGTTCTCGTTTGGACGGCCACTCTTTCTCATCAATGTGAGTTTAAAAAAATAGACAAGACTTATTACGCGTAATGCGCGTATTGAAAAGGAATAGTTCAAAAAGTCATTTGTGGCCGTGTGGCCGTCCATTCGAGACTATAATTGTTTTTCTTATTTTTTGATCTTCCATTAGGCACTTATCTCTGAAAAGTACAATAATTTATTTTAATGCTCTAATATTCCGGAAAAAATTAGTTTTTATTTTTTTCGCGGGAAATATGTTAATCCAAAGTTTGTGAGCAACATTTTTTTCTAGAAATAGACATGTTAGCCTAAATTTTCCATCATTTTCTCATTAAATTATAACATTTTCGGTGGGGAAAATAGATAGTGACATGTTTAAGTACCGAAGTTTATATAGTTCGTAATTTTTAATTAAAAAGCTTTATTTTTAAAGTTTTTATCTATGAAAATGTTGAAAAATTCAAAGATACATGAGTCTAATGAAAGATTTTTTAAAATGCGTAATTGCTCTGATTGTATTTCCTTTTTTATTAAAGAAATTTTAATTTATAGAATGTTTCGTTCAAAAAGGCAAAGCCGCTTTGCTAAACCACGCCAGCAGCCAATTGAAAATGATGAAGAAATTGGTACGACTATCTTTCGATTACTCTAATTTGCAATATTTTCAAGTTTCCAATCTCTTGGACGGGATAATCTTTGCCGTCGATGTTACAGAAAGATATTATAAAACCATTTCGGACGTAGATAGGGCTCAAAAAGGTTGGAATGTGAAAAACTACAGTTTTAAAATTATTAAGTTTTTAGATGTGAATTACAAAATGAGTGACGTATTACAACAATGCGATTGGTTTGGAGCTGCAAATGAAGAAAGAAAATCTTGTCCGCTTGGATCATCCGTATATCTATATAAAATACTGTTCGAAATATTTATATTATTTCTAGACTATGAAGAGAGCGAAAGATGAAAGTGATGAACTCAGTGAAGAATACGAAGCACCGCCTATTTTGAAGAAGCAAAAGCTGGACATTTCACCAAGGAAAAATTCACTGACGAAGGGAACTAATAAAAAGGTATTATTTTAAGATTATCTTTTTACCTACCGGGATTAGGACAACATCGACTCATAAATATTAAAAATGTTTAGTTTAGTACTAAAACATTATATTGAAGATTATTCTCCAACGGAGAAAGAAGACCAAATCCTTCAAAATCTGAAGTTAGTATTTATTTAACAAACTAGATATTTGAAAAACGCAGTACTTTAAGTTTCATAATAATAAAATAGTTTGCATATTGTGTAAATATTCCGCATCACCCGAACCCTAATTAGTCGTCATTCATAAAATTTTTTTAGTATGATCTTGAATTTCGGAATACGATGGCACTCCACTGCCTCGAAACCGCGCCGCATTTCAAAAGACTTCGCATCAATTGCAAATTCAAGCTTTTAAATTAAAAAAATAATAATAAATTTTATTTTCAATATGTGCCATATTTACAAGTCACTTATATTGACGATGAAGACTCTTCTGGTCCATTAATAATTGTCCTAATATCACGACCAATGATAAAATTAGAATATTAATTGTTCTCACCTAATCTTCAATCTAATTTACATATTTAAATGTGGTTTGATGGCCGTGTGGTAGTGATGCGTTGTTTGAATAGAATCTATGGAAGTTCTAGCCTCGGTAGCGTTCATCAGTTATTCACATTTTTGATAATGTCTAATTATTTTCCTGATTAAAAATGTAAGCTTTAAATTATGATCTTAAAATCTATTACCATTACTTATTTTGTAAAGTGATATTATAATTGATTAAGAAAGTTATTTTTACCATTTTCACAAAGTACGCAGATAGTATCTAATGGATTTTATTTTACGCAATAACCAAAAAAACGCAAAGTTTGATTATTAATTGATTCCTATTTTCCTTTTAGCGATGTTTTATATTTCGTAGTTAATCTTATACCCTTGGAATCCCGGAATAAATTGTCTTTATTTTTGGATGTTCGATTTCAGTAATAATAATAGTAATAATAATTTTTTAACATCTTCACGAGGGCCCGTCTAGACAAAAGTTATTATTTTTCGGCATCGAATACGATTTTTAATTATTTTAGATGTAAATTAGAACCCCTTCGCGTTCCCTACGTTGATGAAAGTAGTTACATTAAAAATTAGTTAACACTTCACAACGTTAAGTGTGGAAACCTGACGAGAGATATCAATTCTAGACAAATTATGAGAATGAGGAAAGTGAAGAATACGAAGAGCCACCTATTTTGATGAAAGAAAAGCTGGAATGTTACAATTATTGTAACATATTTCGGTAACTTTTATATTTCCTCATTTTTGAGTGATATATATATATATATATATATATATATATATACACAAAAGAGTGATTAATGCCTGCCTACTCCAGTGTTAATTCATCCTTAATAATAATACTCTATCAATATTGAGGTTGATTTAACGATATTTTTTCTGTGACGGCTATATTAAGTTTATATTAATATGAGGAAGCTATCGATAAAATCATTTTTAAAATTGAACTAATTTCAGGTATATGAAAGTGATACTGCGGAGATATCATCCGAATAATCCAATAAAATCCATACTGGACCCCAAAGAATTATCTGTATATGATTTGTCTGTTAATTGTTTTCTTTCACTTAACCCCTTCCCTCCATAGATGTATTTTTATATTGTAATTTATTTTTAAACTATTGTCATTTTAGAGATCGGTGTCTCATTGGAAAGAAAAAATAGAACAAAGTGAGGTTCACGTTTGGACGGCCACTTTTTTGTATCTCATCAATGTGTGTTGTCTCAAAAAATGGATAACATCCAATAAAGAGGAATAGTTGAAAGTCCTTTGGGCTGTGCGACCGTCCAACTGAAACTATCACTTTTCTTATTTTTTTGCTTTTCCATTAGAAACCGATCTCTGAAATGTACAATACCTTGTAAGTCATTCATGTTTTTAATGGTCTCCATCTGAAATCAAATTGATCTCAATTTATTTTAAAATATCGTTACTTCTGCGAGATATAGTTATATTATAGTTTATTCTTAATGCTAGTAGCTTTAATTATATATGAGAATTGTTATTAATAGTTATTTATCTTAATAAAGTTGTTCCAAATGATCCGGTGGCCTTGTTTGTGTTCCATATGAAAGGTATGCGTTCCAGAAAAATGCAAATGCCTTGAATACATAAAGAATTGTAAATATGAACAAAAATATTACCTGATTCCATATTACCCGATATTTTAGAGGAAGAAAATACAAATTTATGAATATGACAATCGGCCAAACCTAATTGAACATTAGAAATTTCAAAAACTATTGCGTTTAACCTTGATACTGTTGGCATAAATATGTGGCCAATCTTCTACCATTCTATTGAATGACTTAGATGAAGACCATAATTCAAGAAATCGCAGATTAAATAATATCGCTGCATTGAATATAGGACTGAATATTAACTAAAATTTGGATTATTTATCAAAGATTAAACGGTTTGGAATCACGACCTGATCTACTAGTAGTTTTTTGAAAACAACAATATTTTTTGGGCCTTTTAATCTTTCTAGTATTCGATACCAGTTGTAAGTGGTGGGTGCCTGTAAGTACCTTTTTTCGATTTGCTACCTTTTTTTTTTAATTTTGCTACACTTATTGTGAAAAACCAAAGTAATTGGCCCTTAATGAAATCTTTAATTTTTATATAGGTTCTGTCATTATTAAGTTATACTGATTATACAATAATGCTGTTTTGAGTCTCTTCCAGATATACTTTCGAGTAGGTGCCTAAACGTCAAAATATTCGAGAATATCTTGGAAATAATTGACGTTAACGGGATAAGACGGTAGTGTTTGATCCTTTTTCTTGGGTAACAACGTAACCTTTACCTTTTTCCTGTCCGGAGGATACGTTTTCTTTAGAATATTTATTTAAGTAATTGCTTTTTTTAGAAAAAATAAAATATGGCGAAAAATACATTAATAATATATTAGTAAGACGATGAAATCGATTAACTGTGAGCGAAAATTCTGGAAATTACATATGGTATGTAAATGTGATCAAATTTAGAACATTACAAAAACAATGACAAAACAAGACTCACAGGATTTTAACCTAATTCATCAGACAAAACATTTCCCAAAAATAGATGGAAGTAATATAAGAAAAAATCCAAATTTGAGACAAATTTGTTTTAAAAATATTTTAATTGGTTTTCCATTCCTTTAAAGGTTAAATTTCCAATAATTCAATAGAGAGTTATTATTCTGCATCTGTTTCTTAATGGGAATTTTCTTATATATATATATATATATATATATATATAATTTTAATATAGTCGCCAAATGCGATTACCACCGCAAAATGTGGCGCACTTTTTAAATATTATTTTTCATTTAATTTTTATTTTTGTTTTTTTTTTAATTGATGTTGAAAATAATTATAATCATACAAATTAATGGAAAAATAATATTTAAAAAAGTGCGCCACATTTTGTGGTGGTAATCGCATTTGGCGACGACTATAAATAAATTAATTTAAACTATAAAAATATCTACAAACACTGTTCCAAAGGGAAACGTCATATTTTAATAAATAAATATATATACTTACAATAAACGTGAACGAAAGAATTGAGAACCGAAGAGTCCTCAACATATCCCATTCATCCTTTTTTGTAATATATTGAGCTAAACGGTCGCCAGAGCCACTAATACATCCTAAAAAGAATTATAGGAATATCTAGATACGCCAATTTTATTTCAAAAGTGTGATTACCTGCTAATATCATCTGCGATAACAATGGTTTCCTAGTAATTCCATTTCTAATAAAGCGAATAATCATATTACTGTGCACATTCATATAACTACTATATATACTACGTGAAAATATTATCTGAACCTCGATATCATACGCAAAATATCGTGAATTGTGTTATATCTAGTGTCTGGGACTACGTTCTTTGGTTTTTCGTTTCGCGTTTTTCTTTTGAATTCAAATGAAATTAATTTCGAATGGTAATTTTTGAAGAAATAACGGTAAAATTACTGTAAAGTATAGAACACTGTTCAATCCGAACGCGTCCCACGCGAACAAGACACGCTTCATTCACGAGAGAAATCTTAAAAACATCGATTTTAAGTATTAAGAAGCAGCCTTAGGGAGAAGAAATATGTTTACAGTATTCAAAGTAGTTGAAACACTTAAGCGTACCGTAATTTTTTAATAATTCGAAAATTGATTTAAAAATCCTTATATCAATTTTTATTTATTTTAATTATTAGCTCTAAGGAGCTTGACCTTGGCTCTAATGAGCTTGAAAAAAGTTTCGGTTTTATATTATTATATTATCAAAATATAAGAAATTCACAATTCCAATTTTATTTTTATAAAAAAGAAAAGTAATCAATCTGATTTGATCTAGAAATTTTGAAGGAATATAATGATGAAAATAGCCATTCACTTGATTATATAATTTTGGTATAGTTTGATATGTAGAATATAAGAATCACCTTTGGTTCCCGTCCTATCAGAAAAAGAATCTTATTGTTATGAGTTATGAATAGAAGTTCAAAAAGAAGCAATTGTTTTTTTTTCAAAAAGGATGACCGCGGCCGAAGTTTTATAAGAAAATTGGGGATACATTTATTTAAAATTTTATTAAAATTAACGATTTTATTCCGCCAACAATTCCTTAAGCTTAATATGATTTATATTTCAGATTGCTCATTGCAATTGACAAAATCATAATCACTAAAAATGCCAACCAAAATTAACCTTAGTCAAACGGTATATATATATATATATAATTTTTATTTAATTTTGAGAAATTAGGCATCCGTTCGTCACATTGCTCTTGGAGATCAGTCCACTGCGGCGGCTTATTTGGCCAACCTCTACATTCCAATCTTTGATACTGGAAAAGGCGAGGTTAAAAAGCGTTACGAGGTAGCCAATCAGATTGCTGGATTACACTTTAAAGAGGATAATAATTGTGAGTGATGGAACATTTTATTTAGTATAGACTATTTCAAATGTTTTGACGACGCGATCGGCGCGTTGCGAAATTATAAAAATATAGAGTTGTCTTATGTGTCTCTCTATTTATAATGGCCTTGCTGCGCACCGGTTCGCAACGGACCGTTTAAAATTTTTCAATAACCTATGTTGAGTTATATTTCAGCTTTACTCTATGGAGTCGATGACTCGTTTGGATTACATCTCTTTGATATTAGAACAGACTCGAAGAAAAAGATTCGAATGAATCCTGAAGTGGAAAACCACCTTGTTACATGTTCGGCCATTTCGAAGAACTATGTAGCGGTGGCGAGTTCTACATTTGGTTGCGGAATTGCGGATGTTCGGGTGTCACGTAAGGTGCGTGGGTTTCGATTTTCTCGATCTTTTGTATTGGAAATGTTTAGAAGGAGAATCATCCCAATGTGCTGACGCTATTTGATTTAAGACGACCTTCGGAACCAATAACCACATATGCAAGAAAACATGCCAGTGAAATTGTGTCTTTGGAGTTTTATAAAAATGGAACCGATATAATAACTGGTGGTAAGGATGGAGTTGTAAGATCATTTAATTGTGAAAGAATGGATGAAGATAACGCGCTAAGATGGACACAATATGTTAGTTTTCTATCTTTTTAAAATGTTGTTTTTACCTTTTATTAA
Organism: Caenorhabditis plicata; assembly: GCA_963931815.1. Classification (NCBI taxonomy): domain Eukaryota; kingdom Metazoa; phylum Nematoda; class Chromadorea; order Rhabditida; family Rhabditidae; genus Caenorhabditis; species Caenorhabditis plicata. Next base: position 18,169,892 of record OZ007493.1, read on the forward strand.
GATTAATGGTGGAGTGACGAAAGTTGGTGTTATTAATAAACGAATATCATTTGCTGTTGGAGATCAGAAAGATTGCAATGTCTTCATTGACACTAAAAACGAGTTGGAGGTGTTGTTTGGATCAGCACAGAAGAATCCTGGGCCCGAAATAAAGCCATCACCGTGAGTTACTTATTCTATACGGCTGACGTCGAGTGATCGAGTGAATTCTCTTGAGATTTAAAATTAGTCTGAAAATTTTTACTGATTAATATAGGCGATACTAAATAATGATGTTAAGTTATTAGATTTTAGAATTTAGCTAACAATTTGATTTCCTGACGGATTTTTCATTATTAATATTATGATATAACCATCGATTCCCTAAAAAAAAGTTAATTAAAAAATGAATAAAGAATTATTAATAATTCTTAATCTTGAATATTGATAATAAATTCGCTCTTCGAATACGTTAGAAGTTGTTCTATTAGGATGTCTTTTAAGTTGCGCATGTGGTCCTAACAGACGATCATAATCATTTCTGTTTATCTTATTGATATTTGTATTTCTAGGGCATTCTTTCCTGACTCTGAGTATGTTGTTTCATTACTAAAAGGCGTTTCCGACGATGTACCCATCATTGCCGTTTGGGGAAAGAAAGGAAGTGACAAGGTAGTTTATTAATATAATTAAAAATTTAATGAATTCTTTTTTTGAGCTGAGGTTAACCGGTCTTGATCAACAAGGGAATAGGCAAACTAAAAGTCTCGGAGACTATCATGCCCATGAAGGAGCAGTTAAGTGCCTTGCTTCGGACAAGAATCGATTGTTGACTGGTGGCGAAGATGGATGTGTTGTTATAAAGAGCCTCGATTTTAGGTGTTCAGTGATTTGATTTTTATTTAATACTTGTTTTTTATAGAAAGGAAGGAGGTGGTAAAGTGAAAACGGATAAAGGGAATATTGACAAGAAAGATCGCGGGGATGAAGATGTCAATCCGTCAAAGGCGGAGAAAAGTGATAATAAAAAGGCTGATAGAAAGTCTAAACCGTATTGAAATGTATAAATTTCATTACCGTTCTGTTATAATACTTGAAAGGAAAATACAATTTTTACAAAGAAAATACGTTTAGTATAATAATGCGGGTTTTTGCAAGAATGTACTAAATTTCGTCAATAAATATGTTCGCTATTATGCATAAAATATTGTAATTTCATTCATTCTGTTTTTAAAGTAGCTTATTTATTTATTTTTTTGATGAATTTTGGTTGAAATGAAAATATTTTTATTTCCGAAATTTTCTAAGTCTCCACGTAATGAATTATATTTTTATAAATTATAGAAGTATTACTAATTTATACCTGTTTCAATAGAAATTAAGCATCGTACTGCAATAACATATATTTTTAACATATTTACTTGAATTATCATCTAAATATTTAACATTAGCATCATGAATGACTACTTATCTACGTAGTTAATTAATGAACACACCTTTCATAGTAAAAACCCACATTCAAAAAATGCATAAAACCAGAGTGAAACATAAGCAAAACAATATTATTATCAATTATTGCTATCCCGACATGCTGGACAATATATCCATGTCATTTTGTTCACAATCAAGTGATTTGAAGCTTCAAATCAAATGCAAAATGAATGTTCACCGTAAATCATCTTCGACCCATCTTCGTGATTTAGTATGAATATTCATTTCATCAACTTATAAGCACATAAATGGTAGATATTAACCCCTGTAATTAATATTAATCATAAAAAATAGAAAAAAATAATGTACCTTTTAAGTAAACCAAAACAATCGATGGATCAGCTGATCAGCCGTCGTAGTGGCGTCGTCAACATTGAAGGGCGATTTCATTCTCACTGTTCGGAATTTACCTCTTGTATTGCCTGAAATACCATAACACACCAATTTACATCATGTGTAAAACATAGGAGCGCAGTCGTGACTCTGATTCCGCTCGTTACGACAGCCCTGTGTTTAGCAGATGAGTTTTCTGCTTTTTAAAAAAATATTTTTTAAATTGATATTTAATACTGTTCGTGTCCAATTTAATTCGTAAACGATAGAATATGATGGATCAATTAATAATATAGGTTGTTTTCATTGATTTTAATAAAACTCGAATTTTTACAGCCATTTCAATTTTTGTTGATTTTATAAAAATCATCGTCATTCAAAAAAAATATTTGAAATCATCCTTCATAAAATTATATGTTATGTACCAATACCATCTCATCATTTTAAACCTAATTTCACTATATGGTTTGGGACCCAGTTTTTCGTTATGATCAGTTTTATGTTCGTATTACTCAGTTAATTTTATATTTAATTTTTAAACTCTTTTTCAATATTAAATCTTTATGATCTTTTCATATTCTATCAATTTAATAAAATTATCAAAAGTTATATTCATTCGGAATGTTTGGTTTAATGAAAATATTTATTTCGGATCGATTTTTAAGTAATAATAACATTACATGTTGTATTTGTCCAGTTTATAATTTTATCTTTAAACATGAAGAGTTGTACAAATAAATGGATTCAATAATTAAATAAATCGAAAAATAAAAATTAAGGGTTAAAGAATAAAGGAATATTATAAAGAAGGGGCTTGGATTGATGAAAACAATGAAAATGGGAACAAGGAGATTGTGTATGGAATTGGAATTTGAATGCTTAAAGGAACTGGGAATGGTAAAGAAGCATATCATATATTGAAAATGATAGAATCATCATAATTAATATAATAACACGAGATTGAAAAAAACTCTAAACATTATTACGTGCGCCACTATACGTATAGTCGGTTGAGTGAAGGTGGTGGATTCACTCATAGAAAAAGCTCATGGAACGTCTAGAATTGGTTGACTTCATCGAATGTCCTCATATTTGATGAAGAACGGTTCTTCTTTATAAACAACTCAATAAATTATTTGTAACGATATGTTTTTTTCGAAGAACGTTCCAATATTGTTTAGAAAACTTCTACCACAATGGTTGTCGTTCATCTATTAAATATTTTTTACAACCTTAGCTTACAGATATTGTCATGGGTTTTTATGAGGATATATTAAATTGTTAATATGATTGCATATTAGCAAAACGCAAAAATGTCTGCATAAATTATAATCCTTTGTACTCAAGCTTTAACTAAAGCTAAAGGTAATGTGGTTGACTCAGATAATAAGTTTCTGAGAAAATCAGCGATATTCCAAGACGGATCACAATATTATTTGTTCAGCGTGACTTCCTGATCTTAAAATAAAAATTGATTTCATTGAAGTTTTTATTCTTTTCCATTTCCCATTTACATTCCTTCATTACATTCATAATCTCCTTGTTCCCATTTTCATTGTTTTCATCAATCCAAGTCCCTTCTTTATAATATTCCTTTATTCTTTAACCCTTAATTTTTATTTTTCGATTTATTTAATTATTTAATCCATTTATTTGTACAACTCTTCATGTTTAAAGATAAAATTATAAACTGGACAAATACAACATGTAATGTTATTATTACTTAAAAATCGATCCGAAATAAATATTTTCATTAAACCAAACATTCCGAATGAATATAACTTTTGATAATTTTATTAAATTGATAGAATATGAAAAGATCATAAAGATTTAATATTGAAAAAGAGTTTAAAAATGAAATATAAAATTAACTGAGTAATACGAACATAAAACTGATCATAACGAAAAACTGGGTCCCAAACCATATAGTGAAATTAGGTTTAAAATGATGAGATGGTATTGGTACATAACATATAATTTTATGAAGGATGATTTCAAATATTTTTTTTGAATGACGATGATTTTTATAAAATCAACAAAAATAGAAATGGCTGTAAAAATTCGAGTTTTATTAAAATTAATGAAAACAACCTATATTATTAATTGATCCATCATATTCTATCGTTTACGAATTAAATTGGATACGAAAAGTATTAAATATCAATTTAAAAAATATTTTTTTAAAAAGCAGAAAACTCATCTGCTAAACACAGGGCTGTCGTAACGAGCGGAATCAGAGTCACGACTGCAAGTGGATTTTTAATTGGTGTGCCATAATGAATAAATATTATTTGCATAGAACACGAATATACTGATAATACTGACGAAAACATAGGTGTCTTATGGAAAATCATCATCAGTTGCCGTATAAACCTAACGGAATAACCGAAGTTTGATAAAAATTACACGAAGCGTCCTCACACCAAAAAACATCAAATTATAACCAAGTTTGATGATTGTTCCCTCGAATTGTTCTTTTTGTTTACGCTATATAACGGGATGAGTCTGTTTTCATGCAAAAAGCACCTCTCATCGTAACAGGAGCACTTTTCGTGCAAAACACAGTCAGGGAAGCACCCAGCAGAAAGTGCAGAGAGAGAAACGGCTTACTCACTCGGCCACCGGTGGCTTTGCTTTCCAGCTTACATATCGGTGTTTTCCAGCTTACGTTTGGTTTCAAGGCATTGAGGTACTAACTTGGGTGGACATAATTAAATAGTGACAGTTTTCCACTCATTTCTTCTCATTTCAAAATAAAAATAAAAATTTGGCTTTTCGCCGTGAAAACGTAATCAGCTGGAGTAGTAAGGATGAGCTGGGAGGATAATTTTCATTTCTTTTGTTTGAAATCGGATTTTAATGCAAAAATATGAGAGGTGACGTCAGTCAACTTTCTCTTAACCATGGGAAGCATATACCGTGGACATACATGCATAGTTGGCCGAGAATATTCATATATGTGGACGAGGGACTGTTATCGAAATCACGGAGTTAAATTTTTTGTTCAGTTATATGGTTATTTAAATTACAGAGTTTGAACAACAGAAAAGAAACAGCGACAAGAGGAATTGACTCTGAATTTTCTGCTGGGTGCTTCCTTGACTGTGTTTTGCACGAAAAGTGCTCCTGTTACGATGCGAGGTGCTTTTTGCATGAAAACAGACTCATCTTGTTATGTAGAGTAAACACAAAGAACAAGGGAACAATCATCAATCTTGGTTATAATTTGATGTTGTTTTTGGAATTTCCTCTTTCCCGAGCGAATGACAAACTGGAGTTTGACACATTCCACGACTTCGCAGACCTGGATCCGGTTCCTGAGATAAAAAAGAGTAACCGACACCAATTAAGTAATAATAATAATAGTAGTAATAATAATAATAATAAAATATTTTATTATTTAATAAATCAATGAGTATCAATCATTAACCACTCCATGCTCGTCATTGCAATAACCGATCCCCGCATTTCATAGTAAGTAAAATTATAAATTAGTTAAACAAATCAATTAGTATGTTGAATATTAGAATAAAACGTTGGAAAGAATTCAAATTGTGGTTTTATTGAAGGCGGAGGAGGTGAAGGTTCACGTTGCGAACGTTTTGCCTGTTGGGCGGTTATTTGGACTTCTGTAATATGAATAGCAAAATAATCTACAAGTTCTAATTTTCTGCATACTTTCGGGCATCATTCCAGCTTCGAGGCATCGCTTCATACGGCAACTTCGGCAAATCTTGCGATAACCATTGCCTTCTCTGCTCCCGCTATTACAACGCTGATTACGCTTACATACGTAACGCTTATCGTCACTTATGGTACGGCTAGATTAGGAATTGAAAAATTGAATCAATGTTGGATCCTACCGGAAGAAAGCGGCACACGCGGCGCACGTTCTCGCGCCAAAATGCAGGCCGTTTGCGTGAGTCGACAAGCAGACCTGACATGGGTTTGTGTACTTCGGCTTACGTGATGTATTCACGTTTACCTGACAATCATATGGTGGACTGTATTTTTGCGCACGATAATTATCGAGAATCGGTGGCTGAAATATATCATAACAATTAATACACGAGTTGCAATGATACTTCTGATTTAATGGAAGACGACATGTCAATCTGCAGTTGAGATCCATAGAAAGGAGGTGTGAAGAGAATATCGTCACCAAGCCTAATATTAACTGTCAATAATCATACAATTTATTATCCTCACCTCTGATTGCCAAATTTATCATTGAAACTTTGACGCTCAATTAATGTTCGTCGAAATGCGCTTCTATCCGATTGATCATCAGATTTTCTCGACTTCTCGTGCTCATCACTTGGAATGTTTTGTGGCGCAATTGATTCCATCTTGGTATGGTGAATAACACTGTTGTTTAAGGGTGTGATATTAGTTGGCTGGCTCGATGGCGACAAGACCGGATCATGTGTGGATCGGAGTGGATTCAAACTTATGGAGGGAAAGGATTGTAGCGACGACGATGGCGCCGAGGATGGAGGAAGCGGGTTCTTCGCTATGTTGTATGTCCCAAAGAGACCCGAAGTTGGGAAGTCATTCAAACGGTAGTCGAAATCGGACAAAGGGAATCCTAAAGAAGTGATAAAAACAATAATGATGAAAACCACTGACTCATACCAAAGTTTGGAAGAAAGTTTGGCATAAACGCTGGGGCTGAGCGAACCGGGTCTAATTCAAATTGATGCGGGTTTGGAGCCAATTGTGGGTCATCGTAAGAAAAGTTGATATCTCGACGTATTTGCTGATCTGTTTCCCATGTTGATGGTACTTTTGGTTGTTTTTCCATAATTGTATGGTTAGCTAAAATCCGAAACAAGCGTTATAAAATTGAAAGTATGTAAAATAAAGCGATTAAAATTACCTAAAATCTATATTACAGCATTTTAGTAATTTAGGTGTCATGAATATATTTAAATTTTTGAGTATAAGTGAAACAAAGCGATTTTCGGAAATATAAGAACAACATGCATTCGTGTGAAATATATGTGAGCTATATCTGATAATCAGTCTTATGCTCGAAGAGCACCGTGGTAACAATGGGAAAATTTGTAGTTGATTGATAATTTGAGTTTGGTATGGTTTTTTAAAGATAATCTAATTGAAAGTTATTTATAATCATCATTGGGTAAATATATCTTGGTTTAAATTTCATAATTGGTCTTGAGTCATATTTAGATGCATTATTATCAATATAGATTTCTTATATTTGAAAAATTTTTAGTATATTTAAAGTTTGTGTCGAAAAGTTGCAGTAAAATAAATCTGATTTGAATTCAAATACAAATAGATAAAAGTCTACAATCATTGAATAATATTTATTATTTAAGAGTAACAATAAAACCGATATAAAATAATTTCATTTTTGAAAGATAGTAGCCTTATTTATATTTAAAATGACAATATCACGATTTACTTGGAATCTTGCGCACATTAATGATATGCCAAAATTTCAATGTTGCAAACCTTGGATACTCATTGACAAAACTCGAGTGCGTCTGAACTAATTTAAAATCGATTCACGCCAAATGAAAATAAACATTTTCTAAAATTTAAATATCGGCTTAAACGTATTAATTTAGGAATAATTTTATTTAGCGTAAATTTGTCAGAGAGTTTCGAAACAATATATAGAACACCGATTTTCTTACTGCATAACTATATATGACTATGCTTCATGAGCTCTTAATTTGAACATCTCGCGTTTCGACGTGTATATACTAAAAATTTTTGAATTTAACTTCCCTGACTTAATATATTTTCTTCAATTTAGAAAAATTATTAATAATTGTATATTTATAGATTAAAATTCTTATATATTTCAGATAGAAAAACTCAGGAATTTTTTCGTAAGTATTTTCTATTTAATAGAAAACTATCAACATCATAATATTAACAAAAATTATAGATATGAGCCACATAGATATGTTATATATCGCATTTTAATTATTTCGATTAATGTATGAACAATACAACTTTATAGCTCAAAAAATTACATTATTTCACGTGATATATTTTTTCCTATAAATAAATTAATGAAAACAAATAATTTTTTAAAAGTTCAATCGTATATTTAATAATATTTATTCACCATAAAATAATTATAACAAATTATTTACAAGAAAATGGGGAATAAAATTAAGATGAACTAATGACCCCTCACGATATTTAAATTAATATAAATGATAATAAAAACTATAACAATATTAAAAATTAATGTTGTAAGTTAAATATCCGTATAGTTTTCATTTTTCTACGTGAAGTTGCCGATTTTCTAAAGTTTAATCAAATTATAAAATTAAAAGTTTTAAAATTTTGGATATTTAAATGCAATAGTCGATAAAAATTATCAAAATTTATTTGTCGCAAATTATCTGTGTATCTGTAAAATATATTTTTTAAAAATAATTTTTATAAAATAGTGTCTTAAGCTATGTAAAAAAATTAATATTTTTCCAGAAGGTCAGATTTGAACACGTTTAATGCGCTCATTTTATTACTATACCAGTTTGTGTGCAACACGATTTGATAATGGAAATCGAGGTGTACTGTATAGTCGATTGAAAGTTTTAACCTAAACCGTTTTTGGAATTAGACTTATTTAGCAATAGAGAAAAGCGGGGGTTCAATTATATGCTTAAATAAAAATATTATTCGACTTTTAAGCAAAGTTATAATTTTTAAAGCTAATCTTTTAATCGATTATGTACAAAACGATTACCGTACCAAAGTCATGTTGTATTAAAATATTCAGAGTTTTACGAGTAACAAAATGTATGACACTTAGTGCTTAAGCATAAAATTACAATTATTTTTTTTATTTATGCCCAAATCATTACTATACTTGAAATGAATAGATAAAACTGGATGCTCAGTTTCGAAGAAAGGAGCTAAAATTACAAAAGATTATTTATAGTTTAGAGAGAATTTTAGACGAATTTAGTCACTTTGCGTCAACGGAAATCAGAAATAATAAATATTAATATATAGTGCCAAAACATACTTCACTTTAATCGTTGATTTCCAAGAATTTTCTACAAAATCCACATTCGCAACAATCAACTAATGAGAAGTAGTCTCTTATAACAATCACCAAAATCAAAATATTCCTGATGTTCAGAATTTTAACCTTCTATCAGATCCTTTCTCTCAACTGTTCTTAACAACTTTTCATACTTAACTTATAAAAAATCTTCTAAGCTCGGGTTATCCTAAACTTTTCACAAATACTTTTCAGTTGACGCGGTTGACGTAAAATAATTTCAACAAAAATTTACGCATTATTTTTAAATTGAAAATTCCGTTTCAAAAACACACCACCACTTTTTAGTAAATTGACATGATCATTTGATAATCTAAACCATAAACTATCTTTAGAATTTTATGATATATGGATGGTTTTTATTCAAATAAACAGCTGAAAATTTATCGTAAGAGTCCACGCAGGATTCCATAAGCACGCAATTGAATCACGTCTAATCGACATTTGCGGGTTCGCGTATAATAATATAAAGTGACAGTTTTGGAAAGCTATCAAAGGATCCTATTAAAACCTTTTTATTTTTTTTTAATTTGGTGTTTTTTAACTACTCATCATTACTTTGGAATTTCTAGAATTTCATATTGAATTAATTGATTTCCAAGCTTTAACAAAGTTCCGAATAATATAAGCTCATATTAGGTGTGAAAAATCGATCTGTAAAACTTTATAGAAGACTGAGATTTTTTTAATAGTCGCCAACTTTTGTGCCTCAAAAACGTCATCTGGCTCGAAGCTTCGAAAACTCATGAAATTCTCGTACAAGCTTAGGTGATCAATGATCCATCTGAAAGAGCTTGACGCACAGGGTTTCTGCGCTTCAAATCGGATGATTTCGAAATGACTTTTTCCTGGCACAAAAGTGGACATATTCTGAACCCAAAATAATGATTTTTTTTAAAGTACGTGAAGAAAGTTATATATAATTTTAAAATTCGTTATATAAAAATAATTTTATTTTGACAAAATATCAGAAACAAAAAAAACGCGGAAATTAATTTCTATACTTAATAGACAATGGAAACTATTTCTAATAAAGATTTTGTTTAAAAAATATAGTATTTTGCTAAATCTTCATTCATAAAAAATGACGGAAACTTATTTGCGCACCTAATCCTATCGATGCATATTGTATGAAATCCTAAAGCACTTCAATTGTGAGAAGTACAAATGATGGTACATTCCTTTTTTTATTTAAAAGTTTTATAATATAAACATTCAAATTTTATTCTCGTAATATTAATATGACGTGAAAAATTAATAAATATTTTACAAACTATTCTTATCCATTTGTTAACCTACAATTTATCAAATATTGTTATACATATATTAATAATGGCAATTTTTAAGCATTATCAGAACAATTAAAAATTTCATAACTTGCATCAAAATATTAAAACAATTACATATAAATTAATACGATGATAAATTAACAGCTGGTAAGTCTAAAAATGATGAACATAAGAGAAAACGAATTATTTACTCAATATCACTTAGACGGTGCATATAGAAAACCAGGTATTCCAATGACTACGGTAGACTACGAAATTTATAGGCAAGCGGATACAAAATGACAATCCATTTCAAATACAATTCTTTCGTTTTAAGTTCTGAGACTAATTTAATGATTAATAATCGACAAAATAATAAAACTACGTGTTATTAGCAAGACATTAATATTTGTATTGTCGTAATAAGATCTAAAAGGCCTGGGTAGAATAAAAATTTCTTTTTGAAATCTTGAACGTAAATTTGTTTCTAATTTAATTATTGTGTGATATCTATAAATTTCTAAAATGTCGGCAACTCATAAGAATAATGTGTGTGCTAGAGTAAAAATTTAGATGTTCCACATCAATGAAATTATAGATTGATTTCCTCATTTTGAATTTTGTTTTTTTTTTTTGCTTAAACTCAAAAATTATTTAGAATCTATGAAGACGTTACAAATTAATTATTCGAAGTTTGTACATTCGATTCCATATTCTACGTTAAACTGTTCATTCAGAATTACACGTTGGAAATTCGGTTCTTATAAATTTAATAAATAAAAATAATGTCGACTATTGATGACCGAAATGACAAGTTTACAAAAACTTATTCGGTATCTAAAACCGGGCAGAATACAGATTTCGAAACTTTAATTATCCACCATATCTTATTTCCCAACCACAGACTTGCCAGAAACATTAATTCAAATTGAAGGCATGGACATTTGGAAACGGCAGCAGATCATAATTTTCCTTCAGAAGATATTCGCGTGAGAGAATATTGCTCATCGTTTTGCGTTTCACGTAATTTTATGTATAAAATTTAATATGGCACATCACCTTGTTATATTGTTATATTTTAGTTTTTTTCTGTTATGAAATTATATCTTGCGAATGGTGTGACCTCATCGTTATCTTCTATTCCTTAATCACATAATCCACCTTGATCCACAACATTATAATTTCTTGAGTTCGCTTTAAAAATTAAATTGCAAGAATTTCTGAATTTTCAATTGGGGTTGTCTCTAATGTCACTTGAATGCCTGCACCCTAGTGTGAGATTTTTTTTATTTGTGTTACACGCATTTGTTATTTTTTTTATTACTAGGTGGAAATTTAAAAATCATTCTTAAAAATATAATAATTGTAGTTTCCATTTGATGTGATATTTATTCCTTCGTGAAATTTTATTTCGACTATTAAAAAAATAAATCAGCAATAGAATCTTCGTTCAAGTTCTTTAAAATGATTACATTTTAAAAAATGTATAAATAAAAATGTCGAATATTATATTCTGCCGATAATGGATAAAGCCAATGTTCGTCTGTTTTTTTTTTCTAGCGTGTATCATTACACCGTCACCTATTTCTTTTTTCAGAGCTAATTTATTTGGCTCACGAGTATTATTAAATATTTTTTATAAAAATAAGATAGATCAGTGTATGCCAAATTACAACTACAGTGGCACATTTTTAAGCGCGATTTTTCAATATGCACGTAGTAATAACAAATAAGTTTTTACGCAACTTTAATAAACTTGTCGTAAAATATCTAAAAACTTTAAAATTGAACTAGAAACTTTTATGAGAAACCCTCAAATGAGTTTGCATTTCTAAGAGTGAAGTTTGCGTGTCAGTGTGTTATACTATATATTTTTGTAAAATTAACTTCAAAAATTATTTAATATATTGTCGTGGTGCAGGTTATTGAAAAAATCGAGTCAAAGGAGTATTCCGAATAATGAAATAATGAGATGGTCTCGCTTGAGACAGGTGTAGATTTAATTTTCAATTAATTGATTATTTCAAATTATGACGATTCGAATGATGTATACGTTGTGTTTTTAGTTAAAAAACCTTTGCATAATAGCATTATATACGTTAACATTATCTTTAAATGGTATTTTTCACTGGATTTAAAATTATTTTGAGCATTTAGAATAAATTATTTTTTTATAAAAACAGGCATATTGAAACTTTTTTTAACGAAAAACTATTTTTAACAAAATCAGAAGCTATACATCATTTGAATCGTCATAATTTTCTCTATAAGACTTCCCAATAACAAAAATATTCATAGATACACTTTTCTTTAAGAACTTACATATTATTACAATATATTATTGTCCTATTCAGAGATCGGTACATGGAAGAAGAAAAAATTAGGATGGAATGAGGTTCTCGTTGGGACGGTCATGTTCTCATCTCTAATCAATGTGTGTTGTCTCAAAAAATGGGCAGTGAAGAGGAATAGACGAAAAAGTCGTTTGAAACGTATCATTTTTTCTTCTTTTATTGCTCTTCCATTAGGCACCAATCTCCTAAAAAGACAATATCAAATATATTATCTTATAAATCTTTCAAATTCGAAAATTATTATCTCAAAAATTTAATATAATTAAGCAATATTATTTTGATATTCTAATACTGAAAAAGAAACTATCAGGATTATTATTATTTCTGCTTATTTTAGAAAAAAGAAGAAATCTGATACTAAATAAAGGTAATATTGCCGATTATGTAAATTATCCACTATCATTAATTCTTCAATGGGCGGTCTCATTGTTACTACGGTAATTGAGTACAATTGATTAAGATAATTGGAAATTCAGTTTCTTTAATAATTATATTGTTGTTATTAATGTAGAGTGCAAATGAAGCGTGGATAAGGTAGAAAGCACGTAGATGAACATCCTAAATAATTTTCAATTTTATTATACGAATAAATAGGTATTGGTTAGTTTTCTAATTTCTCATTTTAAAAGATGGTTTCATAGTTTTTTCCTATTTTCCTCTTTCTTTAGGCACGGATCTTTTAAAAGTACAACAAACAGTAAAAATCCTAATCATTAAAGATTTTAATCATCTTCTTTGATTCGAAATAAATGCCACTCAAGTTGGCTCATTAATATTTGAATAAAATAAATGATTTTGAATGTTTTGAAGAAGGTGAGGGATCCAAACTTGGGAGCACGCGTTTGCATTTCATGGGATTTTAAACAATTTAACTTCATCACAAGTTTCCATCATATTCTGTTTATTAAGCGTCATAACTAATTATGCCGTGAAAAACTTACAATGGAAGTGTAATAAATCGCCATACCCTGTTTTGATAAAACCTTGCAGATGATATAACCTTTTATTTTGATAAAATCTTACAAAAACAGGAGTCAAAAAACGGTTTAAGTACGTATAAAATTTTATAGTTCAGTCCAAACAAGACCATTTGCAAATCGTTAAAACAGGCTAACAAAGACTATAAAATATTCGTATTCCTTCTTTTTTTTCAAATTTAATTACAACAATGTCTAAAAAAATTTGAAAATCAACGTGATTAAATACCGCAGGACATTAATAATGATTTGAAAGAATATCAGATCTTATGTAAAGTAGAAGGTAAGTTTTTAATTTAAAATTTTATCCTGAAATATACGATTAAAGTTTAAATTTAAACATCATTTTAGCGACACTGTCTTAAACTATCATTAAATTTTTAAATTCCTTTCTCGGTATTTGAGAGTTTCTCTACTACTGTTGCTATACCATTCTACTATTTTTAATACGTAATTTGTCTATCACTTGATAATGGGTATATAGTAAGTCCGATAATCCAAATACCATTAATACGATCTTTTGCTGAATAAATATCTAATTCATTTTATTTGACATTAGTGTTATGTTTGCGAACAGTGTGACTGATATAAACTGTTAAAAAGTATCTCTAACATTTAAAGAAAAACGAAAACCCTCCTTAAATAAAATGGGTTAAATTAAAAATGATAGATAAACTATAGTTAGGTTTAAAAAACTGATTGTTTACATTTGTGTCAAATGTCAATCAACGGAATAATATTAAACGAAGCGAGTGGGATAATCCGCTATTGATCATTGTACTATTATTAATATGCCAATACCTATCATCAAATGTCTCACCTGGCTGTTATTAAGTGTGCAAATTGTTTTGGGCTCAAATTGGCGAAGGTAATAAATTAAAACATTGCTAAATTGTTTATAATCCGGCGCTACACAATTTTGAGTTTCTAATCATTGAGTGTTGTTCTTTAATGGATTACAATTCATAGGGGTACTTGCTAAAATCGAGTGTTTTAAATGCACTGGGAGTTCTGTGAATGATTAGGCTCAACAATACAGTTTTAGCCCAAATTTAAGTGAACAAAATAATTGTTGTTTGTTATTAATTTATTTCGATATATTGCTCTTTTCCAACACGTTTTTCTAATTTTCTCGTGAACATTTTGGAATATTTATTATAAATTATAGGATAATTGAGTAGAACATCCTATATAAATTTAATTCTAGCCGTAAAAAAATCTAATAGATCTCATCAAATTAGGTGTTTGATATGCTATGTCGTGTTGTTTTACTATTTGGTTTACGGGAGCCTACTGCTAAGAAATTTATTTGAATAATTTAAAGTTTCGCTACCATTGTTTATCTTTCTACTTGCAAATGATACATAAATGGAAAAAAGAACCGTAAGAAAAGAAGTTGTGATTTCGTTTTGGGGCTAAGAGAGAGCGATTATTTGTTTTAAAATTTTTCTTGCTTATTTTTTCTCTTCATTTCCCGTTTTACTTTGTTTTTTTTAAATAATAAATTAGTTTTTTTAATACAATTTTTTTGTAATGCTTTTTAAGTTCAAAATTGTCATAGGAAAGCGAAATAATAAACAAACCTAACACATATAAACACATAACACAGACCATAAAATGAGCTCAGTAAAGGTGCTCAAATTTAATTTTTTGGGTAGGTATCAAGATTTCAAGATAGTTTAGGAAAATTATAGTTAAATTGCCGAAGTTAATGTTTTATTGAAAAGGTGTGACAATTTTCAGACACGCTTGAACTTTGGAAAATCGTAATTTCCAGATAGCGTGCAAACGTGACCAAAAAAAATTATGTTTCTTTAAATTTTTTTTCTATTAAATTTACACAGTATAATTAATACCTAATTATTATTCTTACATAAAGATTATGTTATTAACTAATCTATTTTAAAGTTATTTTTTACCCTAATATTTTCTCGTTTCAGTGAAGATTCTGTAAATGAAGCCTCACGAGATAATTCAGATGTCTGGCTTGTTATTATCATGTGTTTGCTGTTTTGCTTTGCTCTTCGTCATGCCAATGACTTTTATAACGGCGAAACGGTAAGAAGATGGTGATAATTTTATTACTAAATAGATATAATCATTAGTTATCAGTAAAAGAAAATTAATATTTAATTTTCGTTTAAACAAAGTGGAATAAACATTTTATTGCAATGAAAAACCGTTTTATTATGGGATTTATTTAAATTCAAAATCATATTTTTGTATTTTTCATATATAGTTTACCGCGAAGTCACAAAACATTAAATACAGTCCAAAATGTCCCACTGTTTGGTAGGGCGCACTTACAGCAGAACTTCTCTATGCCTGCTGCCTCATCGTTTTCTGTCGTGTATTTTTTGTTTATTTCTTCCTATTTAATGTTGAACCTGTTTTATTAGGTTAGAATAATTAGTTTATTCGTCAACATTCGAAATGTTTCTAGAGACATCTTTAGTCATGATGATCACAGAAGGCTAAAGTAACAGTAATATTGTTCAATAAAAAGTTATCATCAGAGGGTTGAACTAATAAGGACATTTTTCCATTCCGGATTCCGGTTTCTGTATTTTCAAATGTTATTACGATTTCCCACTCCGAAATTTTTTTTTTGATTCAGAATTCCGAATTTCAAAATTCACCAAAATTAATTCCACATTCCTTCTAAATTTTAGCACTTTCGAGCCATGTTGTAAAGCAAACAGTAAAACTTCATATATGAATTGTTTTTACTGCAATTCATTCCCATTAAAAAACTTGCAAAAATATAATTTTTTAGATAACTTTGGTGCGTGAGGGAGAATACGGGCGTCGATTCTGTCGCCGCGTGAAAAACAAACGTCTCCAACAAATTGAAAACGATTTCAACGACATGATCAAGAAGCTGTGCGAAAAACAAGACAAAGAGCTCGACGAGGAGGGCTGTTGCGGCTATTACGAAGAAAAACGAGGCACACGCTTATATATTTAATACAAGACTTTATTAATAAATAATTATCCAACGAAAGACTTTCAAGTGTATGTAAATTAACACCAACCATCACTTTTCGGGAACCCCGCATTTATCGCAACCAGTGCGGCTCTCTTGATACTCTTCGATTTGAACGGTGATCTCGTGCAGGTTGTAATTCTCTCGTAGCATGCGTCGGGTATCGCGCAGGATCTCCTGCGATTGGCAGCCAATGTCGATCTCCAAATGTACGGATAGAGCTATCTAAACAATGTGTGTGCTGCTTAATGAGCAATTGACAACAAACTTTATCCATTGTTAGACACCAAATGCGAAGATCGTGAACTTTCTTGACCCCTTTTATCTCGGCCAGTGAGGCAAACACTGTTGAAAAGTTGATTGTGCTCGGCCGTCCTGAAGATGTAGTTTTTATATTTATTATTTTTATTTTGAGTTAGTGGGTAAACCTTCGAGAAGGACGATAATAGCATCTCGTAAGATGTAGATTGTGGTGTATAAGACAATAACAGAGAATAGTAATGTGCAAATTGGATCAATAATCACCCAGGTTGGCTGAAAGTATATTTTATAGAATTTTTATCTGTGATATTGAAACGTTTCGAATTGAGTGTGAAGTATTACACGCCCAATGACATTCTAATACAACGAGCTCAGAAAACTTTTAAAAAAACCTAAAGTTAAAATTTTCAAGAATTTTAATCCACAATAAATATTTCCCTTTTCAGAGATCGGTGCCTAATGGAAAAGGAAAAAAATAGGATGGAATGAAGTTCTCGTTTAGACGGCCTCTCTTTTTGGACGCCTACTCTTTTTTTCGAAATAATGGGCTGCACACATTGAAGAGTAATTGACGAAAAAGTCGTTTGTGGCCGTGTTGCCGCCAATAATTTTTTCTTCCTTTTTTGCTCTTCCGTTAGGTACTCCCCCCCCCTTCCACATACGAAATAGTGCACGAACGGATTCCAATGAAGCGTGCATTTACCAATATAAAATTGCAATATAAAATAAGCAAGAAGTTTTTATTTTAACGATTTCCTTTAGAACATTTCAACTGACCTCGAAATAAATGAACATAGCAGCAATTAGTACTCCAATACTTTGCAAAAGATCACCCAGCACGTGAACTAACGCAGCTCGTACATTTATATTACTTCCATTACCTTCAATGTATGATAATATAAATAAGTGCATATACTAACTGATACCATGAGAATGTCCATGAGACCCACCGCCATGCGAATGTGCGTGTCCGCCAAAATACAATAGGGTCAACATACTAGGAGCAAGACATAATTAACAAATTGGCATGCCACAAACCCAATTACATTAAATTCACGATGACCCCCAATGCGGCAGTTATCGCCATGATTCCTCCTTCCACTTCATAATCCGTGCTAATGATGCGCATTATCGCGAGCACAACGAGCACGCCAGTGACGATCCAAATTAGAAAAACCGAGAAGAACGCGCCAAGCACCTCTACAAAAATTAGCACAGTTGATGGGAGAGATAGACAATGGATAGCGGTGAGATGGCTATCGGTTGGATAGTAATGCCGACACGCACGTCTCGAAACTAACCAGCTCGATGGAAGCCGAAGCTCATTGTTTGCGATGGCGGCCGTCGTGCAATATACAGCGAGAATAAAGAGATAAGCACCGATGCGAAATCGGTCAGCTAAACATTAGAAATTCATTAACCCGTAGAAAAACACATTTACCAAATGTGCAGCATCGGTGACAATCGAAAGTGAGCCCGCCAGAATGCCACCAATAACTTCACATATCATAAAGAATAAGCAAAGAGCAACGGTGGCCCAGAGGATGCGCGTCGCACGCTTATTGCTCTCGCTTAAGCGACCACTCGGATCGTCATGACAGTGATAATTGCTAATTGAACTCTGATCGTCTATGCCATTATAAGAGCCATTCATCGGCGAGCTTCTGGAATTGTATGCCTTCTTGAAAATCGAAAGAAAACTAATACCTATTAGCTTCCAATAATGGCGAGTTTTCGGTAATCATGATATCAACTTTTAGAGAGAATATTGATTGATTTTAAAAGTTGGTACAATATTTGTTAATAACAATTGAACATAACTTGATTGAATATAATTATGATTGCACAAAAATTGCTGTGTTATCATATGGTCAACTCATTTAGAACACAACACATTTTGGCGTGTTTAGATAATTGTAGCAAACTAACAGATAAATGTCAATTTTTTAATAATAAGAACATGATCATATTCTTCCTATTTGAAATTATTTTATATTGATATAATACGAATTACATCCGTTTTATTCTAAAAAATGATATAAACTGACACGTCATTCTAATAAGAAATAAGCGACCATTGTTATGGAGAAAAATAAAAAATTTAAACCAAAAAAACTCAAAATCGAATTAACTTGAAAAACATGTTAGTTGAAACGTGTTCGGTTTTTATAAAAAAATTGCATGATGAATAACATGACTTAAAACCAACTTTATATATTAAATCATACATCAAAAAATTATCCGAGCTTTACTCTATATGATGGTAACAAGGAATGTTTAAAATGGTATAAGGTAATTTTTAAATTATTAACAGAATATCTGATGAAATTTAAATATTTTTAACCAAAACAATTAACAATCATTTCTTCCTTTATTGAATCGTACTGATAATTTGGATTGTAAAAAACTTACTACCAGATGTAAAATTTTTTATTTTAATATGATTAGAAAGACATATGTGATTTTTAGAATACAAAATAAGCGAAAGAGTTTTGTGTTTTTATAGTCGTTGCCAAATGCGATTACTACCGCAAAAATTTTTAAATATTGTCGTGGTGTAGGTTGATGAAAAATTAGGGGTAAAGGAGCATACCCCAAAAAAAGATGGTCTCGCTTGGGCTGGTGTAGATTTAATTTGCAATTTGTTTATTATTTAGCTTTTTTTTCATCACAATTTTGTTTTCTCTTACTAAATTGGTTGTTAAATCAACATAATATATATTATAATAAAAATTTTAGGTATAATTTATTATATTTAGGGTCGAAATAATAAACAAATTGCAAATTAAATCTACACCAGCCCAAGCGAGACCATCTATTTTTTCGGTATGCTCCTTTACCCCTAATTTTTCATCAACCTACACCACGACAATATATTAAACGTGAGTTATGACATTTTGTTGCTCGTAAAATTCTGAATTTTTTGAAATGCAACATGACGTGGTTACGGTAATTCACGCGTGTATTTTATAGTCGCTTGAAATTTTAAGCTTTAAAAATCATAACTTTGCTTAGAAGAAGAATCCAATTTAAAGGCAAATATGTTATTGCTCGCCGTTGTGCCCTCTATCAATAAACTCTTAATCTCAAAAATTAAAAAGAGAATTTTCAAATTATTTGATTCTAAATTTTTTTACCTTACAGTGCCCTTAAAGTACTTGAAACATAAAATCTTCTAACGGTGTTAAGTGTATCTCATACAATAAATGTTTGTAAAGACTATAGTCAGTACAGAAACATAATTTTCCAAAAATGATCACTTAAATGAGCCATATATGGGTTTTACTTAGAAATGAGCCTATGAGCACCAATCAAACACAATCTATTTTTAATTTTTGAGATTAAGACTTTATTGATAGAGGACATAACGGTGAATAATAATATGTTTGCCTTTAATCTTGATTCGACTTCTAAGCAAAGTTAAAAAAAGTTACTTTTAAAGTTTAAAATTTCAATCGACTATAAACTTTCACATTTGAATTCTTTTTGAATTTATTTCTATTATAGCCTATTTCAAAATAGTTGACGACGCAATCACGCTGCAAATGCGGCATACTAATTCAAATTCATTTTCAAAACGATTATTTTGTTCCATATACAACTAAAAAAAATGTCACAGAAATAAAATAAAATAATCGTATTGAAAATGAATTTGAATTAGTATGCCGCATTTGCAGCGTGATTGCGTCGTCAACTATTTTGAAATAGGCTATAATTATATTTTTACAAAAATTTGTTTTTTTATAAAAAGTTTAAATTTTGAATTCAGGAAGTTTTTATAGAAAAAAATTAAAAATTACTTTAGTGGTAGTTATCAGCAGCATCAGTAATACTTTCGCAAATTCTGCTTGTATTTTTAATTATTTGTCAGTTTCGTGAAAATTAAGAATTAATTCAGACAAATTATCAAATTAGTTTTGTACTTCACATATCTTCGCAAATTTTTTATCTCTCTTCAAGAATACAAAGAAAACATTTATTTGTTTTATAATCACAATAAAAACTTAACTCTCTGATTTTCCCAAAAAAAAACCGAATCCGCGAAAATGTTAGGTATTTGCAAGTGCTTCATGAGCTATTCAAACCCCCAGCAATGCGGCGTTGCGTAGACATGCGCTATTTGTGCACAATACTGAATCAATGGCACATCCACTCTTATGTTCATCATCCTTGATTTCTCTAAAGAGATATATGGCTGTGTATTTGCAATCTTTGCATACACACGCCGATTGATAAAGGTAGAAAATCTTTCCAATCACACTCTTGTTTCATTTTTTGTTTCGCTGATAAGTACCATTTCATGTGTGTAGATAAGTCTACGGTAACCACGTACGTAATCTTTTCATATTGTTTCATTCTCTGCTGCTTTCGCGCGCGAACTATCACACTTCATATTTTACCTGCCCCGGGGGCGCCCACAATATTTGCATTCTTCAAAGTCTACCTGGAATCAAATGAGGCGAGTCCCCGCCCGCACCGTGGCTCTCCTCCCACCACAACCCTCTCAATATATCCACCCACGGTGTAAAATCGTTTGTGGATAAATCAAGAGTTATCGCAAGACTCGCGCATCAGAGGTGGTCGTCTTTTCCATCCTTACCGAAACACATTGGTTTTATCAATTCGTTTTTTGATTCGACTCCTTTTGAATACAATTTCTTTAATTTATATTATTATTTCTTGATATTGGTTATTAATAGACGAATCAATTAAAAGACAATGGATTACGAAAACGACCCAGGATGGAAATATCTTCGCCGCTCTCGCGAGGAGATGCTCAAGGTATTCACCAATTCATTGTATGTTAGTAAGAATGATATTAGGATCAATCTCGTGAATATGATTCAAAAAAGAACGTCTGGATCCCGGACGCAGAGGAGGGATACGTTGAGGCAGTTATAACCAAAACTTCCGGTGACAGTGTTACTGTTACTGTTGGTCAAGGTCAAGAGGTATCTTGGTATTTATTGCTAATCTAGTTCTTATGCCAAACTTGTAGAAAACTGTTAAAAAGGACGTTATTCAAGAAATGAATCCACCAAAGTTCGAGAAAACCGAAGACATGTCCAACTTGACCTTCCTTAATGATGCTTCGGTACTTTACAATCTTCGTGCTCGCTATGCGGCTATGCTCATCTACGTAGGAAGAAAATACCTGGTCCGCTCTATCGAGTATTTTATTTAGACATATTCGGGTCTTTTCTGTGTTGTCATCAATCCATACAAACGTCTTCCAATTTATACTGACTCGGTTGCTCGAATGTTTATGGGTAAAAGACGAACTGAAATGCCGCCGCATTTGTTCGCGGTCTCCGACGAAGCTTACCGCAACATGCTGCAGAACCACGAGAACCAGTCGATGCTTATCACTGGTGAATCCGGTGCTGGTAAAACCGAAAACACCAAGAAGGTTATCTCGTACTTTGCCTCTGTCGGTGCTGCCCAACAGGAAGCGTTCGGCAAGAAGGACGAAGCAAAGAGTGACAAGAAGAAGGTCACTTTGGAAGACCAGATTGTGCAAACAAATCCGGTGCTCGAAGCCTTCGGTAACGCCAAGACTGTGCGTAACAACAACTCGTCGCGTTTCGGAAAGTTCATCCGTATTCACTTCTCGAAGCAAGGACGCGTCGCTTCTTGTGATATTGAGCATTGTAAGTGAGCCAATGAGCACAATCGATATAGTTCTATTGCAGACCTGCTCGAGAAGTCTCGTGTGATCCGGCAAGCTCCAGGAGAGCGTTGCTACCACATCTTCTATCAGGTGTTCTCCGACTATCTTCCAAAACTCAAGGAGGAGTTGCTTCTGGACAAGCCCGTAAAGGACTATTGGTTCATTGCTCAAGCCGAGCTCACAATCGACGGCATCAACGACAAGGAAGAGCACCAGCTTACCGATGAAGCTTTCGACATTCTCAAGTTCTCGCAGCGCGAAAAAATGGAATGCTACAAGCTCGTCGCCGCCATGATGCACATGGGTAACATGAAGTTCAAGCAGAGACCACGTGAAGAGCAAGCCGAAGCTGATGGAACCGAAGGCAAGTCGCCTCTACTATGATTAATCTTTTATTTACCTTGGCGACTCATTTTTGAAACACATTTTCTGTCGCTTTATTCATCTCTCGATGTGTTGCATTATTTGCTAAACATCCCCTGAGCTGTTTGTTGAGATCCAACACGAATTTAGTTTTTTTGTGCGCATTTTGAGCACTTTTATCTATTTGTAGTCTACCATAAATATTATCAATATATTTGCAGATGCCGAAAAAGCGGCGAAGAACTTTGGAATCGACACTGATGAGTTCATGAAAGCACTGACGCGACCACGCGTAAAGGTCGGAAACGAATGGGTCAACAAGGGACAAAACATGGAACAAGTCAATTGGGCTGTTGGAGCCATGGCCAAGGGTCTCTACTCGAGGATCTTCAACTGGCTCGTCAAGAAATGTAATCAGACCCTTGATCAGAAAGGAATCAGTCGTGACCACTTCATTGGTGTTCTCGATATTGCTGGTTTCGAAATTTTCGATTTCAACTCATTCGAACAGTTGTGGATAAACTTTGTCAATGAGAAGCTTCAGCAATTCTTCAATCACCATATGTTTGTCCTGGAGCAGGAAGAATACGCTCGTGAGGGTATCCAATGGACCTTCATTGATTTCGGTCTCGATTTGCAAGCCTGTATTGAGTTGATTGAAAAGGTTCGACGCTTTGTGTGAAATCCAGTGATATTTCAATTATCTTTCAGCCACTTGGTATCATTGCAATGCTTGATGAAGAGTGTATCGTACCAAAGGCTAGCGACCAAACATTGGCTCAAAAGCTTATCGATCAACATTTGGGAAAGCACCCGAACTTTGAGAAGCCAAAACCACCAAAGGGAAAGCAAGCTGAGGCTCACTTCGCAATGCGTCACTACGCAGGAACCGTTCGTTACAACGTGTCGAACTGGCTTGAGAAGAATAAGGACCCACTCAACGATACCGTTGTGCAGGTTATGAAGAACTCGAAGCAGAACGAGCTCCTTAACACCGTTTGGCAAGATTACACAACTCAGGAAGAAGCCGCCGCCGCTAATAAGGGTAAGTAATACACAATTTAGTAATAAATACTACGCGCATTTCAGGATCTTCTGGTGGAAAGAAGAAGGGCAAGTCTGGCTCGTTCATGACGGTTTCTATGCTCTACAGAGAATCATTGAACAAGTTGATGAGCATGCTCAACACCACCCATCCTCATTTCATCCGTTGCATTATACCAAACGAAAAGAAGGCCTCCGGAGTCATTGATGCAGCGCTTGTACTTAATCAGCTCACATGCAATGGTGTGCTCGAAGGTATCCGTATTTGCCGCAAAGGATTCCCCAATAGAACTCTTCATCCTGACTTTGTGCAACGCTATGCTATTCTTGCTGCCGACGAAGCGCTCATTGGGAAAGAAGACGCCAAGAAGGGATCGGCTGCCATGTTGGCTCGTCTCGTCAAGGAGAAATCTTTGGAGGAGGACAATTTCCGTGTCGGACACACCAAGGTCTTCTTCAAGGCCGGAATCGTTGCTCACTTAGAAGACTTGCGCGATACCAAACTTGCCAGACTCATCACTGGACTGCAAGCGCAGATAAAATGGTATTTCCAGATCATTGAGCGCAAGAGACGCGTCCAGAAGATTGAAGCTCTCAAGCTCATCCAGCGCAACGTGCGCAGCTGGGCTTCATTGCGTACCTGGGTTTGGTTCAAACTCTATGGCAAGGTGCGACCACTTGTCAACTCTGGAAAGATCGAAGCACAATATGAGAAGCTTCAAGAAACGGTTGCCACTCTTAAGGACACCGTAACTCAAGAAGAGGAGAAGAAGAAGCAGCTCCAAGAGGGAGCCGAGCGACTCAACAAGGAGACTTCTGAGCTTTTGGCTCAATTGGAAGCAACTAAGGGAAGCACTCGTGAGGTTGAGGAACGAATGACGGCTATGAATGAACAGAAGGTTGCTCTTGAAGGAAAGCTCTCGGACGTGAACAAGAAGTTGGAAGAGGAAGAGTCGCGTGCGCTTGAAATTAGCAAGCAGAAGAAGCAGGTCGAGGCCGAATGTGCCGATCTCAAGAAGAGCTGCCAAGACGTGGATCTTTCATTGAGAAAGGTAGAGGCCGAGAAGAACGCTAAGGAGCATCAAATTAGAGCACTTCAAGATGAAATGAGACAGCAAGATGAAAACATTTCCAAGCTCAACAAGGAGAGAAAGAACCAAGAAGAGCAGAACAAGAAGCTCACCGAAGACTTACAGGCAGCTGAAGAGCAGAACTTGGCTTCCAACAAGCTTAAAGCCAAACTAATGCAGTCGCTCGAAGATTCCGAGCAGACAATGGAGCGAGAGAAGCGAAATCGCGCTGACATGGACAAGGCCAAGAGAAAGGCCGAGGGTGAGCTAAAGATTGCTCAAGAAACGCTTGATGAGCTCAACAAGTCAAAGAGCGACACGGAGAATGCGTTGAGACGCAAGGAAACTGAAATGCACAACTTGGGAATGAAGCTCGAGGATGAGCAGGCCGCTGTTGCCAAATTGCAAAAGTCCATTCAACAAGACGAAGCTCGTGTCAAAGATCTTTATGAGCAATTAGCCGATGAGAAGGAGGCTCGTCAAAAGGCCGACCGTTCAAGGTAACAACATGAAAGAAGTTTATAAAAATTCATATTTTCCAGAGCCGACCAGCAAGCGGAATACGACGAGCTCACCGATCAGCTGGAAGACCAAGCTCGCGCCACCGCCGCTCAAATCGAGCTCGGCAAAAAGAAGGATGCTGAGGTGGCCAAGCTTCGTCGCGACGTCGATGAATGCAGCCTAAAATTCGCCGAGCAATTGAATTTGCTTAAAAAGAAGGGAACCGACGCCATTCAAGAACTTTCAGATCAAGTAGAGCAGCTTCAAAAGCAAAAGAGCCGCACTGAAAAGGAAAAAGCTCAAATGCAGCGCGAGTTTGACGAATCCTCTGCCGCTCTTGATCAAGAAGCCAAAGCGCGAGCCGATCAAGAAAGAATTGCTAAGAGTCACGAAGTGCGTCTTCTTGAGCTTCGCCTCAAGGCTGACGAACAATCGCGACAATTGCAAGATTTTGTTTCATCCAAGGGCCGTCTCAACTCGGAGAACTCGGATCTGTCGCGTCAAGTCGAGGAGCTCGAGGCTAAGATCCAGGCCGCTAACCGACTTAAGTTGCAGTTCTCCAACGAGCTCGACCACGCTAAGAGACAAGCGGAAGAGGAGAGCCGCGAGCGTCAGAATCTTTCGAACCTTTCGAAGAATCTGGCCAGAGAGCTCGAGCAGCTTAAGGAATCCATCGAAGACGAAGTGGCCGGCAAGAACGAGTGCAATCGTCAATTGCAAAAGGCCACCCTCGAGTTGGAGCAGTGGAGAACTAAATTCGAGACGGAAGGTCTCATCGGAGCCGATGAGTTCGATGAGGTTAAGAAGCGACAAAACCAGAAGACCAGTGAGATCCAAGACTCCCTTGATGCTTGCAACGCCAAGATTGTGGCGTTGGAGAATGCGCGCAGCAGGTTAACGGCCGAAGCCGACGCCAACCGACTCGAAGCTGAACACCACGCTCAAATCGTCTCATCCTTGGAGAAGAAACAAAAGGCCTTCGATAAGGTCATCGACGAATGGAAGAAGAAGGTTGACGACCTCTTCTTGGAGCTCGACGGTTCTCAAAGAGATGCTCGTCAGTTGTCTGCAGAGGCTCACAAGCTTCGCGGACAACACGATACCCTCGCCGACCAAGTCGAAGGATTGCGTCGCGAAAACAAGGCGCTCTCCGACGAGGTGCGCGACCTGTCAGAGCAGCTCTCAGAAGGTGGACGTGCCACTCACGCTCTCTCGAAGAACCTCCGTCGGTTGGAGATGGAGAAGGAGGAGTTGCAGCGCGGACTCGACGAGGCCGAGGCCGCACTTGAATCTGAAGAGAGCAAGGCGTTGAGATGCCAGATCGAGGTTTCTCAAATCCGTGCCGAGATCGAGAAAAGAATCGCCGAGAAGGAGGAAGAGTTTGAGAACAACCGCAAAATTCACCAACAGACGATCGATAGTATTCAAGCCACTCTCGAGTCGGAGACGAAAGCCAAGTCCGAATTGTTCCGCGTCAAAAAGAAGTTGGAGGCCGACATCAACGAACTCGAGATCGCGCTTGACCACGCCAACAAGGCTAACGAAGACGCTCAGAAGAACATTCGCCGTTACGTTGACCAAATCCGTGAACTCCAACAGACGGTCGATGAGGAACAGAAGCGACGTGAAGAGTTCCGAGAGCTCTTATTGGCCACCGAGAGAAAACTCGCAGTTGCCAAGCAAGAGCAAGAAGAGCTCATCGTTAAACTCGAAGCGGTATATCCCAAAATAAAATTTTTCTAAAAAATTTTTCAGATCGAGCGAGCTCGTCGTGTTGTTGAAACCTCTGTCAAAGAGCACCAAGAGCACAACAACGAGCTGTCTGCACAGAATGTTGCTTTGGCGGCTTCCAAGAGCCAGCTTGACAATGAGATTGCCCTACTTAAGAGCGATATTGCTGAAGCTCACGCCGAACTTCAAGCATCAGAAGATAGAGGACGCCGCGCTGCTGCTGATGCCGCCAAGTACGAATTCCGACGATAAGGCGCGGTTAATTATGATAATTTATAGGCTCGCTGAAGATTTACGTCACGAACAAGAGCAATCGCAGCAACTTGAGAGATTCAAGAAACAACTGGAGAGCTCTGTCAAGGTGATTTTGCTCTATTCTATGGTTCCATGATAAATACGACAAAATTCCAGGATCTCCAAGAGAGAGCCGACACTGCTGAAGCAGCGGTGATGAAGGGCGGAGCAAAGGCTGTGCAAAAGGCCGAGCAGCGCCTGAAAGCACTTCAATCCGATTTGGAAACGGAGACGCGACGCGCCGGAGAAGCCTCCAAGACCCTGGCTCGTGCTGACCGCAAAGTCCGCGAGCTCGAATTCCAAGTTTCCGAAGACAAGAAGAACTACGACAAGCTTCAAGAGCTTGTAGAAAAACTAACCGCCAAGCTCAAGTTACAGAAGAAACAACTCGATGAGGCCGTAAGTTATAAAAATAATATTTTTATAATTGATACCATTATTTGAAATAGGAAGAACAAGCCAATAATCACTTGAGCAAGTACAGAACCGTTCAATTGTCTCTGGAAACCGCTGAAGAGAGAGCCGACTCGGCCGAACAATGCCTCGTCAGGATCAGAAGCCGCACCCGCGCCAACGCTGATCAAAAATAAACAGCCGATATATCAAACATGTTTCGCAGTTCTCTTTTTCCAATTTCATTTGTTCGTGACCTTATTAATTATTTGAACCATTATTAAACTGTAATATTCACAAAGTGACACCCAACTACAGTTTGAAGACACGATTGATTTTTTTTCGACAACTTTTCACTATAATTCTAATATTCAGCTTTGTTTTATCCTTTTGTTTTTTAGGCTAGTGGTTTTATGTTGGGCAATGTTAGATTGACTCGACGCACTTCACATTTTGCATATACAATATTGTAATAAATATTCAGTGATCAATGGATGACTGTAGATGTATTATTATTCTGTAAAAAAATATAAAAATAAAATAAATACAAGAGAAAGTTTAAACTATTCAAATCGAATAATGAAAAATGAGCAAAATTATAAAGAAAAGAAAAGAAAAAAGTTAATAAATATGCCACATTTCCGTAGAATGGGCCTGATTTGAAATGTTACAAAACCCGACAAAAATAATAAATTTGTTAAAACGTGATCAAATTCGTTGAACTTTATTCCTATGTGGAAGATGTTTGCCGTCAGCGTGCTCTTTCAAATTAAGCGTGCCATTTTTTTTGAAATTAAGATGTTAACTACAGTAATATATAACATGAGCATACATTTTTACCCTTCTGTACAGAAAAAACTGTGTTTTTCACGAAAATAACATTTTCTAAATTTTTTTTGTAATTTAATTTTTCGGAATATTGAACACGGAATTCCATCCATCATTGGTGTGTATTGTTCGCAGTCCTGAGTCTTAAGCTCCTATTCGGTTGAACGGCAGGGTTATTAGAAGATAATTCGCTCCGCCGTAATTTTTGCGAATGAGGGAAAAGTTGAAACATTTATTTAAAATAATTAAATAACAAGGATATTGTAGTATGTAGTTGAAAAAACAGCTACCACAGCAAATAAGGATTAGGTACTTAAGCCTAAACCTTTCATCTGAAAATGAACTTCCATCCAAATACTATTTTCATATTATCAAAATCTAAGAATATGAAAGGTTTGATTTGATCATTTTTAAATAATTTTCAATGGTCTCATAGATAACATGAAACAAATATTCAATTTACGTGAATAACTTCTCTGTTTTTCATTATCTTCAAATTTCTAGATCACGTGTGATTTATTACCTTTATTTTTTATAAAAATAAAATTTGAATTGTCAATTTCTCATATTTTGATAATATTTATTTGTATTGTATTTATAATTATCTCAATAAATAGTTTCAAACAATAATGGTCTAATATTCAAATTATTCAATATTCGAGTCCACTCTCGTTTTCGCGTACCCGTTTCGCGTATACGACCGCAACGCGAACCGCACCGCTGACACCAATTCGTGTCATATAGATAGTCGTACAAACGTTAGTGTCCTAACGTTTCGGTACTTTCTGTTCAATACCTAATGTTAAAGATCTTCATTATATTCTTCCATAGAAGAAGCTTCTAAATATAAACCGGTGTTCAGTTTGTGTGAAATCAGCCTCCCGATATTTTCTTAAAACGCTATTTCACTATACTATACATTATAGAAAAAGAGGTACTTTTAGAACACATGTTGACTTTGTTTTTTAGTGACGCATTGATTTCAATTCGTTGTATAACATTACGAAATTCGGTATCAATCCATTTATCAGCAAGTTTTGCCATGGTTATGCAAAATTGTTTTTTATTTTGAAAGTTTAATCATAAAATATTGTTTTATTGATTTGTTTATTGTTTATGCGCATTTCTTTTGTGTGACATGTCATTTACATTATTTCATCAATTCTGGTCAACCAGATCCAAGGTCGTTATGAAATAAATCAATTTAAAAATCAATTTTTTGAAAAATTCTTTTAGTTTCAGATGCAAGTCAACAGCGAAGATGTTACTGTTTCCTGGGGCCAACAACCACATCCATTCGATTCGCAGTATGGAAAATGGAGATTGGCCGTATTCCAGGTATGTTTTGGAATACTATGAAGAATTTGGAATATTGTTTTACAGGACGTCCAAGAATCATTCGATTCGACTAAATTGTATTTTCTCTACGACCCCGAGGCGGATGAGCAAAGTGGTACAAGGTTCGTTCATTGAAATTTATATTGGTTACGGACAAATATTATCGACGTCAGACGAAGCTGCCCTTCGGGAAAAGAAAAAATTATTCCAAAAATTTTATAATTAGAAAAATTGCCAACTCCCTTCCATATTATGAGTTTTTTTCCATAACAAAATTATCATAAAAAAGTTAATACAAGAAATTAAATATGCAAGCTCCTTAATAGTAGAGATTCAAATCTTTGGCATTATTGTTCCAGAAAGGGTTCTTTGCTGTTCTTTGATATGCGAACAACTTTTTCAATTCTAACATATCAAAAAATTAATCATTTCTTTATTTTCAGTGGTCAAAGAAAAGGATATCCTGGCTTGGTTATCTTTGACCTCAACCTACGATGTTTTGCAGGCGAAATCCCTCTGGAAAATAAAGGAAAACCAAAGTTCCTTTTTGCCTTGAAGTGTCCCTCAAAACAAGGCGGCTCGTCTTTCATTCTCGTTACAGAAGATATTTATGATGAAATTCGGGTATTTTTTTAAATATAAATTGACTAAGATTTTTGCAAATATAAGGTGAATATGTTCCGCGTCGATTTGTCGCAGGATGGGTTGTCTGTTGCTGGTTTTCACCCACTCTTAAACCAGCCTATCGACTTAGGTGGTGAATATATTTGCTCAATGCGCGATGACAGTCCGGAAATTGTTGTCATGGCGAACCCAGGACTACAAATATGGCGGATTAACTGTATGGTCGAAGGTCCACAAGCTCCAATCGCGTATCATCAAGTACAAGGAGCCGATCTGTGCCACTTCTATGACGGATTTCTTAGTGGTGGGAAAATTATCTTTCTATCAGCGACTCCGGACGGCCATTTTGATAATAGTCGTGTTCATTTATTGAGTTTGGAAAATCCTCAACACGTGAGTTCATGCATTTTAAAAATAATCTAATTATAATTATTTTTAGATTACAACCCAAAACTGTTCTCCTGATCCTTCCCGAGGTATGCCAGTTCCACGAAAACAATGTGGCATCGATGCAATAACTAGTAATAATGTTATTTATATCCTTTTATAATTTTAATTAGATGCTATTTTATTCGCTGGCGGTGAAGTTGATCGTGGTTACGGAAACTTCGAAAGACTTGTTGATTATTGGTTCCTGGACATGCGCACATTCCAATGGACGCAAGTGCCGGCAACGATGTCTTGTCCTTTAATTGAGCCTCGTCTGACATCGGCAAACTCTGGAAATATATACGTTTGGGGTGATTTCGATCAACCCCTACCTGGAATGCCCCCGAGTGGAACTCATCTGCGAATTCTGCGCGTTACTGGTCTGGAAAAGTCTGGCCATCCGCCAGCATATTCAGCATACTCTGGTGGTGCACCACCAGCTTATCCAACTCTCGATGAAAAAAGCGGACCACCTTATCCCGACTCTGCAGAACCTCGTTATCCACAAGGTTTGTTGTTCGATGTTTTTTATCGATAGTTGTTTGAATATAGGCGGGCAAAGCGTACCTCCACCATATCCGACCTATAATCCAAATGATAATTATGGAAATGCTGGATACCAAGGAGGCCCTGCTCAGTTTGGACATGGTGGTCAGTATCCGTCAAATCCATCAGAAAGTGGCGAGATTAATATTCCGCATCAAGAGGGCAGTAGCAATGCGCAAGGAGTTTACCAGCAAACATCGGACGGACAAACTGCTTTTTATCCTTCACACAACCAGAAGAAGAAAAAGGACTGCGTTATCCAATAATTATATTGTACAAAATGTATTATAATGTTTCGATGTTTACCCGTAGTAAGGTCATAATTTATTAATTCTTGATTTCGACAATTTTTAACGAGTGCTCTGGTGGATTTTGGAATTCCCAATGTTTAAAAAGTTGCTAATTTATCATAAACCCGCTAAATATGTTAATTCTTTTTTCTATGTATGAAAACGGTTTTTTAAATTACTTTTTCCATTTTCATTTGTAGTGAATTCAAAGTTTTGTTGATATTGTGTAGTGGAAATAAAATGTATTTTTGGAAATTAAAGTGATACAGTATTATAGAGTTTATATTGCAGTTTCAGCGTAAATTGAGCAAATATGACCAAAATTATAATGTATATTTTGAAATAATAAATGTGATATCAAAACATGTGTTGTTCGATAATTCTTGTAAAATTCTGTCTACATTCGGTCGTATGAGCCGGATGTTATTAAATCTAGGAAAAACGGAAATTGCATCCGTCGGAAAATAAAATGCATTTCCGCAAAAAATCACGGATTATTAAACCATCTAATTTTAAATTTTGATTCTTTTAATTAAAAAAAACTAAAGAAAACAAAAAATTTCAAAAGAATCGAACCCGCATAGATTCTTCGTAAATCATAGCAAAAAAATCATATTCATTTCCGTTTTCCGCCTTCCTTTAGAAAAAAACTGATTTCCGTGCAACCAAACTTGGTATGTAAATTTTCAATGTCACTGTTTCGAGAGAAACCATTCCGATATGTAAGCTCTCTTCAGAGTGTTCAACTTCGTCTTTCAAGTGCTGACCAATGTCCAACCCAACTGAGCAGCTTTCTCGTAACTAATAAATCAAAGGAAGTCTTGCCATCGAGCTTGGCGTGAATGTAGATTATGTCGAGAGTCCTTTGAAGACGTTGGATAATTTTTTTCCTGATTTGGGCATCAGGTTTCGAGCAAGGCCGGAACGATTTTATAATGTATTACCTCTTTTTTCTTTTGCTCAAATGTGAGGAAAGAGAAGAATGAATTTGTAGAATGCTACATATGAAGTCCTTAGTAGCATAGTCATTGTGTACGATCATCGTCTTTGTTGGGTTTATTTCTAGACCTTGATTTCTAGCCTTTTCTTCGAGTCGATTTAGACGACGGCTTATTCCTTCTAAGGAACTTCCTATTAGCATCAGTCAGCGAGTTTGAGTCGTTTCAAAAACTTTCAATCAACACAGACGTCTTCATCTGCTTGTCGGATTCATCGAGAATCATTTCGAGAGCAAATGTGAAAAGATTATTTTTGATATATATTTGATAGACGGAAAACGGAAATGGAAATGATTAATGGTTTTTTTCCTATCATAGGTATTACTAATAATCAAGAAATTAATTTAGAAATTATATAATTTATAATATTTCAGGCTTGAAGGTGAATGATGCATATATACTTTCATGAACCAACCTACTTTTTCTATCACTAATAATCCTATACTGTACACGAAAACCTGAAAAACTACTTAAAAAAACAATTTCCGTACATATGTTTATTTATTGCTCAAGCTCGATGTATCATGGATAACAAGAATTATCTCGAAAATTGTTATTGATAACGTTCGTGATATCAATTCGATCAGAGTATCGGCTAGTTAACTCGTAATAAACAATATTTAGTTTAATGTTGTTTATCTAGTAAATTTGGGTTTAATAATGAAAAAACTCTGTAGAAGAATGTGCGTTTCAATGTTTTCAGTAAATTAGATTATCTTAAACATCGATATGGTAATCAGAAATAAAGCGAATTTTCATTCCATGCCAATTTTTCATCATAATGAAGATTCCTTTCCTATATTTTAACTGCAAACAATCAGAATTCATTTCAATTTAAGAGTTATAATTCTTTGATATTTTTTCTCAGGGGACCATACAGATGATAAACCACGACAATAATGAGAAACAGAGAAACAGAAGAGTTGAAATTGGGTAAAATAAATTTTTTCTCCCATCTCTGATATAATGTCAAAAGGTATCTATAGCATATAGTGTCAAAATGTATCTATAGCGAATTCTTCCAACATCTCGCATGACTTAAGAACTGTCTCCAAACATTAAACTAAATATTGTTTATTACGAGTTAACTAGTCGATACTCTGATAGAATTGATATCACGAATGTTATCAATAACAATTATTAAGATAATTCTTATTATCCATGATGCATCGAGCTTGAGTAATAAATAAACATAAATAAGGAAATTATTTTTTGTTTTAATTCGTTTTTCACGTTTTCGTGTACAGACGCGTGTAAATGAATAGGATTATGAGTGATAGAAAAAGTAGGTTGGTGTATGAAAGTATATGAATTAATTAAATAATGATAATGGAACTTTAAATTATAGTGGTCTCTTCTTATTAGAAGCTAATTAATTTTGCGTTTAATTGATGATTTTACAAAATCTCCGAAATCAATTCCATCTGTTAACTTTCTGCTCGTTTGTTATTTTTTGTTGAGAATAGCAAAGACACGTTTTTACAGCTGACCATCAGTTAATTATTGGTTTTGTAATAAGGAGAAAGTTCTATGTGGTGGGTTGTATTTGATTAAAAAAATGTTAATTGTATTATGAAATAAACGTTTCGTGAATGTGATACATTACAGCTTTTAAAATTTAAAATATAATGGTCACGAATATTACATAAATTAAGTTATTCATCTCAATCGGTATTTAATATAAAAATTGCATGCTGATTTTTCGTGTTCAGATACATTCGTGTTTTGAATATTTTGGGTTCTTTATATAATTGAAATAATTTCTTTTATTTGAAATTAAACTCTAAGGACAATACAGTAATGATTTGGATATAAAAATATTCGTAATTTTAGCTTAACAATATGCACTACGTTTCAGTACAAAATTAAAGTCTTGTCAAGAAAGATTTTGGTTTTTATAAAAACTCTTTCATTATGATATAATTAATATACAAATTTGTGTGGTCTTGTTTTTATGAATTTATTTGGTAATGGGATTTTTAACATAAATAATTTTCTTTTTTAAATGTCTTTTGATTGGTATAACTTAGTTCACATTAAAAACACAATTAGTAATTTTAAATTTAGTAATTTTAATAAGAACAATTAGTAATTTTAAATATTTATTATTCACTGACAATTTAACAAATGAAGGACAATATTCGTATATTACAAATTTTAAACCCATTTTTCAGTCAAACAATCATTAATAATACGAATACCAATTTTGGCGAGAACGTCTAAAAATTCATCCAATTTCTTAATCGTTAATCCACGCTTTATATTATCATTAGTATCGATAACAATATATCCTATTTTAATCCTTTTGATATCTTCGTTCCTATAAAACCAAATATCAAAGTTCTAATTAATTAGAAACCTTAGAACGTCATTTGACCACCAAATTTTTCTAAAATGATCAACTCCCCATTTCGGAGCATCACCAGCAACAATCTAAAAATAGTCGAGTTATTAGTCGTTGTGATCAATAAACCTCAACGCTTTTAATCGCATCAATCTTCAATCGCTTCCATTTACAGCTCGGAAAGAAATAGTTCTTTATCCAAAAGTTATTCGAAGTTACCTGCAAATAGTAGAATATATATATTTTCGCAATAACTTCCGATCACACGAGATGATTGATGTTTGAAGGTTTTTCTTTATCAATGTGTGTGTGTGTGCACAAAAATGAAAAGCAGAGTTGTTTCCTGCTGTCATCAAAAATGACGTATGTAAATTGATAAATTCGAATCATCATTCTCGCACAAAAAAACAAGTAGTGTTCTCTAATGGATTTGTTGAAAGTAACCTTGGAATATTTGTCTTCATATAGATTTAAACTGTCATCAGTCAACTCGTCATCCTCCATGGGATATTCATCAAACAATCGATCATCGGTTATGACGCAAACTTTTGCTGGGTGATATTTCCGATTCACAGGTGGCACATAATTTTCGCAATGTGGAACTGGGGTCCATCGCTTTGCTACAAACAATGACTTGTATGGGAAAATGGTTAACAATTGTTACCTGTGTCTGACGGTTTATAGATTTGATTACTTGGAAACTCTCGGAGCATTTGTTAAAGCAACGAAGAAATCAATCAGAGATTGACTACATTTTTATCAAATTTCGATGCGTTGCCATGACAATCTTCTCTAAAGGTAATTGCGGTGCGATAACCATATTCCCTCATTGACTCCCATACAACGACGATCTCATAACAACAAAAAACCGATGGCAATACTAATAGCTGCTCATAACTTGGAAGGAAGGAAGGATTGTGTAATTTTTTGGCTCATCGATATTACTGCGAACGATAGTTCAAGTTCCAATGGCGATAAAAATTCATCGCCATCTGAGTACACGCAGATCATCGCAGAAACACATGCCGATGCTCAACACTTGCACACGGCAGCCTTGTTATTGAGTTTTGAATTTCCATCCACTTTTTTGTGCCATTCATATTGGCTCATGCCTGAGCCGCGGCTCTCCTCCCATCCATTTATTACACTGTTCTTGCTTTTCAGTTTTCGTGGCTTCAAAAAATCATCACTTAGCCATCACGCCTTGCTCACTTGGCAGTAGCATCGGGGTATTTAATTATTCGTTTTACAAATAATATTCTTATCTCTATCGAGTGTTTAATTCGTCAAATTATTAAGGTTATTAAGCATGTTGTACGACGATGAAGATATCCGCTACGGTGGCCCACAGGCAGATGAGGGCGATGTAATTATTTATATTCATTTCAAAATTATGTGGTCTATTTTAGGATGCCGCTAGAAAGGCGGAAGAGCGCGAGCGCAAGAAGGCCGAAGTCCGCAAGAGACTTGAAGAGGCTGGAAAGAAAGGAAGCAAAAAGAAGGGATTCTTGACACCAGAAAGAAAGAAGAAGCTCCGTGTATGGGCCATGAATAAATCCTAGATATACTTGGGTTCTTTAGAAACTTTTGATGATGAAAGCCGCGGAAGACTTGAAGCAACAACAGATGCTTAAAGAGCAGGAGCGTCAAAAGACACTTCAACAGAGAATCATTCCGCTTCCAGATGTTGATGGCATCGAAGATCAAGGTTCTCGTTTCTCCAGATCTTTTTTTATGTACAGCTTGCAGGAAAATTGCTCAAAATCTATGAGGAAATGTTCTCAAGAGTATGCGCTTTGGAAGAAGAGAAATACGATATCAATTTCATGGTCGGACAAACCGAAGCCGAGATCAATCAACTGACGATTCAAGTAAACGACCTTCGCGGAAAATTGTTTGCTTTAAACTCATTCTACCAAATAATGGTTAATTTGCAGCGTAAAGCCAGCATTGAAGAAGGTTTCTAAATATGACAACAAGTTCAAATCATCTGGAGATAAGAACAAGGTGCTAATTATTTTTGAAATTAACCTTCTTTTCTTTAAAAGGAATAATTTTAATCAGAAAAACTTATGAATTTTCAGGAGAAGGCCAACTTCCGCGCGAATCTTAAGGTTGTTAAGAAGGAGACTGGAATTGACGAGATTATGGCAAAGGTATTCATTCAGTTCTTTCAACCCAAATAAAATCATCCCATGTGTTTCAGAAGAAGACCGATGGCAAGCCAGATTGGTCGAAGAAGGGAGCCGCCGAAGCAGCCGAGAAGAAGGAGGAGGAAGCTGCTCCACCTGCTGCCGAAGAAGCTCCAGCCGCTGAGCCAGCTGCAGAAGATCCACCAGCAGAAGAAGCCGAAGAAGAAGAGGAGGAAGAAGAGGAGGAGGAAGAAGAATAAGCATATATATATTACCATTACTCAACCTTTTTTTCTTTGCACATTGCTCATTAATATCACGCCGAAATAAAACATTTTCTAATTGTTTTGGTTGATTTCATACCAATGACTAAATTATTGTCAATCCGATATTGTTACCTGCAGATGAGATTATGAATCATTTCATCTTATGGTGCTTTAATCTTATGTGATATCATCGCTTTTTTCTAATTATAAGAACATGGTGGGATTATTAAATGAAAAAATAATATTTTTAATAGTATAATGACAATCTAAATATAAAGAAAAATTTAATAGTAACCCTTAAACCTTGCGGGTCGTATACAATTTTCTGAAAGATAGAGTACCGTCCAAAAAGTACATGAACGAATTATGATAAAACTTGGCCATACCCTTTTCCAAGTTAATTGCTCAAATCATCTTGAACCCGTCGGTCAGAAATACTATAATCTGACAAAATTAAATGTGGGGAATATTTCTCTTTTCAAAATTTTTACTTTTTCAACTTTAAAAAATCTGCACAGCACTACAATCGGGATTTTTTTAAAAATTATTTTCAAATTTCTTAGATTTTGATAATATTATTATCAAAGTATAAGAAATTGAAAATTCAATTTCAACATTTTTTGAATTATTTTCAGTGGTCTCAAAGAGAACATGAAACTAACGTTCAATTTATATGAGCAGCGTATTCCAAAGAGCCAACATGCCTTCTAAAGAGCCACGTTAAGGTCAAATTTCGTAAAAATTTAAAGCATCAAAGTTATGTTAAATAAATCCTGAAAAATTGACGTAAAAAGCAGTTTTAAACATTGGCGTGTAATTTAATGAAACGCGTTTAAATCTAGAAAATCGTAATTTTCATTTGGCGTGCGTTCAGCTAATGTTGTCATCGGTCTTGTTTTCGGTCCTGGTGTGTTATCTATTATCACAATTTGGTTGAAATCATAAATAAATTTTAACGGATTAAAATGATCATTCAGGCTTATTATCATATAAGTTTTGAACAAAATTAAAAAAAGCAAATACACTAACAAATATTTATAAATTAAATTTCAACATGAAACAAAAAACATATTGAGATCGAATCACAGAGAATCATATGAATTGTATTGGAACCGGCTTGGAACTAACAAAAACAAACAAGTAACCAAAAATTAAACAATTAAACCCAAAGCTTTCCAGGACTTTCTGGAACCTCGTTGTATAAAATGCACGATGAGTTGCGCGTCAAAATCGGAATCGGCGACGTTCCGCGGCAGGAAAGTGTTCTGCTCCGCTCACGTGGCACAATTGCTGGCTCATCCTCCAGCCTCCGAGCAGATACACTCAAATGTCGGGAAGATGATGTCTTTGACATCAAATTGCGGTCAAATACGAACAGTGACAGGTAAAATGCGTTAAATGAGAACTGCAAGAATCATTTTAATCTGCATCCCCACACGAATTGAAAACCTTGGTTAGATATAAGGATTTGGAAATGTAGAACAATATGAGCACGCTGTCAATTTGTAAAAATGGCCGGATTCCACGTAATAAGCCATCAGGAATGCACAACGACATAGCGATAAGTGTGACGAGCATGAAACGGCGCATGGTTACAAGACGTTTCTGCAAAAACGCAATTTAATCCTGTCTTTTATTAAAATTGAAAATTGACTTTATTTTTGATAATACAATTAAGGATAAAAGAGTATTAATAGAATACATATAATTTTATAAATAATTTAACGATAACAACTGGAAATAAAATTGTCCTAACGGCACTCCAACTTGTATGGTATTAGAATGAGCTCAGTAAGCATGCTCAAATATAACTTTTTAGAAAGTTATTATTATTTTTAGATAGTTTAAGACATGCTTAATTAAATTTTAGTAAAAACTTTTTTGTAATATTTCCACATACGTTTAAAAATCACAAAATCCCTAGTTCAATTTGGCGTGTAACGGCTCTACAGGAAAAGCGTATAACCAATATTATTCAATATTTTGAGTGTTTCTCTACTATCAACGTCTTACAGAAAGAAAGCGATAGTGCAATAGGTAGCGTCGGTCGCTCTTTTAGATAAATTAGACCAGTGAGCTCAATTAAAATTTTTAAATATTCTTAAACAATCTTTTGCATAAACAAGTCTTTTCGATTGAGTTTTTGGTTTCCTAGAATAGTAGAAATATACCGGTACCCAAAATTTGCGACCTCCCACTAACTAGTTGTTTAGAATATTGCTGTAGGACTACAGTTCAAATGAATGGTACCAGTGAACTCTCCGTCATGAAAACTCTATTTCCATAAAATTTCATTTAAAGCGGATTCATTACCGCTACGCGGTGATTTTCGCGATGAATAATCCGAGTCGGCGTATGGCTTCAATTTTTGTACATTTCTGGAGAGAAAGACGATGGCGGCTGGTCATTTCGTGATATCATGATATCATTCAACACATGTTTTTAGACCATAGACTCGAGTGAATTTTTAAAAAAGACAAATTAGTGTCATATTAGTGTCGCGGGTGGCGTGCAGAAAGGAAATAATTTTGTGACAGTTATTAAAGATATATAATCACATTTGTTTTCTTAACCGCGAACAAACGGGGAGTTTTTTGATATATGAAAAAAATATGATATTGTTTTTAAAATTGTTAGTAATTTTTTCATAATGTCTTACTGGCTCACAGAAAACTTTATATATTAAATCATATAAAAATTATCCGTGTTTTACTCTATATGATGGTGTCAAGAAGAATTTAAAACGGTATAAGTTGTTTTTTTAATTCATAATATTGTCTTTAAGTTTTTTGATGACACATTGCGAACATCTACGCGTTGATACGATTAAAAAAGGGAGAGTTGTCTTTCGTTCCTGGTTTATAATTGTCTTGCTACGCAGAGGTTTGCAACGTTGCCAAAAGTTTGAAATAGTCTATAGAAAAATAAAATCTGATAAACTTTAACTATTTTTTACCAAAAAAAACTAACACCTATTTCTTCATTTGAAATCGAACACATTTAAACTTATTCAGTTGGTATTATAATACCATCTTTACATATGACAGTCATATTGTATGCAATTAAACAATAATAAAAGTAAACCAACCTTTTCCACGTCCTCATCCAACTTGTGAAAAACAATCTGAAGTAAAGGATCAGAATTCTTTCGTTGTGGTCGGCAACACAACACTTGCAAATCGAGAGTCAATATAAAAACAGCTGGCACACACGTTGATATAAAAACATCAACCGTGCTATATAACATTGCTTGGGCCTAAAATGTAAATAATCGATTTCATTTATCCACACCATGGAAAACCTCCAATTGCATTATACAACCGCAATCAGAGCCCACAATAGCAGGGATCAAGTACATATTGAGCACCACTGTGGCGACAGCACACGGCACCAAGACGGCTAGTGGATTACGCCAAACGGTTGAGTAGCGCAGCGGTTGGAAAGCGGCGAGATACCGTAATCCAGACATAAAGAGCCAACAGTACATGCTGTAGGTGTAAGAGAAACGGGTTAGAAACTCGGAGGACTGCAAGAATATTTGATTAAAGAGCTGCAATGTACATGCTGAGTAGGATAATTTTGTGTGCACTAATATAATGCCCTCAGCTATCACCGTGCAAAGTTTTAGCACCAAAACTTTTTGGATCGAAAAGCACCCTAGTGAGTTGCGCGAATCTAAACACTTACCTTACAAAGAATCCCCAATATGTTCAAAGAAAGAGACTCGGTGAAATATGACAGAGACATTTCAAAGTATGACAACAGTAGTGATGTTGTATCGCAGCAAGCCATGGCTAACAAATAAATTCCAGTACCATTCATAAACTAAAACAATAAATATGTCAAAAAGAAATAATCAAAATCGAACCTGATCTTTATCACATTTTCTCAATCGAATCATTCTATAAATGACGTAAAAGTTAAGCACCAATCCGAGGCATACAATAAAAGCAAACATGAACAGGAATACCGGCTGCGGTAACTGCGATCTTTCCGGCGGCCATAAAATTAGCTCTTTGGTTTGTATGTCATCCGGCATTTCTGAAAACAATCAACTTGTTATCGAATGAGCATGACAAATATCAGATAAAGCTCAGAATTAATGTGATGGGAAATGGAATAATTAATACCAAGAAAAAGGTTTTCTAATATAGCAGCTCATGGAAAAGATTAGATAAAACAATGCGAACTAGACTAGTGATTATGTCTCGAATATTGGTATTTATAAGTTTAAAAAAAACCGAAAGCTAGAATAATGAGTGTAAATGGTTTGAATTTCTGGAAAATGTTCTCGTGTTTACTCAAGCGAAAACAACGAACGTACCACGTCGATTAATTCTAATTAAACCATCATCCTTTTGGGAATAATTAAAATAATGAAAACTTGGTTTTTAATTGTTAACGTAATAGGAATCATAGAGGATGATATGATTATTAGATAGTGGAATTATCCAAAAACACACAAATAAAAACTATTAAACAGCCGCAGCTGAAGACTTTGCATTTCCTACTAAGTAATATGTCATATGATTGCATTTGCATTAAAATTAATCACGAAGAGCTCACGCAAAAAAGTTTAGTTTTGGCTAAATCTCCACTGTGTGTTCCAGGCGATTAAGGATTATTCTCCTTTTATTTACAAAACTATATATATATTTAATATTAGAAAAAAGAAACAATAATAATTGAAAAGAAAATAAATCTCCTCGTTTAATTGTTTAATAACGAAATCCTACTCACAGAAAGATTAACTGACGATGATAATCAAAAAAAGTGTTAAGCTAATTTGCCAAATATCTTCAGAAGTGTGTAAGTTTTCATTTAAAGTAACCATGGTGTTTAATAATTTTTATTCAAACTCATTTAATACTTTCAAAAAGAGTCAATAATCGAATATTATATAATTGACATCGATTTAATCTTAAAGCTGCATTCAGCTGCTGGGAAGTTTCAGCAATTCAAGAAATACAGATAGTTGAGAGCAGGTGGAAATTCAGAAAAAACTTATGATCTTAATTAAAATGATGAGCAATAATAGCTCGTTTTTTTAAATTCTGATTATAAGAGAAAACAATTTACCTTATTATTTTTCAAACCATTTCCCAATACACAAAATAGGAAAAAATGTAATGTTAAAGAAGAAAATTAACCAGGAAAACTATGAAGAAAGATTTAAGCAAAATATCAATGTGGAAATTTTATATATATATATATATATATAAATTATTTTAATCTTGTCTAACGTAATAGGGATTAAATAATGTGTATATTTATTTGTTAAACAATTTTTAACACCTATTAGTGTTTGACGTGTGCGAACTAATAGACATCATGTGGATTTTGATAAAAACACAGCCACCTTCATGATAAGTGACACTAGAAGATCAAAGTTAAGATGTTAAACAAGATTAATAACAAAAGAACAGTTATAACAATTACCGAATTATAACAATTTAATTGTAATAAAGACTGCATTGATATGTTTGTCTATATATGCTTTAATAAATTATACTCGAGAATTTGAGATAACGTATTTGATAAATAAATTATTTTTTAATATGCTTAGCAATATATAATCGACTAATGCAATGTTTTAGAAAATAGCCGAGAAATATTTTATTCAAAAAAGACTCTTGAAAGAAGAGAAATAGACTTCGATTAATTAAATGTATAACTTGTGGTTTCAAATAAAGCGTTATGCAGCTTTTTAGCAGATAGTCATCTGTAAGTTAAATGAATTCTACACAAATTTGTTTTATTTCTTTAGTTATCTTCAGTGTGTTTTGTTCAATATGTAGTCGACATTTGCTCTGTAAGAAGATAGTAAGAGTGTGAATTTCATTTCGTAGGAGAATCAACAAATTGAAGAAATTCAATTCAATTTTTTAAAATTAGTATTTAGTAGGCGTTGTAAAATGACCAACCTTTTTTATTTTTAGTACTATATACAAATTTTTTGCTGAAAAATAAGTTATGAGAGGAAAACATGTATGAAGCCAGCTGATATTGCTTAGGAGATTGAACGCGACATGAAAATAAATCTAGGTTTACTATAACTTAAATTTGACATAGAAATTTATAAATGTTGTTAACTTCTATACTTCAAGGAGTGAACGTTAAAAATTTAAAGCTTTAAGATAATACAAAATTTTAAATTTAAACGCTACAGCTCAAATATTACTTCACCAGTTTACGTGTGTCAAATGCAAATGAAGAGTTTTAAATCGTGAAAATTATCCTTTATTTTAAATTTTGAAGTACTCGTATTAAATTCATATTTCTTCACTTTGACATGTTTTTCTTAATTTTTTTCTCAGCTTTTAGGAATTTTTCAATGGGTGTATGTGAACTTAATCGTTTTTAAAATTAATCTTGAAATTAGGTTAACCGACACTCCATAAAACACAAGAACATGATTAAAAAAAACTTTAAAAACTTATTACTGTATGGTTTTTTTTAACCGGGCTTAAGAAAGTTTATAAATGTACCATGAACATGTATTTAATATAAGTTTTACAAGAAAATCTTCTAAAAACAGATACAACATTCACGATTGTTCAAATTGCACTCGTAAAAACAAAATATTATTAAACGTGATTATCATAATATTTTCAGAAAAAAATTTTGA
Organism: Caenorhabditis plicata; assembly: GCA_963931815.1. NCBI lineage: Eukaryota > Metazoa > Nematoda > Chromadorea > Rhabditida > Rhabditidae > Caenorhabditis > Caenorhabditis plicata. Next base: position 18,214,088 of record OZ007493.1, read on the forward strand.
AAAAAACTATTTTAAAACATTGTCGGAAAATTTATATGAACATAACGAAATAAAAATGGGTTGATTTACTGTGTTCATTTATTTTAAGTTTCATTTTTTAATGAAAAATGATTCTATTATTAAACAATTGAAGTAGTTTTAATTTTATTTAATTAAAATCTTGTTTAAAAAAGAGTTGTTTGAACTATATTTAGGTAGGTTAAAATCATTAATTAATGAATATCTGATGAAGTAAAACCAATACAGACACCGGACTGTATTTGCAATAATAACCTATCAGTTTAATTGAACTTTTGGCTAGTTGATAGTAGACTGCTAGTTCGAAATCAAAGTTTATTAGGTGGCATTGAAAATAAATATCAATGTTCAGGTTGAATAGCGAAGAACAATATATCAATGGAACGCAATAATCACGCTGTAAATAAATTTTAAATATGTAAAAATAATAACTATTGGATTTAGGAATAAGTCGGTAGAGTTTAAAACCACTTTAATTAATTTAAAAAAGGTACAAATTTAAATGGACAATACGTTTTAATGATTAGCTTAAGTCGTCTAACTTTAATAGATTCGCAATGTAACTTAGTAAGCCTATCGTCGAGAAACATACTTTATATTTGCATCTTTGACATACCATACGCTTTATATCATTAAGAATTTTTATAACAATTATATAAATGTAACAACCAATTTATTAAGTGGTCAGTGGTTTTAAAACGCTTTCAATAACTATCGGCATTTCACAATTTGTTGGAAGTAACTCCGATGTGCTTATTAAATAACAATTTATCATTTATTAGAATCCAGAGGACGCGTACAATGGACGAGGGCTTGATACTAATGTTGTTAATACAATGTGACTCTATTAGTACTAATAAATTTTTGAGTTAACAGCACAATTTTAAAAATTGAAAATTTTTGCATAATTAAATTTAAAGAATATTAAATTTGGTAAAGATAATGATATTCTAAACAAAACTCTTCACTCTATAAAAATATTTTTAGCCACTAAAATAGAAAAAATAAAAAAGACAAAATGGGCTTCATTCGAAAGTTTAGAATAGAATTGAAATTAATCCATTTGGCAAACTTGAAACGTGCGAATAGTGTTTCAAAGCTATTAAAGCTATCAATTTATTTTAAATACCAAAAAAGCCTTGAATAAAATCGACTCTTCTCGAAAATAAATGTTCATCCCACATTGGGAAGAGATTTCCAATTGAACAGTAAACAGAAGATTTGTTCATTATCATGACATCACAGCAAATGGCGAAGCCGAAATATTCTGGAGAGAGTTGGACCATATCTCGGCCCAGTAGGAATGAAGGCGGACAATCAAGTTTCCATGTATTCAATTGCTTACAACTGAAGAAAAAGTGTGTGGAAACTAGTAAGATTCCTCAACGGATTGGTTCCTCCGTACCATTGCAAATGTTAAATACCGAGTGGGATTGAAATCAATTTTTTTGACGGAAAGTGAATTTAATTTTTCAAATGAAAGACGGTAAACGGAAATGGAAATTAATTTATTCAAACTGATTTTATTCAACCCTGGTGCACACCACATGAAAATGAAAACTTTCCATTGTTTAAACGTCTCTATTAATTTCGACGTGTTAACATTTTTTATAACAAAAATTTAACTAACCATATAGCTGAACAAAGAATTTAACTAACCATCCCTTGAATATAAATGAAAAAAATTTAACTAACCCTATAACTGAACAAAAAATTTAACTAACCATCCCTTAAATATAATTGAAAAAAATTTAACTAACCCTATAACTGAACAAAGAATTTAACTAACAATCTCTTAAATACAAATGAACAAAAAATTTAACTAACAATCCCTTAAATATAAATGAAAAAAAATTTAACTAACCATCTCTTAAATATAAACGAAAAAAAATTTAACTAACCCTATAACTGAACAAAGAATTTAACTAACAATCTCTTAAATACAAATGAACACATAATTTAACTAACCATATAACTGAATAGTTTAACAGATAGAGTTAGTTAAATTTTTTGTTCATTTATATTTAAGAGATGGTTAGTTAAATTTTTTTGTTCAGTTATTATCAAAATCTAAGAATATGAAAGGTTTGATTTGATCATTTTTAAATAATTTTCAATGGTCTCATAGATAAAATGAAACAAATATTCAATTTACGTGAGTAATTTCTCTGTTTTTCACTATATTTCTTCAAAATCTCTAGATTTATTACTTTTATTTTTTATAAACATAAAATTGGAATTGTCAATTTCTCAGATTTTGATAATATATGGTTAGTTAAATTTTTTTTCAGTTATATGGTTAGTTAAATTTTTTGTTCAGTTATTTGGTTAGTTAAATTACAGAGTCTGAACAACAGAAAAGAAACAGGTGCAAGAGGAATTGAACTTGACAAGGATTTGGGGTTCGATTCCGTCTTTGTCACTTTTATTTTTTCTAATGGTTTGAATTTTTCGAAAAGCAAAATTATGTTCGAGGGTATGGAAGCTTCCAGAAAAGCTCTGGAAAGGTTATAAAAGGGTTTTCTTTTTGATTTTTGCTGTAAGTTCTGAATTCTGCTGCCAATGGGAATTTCGAAATTTTCAAAGAAGTGTTCTTCACCGAATTTGAAGAGGACACAAAAGATACGAGTGATATATAAGGTGAAGGATCCGCCGATCCGGAGTGTCTTTTGTGCAACCGTTAAGCCACTTTCAAGTTTCCCGTTCAACTGGCGAACCAATTAGACGAACCGTGGGATTGCTCAGATGGAATGGATGAACACAACCAGTTATTATAATAACTTTTATGCTCGGAGGATCATCAATAAACTGGACGGAGGATCAACTTCTTCTATACGTATTTTTTTTATTTTCATGGAAAGGAAAAAACAATTAATTATATAACACTATAATATAAATAATATCTCATTATCAAGATAAATTTGTGTGTAGTGGTGAATAAATAACGAAGAACATCATTATGAAACGAAACGGTAGCTCCAAAAAGTCCAATTCGGAGTGAAGAAACTGTAAAAATTTCGTTAATAAAATTGTTTATTTATCAAACGATAAAACTAATTTTACACTATAATATTGAAACGAATAGTTATAGACAAATAACATAATATTAATCAAAATAAAGATGAAGTGCACAACCAATAATACATTGTTATACTAAGGATAATTCCAATAAATGACAAAAAGCGATAAATATTATAATAACCTCACAAGTGAATAGATGAATATTTGTGTTAATCTTGTTACATCAAATAATTGTTTGAAATTCCGTTTGCTTGGCAAAAAAGTATTTGAAGATAAATTTTGAGGAAGGAATATATTTCATAACCGGCTAAATGATTAGAATTGTATACAAGAAATTGGTTTTCAATAAAACAATGCAACTAAAATATAAATATTTGAAAATCGAAAGCTTTCCTATCATAACGACATGGCTTGTGGCAGTAGGTAAATGCCTTTTCAAGAGGCTTGGATCTTTTGGAGAAATTGTAATATAAATATTCGATAGATTAATTAGTATATAATGTATAAAATCACGGCTAAGGTCGAGAATAGTAGTGCTCCACTCGCTGAGTCGGCCGGTCTCAGTGCGTCTTGCTCGGCTTGCTGTTGCTCTACGGCTTCTGTGTCTTGTGAATTAACCTGGTAGAAGATTGTTAAAGTTTAATTGGTATCATTTTTATCAAACCACTGTGCTTTCCTGCTCAATAGCATTATTCTGGGGTATTTTACAATCCAGTTGGCATTGTTCGAGCTTATCAGCATGCAGTCCCTTAAATGCAAACCTTTATGATCATCTGCTCCATCACTCACTTACCGTGAACATATTCTTTAGTGATTGACACATAAGCTGCGCGGCCTCATGCTTACTACATAACCCGTCCATTGCTCCGATGTATTCTTGCAGCTTCTCATTAACCTTTAATGCCCTATTCATTAAGATTAATGATTAATGTGATCCAACCTTGTCACACACATCGTCATCGTTATGCTCCAGGAACTTCTCGCTGAGATACGTTCCCGCAGAAAGCGTCATTTCCCCGATTTTCTCCTGCAAAACATTTTTCAATGGCGCGTTATTAAATGTCATTATAAACTCAAAACGTGCACCTCACTAATATTGTGCGACAAGGTAATTGTCGTAAACGAGTCTTTGATGTGAGCGCTTGCTGCACAAATTAGCTGTTGCCCAAGAAACTCACCGATTTAAGACATTCGCGGTGTTTCGAGAGAATCTCTTGGCCCTCGGCTGAGCACGCATAAGTGAGTAGGTAATAACTCTGAATTCAGATTTAATTAATTTATTTTTGGAGCTGCAGTCACCCTCAAAAACGAGCCAGAGTCGCGTCGGTGTGTAAGCAAGTCTGATACGGTATTCGACACCTCTACTATTTCGCTATGTGAGCATTGATGTGGAAGAGGAAGGTCATCCTGAAAATAAATATGCAGTCCGTTATTAAAAGAGGATTATTTGTATCTAACTAAGACATAAGAAGTCTTAAAAAACATATGGCTTCCGTTTAATTATGAGCATGCAAGTTTGCACAAAATATGATGATTTAAGCGTTCACATCTTAATCCCCTCTGGAGGCATCATCGAGGCAGGAAATGATGAGCTTTGCGGCAATTTTGGCACATTATGCAGCTATTCAGACGATCGACAAAGTGATATTTTCGTACATCCACACTCCCCTCGTCCACCACATCAGCTCCGGTGGATTTGCTTTATATATATATATGTATATTTCAAATCCCATATATACATTCTAGGCGTGTGCATGCCAGATGTTCTTCTGATGATCGTTGTCACATAATCACAGGATATTGTGTTTTTTGTGCGTACCCCTCAATCACAGAATACATTTTTATAAATAATAATTGATTCACTTTTGCATAAAATGTGTTAAAAAGCAAATCAAAGTTTAAGTAGCCGAATAAAGACGACTCGCGTCTCTTCCATTAGCATCTTTTTCGATTCGTATTCCCATTATTGAACTTTTCCTGCTCTACACGAAAACGATGAAAACTTGTTGTTGGAAAATGTTGAACAACAACAACAACATCAATAAAAAACGGAAATGCATTTGTGGTTGAAAAACGATGAAGACTACTTAAACGTTTTTTGATTAGATTACCCTTAAAGCCAAAATGAAAAATAAAATGCAAATTCCACAATAGTGCTCATCAACTTTTTTATTAGTAAATTCGGGTTGGCATAGAAACCTAATAACAATTGAAATGAGCCTCTATTGTCCTTAGGCTTGAATTAAATTAGCCGAGTTGTCTAAATTCGCACGACGTGCGTTTTATTGAAGAAGAAGATAATTGTCGTGAAATGTGCCTTCTGTTTCTCAATGGTCTCAAGTGATGGCTCTACTAGTATAATTGTTAATTGGCGTGGATATCCGGCTGACTTTTTCCCACTCCTATTCAAGTTTTGCCTAATTTAATAATGACTAGTCAAAATTTAACATTGACTTTGTTTGTTCGTTAAGAAAATAATTATTCACGCTCCGATACTCATAGATCATCCGATTATACCGTTTATAAGCTATTAAAAACCATACAATTTCATCCGTCTGCTTACCGACAATCATCGGTTATGCAAATGAGCCCGGCGTTGTCAAAACACCGCTTATTATCCGATCGCGTACACACGGTTCAGAGCACTCGTGGTTCACGTATAAATGAGGACACCAATCTGGTCTTTAACAAAAACCTATGCCGTGTGTCTAATTGCGCGATAATTCAATTTGTTTGTTTGTATATGTGTTTGTTTGTGCGTTAGCTTGTTTATTATGCGTGAAGAAAGGGAGCCGACAAAAATAATTAGATAAATAGCCGCAGAATCCCAAAAGCCAGTCGATTCATTATAGAATTGATTTGAATTTATGAAAACAAACCCACCTTTATACATTTATCAAGATCCTTAAGATGTTCACATTGATCTGGTGTGATGGTTACAACATTGTCTTTGAGCTCGTAAAGTGTCCAGGCCCATTCATCCAAAATATTGATGAAACATTTGACAAGACCGACATAGTTACACTGTAAATGAACATAAATGTTTTATACCACGATAATGTTTTAATTTCGCGGCGTTAATTGACCTTTAGGTAAGGTTTTGATTCGTGACTTTTTAATTGATTCTTTATTTTTAAAAATTATAATGGATCTTCATTATCGAAAAATTTGGAATAGTTATGAAGGTTGAATTATAATTTTTAATTGCTAAAAGAGCTAAAATTTTTTGAATGAATTGAATAAGACTAATTTTTGTAGGTAAGATCGCCAACTGTTCTATTTACTTCCTAAAAAGCGTATATTTGTATGTAGTGACCCACATAAATAAAATATATTTATACCACTTAAATTCAGTAAAAAGTGTGGCAACCAGCTTCATACTATGTCTCTCTAGAAAATAAGATTTTAGCAATATTCTATAGCTCACTTTAGAAAAAACAATTTTAGAGTACTAAGTTTTATTTAGTCGCTCTAGTTGATGTGCAAATTAATGTTTTGAATTTTAAATAAGAGGTCAACCAATTGGAAATTAGTCTTGTTAGATGAATATCGTTGTCAGAAATGTAGCAAGTTTATTGTGCATATTAGAGAGTAATTTGTCAGATAGTATTTTTTAACAATTAAAAACTAAATAAAAAAAATTGCGGTTATACAAGTTTTCAGCAAGCTTCTCTGATATTTTGTTGATATTTTATGTTGATATTTTAATCGGTATTTATTATTCTAATATTTTCCACAACATTCAGATCAGATACCTTTTTTAACAGAATCATTATAATTTATATGAATGATCCATACTTAGTCGATTATTAAACTTTAAGATTCTCATTTAAAAATAAAAAAAATATATATATATATATAGTAAAATAAAACTACAATCATGGTAGAACTAAAACCAACCAACTGGAATGGTAATAAAATTATATCACTCAAGTGCTCAAATATAACTACAAAGATATTAGTATATTTAGATAGTTTAATGCGATCATAATTAAATTGTCATCAACAATGTTTTATTGAAAAGACAACAATTTTCAGAAAAATAATTTATAATTTTATTTCAGCACACCAATTGGACGGCTGATCAAACGAGCTCAGGAAACGTTCTTAAATCTATTTTTTTCATTTTATAAAATGCGTAGAATTTTCTTCATTTTATTATTTTTATCTTGAAAAGCTTGAAATAAACTAATAACATGTTTTATTAATTCATAAATATCCAAATTAATTCAAAAATTAATCCTCATTTTCTCATATTTCTGTGAAAAAATTTTAAAAACTTATAATTAGAAAGAAAATCTAAAAGTATTGATTTGAAAATTTGCAATTTCTCCATTTGGAGTTTATAGAATCAATAAAAATAATAATTTAGCATATATTAAAGGTACTTTTTATTTTTTAAAGGTTAGGATTACCTTTTGTAATAGTTTTCTGTTTTAGTACATTTTATACGTGAAATATCAATCCTAAACAATGAACCACAATTGAAATATTCGATTTTCAAATATGTGAATAGATATTACAATAGTCCATGGTTAGTATCCATACTGTATTTCTTGGAACCGAATTTCCGTGAAAATGTTACATTTTAACAATATAATGAACACATTTCTTAACTAAACTTTGTCAAAAGTTTATTTTGACAACTCCTATATGTGCAAATTCTCAATTGTTTCTAATAAATTAGGCTAGTGCCAAAAATTATAGTCGTCGCCAAATGCGATTACCACCGCACAATGTGGCGCACTTTTTAAATATTATTTTTTCATTTAATTTTTATGATTATTTTCCTGTTTAGGCTCGTTCTATAGTGTTTTTGTTTGAAAAATATGTTTTAGATGTTATATCAATCATGGAATAAATGTGGAAAATAATAAGCATAAAAATTAAATGAAAAAATAATATTTAAAAAAAAGTGCGCCACATTTTGCGGTAGTAAAGACGACTATAATAATAAAAATGTTTAATAACCATATTTTTTGTGTGACTACATTATTTTACAAATTATTTCTATATATATATATATAGTAATAAAAACTCACATTAGTAATTTCACCTTCCATATTCGCATTAACAAAGTGAGCAAAAGCTAGATATAAAATAAAGAAACGCATCGTTCTACTTCTGAAAAGTAAATTAATTAAACACCAAGAACGCCAATTAAAAAACGGTAAAACGAAATAAAACAACTCAATTGACTTGATCATATGGTTCATGGGACTGGGAGGAGGATGGGAAATCGAAGTGAAGAAAAGTGGGCGTGAGGAGCGCGAGAATCACACCCAAAACCACACAATTGAATGGAAGGCTGGCAGGCCAATCGGACGCTTGACCACTAATACTGGTGGAAGCCTAATGAGTGCGCGATTTGCGAGGTGACAACGGAAGAGCAAGTAGGAGAAGATTAAGAAATCTCAAGCACCAAAGCTATGAAATGACATGACTTATATTCATTTAATATTATAGAGAGAGATAAAAATCCAAGTGGGCTATTGAAAAAGTTGAAAGAAGAGCATTGTAAATCAATCGAGAAGAGTATTGAGCTCTGGTAATATTCTAGGTGTCTGAAAACAGAATAACAGCAGCACACAACAAGAAAGAAACAAAGATTAATACATTAAAAATAGAATAAAAAACAAAATTCTAACAAAAATTTGAATCAATCTTATATAGACCAAAAAGAGCAAAACACCAACAAAAGAAAAAATAAACTAAAAAAATATGAAAAGAACAACTGGATGTATTTGATGTTCCTCAACAAAAGGAATAAGTCTTTCTTCTCTCTGAAATAATAATAAATAACAGAACAAAAAAAAACGAATTTCTCAATTATTCATATAAATATTAAACTAAGATTATCATGCCTGGATATCGATTCGAACAATAAAATATTCGGTGTTCAGTTTTGTTCCATGAGCATCATCTTTCTTTAAACTTTTTCAGTGGTCTATCTAATATTTTAGTATCAATTGACATGCATCTTGAGCTCTTTTTTGCACATATCCGTTTTTTTTGAAGATTCCATTCCTATTTGTTTTCAAACTTATTTATTTTTTTTCGTTCAGAAACTTTGGCAAAGAGTTCTAATAATAAAATTCAATTTTATAATTTATTCAGATGAATAATATATCATTTTCACTCAGTCAATCTGACTGAACGACGAGAAATCTATTTTGACGATGAATTAGCTCAAATTTTATATGAAAACAAAAAACTAATGAATTGTTGTCAATGGCATACAATTATTATAGACTACAATCTATTTGGATAAAGTAATGTAAAACTATAAAAACAAGCTTAAAAAGTGTAAATGTTTAACTTGAATTTGGGGTATCGGACTACGTATCTGCATGTTATATTATTTTAAAACCACTAACATTCTTAAATATTCCAAAGCTTTGATAAACAAAATAAATAGTAAGATTCTGACATAGTTTTCCTATAAAAATTGCGAACTCCATATTTTAATCCGAAGCAATGCTCAACTATTTCCAGTTGACTTGGCGTAAATCCTTAAAAAATAATCGAATATGGCTCCACAGACGAAAGAAAAGTGAAGAAAAACATCATCAAGGGCATTTTTTAACGATGCTCTCAACACTTGCTTCAATTGAATAAATCTAGTGTATTTAGAAATACAAATCTCGTTTTGTTCTAAATATGTATTATTTTCATCAGAAGTTCCTTATGTTCTGCAGAATGAAGAGATAAACAAAACAAACCCAGGGAAAAATAAACCAAACTTGAATGAGAATTAATGCGCACCAAATTGTTTTACTTGTCTGCTCGGATACCGAATAATACAACTAGCTAATATGTATATAAATCTAAATACATTATGTATACATATACAACAGTTGTATCAATCATGTAGGCTAATTGGATGCTGCAGCCCGAGTTAGATGTTATTTAGTATTGCGAGTTGAAGAGCATCAAAAAGCGCAACAACAGAAACAACATCAACTACAACAAAACATTTAAAATCAAATTTCAGTCGCGGTTCTCTGATGATTTTCTAAACGGAAAAATGCTTATATTACAATTTAAGAAGTAACGACTAGAATTCCTCTGTCCGCTCATAACTTTTAATAAACTTGAACGATGAGTTGTGTGAATGCAAGTGAATGGAAGGATATAAATACATTCAACAATTGAAAAAACGTTTGAATAGTAAGAGGAAAGAGGAGTTGGTCAACATAAATACAAGAATTGAGCTCAAGCTTAGTCGAAAAAAAGTGAATGGAATTTTTTTGCTATAGGCGCTAAAATTACTTGACATTATGCCTTATTTATCTTTTCAAATGTACGAGTCTTTCGAGCTTGTATTTTTTGCAAAAACAAATGTAACGACACTGAAGTAATGGAGCTTTTGAATTATGCAATGATGATTTTTTCTAATATTTAATGGTAATAGTTTAATTTTAAATGTGTGAATTACTAGCTTAATTTCATGAAAATCTATTAATTATCGCTTCAAACACTAAAATTTTTGCATTCCTTTCCTAGATATATTTTTCAACAGTTTTGACATGGTAAATAATCAATTAAATCATTATCATGATTTTTCTTCTTCATTTTTTAAGATTTCAAGCATTATGAAAACAATTTTAACACCAAGAAAACTATTAGCCCCCTTTTAAAAATTGCTTGCTCATAGCTTTAGTCACTATGCTACCAAAAAATCAAAATTAACAGATTAACAGATTAATTAAAAATTAAAGCTTACTAGTAATAGCAAGAGTTTTAGAGCTCCAAGGGTTTTAGAGCTCTTAGAGGAATGTGTCGACATTTAAAGATAAGCAAACAATACATATTCAACGAAATATGATATTTTTCACATTGCTTGGCATATTTTTTGACTATAAAGGCTTTAATTACAACATGTGAAAGATGAATAAATGGGATATTTCAGGAACTTAGATCTGAAAAGAACGTCAGAAGAATATGTGAATACTCTTCCATTAAGCACCGATCTCTGAAAAGAACAATATAACTTTGAAGCTTCAATGACTCTTTTCACAGAAAATTATATTATAAGCAAGATATTCGGAATCCTTCAGTCATTCCTCACGCCGTTCTCATGGAGTATTATTCATATTCATACATACGCTATTAACGAAATTTCGAATTTAAGATACATAGCTGTATACATAGCTGTACGTCGAAACTTATGTCTTAAGTTAATTTTTAAGATCTTCTCAAAAGATGAATATGGATTCTATAAGAAGAGTAGAAGAAGGTATTTTATTAGTACACATTTATTCTCTCCTATCTAGTTAATTTTATAGCAGTTAATCAAGTATTACTTATTTCCATGTTGTCAATGGTAATCTAAAAAATTACACGATACAAGGTGAAAAATTTAGTACTTAAGTGTTCCACTAATTTTAATATAAAATATTCGATATTGCGTAGATATTTGTCAAAGCCTTCGTATACTTAGGCAACATTTCAGATATAGGCAGGATTTAATAAAACAATTAAAAATCTGCAGTAAAACAGTTAAAAGGATATTCATTTCAAAAATTTGCAAAACAGCTAAGTAAATTACTAAAGTCTATATGTCGATAAGGTATTTTTACTTTATAATATTATAAGCACGTTAACATCCAAATTCCATTAAGTGGTTTATGATTTACAGAGAAACACAATAATCGCAATTTCCATTTGTGCGGTTCTTTACGTTCTTCTAGAACACTTAAATTATTGTTAAACTTTATTATTCTCAATGCTTTTTATCAGAAATGGACGAGATTCCGGTTTCCGTATTTTCAAATGTTATTCCTAATTCCGGATTTCGAATTTTTTGTTACAAACTTTTATTCCGTCCATCTCTTTTTCTCACTAATAGAACTCTGATTGAATTCTTGGCTTCAGGAGCTCAGAAATACCTACAATTTTAGAAAATTAACAGAAAAGGCTGGAATATTCATATAATATTCATATGCAATTAAAAAATAACGGGCTAAACATTGTTGAATTCGTTTGATGTTCAAGAATGTTACACTTTTCAATATTACAAGGAATGGCAATTGAAAAAATATAAATAAATGTTTAGTTAAGAATCTAGAAGCTATAGATTCAGAAATAATAAAAAACATCACTATACAAAACGCCATTAATATTATTCCAAAATACCGTAAGCAAGAACATATCAATATATTGTCGTGGTGTAGGTTAATAAAAAATCAGGGTTAAAGGAGCAATCCGAATAATAAAATGGTCTCGCTTGGACAGGTGTAGATTTAATTTGGAATTTGTTTATTATTTCGATCCTAAATATAATAAATTATACAAAAAATTTTATTATAATAATTATTATGTTGTTTGAACAACCAATTTAGTAAGAGAAAACAAAATGAAACAAAATTGTGATGAAAAAAAGCGAAATAATAAACAAATTGCAAATTAAATCTACACCTGTCCAAGCGAGACCATTTTATTATTCGGAATGCTCCTTTAACCCTGATTTTTCATTGACCTACACCACGACAATATATCAATATAAATTGTCTATTTTTAATTTAAACAAATTATTTGTTTAAAACTTCTTTTTATTGGTTAAATTTATTTACCTAACCGAACCAAGGAAAAAATATAAAAAATTGAGAAAACATCATCATCACATATCTCAATATTATGGCATATTCATTTATGCGAGGATAATACAATTTACTGGTTGTTTTATGAATGTCATATTATATTAAAATGCCATTATAACAATCATAATTATTTTTTGCAACCAAAAAAGAAAAGTAACGTATTTCATATAAATAATTAAAAATTCATGTTGAGCCAGGTGTGTAATCAATTAAAATAAATAATTCTACAATATAAAACTATTCATTCAATAAAGTATAGAAAATAATTGAAAACGAAATCCTTTATTAAACCGCAAACAGAAAATGTTCTTCTTTAAGTGATCGGTTGAACAATATATTTTCTAATAAGTTAAGTATATGAGGCAATGCTCTATTTATATTTATTTATTGAACGTACTTTATGTCATAAATAATTTATAATCAGCTTTTAAAAATAAAAAAGGGTTATTATTATTGAAATTCTTAAATCTTATTGAAATTATTATTGAAATTCTTAAATCAAAGAATTAAAGTTTTTTCCTCTATGTAAAAACAGTCGTAGGTATTAAAAATAATTAGAGCAATTGCGGGAATATTCAAGTAGGTATGAAGCAAAACAAATTTTTATGGATATTTGCAAACATTGGATTTTATTGAAGTATGACGAACATATTATTGATGGCACCTGTTTATCTGCCAACTATGGTTTATTTTTGATGAGTGAAAGAAAAAGAAATTGTGGACGCCGTTCTCATGGATTTGAACCACTAGGATTATGGCAAAAACAATTGCCGCCAAATAAAGAATAGGAAAGCCTGCGACGAAGCTTTGGCGTTATTCGAAATATGGAAACAATGATATACTCACTACTTAATAGATTTTGCTAATAGATTTAGCTCCAAGCAATAAAAGATTTTTTGGATAAAAGAAATCAATGACAAAAAATGGCTGCCGACTTCGTTCTGCCTTCTCTTCTCGTCGTCGTCTGGTTATAATAACATAGAAAATAAACACGCATTTAATGCACATGCACACTCACCTAATCCGCATGTAATATTTTTATCTTTTATTCATTGACTCCCCTAAATCCGAATAAATAGTATCAGATTTCAATTGCAGTTCAATGAACAGATGATGTAGGTACATCTTGAATATATAATTATTAGCAGGCAAAATGAGAAATTTATGCAATTTGTCAGTTATTTTTTCGAAAGTAATATAATGCTAAATAAATAGAATCTAATTTATAATTCCTAGGTAAGAAAAGAAAAAAATGTATTGATTAAAACTTTTACAATAAGACTTCATTTCTTACATCGTATAAATATTTTATTTTAAGAAAATTATCAATATCCTTTTTAAAAAATTATTTATCAGAATTTCATCTTAATAAATCTGCAACAGTAAAAATAAAAGTGTTGAATAGAATATTCCTATACTAATAAGAAATAACATAAACATTGTCGTTGAGTACAAAACAGCTTAAGAATAGAACACTGAAAAAAGACAGAGAACACGGAAAAAAGACAGACTGAAAAAAGACTTTTTGAGCACATCTCATTTTATAAATAAAAACGATTCCGAATTAAAGTAAATTTAATACATCTCGATCAATTTATCCACTAGTTTTTTTTCTATTTTTCCAAATAGACAAAATTGAATAACACCAAAAAAAGAAACAAACATGAAGCATGTTAGAATTCCACAAAAAAGAACACAAAATTTATATATATATATATATTATTTGCTAATTTCAGCTATTTTTTCATGGCATTAGAAAGGGAGCAAGTAAGAGAAAATGACAAGTATATCAGAATATATCATATAATTGATGAGTTGACAACGGATATTATGTTATTATTTGTATAATGAACGAGTAGGTAAAGACTAACGTGAGTCCACCTGCGGAGCACAAAACAAAAAGGGAAGCCGATGTATGATTAACTGATGTTTATCAACCACTCAGCATAAACCTCTCAAATTACGTTGCCGGATAATACGCATTGAAATGTAATTTTTTTGCCATTTAATTGCAAATACGTTTTTTTGACAGGTGAGTAAATAAATGCTCAAAGTAACTAATTTTGTGGTATTGTTAGGACACGCCACTGAGAATTAGATGTTGTTGTTTATTTTTTGCTGGATGATGAGGATATTATTATTATTATTACTGAAAATGTGCTTTATGTGTTGATAATGTCTATTGGAAAAAGAAGGGAGATTCTATGTTTGATTTAAAAATAAATTTAATAAAACTCTTGGACAAGAAGCTGAGTGATTTTAATATACCTAGGAATAAATTATCAATTAAAGTGTCGACAATTCATTAAAAATTATTACGAAAAATTGCCTTAAATATTGGCTTTGGTTTATAAAAATACAATTAGAACGCCATAGTTTCAGCCAAGATGCATTTGAGCTGCACATTTTAAGCACTGATATGTATAAATAGGCTCTTATATATACATCAGGGTTGAACGGAAATCGATTTTTTTAAACGGAAAACGAAAATGGATTTTTTCAAATGGAAAGCGGAAAATGTAAACTCTAAAGAACCTACATTGCTTTCACGACAAGGTCGATGGCTTTGATTTCGCTTGATTTTCTAGTTAGAAGGAAACTGCTCAGTTGGCCTGGACAAGTCGCACGAGATAGAGCAAACTTCTTTCATAATCGGTTGAAGACGTCTTGGCCATCAATGACAAGAAAAGTAGAACACTCTGGAGATAGTTGGTCCGCATCTTTTAGCGATTGAGCTGACTTAATTACTTAATTAACTATCCATCTCTCTCTTAAACAATACAAAAAATAAGGATAGAAATCAATTGAAAATAACAAGTGCACATAATCTTGAGTGCTTGCGAGTGCGCGAATAAAACCGTTTCTGATGGCCAGATGGACAGGCTACAAGAAAACTAAGCCATCCAGGAGGTGCACACACAGAAAAGTAATAATTGCTTGGTAAGAAACATGCATGGATTATAATTACATGGTTGTTTGAAGTGAGCCTGAGTGTGTATGTATTTATTATGTTCGTTTCAAAATGAGAGGTACTTTTGGACACCAGAAGTCGTTTGTTTTCTTCTTCTGTAACGAAAAACAATTGAACAAATGGCAATGAGTTCAGATGTTGATTTTTTTCTTTCAACACTATTTGATGATTAGGGGAAGTGCCGGATGTAAATCGAAATTAACACGTTTAAACATTTTCCCTACTCAATTGATGATAAATTATATTATAGTTTCGAATAATTTTACATTTTAAATTAATTGTTTGAATATTGTACATTCATTTTAGGGTGCTTCTTTGACTGCATTTGAACATATTCGTGCTATTTTTTAATCCAATCTTGTATAGGGGAATTATAACAACAAAAATATAAAACCACTCATTAAAAATAATTTATATTTATCAAGAGAATAAATAATTTAAAATAGTTTAAAATAAAAATAAAATATTAAACAAACGCTTAACTTGCGAAACAAGATAACAATGAAAAATAAGTTAAACATATATAATTATGGCTGACACATAATGACAATGATATTTATATATATATATATACTGAATTTACTATTTGTCACACAATAAAAATAAATAAAATATCCTATTCAATAGAAATCTATAATTTTCTAATTCATTTCAAATAACTCCTTTTTCCGAATAAATCTACGATTTGAATTGAATATTGGAAAAGAATGTAAAAACAAAAATAATAGATTAAATACATGTACCAATGAAAGACACATATTGTGGTCAAATGAAGGAAAATCTGGGAACGGTAGGAATACAGTGGGATGTTAAATTTACATTATAATGATTGAGTCATATTTGTCTATATATTGTCTGTAATATGATAATTTAACATACCCTACAAGCAAGTCTACAATAAGGAATCATATAATTCGGGTTTTTGGTGCATTCGCCTATATGCGCCCAAAAGTTGCAATACTTATGTCCATTGTCGCATCCGGGTCGTGGCGTCGGCGCATAAACTGTTTCTACAGATTCTCCACAAGAATTACAAGATTTTTGACAATTCGGTCTCATAAAGAACGGATTACTGATAAATGTAATTAACTTAAATTGGTTAAGAAGATAACAAACTTTCTGCATTCGTCCATGGACTTCCAAAATGAGCATTCTTTGTAATAATCCTTACATGGATCCTCGGTGGTTGCTATAGTCGTTTTCTTCTTTGTAGTTATGGTAGTAGAGCTTGTAGTTGTTGTAGGCATTGAAATTGTTGTATAGATTAACTGAAATGATAAAAAAATACACTCAAGGAAAACATTATCGTACATCAGAATCATAATGAGGTGCCGTTGGAACTGTTGCTTTCGTTCTTCTAAATCCATTTTTCGGTGGAGTGTAGGGTCTAGTTAATCGTTTTTTCGTCTAAAGTTTTAAGAATCAAAAATTAATAATCTAAAGAGGTTTTAGCAAACTGTAGTAGTGGTTGAAATTGTCGGTTTAGTAGCTGGTGGAAGAGTCGTTGTTGTAGTGGTGGTTGGAATGGGTGTAGTGGTGGTAGGAAGTGTGCATTTAATACCAGTGGATATGCACCTATCAGCCTCGTTCACTAAGAAAACTTGATTTTGATTAGAATTAAATAAACCGGCCTACATGGACATTGACACGTGCCGCAGGTCTTTGCACAATTAACTCTCATCCAGAATGGATTTTTAACGCATTCTCCAATCGTTGCCCAAAAGCAGCAAAGCTATAAATTTCGAAAAGTCTATTGTCTATTTACAATTTTTCAATTCTGTTGAAACACAAGATTTAGAACATTTGATTTTATCAGGAATAATTCTAGAAAGTCAGTTTTCGCTAATGGAGGAACACAGTGCGAACAATCTTGGATATCAGGTAATAGCGTCCTAGTGATGGAAAAAAACGTACAAATTTTACAGCAATTGAAAAAAAGCACTGGCGTGAAACCGAGCAAACCGTGATGATAAAGACTAGAGAGTTAATTTGGTAAAATATTACTTATATTAAGAAAATGTCGTAATAGGGAAGATATTATTAGGGTTCATTCTATCACTTCGTGGCGTGTATAGGAAATCTATTTTGTGTTGAGAACGCGTTTTATTAAAACTCAAGTGTAAGCTAATTTATAATATTTAAATTTTATTATTGTCATTTTCAGAGATCTAATGGAAGAGGAAAAAATTCGGATGAAATGAAATTCTTTTTTCTTTTTCTTCATTCTTTTTTTGCTCTTTTATTAGGCACCGATCTCTGAAAAGGACAAAATATTGCATATTTTTTTAACTATTTTTTAATTTCAATGTTACAGTCTTCTCTTAATTTATCTCCTGCGATTTAATTTTTTACGATATTTTAGGTTTAAATGTCTTTTCTGAGCTTCTGTTTGGCTTGGTGTCAATAAAGTTATGTTAATAAGAAAACTTCGAAAGCTTTCAATAAAAAAGCTTCCTAGAGTTTCCGTCATTTAAGACAAGGAAAAACCATTTAGAACGGATGGATTTAGAATGTTTCCTACTCTAAAATATATTTATTTTTCATGAATGATTATATGAATTCATAATAAAGAGTACAGAATGAGAGAAAATTTTTAAAAAGCGCGTTAAATGAACCTCAAAACAGTCATTTGAACATAATATTTCGTAATAATTAACAGAATATTTTAAGAGATACCTGTAAATCTTCCGAAGAAATTAGTTTTTAAATTTCACGTGGAAATTAGTAAAATTTGTTTAAACTTTAAATAATTGTCATTTTCATTTGTTG
Source organism: Caenorhabditis plicata (assembly GCA_963931815.1). Lineage (NCBI taxonomy): Eukaryota > Metazoa > Nematoda > Chromadorea > Rhabditida > Rhabditidae > Caenorhabditis > Caenorhabditis plicata. The sequence goes on from OZ007493.1 coordinate 18,232,469, forward strand.
GTGAATAAGTTTTTAGTTTAGTTTAAATATAATGTAATATTTTAATAAAAACTCTATATGAAAAGAAAAATTGCACAGTTGAAGGATTTGGCTATTGCACCAGTAATATTAAAATGTTTTTTTTTTAATTTGACGTAATTAATTTAGTTGTCGAATTTTTATCTTTCTGTGGATCATTTAAAATTAAAATTCTTAAAATTCATTTTACATAGTTTTTCATTCCACGCGGGATTATATATTCTCATTTAAAAAATTTTGTTGAATTATTCGTCCACTAATCATTGAAAATTCATTAAATTGTAAATGGTGTCTTAATCTTTTATAATACGATTTCAACTAAATATAAACCTCATGTTTGTCTTTGCAAGCAAATGGTGTTGTTCGAACTGTGGTAGTCGTGGGTAGTGTAGTTGTTCCAATAAACAGCTTTCTTCTTTTCTCAACATGAATGGGCTTTATATTCTCAATTTGCTCTGGAAGCATTTGCTCAGGTTGTCCTTCATTAATATGCGCATTATCCAAATTCTCCATGCGAATCTCGATATCACTGCTAGGCAAAGCTGTTGGGATTGTGAATGTGGGCACAATCGTGTTTGTGTCAGTGATTTTTCCTTCGCTGAAAACCCCCGAGTTCAAGGCGAGCTCCGTGTCGACTTCGGGTTTTGACTCGGTCGATGATTGGGACAACGTGGTAGTTTCGAACTTGATTGTAGTCGCTTCGTCATTGAGTTCTTCTTTTGTGGTTGTTGACTCTGGGGCTTCGGTGATGAAGCTTGCACTTTTCTTGAGATCGTTTATAAATGGACGGTTTTCAGAACTGCTTGCGGTGATATCGTTGATTTCTGTCGATTCATCATCGTCGTCATTATCAGCTCCCATTTGTAGGATTTTGTCGGAATAGCGTAGTGTGTATTCTTCGATACAAAGTGGTGGTACTGTAATAGTCCAGCAATTATTAAAAAGGTTTAAGATAAACAAACATGCAAAACATTGGACGGGGTCTGTAGCATTTTTCAAAATTCGAACACCACATGCTCTAGCTTCACTCGTCTTCTGAAATTAAAGAATACAATAACTTTTCAGAAAAACGTATATCAACCGTATTACATTCGGTGCACTTCATTCCTTGCTCTTCATTCAAAAATGATACTAAACTACCATCAGGTAGAAATATTGGGCTACCTGGAAGGAAAATTATCATAAATTCTCTCCTCGATAAACTTCAATTTCTAATTGTATCCTCATTCGATTTTGAATGAAGTATTTCAAATCCACCCGAGATAATAGGACTGATCGCATTTGTATTGTTATTGAAATTTTAACGGTAATTTTTTTATGAGTCTAACAACCCAAATTGAACAAATCGGTATTAGTTCAAATGAGTTGGATCAAGAACACATTAAATGCGTAATTAAAATTTGGGACAAAATGTAATATTATTGTTCAATAATTGTTTATTTGCATTTTACATGATTTGAATATCTTTCAAAAACAATCTATCCTGTCCTGTTGTTTTTAATAGTTTTATTAGTAATCCTTGTTTTTATTGTTTATCCCACTCCCACGAAACTCTTTAAGCAAATACATTTTAACTAAATCGTTTCATTTAAATAAAGGAAAGTATAAAAATAACAAATGAGAGAGAAAAACAACAAGTTCAATCGCATCCGATAATTACTAGTTCTGTATTTGAAATACAGTCAGCTTTCAAGTACATCGAGTGACCCTCTTGAATTAGCCGACCCTAGCGCTTTCAGTAACCCTTCGAACAAGCTTCACGTTTTCATTCGTATTTGTTTTTGCGCATAGTTATATAAATCGTCTTTTCAAAATCGTTTTTTGAATAGAATTATCGTGATTTTAGTTCGATGGGGTGAATTATAATTGATACACAAATTCAACGCAACATTTCAAAAACCAAATCGGCTAATAAAAACTTACATATATAAGCATTATCGGAAATGAATTTATAAATGTTTGGCAATTGATCGTCTTCAAATCCTTCTAATATAGCTGTGCGGTAGATGACAAATAATATAACTATTGTTTGATAAAACATCTGAAATTAAAGTATTATGAGAAAACAAGAAAACTTTTGAAATTTTATGCAAAGGGCTTGTAGCAAAATAATGATATGTCGTGATAAAAATAGAATTAAACGGAAAATCAAGATCGAAGTACCGAAAAGTCACTTTTACAACGGTCATCATTATTATACGACCTTTTCATTATAACAAGCTCTTATAAAGGTTTATTTGATATTAGTACGATCTTAAAAAATATAAAAATTTTAAATTATATTTACTTTAACAGCCTATTGAAGAGGTCCACAAACTATAACGGCTTGGTGATATAATATAATCACATATAATATACTTCACGTAACATTATATACTTTACATTCGAGAAGGGGATAGTATCAAATATAATGATTATAAGGGATCCTCAACTATTTCTTAACAATATTTAATTTAATTTAAACAATAATACGAAAACAACGCAAGCTTGTCAAGGTATAGAAAATTATTTAAGAAATTACATCTAGAATAAGATGTTCCAAAATGCCATAAAAGTTTCTATTTGAAATTTATGTGATTGTTCACACTGCATCAAAATCTGGACTGTCTACGATATACCTATAATCCATTGTGTCAAAAAAAACAATAACAACATAATAGTTGGTTGAGACATATTAAAATGAAGCTGTCATATTGAGTCTTTTAGTAGTGTTTTTGTGAATGAAGGAACACGTGAACAACAAGGATTTTCAGACTATTTTATTCATCAAAAAGTACTATGAATTATAGGATTACAATAGAACTTAAAATAAAAATGGTAGAACTTGTCATATTCTTGAGTATTCTTAAATTTTACAAAAAAGATTATACCATGAACAATTCCGAAATTTTCCAGAAAATAACTTAATTGGTATTCTAAATGTGATGTTTTAATAAACTCAAGCACCTATTTATATAAAAAAACTTCAATTGTATAGATTTCGTGAACATTTATCAACTATTATTTCCTAAATGTATAATTTTTGTTGCGGAATTTCGTTCAACCCTGGAGAGCACCAATACGGAGAAACTTTATAGAATTTATACAAAAACTAAACAATATTTCGTTAACGAACAGTATGCATGAACAGTAATTGTTTAATATAAAGTAATTTGAAAAAATTAAAAAAAATAATAATTTTTTATTCCTTGGTAAAATATTCAAATTATTTAGCATTTACATTATTTTAAGTTTCAACAGATATTTGTAATCGTTTATCAGAAAGTCCTTGAGGCTATTTAAAGTCAAATAATTCACATGGTACCGATTTTAGTATGTAAATCAAGGTTTTTTAACCTACGACACTAACCTACGACGATTTTTTAACCTACGACAAAAAAAAAATATTCTCGAAAATATAGTCGGTAAATCACGCACGTTAACACTAAACTGTTGTTTATAGATAATTTAAAACATTTTAATCCGTTCTTTAAAGTGGGGCTTAAACGTGATTAAAGAAATGAAACTCAAAACGTTAAAGAAGAAGAAAATGAATAAAAATGTAGCTGTTTGAACGAATTAAATGGTGCCGATTCGTCAACTCATTATCATTCCTAGATTAAGCACCACAAAACACTTTTGTCAATTATAATTACATTTTCAATTCAATTTAAATGAAACATTTCAAAAAAGAGCGTAAACGATGTAGAAATTGGATTTAGATTAGAAATTAATGCGAAACATCAATCACAAAAACACTAGAACACTAATAATTTAGGAATTTCCTATTAAATAGACAATTTGTGAATGGAGTATCACTATTAAATTGAATATAAAGAATGTATATATATATATATATAGAAGCTACAGTCTTATTAGGGTTATCTCAGTATTTTTTTAAAGCTTTGGAATTCCATGTGAATAGTAGAAAATGTTGGTTTTTAAGTTAAGCCATCATTCATGAATAATTTCAAATGAATAGTTTAGATAATAATTCAACTATTTTTGTTTTTGTTTGGAATATATGCGCTTTAATACAAATTTCGATTATTATTATTATATATAAAAAAGGAGGAAACGATTTCTCTTTTAACAATGAAGAAGTTGAATATGAAAAGGTTTGTAGTGAAACTACACTTCATATTAAACTATAATGATCTTAAAAAATAAAGTGTTCTAATCGTTGGAGCCTTAGTTATTCATCGTACTGTCAAGAGAATTAATAGAAATGATGAAATCGCAACATATGTATACCGTTTATATAGATCCCTCCCTTTTTTAATTTAATAAGATTTAGATTATCCCATTAGAATCTTTGATACATAGAGTACAAGATTAAACGAATGAAAAAGGCATTATTATCTTAATGATTTCGATACCTAACATAGTAACCAGTTATCATTGAAACTAATAAACATGTTATGTTTTAAATTAATTTAAAAACATCCTCAGTGCGAATAAAAAACAAAGGAAATGAAGGCGGAGACTAGAAGCACATCCCGCCGAGATGGTGAAAAGGTGATATTGTAGGCGAGCGTACGAAAGCACTGAATGAACATCGTCAGAAAATAATAACATTAATAATAAGCATCCAGAAAAAAATGATTGACGTCTTAGGTTGGACAATATCATAGTTGAAAATGCATCCGCAAAGCAAAACAACCAACCATTTTTGGCTTCACAAACATTTTTTATTGATTGGACTTATTCTAATAGATTTCATCATGCTAATGTGGAAAAAATGCATGGACGAACTCGTTTTTAGTTTTCTAATAATAGCTCGTCATATTCACAGCGTGATATTAATATGGTTAAACCGCACGAAAGAAAGTTCATGGGAATCAGAAGTGGAAATTTGTAAAACATCGGCAAGCTATTATTTTATATTATGAGAATATGTAAAAGATTACATTGCATCGTGAGCTGGGATATGAGTCAGTAACAATCTTGTCGTTTTAAAATTTATGTATTTTGTATAGGTTTTAATCTTATGCCACAATAAATGGTTTCAAACTGTGGGTATTTGAATCATGTCACATCAATTGATCAATAAAATGCTAGTCTCATCCAATTTCATATCAACGCCAACTGAAATCATCGAATTATGGAAATTATAGATAAGCTTACAGTACTCCCGGTGAATATATATGTTCAATATTTTGTTGGTAATGATTCACGCTGTTCTACATGGTGTGTAACATATGTTTTTTTCACAAAATTGTCAAAATGTCAATTTCCGAATTCTCAAACAAAGTATCTATTAATTATAATTATAGTATTAATATAATATTAATTAGCCATTTAAAAAACCCGAATGGTCTCGATTCTTCTATATGTAGCACAGTACTGGCCTGAGAAAGGCTGAATTTTGGATTTAAAAATTTGATCTTGAACTTCAGAATTTTATTTTCGATTCCGAATTGGAAAGAAATAAAAGAGGAAAGACCTTTCCCATTTCATTTCGGGAAATTTTCCTGATCTTTCCTGAAATGGATAAAATCTGACTTTATGAGAATGAAGGAATACTTTTTAACAATTATAACATATTGTTTCTATAGAATTGTCAGATGAAAAATATATCTTTCTACATCATAACCTTTTTGCACATGTTCAACAAAAATAATACCCAAATATTGTTCAAAGGTTTTTAAGATGAGAAAATGAGGGTAAAACTAAAAAAATACGTATCCAATATTCGTATTAATTTTATGAGCTCTGCAACTTTTACACGTGGTGATTAATACAAAGTTTTAAATTCTTTTAAAATTGTCATTTTCATTATTTCACATGACATTTTTTATAGTCATTTTCTAAATAATAATCGAATTTTTTAATAATTAACGTTTTTCTAAAAAAAAATTTTTAAAATATTTATTTCCTGATTTGAATTCTGTATTTATCGTTTATTTATACTGAAATATTAAACGGAACATTGGATACTTCGCGTTTATGATTTCATTTGGAACATTTTCGTTATACTATTTAAAGGAAGGCAGCTCAATTACATATTCTACAGCACTACTATAGTTGATTTACGTTTTATAATATTGAAAATCAACTTTTTGGCAATAATTCAATTATAAGTATCCATAAATTCACGAAAATACATAACACCTGCAACTAAATTAAATCAACAATCTAATAAATAAGATTAACATATAAAAAAGTTCAAAAATTTTCAAGGCTAAACAACTTAGGCGCACTTCATCAATACCCAGAGGGCCGTAAGACCAGACTTAAAAGAAGAAATGAAAAACATGAGCCGGCGCGCAACTATTCGTTGTTCACAACTAAACACTTTTTGTCTTCGGGCCGCCGATTTGTTTTATTCGGATTTCTACAAATATTGCTTATTGCGATTCGTGTGTAAGCGTTCTTCAAACATTATTTATTCGTGTTGTTAATTTGGTTGCTGTAAATAGACGATCATTATAACACAGGTGAACTTCGAACCGTTATTAATAGTTTATTTTTGTTATTTTTCGATTAAATATTAAGAAGTCTCTGCTAATTCAGGAATGATAATGTTGTAAATATAAAATATATATCTATCCGGGTTGCACGGAAATCATTTTTGTTCAAACGGACAACGGAAAAAGGAAATGGAACAATTTTTTAACGGGCGAAGGAAAACGGAAATGGAACTGAAAAAAAGGACGGAAAACGGAAAATGGAAGAGAGAATTCCGTGCAACCATGATATATATACAATGTCTTTTTCAGATATCGGTGCATAATCGAAGAGGAAAAGTTAGAATGAAATGAGGTTCTCTTTTGTACGGAGACTATCATTTTTCCTTATTTTTTGCTCTTCCATTAGGCACCGATCTCTGAAAAGGACTATATATACTATATATATATATATAATTAATCATTTGACAAAGTCACATTTCTTTCACGCAAATCTTCTTAATAACCATTATTATAATTAAAGCTTCCAAGCTTAATAAATCTATCAGTATTTACACTAGAAAATAATCATAAAAATTAAATGAAAAATAATATTTTAAAAATGCGCCACATTTTGCAGATTGCATTTGGAGACGGCTATAATAAATATTATCAAAATGTAAGGAATTGGAAATTCTATTTAAAAATTTTTGAATTATTTTCAATGGTCTCAAAGAGAACATAAAACATATATTCAATTTGTATTAATAATCTCTCTGTTTTTCATTATATTTCTTCAAAATTTCTCTACATTTATTACTTTTATTTTTTATGAAACTAAAATTGGAAATGTCTGTTTCTTATACACTGGTGTCCAAAAGTTTGCGCCACCCTTAATATCCAGCTGTTTCGCCTGCTACTGTAGGACAACAGTTGAAATGAATGGTACCAGTGGATTCCCCGTCATGAAAAACCTATTTCCATAAAATTTCATTAAGGTCGGTTTTATTATCGCTACGCTACAGTACATTTTCCAAAAACAGCGGTGGTCACAGTGATATGACATCATTTTTAAACTAGGAAATAACACTAAAATTAGCGACATTTAATGATTAATTTCATTATTTAATACTTTCTTGCTGCTCCATTGATCCGAATAACCTCATTAATTTGGTTTGGCATGCTTGCAATCAGGCTTCCAAGATCGTTAATTGATCTTTTGATAATTTAGGTGGTCTAAAGTAATATTGTAACAAAATGTTGCGATTTGTCTATGTAATTTTATTATATATTTTGAATAAACAATATACGATTAAATAGTGGATTATGGAAATTCTTAAATGAACATTTGAGAACTATTCCCTTCGTAATTTAACGCACATAAGAAAGAAAAAAGAAAATCAAATGACTAGTATCCTTGTGGCAGGAAGAAGGCTGTAACAAGTTAATAATATAGTGTAGAATATGTTGATTAACTTATTTGTTGTCGTTTATTTCGTTATGTCCATTGATGCAAATTGTCCGTACATTTCTGAAACATCATATTAAATGAATATGGGATCATGTTTTAATTGTGTATTATATAGTCTTACCGTCTTATTGAAATATAATAGTTGCTTAATGTCACTCAACTAATATTTTTATTTAATTTATTTCCTTGGTGTCATATTTATATTGAATGATATACTTTATATGCTAATATTTATTTAATATTGTCAAAAACCTATTTATTTCAGATATTATACTGTAAAGCATTGTTTTGTTGTCAAATAAACAGAGATGTCGATTTAGTTTTCAATTCGTTGTCAAAATGATTTAAATGTGTCTTACAAAACTCAACTTGAAACATTTATGATTGCGAGTTTGTACCAGTGATGGAAGGGACCCCGTTTTTTTTGGAGTTCCGGGCAGACGGGACCTAAAAAATTGAAAATTTCAAAATCCGGGACCCGGAACCGGTTCTTTCCTTTTCCCTACTACTCAGGACCAGGAATTTCCTTTTTTCTAGGCGGGACCCGCGACGGGGACTTCATTTAATCAGCATAAAGAATAGTTTTGCCATAGAGTTTAGAAATGCGGTTCCCCACTGAGAATTCGCATTTCTGATTGTGAGAAACCAAACAATCTATTAAGGCTTACAGGTGTTGTCGGATCCCACGCACCGATGCCAAAGTCAAACAACATCCCCTTGCAATGAAGCGTAGTTTGGCTAGGCCGGATAATCCGTTGAAAATATTTACATCGATAATGTATTTCTTACTGTCGCCACCACATAGCAGTATGTTTGTTTAGATGTATGCCGATATGCTAGGTAGCATGTGCAAACGATTTTTGGCAAGGTCAGCTACATAGCTTTTCATGCCAATGGGTTTGTAAATCATTAGCACATCCATCACTATTAATTATGCTTTCATTTTTACTTCCATTTTTGAAATAATAGGGTGTTGTTTTATAGGTTTTAATTGTTACGCAACTGAAAACAATAATAGAGATATTAGACATTAAAATTATTTATTATTATTGTCCTTTTCAGAGATCGGTGCCGAGGAATAAAATATCCATCCGAGACTACCATTTTTCTTATTCTTTTGCTCTTCCATCAGGCACCGGTCTCTGAAAAGGACAATAATATTATTATGATTTTTATAACTATTAATATTATTTATTTTAATTTTCGTATTACTTAATTTTTCACTTCGTTTAGACTTCTATAGATTGGCTCTTTAAATGAAACGTGAAAGAGCGTGCAATCATGCAAATAAATATTGAAACATTTCAATTTAGGCTAGTTTATAAATCTCGTAAAATGTAATTCAGCTAAACCTAAAAAGTGCATGACCGGGAAGCTGGGGTGAATATGTTAAATGCACTTGGTTTGCTTTATTTATTTATTTTGTTGTTGTTGTTGCTATATTACTATATGTTTGACTTATGAATATCAATGTTTCATTCATTCCATAATAACTATATAATTCTTCTTTTGTTTGAAGTGCAATTTCCACGTGTGCTGTTCGTTGCAACATCATATATCACGTTTCAAATAGAAAGTCAAGCTCACTTGTCTTGAAGCACATTCAAGTGATTACCTTTATTTATTATCGACAGCCCATCGAGTCGAATTCTATTAATAGACTAATCTCGTTGTATGGATGAACACTGCGCTTTCAATTAATTTAAAGCGTTTAGTGGCAATAATCAAAATCATTGGATGAATGTATGTGAAGGGCGGAAATCCATATTCATGAGTTGCTCTCTCATTATTATTACTAGTGCTCGCCTTCGAATTTGTTACAAATCTTTCAAAACCGAGAAATGGAATTCTCAGAAATCTTGTATGGCCTCTTCCTGTCAATAATCGCTTGCCAACCAGCCTTATTGTTTTTTGTGCTGTTTCTGTTAATTATAATCATGAATTGAAGCTTGAAGAGACAACCAATGACAGACCATCAAACAATTAGTGCGATTAACTTTTGCTCCTCTATAGCGTATTTCGCCAAAATTGACTTAGTAATAATGAATATTTTACCAATTCCAATTTACAATTCATGGTATTTATTTCTATTATTTATTATTACTATATAATTCATATTCTTCCTCTTTTTTCCAAATAAGTATATGAAGAAAGATGAAGAAAGCCAAATATCTCAATATTTATTTGGCTTGCAATTCAACACTTGTTTTTATTAAATTACCGCGAGTTTTTGTTTTAAATCTCATTTTATTTGTATAGCTCGTATAGCAACGGATATATCGGACCTCATTAGATAACTACATAACCACGTTTTGAACGTTTTCTCGAGAATGTAGCGAAGAGTAAATGCATGCGTGCCTTCTGATTAAATTATTTTTGATTTGACCATGACTGCTGGTCACAGCAATCATCGTCATCTTCTGTGGCATTTTGCTCCTTTCCATCTTTTGCCAATGCTTATTATGCAAATCAGGACAAGTCGACAGCTTGTGTCGGCATCGACACCCTAAAACAACTCGCATCAACTCATTGATACTCGTGTAAGCGTTTTGAGAAGCCTACTCAGATTGTTGTCAATTTATGTCTTCCTGAGCCAATTATAATCCAGTTAAATTTCCTTGCCGAAAATTGCTATTTTCATCTTTT